>OX411884.1:46063471-47272641 GCA_948293265.1 Cheilosia impressa | reverse complement strand
ACTTCTGCCATTCGTACTAGGTACATATTTATTTCCAAAAGTCGACAGAAACTATTTGTATGGAGCTGAATTCTGGGAAGAATGATACTGTTTGTAAACTAATTTCAGCTCACTCGTTTTTAGCCCATGGAATTTTTTATTTTTGTTGGACTCTCCGTTTATTCCACTTGGTCCATTTTGAAGTTAAGATTCCGCACCCTAAACCGACAGAAATAAATTTTTTAAGGATTTGTCCATTTTTTGCCTGTTTTTGTGGTAAACTTCAGATGTAAACCAGACGTCCATCAAAAGTGATTTAGAAACAACAAATCAATCTCACTTTCTCCGAGTCAGTCTGAAATATCAAACGTTTTGGGGGCTTTTAGGGATATTCATCTGTTAGGGACCTGAATGGGTCAAAATTCTTTTTAAAAAATTCTGCTTTCAAAATTCGGCTAATAATAAAAAAATGTTTGCAGAAGATGGAGTGAACATTTTTCTTTTTTTTTTTTGGTATATGTACTTTTTTTTAATTTTAACTCATCTTTTCTTAATTTTTATTTGTAGCCCTCTATTTCCTCATGGAAGAAAAATAAAAGATGTCGTGGGTATTTTTTAAAAATACGATTTTATTTCATTTTTATTACAGAAATACGAAGTTTAAGAAAAGAAGCGACACTGTTATTAATATTTTCTTCGGAAAACTGAGGAAAAGTCCTTGTCTGCCCGCCCTCAATCGCAGTGTAACAGTAATTACTACGAACCTCCAAGGAAAATTTTCTGAGAGTATTCGAAGATCCTAACGAATCGCTGGTCGAAGGAATTTCGATTGAAATATTTCGGCTGTCCTTTTATACTGCCAAAATGAAGTATAAAAAGAAAACAAATGAAATTTTAATAAATGAAAGTTGTATTGTAATAATTGTAACTATTATTTGTTGATAATTTTTTTTATTTCTATTTTTTTTCAATACCTACCTATAGATATTGTTTTTTTAATAAATTTTGTTGTCAATATTTAATCTATTCTTTCTTATTCCTTTTGATTGTATTATTTATTTTAATTTATTAAAATATGTAATTTTAAATAAATAATTTTTAATGTTTCAAAAATTTTAAATTTGCTTTGTTTTTATATTTATTTTTTTTTCTCGTCGTTTACAATTATGTTAGTTGAAAACAGCAGAAAAAGTTGAATTTTGCTGCTTTAAATTTGAAAATCAGAATTTCGTTAAGCAGAATTTTTTTCTGAGAAGACCGAATTTTGCAAAGTAGAATTTTGACCGGATCCCCACTAAATATTTTGTGGGTATATATTATGCAACTTTGTACGGAAAATTTTGGACACTAAAAATGATTATAAGTAGACTGCAAACTGGAGATGGTTATTGGCTAAAGCACCCGGTTGTAGTTAGTAGGCAAGTATCAGTAAGTAATAAGGAATCGTTAAAAAAATAGGCTATCTCTTATAATTCACAGAGTAAATTCAATGTCAGCGTTTTGCTGGGTTTTTAATAATTCTCTTACAATTAATCAGTCCTTAGGTTATGAAATGAACATCTAACCCTCTCAACGGCTCAACAGGAGAACACTTAACCCAAACACCTTGACCCAAATCGTTTCTAAGCTATATATACCTGTAGCCCACCTTAGCTCGCCCTGTTTGGAGAACAATTTCCTACAAATTTTTCTAACCAAAGCCTGTCTTTGGGCCACAGTTGTGTTTTGAAAATTTCCTGCCAATTATAGAAATGACTGAAAATTGTAGATCACTTCACAGGGTTGTGCGTATAAATTTTTAAATTAAGGACCGTTGCACACCTTCATAGAAATTGAGTAAATATTTGTCCTGAGACCACAAAATCATTTTCAACTACTTTCAGAATCACCGGTATATGGCGGTCAACTCTTTTTTGGAATTTTCATGCCAATATAGGAATGCTCAGCCGGACTTGATCCAACCATCTCATTCTGAGCCTGGCCTACCGCCTCATCTATCGAATTTAGCAGGTTTTCTGTTTTGGAACAAGCTCCTCTTGACGAGTACCTTTTAAAGCATAAGTGTCACACATAAACCCACATCAACGCGCTCCTAACGCGCTTGTGAGACAACACCTCACTAGCACTACAGTCTCTTTCAAAACTTTTTGTCAACCCAACCACTGTATTCTTTCCCATTGGTTCTCCAAAAATATTCCTCATCTCCTTCAGGATATACACACTCGTAAGTTGTATACTTCAGTTGGAAGCCTGCCATAATTGTAATTTATAATTTAAGTTTTTTTTTCTCCTACACCCATTTACTGGCACCCGCCTACGATAAGGACTCTGGCCGTTTATTGTGTGCGATCCAAAAAACGGTTGCAATTACTCACCTTGTAAAATGTTGTAAAATTTATTGCTGGAAATATCCAAAGCGAAAGGAGGCAAAAATGTCCTGATACAGTTCATAATTGCCCATGCTGTACAATGGCGGAGAGCTTGACTCCGTATGAGGAAGGATGTGGGTTCATTTATCGAAGCGAAAACTTCTCCCGCAATGAACTATATACAGCGACAATAAATGCACCACACCAGGAGGAAGTTTGTGCCTTTTCATAAGGACACCGCTTTGTGTATGGGTGATGGGTGATAGCTCGTGTGCCAAACTCCGGCAATAAAACCATTAATCGGAAGATCTTGCAACAGGAAAAGGGAATCTGTTTTTTTTTTTTAATTTCGCTTTCCCCATCCAATGCAAATGTCCTTCAAAAGTAATAACGATCCATTAAGAGATATTACGCGCAATGAATTTTCATTTCGTAATTGTCAAAAACTTGTGACGAATTTATTTCTACTCGGGACAAGTTTCAACGAAAAAAAAGATTGTTTAATTAAAATCCTCGTTTCCTTTGACAACACTCCAAGGGGATAAAAATCGTAAAACTTTCTCCGCAGTGAGATTCAATTGACGCGCGGGAGGTCTCACCTGCTGAGGTGACCCTTTTTTGCACTAGCAGCCCATTCGCTCATAATCATCTCGACAGTTTCACAAATCTCATGATGAACATTTTCCATTTGTCAGGTGCTGTCAGACGAGAACGCTGATAACACAATAACAAGTAATTTAAGCGTTTTCCACCCAAAGGTGCGACGTCCGCCGCCAGACGAGTTATGACTGCTGACGTTGCCGTACCACCACCTGCTGCTGCCAATGTTGCTGACTTTAATTAATTTTCATTGTTTGGGGCAAATTCACAGCCCCGTGCACAGTTGGAGGCTATTATGTCTGCGAGATGAACTGCCGGTGGTTCTTGATCATCAGTTAGTTGGTTTTCTGGAAAATTCGCGTGGGCGCAGAATAAAAACGTAATTTCAACTCTAGGACCGAAAGTGTCAGCTGCAGATACACCGTATAGCAGGAAGCTATTAGGTGGAGGTACTGTTGCCTGTCGGATTGCATATTTTTGGCGTGTGAACGGACGGTCCCTCCGACCATTGCATTGGTTGCAGTAATTTGAAATAGTTTGGTGCGGTTGTGCTTCGTGAAAATGGAGCTTTATGCAAGCCTTTGGCCGTGGTCTTGGTGTTTTTAAATCGATGGTATACTCTCGGAATCGTCAGAGTTTTCCTGGGCCAATATGTGTAAGTTAAGATGTCTTTGAACCGATGTAAGAGGTGATGCAGCAAGGGAAAATCACGCATTGGTTCGCAGATGAAGTTAAATAAACTGGGTGTGCATAGCTAGGCGTCTCCCAGTTCAACCCTAAAAAACAACACGTTCCACTGCACCTACACCCCAGACCCCACTTCGAGCAAACATCTGACAAATATGCGTGTGTACATCTGTCTGCTTTTCCATTGAGTGGTTTGGATAAGATGTAAATGTTAAGAGAGATATTGCAATATCAGTTTTGAAAAGCTTTCGGAAAAGGTCTTGTTAGGCCCATTGGATCTATTACCAGTCTTTTCTTATACTCGACCATGTCGGACACTATGAAGCTAGATATAAGTAAATGGTTGCGTTGATCTTGATTTTGCACAAATGACCGTTTCAAAAAGCCCTACATACAAAAGACTGAAGCTAGGGGCCTTCTCAGAAAGACGGAACTAATATTAATTTGGAGCATGTGGCTGGCTGAACTCACTGCATTCATTATCATTTTCGGTCTTCAACAGTAGAGTAACTTCGGGTATTGTGGAATACCCATTTTATTTTTACATGCCACAACCAGAGACCACGAATAAAATTGGCGATTTTAATAAATTTTGCATAGTGATCTATTAGCTAACTTTAGCAATAATCTCAAACAGCTGGGGTTATTTTTAAGATTTTTATTTTTTTCTATTGATACCATCTCGAAAATCAAGATTTTAATAATTGGAGGGTAATTTGGAATAGTATTCCACATTACACGAAAAAAAGTATTATTGTTATTATTATTATTATTATTATTACTTTTTCTATTATTATAATTATTATTATTTTAATTATTATCTTTAAAAGCAGTCTGGAATTAAGAAACCGAAAAAAAATAATTAGCGGGTAATGTGGAATAGTATTCCTCTACACCCTCCATATGGTATTCCACATTAGCCGATTTGGAAACTATTGCAAACTACGACTTATAACAAAAAATGTATGTAAAAACTCACCGATTTACAGTAAAATAATTAAAGTTAACACGTTTGCGATGAAAACTACACTTGCACAGTTGAAAAAACCGCAATTTTTTCCTTTGAAAAAAAATTCAAACAAAAACGCTCAAAAAAAGTCATGCACACACAAGTAAGAACTTTGACTGACTCATGCACACCGGTTGATAATATCAATAAAGTGAAGAGCGTAGCACTCTTTTTTTTCTGTTTACATTATAAGAAAATTAGTAGAGCAGACAGACCATTTGTGTTTTAGCAAATAAAGCACTATTCCACATTACCCGCATATTCCACAATACCCGAATCTACTCTACCTACAACTTAGGATTTAATTTTTCTCATACAACGGTTCGTTAGCATTTGCGACAACAAAGTCATTAGTTTTATGAATATTATGCTCTTCCTGCACAAAGTGAGTGCCATTGCACAAATAATTGTTTTGCCGATCCTTGGCGCCTTTGTAGCTGCTACTAAGCATTGTAGCTGCAACAAGGTGTTGTGAAATTAATTCGAAAATGGTGAGTCGCACAATTGCTAGTGTGAGGCACCTAAAGCCGACTACGTAACATACGTTGCATAGTTGTCACTACTTGTCACCGCATTTGATCAAAGAAGAGTCTAATTTATGTCTATCAAGAAACGTTAAAAAATGCGTCAAAAAACGGGAGCGGATCGAAATTCTATTGTTTTTTAGTTCTGCTTTTTAAATTTAAAGCAATAAAATTCAGCCTATTCAGCATTTTTCTAACTAACATATATATACACAAATAAAACAAATTGTCAATAAAAAATCATTTTTAAACTTACAAAAAATTTAAAAGTAAAAAATAAGAAATAGAATGTTCTCTCCATCTCCGCTTTACAAAATACTGGTTTGGAAAATGTTCAAAAGCGTGCGCTTTTTTGTAAAGCAGAATTTTGTAAAAAGAATCTTGGTCCATCCAGAATAATGATCCCAGAGTCAAAAGAAGTCAGCAAACGCACGAAAGAATGCCTCAAAAAACGTGCGAAAAAAACCATAAACCATAAGTCAAAAAAAACATGTACCTACATTTCTAAAATACGAGTCGAAAAACAGGAGAAAAAACTGATCTATTATGGCATCAAAATCAGTCAGTTAACGCGTCAAAAACGCATGAAAAAAAATAAGTCAAAAGAGCGTAAAAACACAAAATGGGCCAAGGAAAAAACGCTAAAAATCGTGTGAAATTGAAGTGAAAAAATGAGTCAAAAAACGCTTTAAAAAATTTGTGAAATGCGTGCGAAAAAACGCTAAAAAAACGCATGATAAAAGAGGGCAAGGCATCAAAAAGCGCTCGAAATAAAGCATCAAAAAGTAAATGAAAAAATGCGTCAAAAAACGCCAAGGATTAGCTGGTGTCCACTGCAAATCACAATAGTTTATCATAGTTTGCACTTCTTTTCAGTTGCTCGACCCTAGATGCCACACATATAACAACTTTTCTATTTGAATGAAAGTCTTTCCATCAAATCGGTGGCTAATAAGATGGATTCTGATTGTGTTACAACAACCTACCGCCCAAGTCCTGACCACGAAAAACCATTACCCTCTGCAGCGAATTAGTCCCACTTCGTCGGCTGGGTAAAGTCTTGACATTTTCATTTGAAATTCTGTAAGGATTATAATTTTCTATTAACAAAAAAAAATACCCATAACCAAAGCACAGTGTCAAGTTAACCAAGCATCACTCGAGTCTGAGTCCTGTTCTCGTCGCCGTCACTTAGTTTACTTTACCACGCTGTTATTATTTCTTCTTTTTTTTTCTCGTAAATGTGCAATTGCCTTGAAGGATTCCTGCTCCACAAGAAGTCGCGGGGAGTTTATATTTTTTTTTTTTTTTTCGTCCGTTCCGAGTCCTTTTCTTATTATATTAATGGACTTTTATGTGCCGGTGCGGACATTATTATCCCTTTCCTCGGGACTCCAGACCCTCGACTCTGTATTCTGCACTCAGAACTCTCCAATCTCCATCCCAGCATGTATTCCGTTCTGTGTACGATGTTTTTTTTGGTTGTTGTGCGCTGATTATTTTTATGCTCTTAACTTTTAGTTCGTTTTCTGCTAATTGCCGGAAGTAATTTAGTTTTCGACTTCTTTTACTTGTCCATGCTCTTATACCGCTTGGTCTTCGGAGTATATATATCGTTTTTATTCGCATGCAGTTTTCCTGTTCATCAGAATGAAGGTTGAAAATGGAGTGCACTGAATCGAAAATCCAGATGGTGATTTAGTAATAAAAACTATTAAGCGCACCAGAGAGATGAGCTGCAAACACCATAGCAGGAGGAAAGGATAACAACTTGATGGATTCTGGCCGGTGCTCTATGATTTATAAAATATACACAAAAAGGAAAAGCGCGCGAATAATTATGTGCACTGGATTGCACAAACAAAAAAAGAGTCAGCTGCAGCAAGTGCACTAACTGCAGATGAATGTCATGAATTAATTATTTTATATTGTAATGGAAGTTTGCTGTTGCTCAAAGGAGACGGAAGTAAATATAGGGGGGACTCTTTAACGGTGTGTACAAGTTATAATAATATGCCTTTAAAATCAGAAGGAGTCACAACAATTCGCACTGAGGCTTATTTCGCCTAATATTCAATGAAGAAAAGGTTGGTGCTACTAACGGAGCTCAAACGCAACTTTAGCGCAAGAGAACCAAATAATTTTTAATACATAAATTAAGTCAGACGGATACATTCCTGTTGGATGGACTTTTAGCACAGATTGCCTTGTTCACAGGGAAGGAGCCCCCTTAAATTAAATTAAATTAAATGCGCCAACTGCTGCCGTCTTTTCTTCCTAAAAATTAGTGAACTTGCACATTTCTCAACCACAAAGCAATAGTCAATAGGAGTTACCTTCAGCAGCAGTTGGGCAAGAAAAGACAAACTAGTAAAGGCCAATGCTCATCCCAAACTATAGAGTTGCTTAAATAGCTACATAAGACTCCGAAGGAAACAGAGCAAAAGAGCGAACCGATAAAAAAACCCTTTAAGCGATGAAAAAAATCCGTAACAGTTTCAAATTAATTTCATTAGTCCAGAGGTAAATCCCGACAAAAAAAAATAATAAAAAAAATCCATAGCGCATCAAATACCAAACCTCATCGCACGCATCATAATCCTTTTCATGTTCCGCAACCCAAACCCAGAAAAAACTCCATACAATTGTTTTTGTTTTTTTTTTTTTTTGATTATTCAGCTTAACAAGGATTCCCTTTTGCACTCGCACCCACCCGCAACACGCGTTCCTTTACAGAAAATTTCACCCGAAATATCCTTTTTATTCAATTTTACAAATTTCTCAACATATTCACCGGAAATATCGACCCCTCCACCCTCTCCGCCCGCAAACATCTATGAGCCGTAGAAACTGTTCCGCAAAATGGGTGATTTCACTTATACCCAACCATCACCATTCGCAACACATTTGTAAGCGTGTTTTGTTTTGCTTTGTTTGTTCGTTGTTGTTCTTCTTCTTCACATGTGTGTGCTGGCTGAGATTTGTTTTCCTTTCTGACTTTTTGCGGGAAAGCTAAATAAAACGACTATCGTCCTGGGAGCATACACACACGGAGGCAAACAAAAAAGTGAAAATGATTTGACGTAATGATGATTTAATTTTCCGAAAATCACTGTGGGGAATATATACCCCCAGACTAGAGCAACCCACATGCCACCGTCCGGAAGATAGAAAGTTGCTGAATATATTTTTGCACCGTGAACAGAAAAAAGTTCACACAAAATTGGGTTTCTATTTTCGGAATCGCAGTCATATTGGGTTGTGTGGCTTAGTCAAATGTTGTTGTTTATCCTTAAACTTTGTTTTCGTTTTCGACTATTCAGCCGATGGATAGACCTGTGTATATGTAAAGAGGACGGTAAAGAGGAACTCCATTTTAATTGCATCGCTACATCCAATCAACAAAGTGAATGATTTTCGGTCGTTCTTTTGCTCTCTCTCTATGTCAATTTTGCTGGCCATCTCTATTGTCAGAAATCCCCATTGCTGGAGAATTCATTAAAATTTAAATAAAAGAAGTCAATTTCGAATTCGCCAATAACCAAAGGGACATGTGTTGCAGTCGAATGAACAGCATCGAAAGCTAATCGATAACAAGCAACAGTATGCAGTTAAAAATGCAGAAAGAAATGAAAAAGCTGATTCTCTCCATTTTATCTATCGAAATTCTAATATCCTGCCGCTTGTGTGCAGTTGTAGAAATTTGTTACTCTATGCGATAATAACGGACGAGCGATTGGAGGTGGATGAGTCTGGGGATAACTGATGGTACCAGGGATGATCCTGCATATTTTTTTCTATTTTGTATTTTGTTCTGCAGTATTAATAACTTTCTGATGGTGCAAATGCAGGATGCTGTTCTGAAAATCTATAGCCACTGATGAAATAAAATGTTCCTGGTGTATACAACAGGACGCCGGAGGATGCCTTAATGATTTATTTGCAGGAGACTACAACAGGAATGCAATAAACGAGGTTAAACGGAAATGGGTGTTGATAGTGTAGAATGCCATGTTGCACATGCAACAAAGTGTTTCATTTAGAAAGAGGGTCTTCAATATTTTATTATTTTAGCTCTAGGGAAAGTCAAAGAGTGCTAGATGGGCATTAGTGGGCGACATCCTTGTATATAGAATTAACAAGCCAGTGGAATAATTTTATTGAAAAATTTCAAGGACCGACAAATTACTATGACAATCAAGATTATAAAATCAGGATTGTTTTCAGAGAAATTTTTCAAATATATATAGCTAGCTAACATTCGACTTAATCCTGTTTACTTTTCTTGTGATTAAAAAACTCATGTCCTACGGATGTAGACTGCAGAGTTCTGCCACTGAAAACCTGCACTGCACAAAACGTCGTGTAAAACTATAAAATTGTCACCAATTTTAGTGGGCAGTGTTACTAAACGTCTGGCCTCAAATTTCCCACAAAATTGACCAAATCCGTCAGCTATGAGCAAAAATAACCTCTGCAAATATTTTTCCAATGAGGTGTTGTAGACTTAAGAAATACCTACCTCAGGAAACTAGATATTTCTGAAGAAGGTCTCTGAAGATTGTACTATGTGTACAGTGGAATCGCAGAATATTTGACAGTGGCTCACATTGACTTGCAAAAGACTGAAGTATCAAAGAAGTCCAATTTCATTCGCAGACTGTATTTAAACGAGTAAATGCTAAAGGCGTGTTAAGAGTACCTAACCGTGAAAATATATCAAAAGGAATCGAATATACGGGGTACCCTTCAGTGCAGTTCAGGCTTTTAAAATAAGTTTGCTCATATGTATTACTTGTCTTGTCAAATTCGTTTTGGCATTGCGAGTGTTGCGCAGCATTCATAGCGGTGGCATTTTAATCACAATAAAAATAAGCAGGAGTCCACTGCTACCCAAAATAAAAATTTTAAGAGCAATACCTATCTTGTACTATGAAAAAATATGCAGCATCAAGTTCTACTTCTAGAAATAAGTTCCGATGACAGTTGCATATCCAAATGAATTGACGAGTATGTTTATAAATCTTAAGGATTTTTATCCTAAAAAATACTCTCCACTGTGTTAAGGAGTGCAATTTTGGATTAAAATATCCTGCTCAACTCATTCAAACATCTAATTGCTTTATTGCAAATCCTATTTCCATTTCACTTTTAAATTACTTTTGAAGATTTCTATCGAAATCGATCAGTTCTGTCTGCAAAATATGATTACACTCAAAAGGCCATCATTTCTGCGTGCTGAAAACTTTTTCAATAACTCTCCGCAAAAGAAATTATCTCTCCAGACAGGAAGACGAAAAAAAAACAGCACAACTTCTTCAAAAAGCCAACATTATCCTTTGTGCAATAAGAGTAACTAATTCCACTTTGCAGTCAACCCCAACCTAAACCCCTTCATTGTAACTTTTCTGTCATTCCTCGACAAAACTTTGTCGCTACATCAGAAAACCAGTTTTGTATCCTTCCTTCCTTATCGACGGGATAAGACGGGGTATATAATGCGACAACGCATTTAATTATCAACCCTCCAGTAGGAGTAATGTCAAGCTTTAACAAAAAAAACACGCAAACCTTGACAGACGTCATTCGGATGACATTTGTTTATCTCGCAAAGAACATACGCATACGCAGGCAGTGACTGAACGAATCCTTTTGATAGCATCGTTGCTATTATAATTTCATTTCACCAACCCACCCCAGCAACATGTAAGCCAACCGCACAGAGTACTCCCTCGACGCTGTCAAGAAATTCAACTTTTCTCGACAAAGGACGACAAAGCAAAAAAAAAAAACAGCAAAAACTTGAGCGAGATGTTTTTTTTTTTTTTTTGGGCAACATCCGTTCCAGCTTAAGCTCATTTCCTCTGACACAAAGATGGAGCGAAAACTTTTCGCAGCAACTCGAACCACTTCTTAATAGAAAATTTGACAGCCGTGAAATGCTTTTCAATGTTTTGTTTCCAATTCATCCCGCACCGCCTCCTTCGTTTCTCGTAAATAATTGTACAGAATGTGAACTTCTTATTCCTCTTTGCGTCGATTTCCCAAGCGATTTTCCGCCAATCTTTCGCCAAAGGTACACAAGGCATTCCATTCGAATGGGCGACAGCATGTTTGTAGATCACGAAGAGCGGCGGGAGAACTGCTCCTTGGTGCATGTCTTGGGTGACTCACCATCACCATCCCCCGAGTAGGAGAATATCCCTTCGGGAGGCGAATTGTTAAGATACCGGAAAGACGTGTTTATTGTTTGTCAAAAGAAAGCAAAAAAAAAATTACCGAAACACATTATGACGAGAAACAACTGACGAGAAAAAAAGGTCCATTCACTGCCAGGAGGTTTTGTGTGCAATGTAAACTGAAAAGTGAGTGAATGAATGGTTCAGACTCAGAGGCCAAACGGGCCGGGAGGAGAGTTCGTCGTCGTTTGACTGCCAAAAGGAGTGAGGGACCGGATATGAAATTGAAAAGCCGGAAAATTATTTATATCGAAATTAATTCTGCTATTTTGTGCGTATAAATAGTAGTGGGTCTGGGTCTGGGTATTCGGGACTCTGGCTGTACTGCAGGTACAGTATGAGTATCCCTTGACAGAGAGGAAAGTTGTTATGAAATAGGAAAAGGGTCGGCTTTTGTGCGAAGCTTTATGTACAGCGGGTCGGGGCAGTCTTTGTTTGCATTTCGAAAAGACGCATCTGGGGGAATGTTTACATTTCTCCAGAGTGGCAGGTGAAAGTGTTTTAATTATGAATGAGAATGACATGACTTGGCGGAAGGAATATTTCCGAAAGACGTAGGGTTTCTTTTATGTACCTAAGGAAACTATTTCTGCGGTTAATGTATTGTGAAAGCTTGTCATTATTTGAATAATCTGAAGCACTATTCTGGATATATTGAGGGTTGGGGTGGTACTTTGATATCACAGGAAGTGGAAATTAGTAAAACTCCAGACCCACAATGAGAGGTATTGTTTTAAGATGTTCCCAAAACACGCAGAACAGAGATGTCATTTAGAGCGGACCGCTGTCAACACTCACTGATGGGTCGGATGGAAACGGTGCTGGCTGCTTTTTGGAAGACCTGAACATCCAGCTCTTCTTTGACCGCAAAAGTTTTTGCAGGCCCAACTCATTGTCATTCGACTGATTAGTAGGTTCGGTATGGTTACATATAATATAGATAGACAGACATCTACCAAATCACTTATATACAGCACACCAAGATCAAAGGCAGTTACAGATTGTTCAAAAACGAAAAGCTTAAAATCAGCCTTTGCTGGGGATCAAGAGTCTCAGGGAATTGCGTAGCTGGCTTATTGGCTAGACTATGTCCATCCGGTATAAAAGTGGTCAACATTGCAACGCTAATGTCAGTTGCGAAATGTTTCATATCCACTTTGACACTTGGAAAGGAAATTTTATATGAACTTGTTGAATCAATGCAACACGTCTAATCTCATATAGCTAAATTCAAACCATAAGAGATCCTTTCAGTTTCAGAATTTTGGTCCAAGTGCACCTAATTGAGGATCACCACTAAACAAACGAGTGTAGGTACATTGAGTGAGTTGATCAACTCACGTCAATGCTCTTGTTATTGTCACCGCTGTCTCTGTGATTGATGTTTTACTCGCTCGGTGCTGCTACGATTGTCGGGGTCGCTTGAACTGACACCCTAATTATATTTATGATGTGATATAGCTGTCAACTAACAAAGTTTTTACCAAAATCGCCCTAGTTGATTAATCCGCGTGTTTAGAGACAAAATTATTGTTTAGAAACAAAAAGAGTTGATCAACTACATGAACGAGATTGTTTGAAAATAGATTGTGGTGTTCAACTTAATGTACGAGGTTATTACTGGCAACTTAAAAAATTGGTCTGCAATATGTAATCAGTAGATTGATCAACTGAGGGTGTGAACTTGGAAATTTATTGACCAAACCACTGTACTACGCGTACGAGGCTTTTTAAGCAACTGAATGCGTTGATCAATTCATTTAAGAGGTAATCTAACAATTGAATGAGTTCATCAGCTAGAATTGTGAAGTTGTTTACTAAATTGATCAACAAAATGTAGGTACGAGTTGATAAAATTGATTTTCAAGTATCTAATCTGCCAATTGAATTAGCCGGTCAACTATAGATTTGACAAATGAATAATTTGGTCAAACAAATTTAATCAAGTAGCTAGGTGTCTGTGACTTTACAAAAACGATGCAACTTTTTTGAGACAATTTGAGACTACGAGATTATTCAACAGTTGATAAAAATTGATCAACCAGTTGTAAATTTTTAATAAACCGTAAAAAGATTTGATCAACGCACTGCAGAATGAATTTCAACAATTTAATGAGTTGATCAACTGAATCTACAGGGTATTTGCAATATTTGATCAACTGTCAGTTAAAGTGACTGAACAATTTAATCAGTTGACCATCCCATAGATCCGGTCGAAATTCTGTCTTCTCACACAAAAATTCTGCTTTACGAAATTCTGCTTATTCTGTTGTTAATCAAAATTCCTTCGACAAGCGACTCGCTAGGTTCCCTCCATCTAAAATACTCGCTTTTTATATTTTCCAAACCATTGTTTATTGTTTGTAGAATTTTGTAAAGCAGAACTTTGAAAACTGCATTTTGAAAGCAGATTTTTGTAAAAAGAATTTTGACCCATCCAAAATTTTGAACCCAACCCGATCATCTATATATAAATGAAGATGTCATCGCATTCAATACGAAAATGTTATTTTGTTCCCTGAAATACGAAGCTACAATATTTTTTATTCACTTAAAATGTTGGCCAAATAATTGAACGAAGTTAGTTGATTTAGTTGCACATGTAGTTGTGCACCTTTTTAGTTGTACATTTACATAGCGTTTCCCAAAGCTATTAAGTATCTGCCTAAGCATTGTTGGCTGATTGGCCTAGTAGGTACCTGGTAAACGTCAACTGAACTGTCTAATTAGCCAACTTTATTTGTCAATTTTCAATATCGCACGATTGAGAGATAAACTTTGCCAATCGACCCCAATGGAAGCATAACCCAAATCATGACCCCGATTTTTATAGAGACTTTATAAATTTTAAAGAATATCTTGCGTATTTTTAATGAACAAAAATATTTGAAAAGAAAGCTAAAAAATCAATCTATGAAGAAATTCATAAACGTTGCTACCAAATTGCCTTTACAAATGAATATTGGAGAACCTAATCCAGTTCAAAAAAGTCTTTCGCAAGTGATGTGTTTGAAATTGTAACCCCTTGGCGATCCCTAATAAAAAAAATCACTTCCCTCCACCACCATCTGTTCGAAGGACCAACATTACAACAAGTCCATACCAATAAGCCACGGAAACCACTCCATAACCTCCAACTGATAATAATTTCCCCCACCATCATTATGCTGTTGTCAATTAAAGTTGAAAAACTCACGCATAATTGGAGCGTGAAACCGAAAATATTAATCGAAAACTCCTGCATCGAATTTGTCGCCACATCAGCAGCAGGCGCCCAATATAAGCCAGCCACCGCCTCATGCACCCTATGTCCACATAGATGTCACAATGTCGTTCCAATTAAAAAAAAAAAAGGCCAACCATCCAAATTAAGGTGGACGCGTGTTAACTGCATGATATCGCACCACATTAAATGGATTTCCCCGAGTGTGCGTGCAGTACCTACCAACCGCACACTTTCGCCTCAGTTCATATTTAGTTTGGCCGCCATTGTCGATGAGTGCTGCCATCTGTTATTGTGTATGCCGTTTGCTCGCCCAACCCGCTACATCATGCAATTATGAAATTTATGCAAAATAATTAAACTTTTTAAATGTTATGTCGCAGTCGCAGTCGCACTCGCCTATTAGTTGCGGTGGTATTTGTGGACTAAGAGCGTTACTGGCCGCAAAAATACGCGAAATCCGCATAATTCCGCCCAGTGCGTTGCGAATATACCTTTGCGGCGATGATGTGAGTTTTTTGTTTAAAATTTATGAAAGAGTGCGGGTGTTCAGATGGCTGAGTGGTCAAGTGTTAGTGTTAGTTGAACCGGTTTTTAGTATCGCATTTTCGAAGGGATGTGGGTTCTTTTTATGGTTTCATGGATCAGGACTCTCCGGTGATTATATGTGCGGGTTCAATAGGCTTTTTGTCGAAATTCAATTAATTTTTCGGAAAATCTGCTGAAATCTGTTATATTAGTAAAAATTAATTAACGCAAATATTTTGAACAATAGGTCGGTCGATGTAGTTGCTAGTGGAGTGGTATGCAAATTTGTAGGCGGCCTTTTTGTGGCAAATTGCGGATTAAGTGGTTTGCTATGAAATTAAAAAATTAAGCAGGGAATTTCAGGTGAATGGTACGGAATGGAAGTTATCACAGAGTGTGGGTAAAGTACTAGCAACGCATTTCTCTCAGTAAATCATTTAAGAAATCTGGGTCGGCATTCTGTAAGGCGAAACGTTCAAACGTTTTCGTGTGCACGAACAAATTTGCTTGTGCAACATAGGGAAAATCATTCGTGCGCACGAAAACGTTTGATCGTTTCGCCTTACAGAATCTGACCCCTGAATTTTTTTGCAGCTCTACCTACAGACAGGCTTTTCCCAAGACACCAACCATTCACACACGCCATGCCGTTGTATGTATAGTAAAGTAATAGTAATGTGATTTTCGTACCTACTTAACTAAGGCCGGTCGTACACTACGTGCGCATCGTATTGAATGCAAAAAGGCTCTCTCACCTGTTGTTGCCACTCTAATTTTTGTTGTCTCTATTACTCGGTAGGTGCTGCCTTTGTGCTCACTCCCACTGATGCCAAATATATTTGAAGTGTGTTCTTGTTGAAAGCTGCCAAATGAGGTCAAGGCGTTGCTTAACATCCGATGAATGTGGGTATAAATGCGGCCATCAACTGGTTTGGCAGCCACCTTCAAAACTGCAGGTTATTACCAACTGACAAAGCAGACTATTTTTGAAAATCACACAAACTGATCAACTGAGTACGAGGCTATTATGTACGACAATTGAACGAGTTGATCAACTATAGGTGTACCTGCGAGATTATTCGACAAGTGAATTAGTTGTAGTCTTTTTACCAAAATAAAATGGCTCGAGACTTAATTGAGGGCTAAAAGTTCCTTTTAAGACACGAACAGATTTTGGACCAGAACTGGGAACGATATACGTTCACAAGCTTCCTCTACTATACAGTCCCTACCTCCTCTATGGACGATGGAATAAAATTGGGCCAAGCAACTGGTATGGTGTGGCACAAGGCGCGTCTTCGGCTTCCTTCTGTGTCAGCTATTGGCTTTGGTGGTCTTAGCAAAGCAATATCAACCTACCAACCAACCTACTGCTACTATGGGCACCGTCTTCTTTAAATCGCGATCTTAAGACACGAAAAAGCTTCCCCCTATTCCCTCAACCTAAATGGTAAAGAAGAGCAGCAGCGACCCTAACACCATTAAGAAAGATGTGGCAAACTTAATACACCAAACTAATTGGATAACTCAATGAAACAGGCAGGAACTTTAACCAATGACCAAACCAAAGTTTAAAAGAAACTGCAACAAAGGACATGATACCTGCTTCTTGGTCATTCCATTCCTTCTCCGACTGTTGGTGCAATGAAAAACTTGCAAACATTTTGCAGTTTCCTCGTAGTCCTGTTGAATTTTCTTCTGCTGCTTCTTTTTTTCATTGGTACATGCAATTCGTATTCGAAGGCTCAGCCTTCTAAACTCCAGGACACGACGGTGAATTTTAAGTTTTCGGGGCAAATTTTATTTTCCCATTCTGCTCTTTGCATGTGAACTCTTATTTGGAGGGAGGACTTTTGTTTTGCTTAGAAATCGGATATCCTTGCGATGTTGATTTCATTTTGCGAGCCAATTTTCTGGAGTTTGAATGTTGAGATCGAGACGTTCGTCGGTTTTTATTGGATTATGTCGTGATGGGTCTTCAAATTTGGTTCGCATAAATTGAGTTGGGATATTTTTCGTAGCGTGAGTGGAATGCCAGAAAAGAAAGGATGAATCGAGAAGCGGACAAACGACACAAGTGAGTCTATGTTGGAAATAAATTGCTAAAATTGATAAAGTGGGAGATGGTTGCCGATAGAGGATAATTCTGGACTTAAAATTTTGTGAGTTGAAGTTTAAGGTACCTAATTTTTTTTTTACAGAGGATTCTTTGTAGAAGTGGCAGCACTATTTCAAGTTTAATTTTACATTTGGGAGTTGATTTGTGCGCACATTGGTTGGTCATTTCAGTATAAATATTTGCTTAAAATAGAAAGAACCCAGCTGCTCGAAAAACTGATCGAAAATCAAAAACCATAAAAGGTATTAGGTATTATTTCAGAGGTTTCCTTTTTCAAAGTGGCAGCCTTGTTTTCAGTTGCAATCAATTTGACAGCTCGCTTTGCTTTTCCATTTGACATATATTTTTGGCAAGGTCCAAGCTGCTCGAAAAACTTGTCGAATACTAGCAAAATTTATTTAAATTAAGTTTTTTAGAAGATTGTTTTTGAAAGTGGTAGTACTTTTCCCAGTGACTTAACCGATTTGATAGCTGACACCTTATTTGTGCTCACTTTTGTTTGTTTTGTGAATATTAGTATTCGCCCCAGCCCATCTGCTCGAAAAACTGGTCGAAAATGAGAAACGACTTATATAGAAGGTTTATTTTAGAGGTCCGTTTATCGAAGTGGCAGTACCTTTTCCAACGACGATTTGATTTGACACCTGGTAGCTGACTTGTGCGCAAATTGGGTTGCCATATTACATATAAGCTAAAGCTTACGATTAAATGTCTCAGGAATTCGAAAAATGAGTGGAAAATTACGACAAGAGTGCGCTTTATTCGAGGCAGCCGCGTCGAATTGGAACCAGATTAGACAGTAGGTATTGTCATCAAATGGTCTTTCTTCATAAAGCTACAGACATAATTTCAACCTCCCTCATTTCAATTCAAAGTCCTGTAGCTCTAAATAAAAACGCACACACATATTCCGGCAACTTCTGAGTTGACTTCTGCAAATTGAACACTTTTCTCCATGGACTGTGGGCAAGTTTACAAATGAAAACAGAACCACTATCCATGCATCGACCACCTGAATAGGACTCCGGACTTGGCACATTCTAAACATTTTTGCCGATTTTGCAAGTCCAGTTGTTGCCGGCTCGTTTTTAATTGAAAAACTTTTCAGCTCGAATTTGTGGTTTAATTGAATTTGGCATTCGGTCGAGAAATATAAAATATCCCTGTGCACTACCTTTCAAATGCGACCGAGTGTGACATCAAACATAACCAACTCATTTTACATGTCGGCATTCTTTGCCATCCGTGAGGGCATGTTCCTGCGGTTATAGAGAAGGAGAGTCCTTTGAACATTCAAAGCTAACTGAAGGTTGACTGTTCTGCTTGTGAAGAACAAGCAACATAAAACAAGAATATAATGCAAATCCTGATCCATAGCCATATGCTCGTATCAAAAGGAAAACTTTATCGGTTTTCCTTCGATATTTCTACCGAAGACAAGTGAATGACTGTAATATGCGCGTGTGTGTGCGTTCTTTCTATATTTGTATCCAAGGAAACATTTCACGGCAGAATATTGGATGCCAAAGTCAAGTAAATATCACATACTGGAATCTTAGAATCTCATCTCATGCACGTTATATTCAAAAGAAGAGGCGATGAATAAGAAAAGAAGAATTTTCGAGCGCGTCCTCTATATATGGATGGAAGGCAAGGCAGAGAAGGCTTGCTAGCGAACCTCTTAAACAAGGCCAATTTCATGTCACATTACTTCTAAAGAATTTCTTTTGATGACACACATGCCGTTCACCAATGTGCATATATACGGCATGGCAAGGGTCTGGAAATTCCACAAAGTTACTCTCCTTCTGAGGAATGCCGATATTTATGTAGGTATAGTATATACGTATGGATATAAGGTTGCTTTGAAGAAACGGATATATGCGACCTTTGAATGGTGTCGAAGGAATGGGTGGCTCAGATATCGCGGATAGGTCTTTCATTGGCAGTGCATTAAGCTTATATTAGGTGAGACGAATTTTGGCTTTTAAGTGAACCAGAAGACTGGTTGTAGTTGGGAGGCACTTTAAGGTTCCAGAGACCTTAACCGACCTGTTATTGGCCCGACGATTGGCAAAGGATGATCTGATGTTATAACAAAGCTTGTGGAACAAATTTGAATAAGATGCAGGTGGGCAAACTATGGTTAGAAACGAGTGAAGGTACATAAACTTCTAAAGGGTGGCTTCGAGATAGGGATCTGCCGATTAACCATCTTTCTAGTTTGCAAAATTCGACCTTATGAACTACTTGCTGTGGGACTTCGTGAAGCCACTGGCTTATGCTGAGAAAGCAGCAGCAATTGACGCCTTGAGTTACCCTCTTTAATTGTCCTCTTCGTGAAAATTAACGTGAAGAAATCTGAAGTCATTGTCGTCTCAAGAACGGTCCAGAAAGACATTTTACCAGAACTTCTTAGGCTTCTTACTAACTTAACTTCCTCCCACCTCCTGAAGAATCTTTGCTTGAGACACTAAAGTCATTCATCTTCAGCACGCTACTTCCAGTTATCTAGAACAAGCTCTCTGGCATACCGTCGGTCTTTGAAACGGAGCTACGATTTACCTCATGCATCGTCTCGAACCTATGGGCTGGGAATAGAAAATCACATTAGCTCGAAAATGATTGTCCATTCGGTCGATGTGACCGAGCCAATGTAGTCAACGTATTTTGGCTATTTTACTACATCCGCATCTTAAAGAGCTCGCCTCCTCCCACGCAGGACTACAGTTTCTTAGACATGTCTGTAAAAATCCGAAATACCAACCGGGCATTTCCATGCCTTCATTGGAAAAACATAGAAACAAACACTGAAGCCCCCCTGAAAACCCTTTTCCATCTTTCAACCCCCAACCCCTTACCAAAAAGCCAAACATCAGTTGCCGTTTGATACGCGCTCTTACTTAAGTTACAAGTATACCGTGTCTTGTATGTCTCAACTGCGCGGCTAATTACAATTTATGCGACCCACCAAATCCCCTTAATGGCTTCCTGTCTGTGGCTGGTTTGGTTGCCCCCAACTCCAAAATAAACAAACAAAAAAAGCACCAACATGGGCCCAGCATCTATTTAGTCCTTTTTGGTCGCTGAACACACAAAACATAATTAGACGGCATTTTACTGTCTCGGAGACAATTTCTTTTTTTTTTTTTCTTTGCATTGTCTCTGTAAAGGGGGCTAAATGGAAATGGATCCCTGACACTGTAATGTGTCGGAGCCAATTGTCTCAAAATAAGACGAAGAAAAAAGAGAAAACCATTAAACAGCGCGGCCATTTCTTCTTTTCTTTCCTTCGTCCATCCGTCTAGGCAACAGCAGCAGCAGCAGCATCATCATCAAATGCACATGCTAAATAGGGGTGGCAGGGTTGCGTATACCGATGCGGGGGATAAAACTCGGTACGTGAGGCCCTAATTAAAAATTTACGTAGCGTAGCTGATTAAAGTGGTGCGCGACAAAATTTTTATTTCTTAATTTCTTCTAACGACTTTACGTGATCGAAATATGCAAGAAGCAGAAGCCGTTTCGGAGTGAAAGCGGAAAATGGCCATCCGTGCGGTTACATTGAAACCGGGTATGGACGGGGTGCGATGAAACTAATAATTTCCAATTTCTCGCCAATGAAACCAGATTGTGAATAGGTATAGTATTAGCGCGATATTTTCTTTGCAAGCAATTACCATAATAATAATATGCTGCGAACGTTGTGAGCGTCGTCGTAATTAATAAGACCTGGTGGTGTTGACATCGTCGGTATGGTAAATAAGTTGGACTGCTGGAAAATGGGAATACAAATTTGTTGTCAAATGGGATGATTGCAGCTTTCCAAAATGGCGAGGGAGTAAGTATGTATATTTTAGTAGGGCGCAACCGATAGACGGAAAATTATATATTCGATTTCATTTTTAAATACACAAGTAAAAAATTCAGAGTAGGACACTTTAAAGCAACTGAAAAAGAGTAAACTATCAAATGAGCTGTCATAGGATGTTCGATTGTTACCATTTACAAAACGTGGACAGTCGGGAAAGTTCTCATGAATAATCCAACGATATATACTTTTAAAATCAGTCTTCTATTCAGTCTTATATAGACGTCTTGATGATGTACAGGGAAGTCAGCGTTGAGACTCACTTATGGATTGAAAGGTTTTTCAAGAGGCCAATACCCTACACACTCCATTGCATAAAGAAGTGC
Organism: Cheilosia impressa; assembly: GCA_948293265.1. Lineage (NCBI taxonomy): Eukaryota > Metazoa > Arthropoda > Insecta > Diptera > Syrphidae > Cheilosia > Cheilosia impressa. The sequence goes on along the minus strand of OX411884.1, from coordinate 47,251,167 downwards.
TCCGTTTGCTGTAACTGGAACCTTGTGAAAACCCTTTCTCTTAAAAAATTTTACGACGACCATAATCGCTTTTTGTTTGAAAAAATGTAACAATTAACCAGACAAGATTTGTTTTCAGTTTATTTATTTATTTATTTAATTACTGAGGCATGAAATTTGCCAAGGTTGTCATTTCTAAACATGCACATGTCAACTGACTTCTATGGTTACCTGATTTGACACTACAAATTATTTTATATACGTAAAATCGGTGGATAAGTGGATCCAAGTGATGCTCGAAAGTGGAAAAATTACAGCCTCGTCAGGCGCTGACTTCACTATCAGTAACAGTCGCAAATGGCTGTCCGCAGGTTAGCGTACCCTCACCCCTACTGTTGGCTATAATTTTTTTAAGACTGCTTCAGAAGTTAAGAGTTGTTTACACCGATGATATAGTCATCATTATTATTCGAATCAAATGAAATAACATGGTCTATGTGCGAAGTGGCCGTAAGAAAGTGTTTGACTTGCGTAGGTATATGCAAAAAATTGTTTCCATCAATCCCAGCAAAGCTGTCGTCTCATACTTCTCTTGGCAAAAAAATGAAATATAAACTTACAGCAAATTTAATTTAACGACACGGTTGTGATTTGTGGGTATTCAGATTTGCGATTATAGCAAACTAAATGTTGCTCCATGTTTAGACTCATATTTCGCTAACATTTTCATACAGATTGGGTAAGTCCAGGGCCGGACCTACCATATGTGCAAGATGTGCAAATGCACAGGGCGCCAAGTTTTGAGGGCGCATTAATAGGAAAGAACAAATACTGCCGTCTGCATTTTAAACAAAAAGCTTGTTCAAAGTCCATAATAGCAATCACTTGCAATGTTGTTTAAGGAAAATCTAACTCGCAAAACAAAAAATACCTCAATAAAAAAAAAACGCATTAAAAGTCTACCTCCTGGGTGATGGCGAAAAGACTTATGCATGTGTACAAATATAGAATAAGGGCGCTTTCTGTAAATCTTGCACAGGGCGCTAGTTTGGCTTGAGCCGGCACTGGGTAAGTCTGAGTAATGCTACCAGCAAACAAATTTTATCATTTTATTTTATGTATTGTTCTTTATAAAAAGAAGAAGATTTTTTTTGACTATTTTGTACAGTCTTTCGTAGTCTAAAAATATTTTCATATATCTAAGGATCTCAAGTCGGAATTAAGGTGGATATATACTTTATGCTGAAGCGTAGTACGCTGCTCGAGCTATGCTAAATTTTATCTGGTCTCCAAACTTTCCTCTCCAAACATCAGCTAAAGTCCTAGCTAAACTCTGACATAGAGAACGCCGTGGATAAGTGTCAAAGAAAACAGCTGTTCTTTGAAAAAACGTCCTTCAAAAATTGAATTCTCTTTTATTTGAACTATTTCTGATTCTAGGTACTTCTCGTCCATGTAATAATCAAAAAAGCTCATCCTTGCATACTTTTTTGCAACAGAACAACAATTTAGCTTGAGAAAATGTCCCAACCCATTGAATGGACAAGCTAAATTTTGACAGACACATGAAGTACAATCTAAAACAAAAGTTTGATTGATACCACTCAGCTAAATGGGTTCGCTTAAATTTAGCTCAGCTTAATTTTTGAGAGAATTTTGTACGGGAGCGAAAGTTTAGCTCGAGCAGCGTACTAAGCTTAAAGGTAAAAAATTGCCCAAATTACACACTGGCAAACGTATGTGACGTTTCTTGCTAAGGACGATTATCGCAGGTGCAGATATTGTCGGATGCATTATTTTACAATCCTTTTGATCACCGAACGGTTTAAAATTGATTTTAGGTGGGCGGCGCAATTTTTTGATTTTTCTGTGCCAATTTTTTCAGACTTTTTGCGTTATTTTAATCGGCGCCAAAGCTTTTTCGGCAGTTTTGCGTCTCTAATTGATCCTTCCAGAGAGAGTAGTTGAAACGATTTTGAAAAAGTTTTTACCAGTTTTATATATTTTTTACACTTTTTTTAATGGGGAAATTCTACGTCCGTATATTTTATGCGTCAATAGGCAATCTGTGTCTCAATTTTCCAAATTTCAAACCTATATAGCTGTCAAAAATGTCAAGATGTTGTTTTTCGAACAACTTTGTTGTACCAGGGGTGCCCCGTTTACCAATCGCGAGAATATTTTGCGAGGTGCCTTACTCAGATTTGCAATAAAACACATCAAAGTTTCATTTCCATTTTTTATCTTCACTAACACTCGCATTTTCGAATGCAGTACTGTGTCAAAATTTCAAGTCAATCGACTTTTAGAGCTTTGCGAGGACAAACCTACGCCAGCTGAATTTTTTGTATACAAAAATAAGAGCTTAAGCGGAAGATCCTCGAGGGTTTTGAATACCATAAAACTTTGAGTTCTGAGGTTCAAACTAAAGCTAGCTTAAGTTTAGCATGCTTTTGCTAAGCAGATAAAGGATAAGTCTTATTGGAGTGAGTCAAAATATACCTACCGACTTTAATGAGAACTGTTTTTTTGAAATACAAAAATTAAAGGGAAATTTTTCTATTCGGTTCTAAAGCCATTAAGATCGAGGTAGAATTATTTTAATCTTAGAATAGACGTAGAATGTGACTCTGCAAATATTCGCTGAAAACTTCTGACAAGTATTCGAGAGTCAAATTGTCCATTTGGACTCGGCATAAAACTGTAGGTCCCAAGAAAGAACAACTCCCACAAAATTAATGGCTATCAGAAGTTATAGATCTATGGTTCCTATACGAACTTTCTGCCAATATTTCCAAATATTTTTATAATTTTCAAAACATCACTCCTTTGCCATTAACACCTAAAAGATATTTCGGACATATGACCACCGTTCCGGGGAAATCATATTTTGAACAGTCATTTGCTGGTTACTTATCGAGTGCACTTTTTATCACTGGTACGGATTTTGAAGACAAATTTAATTTCCGGGCACTTAGTGCAGAATTTCTGCTTTAGTAAGTATGGAGAACTCTAAAAGGACGAAAGAAGAAAGTTTTGATTTTTCTCTGATCCGAAAAGTACTCAACTGAGGGTAGGTATCACTTAGGACACTTAGGCTGCCGACAGCATCATCAAGAAATTTCAATTGCGATGATTGTGGCTCAACCTTATACTTCCATCATCATCAACTTACTTCAAACCCAAGCACTTCACAACGTCGACAGCATCTTCTATAGGTTGCTATTACATACCAACTATATTTGCCTTTCTCACATTTGCCAAATTCAAATCTACACCTAGCGACCGCATGTCGGCATTCAAAGCGTTCACTGCCTGTGACAATATACTTGCAGGTGTCTGCTTTCCTTACATATATAGTCCTTGGCCTTGCTGCTTATCCATAGCTCGTTGCTTTATCTCCTCATGGAAGTCCTACTAGTACTTTGAATTTTTCCAGTATACACGCTGTGAAGCACTTCAATTTTTGGGTTTGCCTCTGCCGTTGCGAAGTCGCTGTAATAATATTCGGCCACTTCTGCTGCTGTGACACTTCACCCCTCACCCTTAAGACAGACAAAATCACCAGCAATCAGTGGGATGCTCTGTAATTCGGAAACTCAAAATTGTAATTGCAAACTATATTCTTGAAGTTAATGGGTGTCACCTTGATAAAGAGAACGGCGAGCAGCAGAGTTGCAGTTCTCTTCTCAATTTGGTTTATGTACTCGTCCCTGCAAGGGAAGTTGGACCGTTTATATAGAGTATTGGGACGAGGTGGTTTTTATCAGTAAATCTAACGTTTTAGTGGCAAAAAGTTTGATCCTTTGTAAGCTACTCAAACCGAATTGAATTCAATCACAAAAACTGGGTAATTTGTCGCTTAAACACAAATCCACTGTATGACTTTTTGAAGTCATGACAACCTATCTGACCTCTGAGTGTCTTCATTTTATGAGTTGGAACAAAGTGCACTTCCCTCTACAATGTATGTCGACTTGATGTTGATGTGCCGTCTGTCCGACGACGCCAGACAATCATCCTGTTCATGTCATATAACTACCGGCGTTAAATTCAACTTTTATCGTCAAAGACGCAGCGGAGCTTGCCTTCGAAGATCCCCGGCTTTATAGTGTTTCCATCATTAAAACATGAGCCCCCACACTCTGCCCCTAATGGAGCAATAACATTTGAATTCTCCCTACAACAAGGTTCCGCTCTCTCTCCCTCTTTCTCTTATCGTCGGATTTCACTTAATTTATTTTCAATTCTAGGCCTCTTAGGCGCAAATAATACGGAGATAGGATAGCTCTGTGTATATGTGCGCCTTCAACGACAATAAAACACGCTTCAATGGCCCATGAAAGCAATTAATCCATTTCCAATATCGAATATCCTGACAGCAATAATCTTAAGTTAAAAATAATGTCCTTACACGCTATTAACGCTGCTCGATTGTCTCTATACATATTGTATGAGTTTGTGTCTGTGCCCGGGTCTGTGCGTTGTCTATGACAATGAATAAAATTTCCATTTGACAAGTCATCACCTAAAGCAGCTCACTACAAATAAATTTGTATACACGAGTCCTATGCGACTAGAAGTATCCTTTGAATCGGAGACACAGAGAGTGCAAAATGACGTGGAAATTTATTGCCAAATGTTTGTGAATTCATAAATCTCAAAGCAAAATTACTCATTTATCGTGGTTGAGGTTGTTCCGTTTTTATTTACCTCCGACTAGTCCTAGTTGCAATCTTTGACAGATTTAATAATTTATATTTTCCTTTTAGATAATTTATCGTTGACATTTTTTCCGACAAATTTATGTAAGTCAGCCCGGTGCAGAGGTAACCTCATAAAGTAAGATATTCATAGGAATAGGACTGGCGACCGGTGGCGGGGATACAAAATTGCCAAAATAAACATAATCAAGGAGTTGGAGAGGAGAGAGAGAATATTTTCGATGAGTTTATTATCGTTATTATACTCGTATCGAACGAAAGTCGTCACGAAAGGAAATTGTGTCTTGTGTTGTGTGCCTGGGGTAAGTTGATTATTGACGGGGACTGAGGTGGGGTTTGGGCTGGGTATTGTGATGCAATAAAGCCGCTGGTTGAGCATGAATACATTGTCCCCTTCTATGGGCGTGTTATTGGATTCAATAAAATGTCATTACCATCAAGGTGAATTTGCGATGCATGTTCAGTGCGGGTTGATGGAAATTGCGACACGTCTAGCAGGTGGCATATGTCGTTGAAAATGGGGTCGATTCCAGTGATCTGTGGCAAGCAGATTGCTCTGTGGGATGGGAAACAGACGCAGACATTTGCCTCCTGTGGATTTGGGCATACTCAAAGCAAGTGGCGACGGAAAGTACGTCTTGGGTGGTCAGGCGACTTCAGTCTTAGGACTTTGGTGTTCGGTGTCATTAGCTTTCGCTTTAGGAATATTCAAGTGTTGTGAATACGATTTTGGGCCATCTTAAAGGGGATTATGAATGCAAACTCATTTTACAGGACATATTTGGGTATGAGTGAAAAAAAGACAGAAGTGGGTTTCTGAGTGGATGAACTAAGAGTAAACGCAGGTATGGATCTAGGAGGAGACTTCGTATAGGTCACCCCAAAGAGAACTGTGGATTAGCAAAAAATTAAAAACTCTCTCAAAACTTGAAGCTAGATCTAGGAACCTGTTGCGCCAATTTTTTATTTCAAATTGGAGGACGAAGTTGTACCCATTCGCCAGCGAACTGCGATTTAAATGTGGGTCGAAATGCTGCTGCCATCTCACACAAAAATTCTGATTTTCGAAATTCTACTTTCTTAGTTCTCTGGTTTACAAAATTCGTCTTTTTAAATTTTAAGCAAAAAGAGAATTTGAAAAAAATTATTCATCGAAAGAAAAAAAAGAAAAAGAAACACTAAAAATGAAAAGGGGTTAAGTCAAAATTCTGAATGGATCAAAATTCTTTTTACAAAATTCTGCTATCAAAATTCCGTTTTTTAAATTTAAAAACAAATAAAATGTTAGAAGTGGTTGGGGGTCAAAATTCTGGATGTATAAAAATTCTTTTTACAAAATTCTGTTAACAAAATTGCGGTTTTTAATATTCCAAAAGAATTTGTACACGTCTGCTTGAAAAATATGCTCGCTTTTTTAATTGTTTGCAGAATTTTTAAAACAGAATTTTGATCCTTTCAGAATTTTGACCTAATCCGATTTAAATGCTGGTTTCTTCTGAAACCCATCACGAAATTACCTTTCGCAACTTATTTGTTCTGTATATCATATCGAAACCGATAGTTAACCCTTAAAGAAGTGTTGAACGGCATAGCTGAGTTGGCTTCTTGTGTCGCACATTAAGGGGCCTTGCAAGAAGTGTCTTTTAGTGAACTTCTTTTCTTTAAGAGCCCTTTAAAATCCACATGCAAACAGATATTTTATTATTGGACACTGTCAATACTTCTGTGAACGCAGTCGCTTAGTGGCTAGTTTGTATGACTGCTCAGTGTTCCCTAACTTGGACCACCACTCCCTCACTCAGTAATTTAACATACTAGTCAGGTTTGACCCTCAAACTATCAGTTATTTTGTATGTGATGGGTATTGATGGTAGGTTCAACTTACAAATTTGAGTTTGTATGTTGAACCTAGATTACATGACATATTCATTGACAGAGGGATTTTGCATGGGTCCAGCAGTATTCCCTATAGCACTGAGTACATAAACCCCCGGTTGAGCCCCCAAACAATTTAATTTTAACTTAATTTCCGGCACACATTTTGAAAGCGTTTGACAATGACGAGCATTCAAGGTGCAGCTGGCATAAGAAAGTTTCTCAGTTCAATAGTTCAGATACGACATAGCTCTGTCGGTCCTATGAGAGCGAATAGCGAACTGCAAACAAGCGAACATTCGTACATAGTTTCTGACACTTCATTCACATGAAATCTTTTTTTAGTCGCAGATACCCGCGATTCAGTTTAATTTTTAGAACTTTTATAAATTTATTGTTGTGGTAATTTAAAAAAAAAATCAATATGATGGTATGCCCATTACTTAATATATTGCAAAGTTCTTAACAATCCCTATCCCCCGAAAAGTTAACACCAACCTAACAGGCATTCTTCATCTAAAACAATGAGCATTCCTCGCTACACATAAACACACTCGAAATTAACTTTAACTCAAGCAACACCCTTTTAATCAAATTGTCATCCTCCTCCCCGCCCACCCATGCACATCAAAAGTCATTCGAATGCTTCCGGTTACCGACTTCGGGACCGTAAATTACTTAATGAAACGAAATTAATTTTCAAATTTAATCCTTTCAAGGAGATTGAAATGAAAAATCACGAATAGCGAAATAACACACCCCGTCTTTGCCAGGTCCATTGATGTGAGGCGACAGCTTTTGATCCCTTTTGTCAAATAAATCAGAAAAAGGATCAAATTTGCCGCCCCATCCCATTGCCTTGTGTTTTAGTGATAAGAAAGGTCCAAGGCATTCAAATGCGCCACGCTTTTAGTTACGACCACCCCCCAAAAAACCTATTGTCCCATCCATCAGACATCCCCAGGCCGTTTATATACATTCTGCGCAACAATGACGAAGGATTTTTGTTTCAAACTGAAATGATTTGAAAATGCAGACGAAACTCTACACCGCACATCGGGGCGTCGTACGAGTAGAGAAGCCGACCTCACATGGACGAGAAGCTGTTGAGTAATGCGCTCTCGTCCAACGTAATCTCGTTGAAATTGTAAACTTATTGGATGGTTAATCCTTTTCGGATGTGTGTACCACGTCTAGCCAAGGAAGTGGTACTGCGATGGTGTAACGATGGTGTCACAAAAGGCTGTATGCAAAATTAAAAGGCTCATCCGTTGACAGTTTTGCAGAAAACACCACACACATATGTGCCGTGCAAAGGATCCGTGCAGGATATACCCGTTCAGACCGTACTGAAAGTGTTCATGAGCCGTGAACTTCGAGTGCAAAGTGTGCGACATTCTTGAAATGCTTTCAGTCTTGGAACGGCAAAAAAAAACACCAACTTGGGCTGATGATACCCAGGATATGGGAGATGAAGCATTCGATTACCCATGCTGCAACTGTATTGCCAGCCACCCACCCACACTGCATTGATGGTTTCTGATGATGACATAGTCGAGTGGAAAATTTCGTTGCCAAGGGAATTGCCACGTCACACTCTCCTGTCTGTCTGGGCCTGTCTGCCTGCATCTGACTGAAGAGCCAACAGCCAAGCCAAGCCAGCAATACCTTCCATAGAAGTTGGCGGCTGGTGCGTGTGGATGCGTTCACTTTTCGTGCGATTCCATGGAGTGAAATTAATTGCGAGCAAATACAAAAACGGTAACCGGCCAGAGAAAGAGATGTGAACACACTTGCATTTGGGATCAGGATTAATTACCAATTGTTTCGGTAGGCTAGGCTGTTTGTCGGGGCTAATTGTGCAGGCTTATGCGCACAGGAAAATTTCGTAAATTGAATTATGCTTGACAAAGGGACAATTGCCAGAGAGTCGTTCGTTCGGAATCATTGTGTGCGAGGTACATTCACTGAATTCAAATATTTAGCACATAATTCCATTGTAACCAGCACAGTCGATTCTCGGTTGTTATGGTAGCCAACTACGGGCCTTTGTTTACGTGGTTGGTAATTTCTGTAATGAAGTGGTTATTATACCTGATGTGATCCAATTGGATATGCGAGCAATCCCATTTTGTTTTCAAACATAGTCCAATTGCCCTTTCCCTAAGTTGGTAGCGATTGTCATTCAGGATGTTTAAAATATGCCAGCGAAGAGCTTCCGAACAATTCAATCTGAATGGGGCGTATATGAGTGACTTACTCGAAATCTAATCGACCGATTTAGCTGAAAGTCTAACAGGCAGTATTTCGAATACGGTTTGAATAAAGTCCGATGGACGGCGCTGTTCTTTTTAATGAATGTTACCTTTCAGTATCTATAGTGTGACGCATCTGAATTGTTATGCATTCGCACTTTTGACGAAACATGATTGCTAGGTCTGGGTATCTGAAAAAATACAACCCAGCGACAAGCTCGGAAGGTTCCCACGATATAATATCGTGGTTGCTAGAGCAGGGTATCAAAAATTCACCAAGCGACGAGGGTATAGTCCGAGAGGGACTTCGAAAAAGATCAGTTTCTATGTCTGGGTCTCGAAAACCTGCCCAACTGTAGCATGCCTCCCAGAATGCCCTACAAAAAATCGTACGGCTCTTGTGTCAAAGCCATCTAAGAGGAACGTGTTGTTGTAGCTGCTTGGAAGATTGGATTAGACTAAATTGAGCGGTATCCCCATCGCCGCGGCCCTCGATTGGCTCTGTTGTGATGTCCTCGTGAAATATGCTCATTAACAAAGAGGTCGATTGGTTGGATGAAGGTTGTCTTCGAAGAAGTGCATTTAGGGTAACATAGGTCCATTAAGCTACCACTGGGATGGAAAGAGTTGATCACACTGTACACTTCTTGTACCGAGTTTTTTACTAAAAATTTGAAGCCCTCGTGTCTCTAGTATGGAAAGAACTCAGAATTTAATCATTGTAAAAATACAGACAGGTTTTGATTATTTTAAAATGGATAGAGATAGTCAAACGCGCTTTTGATCAACAATCTTGAGTTTCGCAGTTGCCGTTCCACTGAAAACTTTTCCGAAGTACATAGTCAACTTATGGGCTCAGGCAACATGGTGTATCTAAAGCTATATACTATAGACCTGTAAAGGGCTTTCGATCGGGTCTGGTATAGAGTTCTACCTAGCAAACAAAAGGACATCAATCCACGTTTTAGAACAAGGTGATCATTTAGCTCCATTGCTATAAACTCAGAAGTGCCGCAGGGTTCAATACTTTCTCCTATTCTATTTCTTTCATGGATAAAAATGTAACCACTGATCTCTCATATTTATCTTCGAGAACTGTGAAATGTACGACCAACGCATTCATCCCAATGAGTTAATGCGTCACCTTGGAGTCACATCAGACAGTTCCTGAATGACATAGATGGACCCTAAAAAGATCAGCGTGCTCAAAATTGAGTTACCTCTTAAAAGCGGAAAAGCACTTCCGTCCCAAGCACATGTAAGGCCAGGGCTTGAGTTAGCTTCCACATATAAGTTCAGGGCACAAATCCACTTAACTTGCACAAAATCCATGGCCTTCACACCTAAAAAATTCCACCCTACTTACCTGATTTGCAAAGTGTCAACCCCTGCACCTGGTTGCAACGCAAACCCCGACACCATTTAGGGATATGAATTCGCAAATAAAACTGCACTCCGAAGTTGACAGCAAAAACTGCAAAGTTAGGTTCAATGGAAGCGTGTAATCACTCCATCTCAAGACCTCTCTGCACTCACGATTTAAACTGCTGCATTCGCACCTAATTTAATGGTTTTGCCGCATTCCTTTGCAGTTCGTGCACAAGAAGCACCAGCTTCACGCTATTATCCCCTCGACCCAACGTACTGTCACACATATGCTCGTTTTTATGCGAACGCCATCCAACTGTCACTTTTTATGTTTCATTAAGTCGGCATCACTATACATCTACAGACACTGCAGGGTCATTAATTTGCGTCAAAGTGTAAATGTTCGCTGGGTGTCTCGGTGACGAAATCATTAAAACGAAAGGTAGTTGACAGCACTCAACATGCTACCCTCAAGGTCAAATTTTATACGTCAACCATCCGCCATTAGGACCATCGTAACCGTAAAACAAATCGCTAAGAAATATTCAAGTTTTTTTTCCTTTCTCTATTTTTTTGCTAGAGCTCTCAACTCAAGAATATTTGGCTTGCAGGACTTAATCTTAATATGCCACCACCACCACCACCAGGACAGAGCGAGGGAGCTTCCAAGTGAAAGTGGGAATATACGTACACGGAGAGACAACATCTATCTTGAAACTTCACGACACTGCCTTCACGGAGAGGACATTTCATTTTCCTTCTTCAACGTGTAGTTGGTAGCATTTGCATTCAAACGTTCTGTTTGGCCCGATTCCGTTGGAATTGTCAGGGGAAGAAGTAAGTGTCCTTGCGCTACTGTCAAGTGTGGGTGGATGGGTGTTGATGGTGCGGGGCGATGGCGAACACAATCTTCAAACGATTTTATGCAAAGCATAATTTTTTTATGGGAACTAACTTTCGTCCATTAATTTGATTTTCCTCTTGAGATGCGGATGGTGGAAGAATTTGATGGACTGATATGGAAATATTTTGTTCTCGACATTTTGGATTTTTTTTTTCGCTTTCTTTTCCCTCCCTAACTTTGTATACCTATCTAGTTTTGTCAGTTGAGTGGTGAGTGGTGACAATCTCGTTCGTTTTTGTAAATATTACGATGGGGAGCCAGATACTTAAGTGGCTGGAGGAGATTTGTAAGCGAAGATTGTATAGATGATGACGTTGATATGGTTAATTTGTGGGGAATCGCAGAATTGCTAAATAAATTGGAACGGGGACTGATGGTTGGTGGATATATGTATACTGGACTTGCGAAGCGAATTAAATTGGATTAAGTCTTGCAAACAGCTTCAGAGTAAGTTTGCATTTTTGTGCATTTGCATTTTTGTGCACCCAAACAATTTCCAATATGAAGGTAGGTACTGGATGTACAGCAGATGGGTAGCTGTTGATGACTAAAAACTTATATTACAAAAATCAAACGGAGGTTATGTATAAAGTTTGGAGAAACCATTATATAAAATGGAAGAGGTAGGTACCTACTTATTTGTACCACAGAAGAGGAACACATACTTGAAATGAGTTTGAAAAAAGACTCTCGTATCCACACTAGCATCTTTAATCCGTACCTATAGTTCATAGGCATCAAAATTATTTGAACATGTCGGCGCTGTAAAGTTTTCGTTTAACAGAATCGACAAAAATGATAACTGACAAAGCTTGTTCCTTCTCACGAACGCCTCAAAATATTGTTCGTCAAATACCGAAGATATTTCCGGGAATGCAATCAACCTTTTTCATGACTTAGTGATCTGGAAACCGCCCAGTTCACTTGTTTATTCGTGAAACGTTTGCTATCAGCAATAATGAGGTTTGACCATAAGCTAGTTGATTAGCCTGAGTCATGCACGCTGAGCTGTCCGACTTAGAGGACCACCACCTCTTCTGCGACTACCCTGCCTAGCAATTGAAATCGCTAAAGACTTGGAATTAAAATATGTCGAAGCAGCTTTACATGGAAATAAACACTCAACAGCTCGTTCTGCCTGGGAGTGTGTAGACGGTACCTTTGATTGCATCTGAAAAGTTCGTCCTCTGCCGCATTTGAAACAAGTTGAGCTGCTTCCAAGAAAACAGTTCTGCCTGATGTCTTATCTCTGCACCCAACGAACCATCAAAATGGATGGTTACACAATCACCAGTCGAGGTATAGGAGACGCCCGAGACTCAGCTATCATATACTCGGTAGTGAGAATGCCTATGGTGTTGAAGTAAGTAACATTTATCGTTCTCCTGGGAACTGTGTTACAACATTTTGAACAGATTTTTCCTTAAAAACTCGTAAAATTCGAAAAATTAAGAAAATGTTGTAAAATTGTTAACTAAGTGCAGATGCTTATGTGCTCTCATTTAACCGCATGACTACCTCTTGGTCGACTGAGTCAAACTCGTTTTTTGTGTGTCAAAAAGAAACCCCTTATGATTTAAGCAACTCTAAGATTTGGCTGCATTTTCTACAAGTAGAAACCAAACCAAGCTTATAACTCCCGCTGAAGTCAATTAAAGAATATGTCAAAATTCAATGTCAAAAGCATAAAAGTGTTTGACAGACTAGAATACAATTTTCATCTTTTTGCGACCTAGCTTAAGCCGACATTTTTCTATAAAGGTTGACCCCTAATACTGCTTCAAGCTGGCGATAAATTTTTCAATTTACATTTTTGACGAAACCCTGTTCCTGTACACTGATCATCATCAAAAAAGAGTTGCCAAGGAAGCGATAAACTACCAACTTTTATTCATATAACTTCTAGTAATCAGCGTTTGTTGAGGTAAAATTCTCCAAGCCACCTATCTCCAAATAACTCTTACAATACAATTTATACAGCTCCCAGATTTTTAAAACTCTTATTCAATTGGACTGATATTTCATAAATTGGAGATGGAAGAACTTTCGACCCTTAAATCAAAAAATGTGTCATTTCACAGAGTCACATAATTTTTTTTTTTTTAGATGCAATATTAGATCTGTAAATTGATTTAATTTCGAAAATGGCATTTCCATGCTTGGAATAAGATTTCCTTTGATTACTTGCATTTTTCCATATGTCGCGAACTAAAATTTGTAATCTGTTTCGCTCTTCTGATAGTCAAAAAAATATTCTCAATTTTAAAGTGGAAACTAAAACAAAATAGTTTATCACTTCTATATATCGTAGATCCCGCTTTCCGATCTGGATATTTTAGAAATTCTCCTCTAGGTAATTTAAATGAAAAAAAAAACTATTAAAGCAGCAAAATGTGAGATTCTTGGAAATAAGTTTATAAATTTTCGGTCCGGCTTCTTGATCGTTTTTGTTTCCACGCTAATGATTGAATCGAGTTGATCCGGTCCGATTTTCTCAATCAACTAAAGCAGAATGTGGCCAAACGGCAATCCTTGCTTCTGCGTTCTGCCATTCGACCGAGTACATCCAGAAACGCAATTGTCCAAAAAACATTGTGCTTCGATAAAGTCAATGACCGTTTTAAGATTTTGTTTGAGAAATCGTGCGGTAATGTTATGGCGGTCGCTCAAAATTTGCCCGGGAAGTAAGAATCACCGTTCGGACAGTTCTTTAACGCTTGCAATTTGCGCCCGTCACCACAAAATTTTATTGAAATTGCTTGAGCAGTTTTGGAGATCAGCAGCGCCACCTATCGGGTCTAAAGCTATTCTGTCTTCCTGTCTTCCTAGCTGGAACCAAATATGTCTATCCACAAAATTCCATTCAAATCAATTGAGTTGTTTCGGAGATTGACAACAGCGCCACCTGTCGGATGGCCACCAAAACTGTCCTATCTTTCAAGCTGCAATCAACCATACACATCCACAAATTTCATTTAAATCGGATGAAGGATTGTCGACCTCCAAAATATGTTTAATTAAATACATATAACTCGTATAACCGATACACATGCAGAGTGGGCCAAAAGAAGTCATCCGATGTTGTTTGGCTCTCATTTTTTTTCTTAATGAAAAACTTCGATTGTGCTTTTTGACTATGTTTATTTGAACCTTTAGAATTTTATTGGTCAAGTCGAGAAGATGATATCGGCCAAATGGGTGCCGTCACAATTGATTGCCATACTGATGACTTCTTTTCGCCCACCTTGTACAAAGACCGTATATACCTTCATACAAATCTTGGTATTGACGTCACCTTTCATTTAAAATTTCCAGAAACAAAATTGGCTCAAGCACTAAGAGAACATCAATTCAAACGCAATGTGACTTATTTTGATATTTATATAGAAGAAGATAGATGAAAAAGCGATATGTGCCTACAGCGTCACCTGTTGAGAATTCTCCGAATTATCATTTTTCCTGATTCAAGACAAACGAAATAAAAAAATATTCAAATCTTGGTTTTTTACCCGACTAACCCACAGCAATTTATTTTTATACAAATGTGGAAAAAACCCTAAATGTCCTAAAATGCATGTATGTGCGCACAACACACGCATACGTTTTCCGATTTCAACCAAACTTTACAAAAATCATATATAGACGAATACCACAGATGTGTAAAAGTTTGGTTAAAATCGATAAATGCGTTAAGGCGTGAATCTGCGACAAACGAACACAATTTGTTAAGTGTGTTACAGAAAACGGCGACCTAAATGCTATAGCATTCTATAGCATTCCCTTCAAAATATGTCAACCCTATATTTACTTTTCCCATTCATGCTGAAGTTAATGACATCAAATATTTAAAATATGACACATGTCAACCTCTTTTGAATTTCGCACAACAATGATGCAAAATAAAATTCCACCAATCATTTGCACACTCTTTATCAAATATCCGCCGATGAGGTCAGCTCGCAGTGTCATTTTCGCTGCGAAATTTATTTTCAAACAACACATTAGGTTTATTCTGTCACAAAAGCTACCGATTTCGGCAAATTGTCCTCGCTATGAGGGCTTTAAAATTCCTCATTAGCTCCTTTTATTTATTCATAAATACAAACTCAACACTGCGAAACAATAGCTTCATCTAAACAATGAAACAATTGGAATTATTGAAACCTTTCCACCCGATTGCCCGCACATCAAACTGCAACGACGCAATACAGGTCGTTGAATTTCGGTTCAAGTCAAACTTGCCTCATTGAAACAAAATTGTTCAGCAATATGTGCGAATGCACATTTAGCTGTTGCAAAATGCAATATTAACTATAAAAAAAAGAGAATATTTTCCACCATCTGTTGGGTGTATGATTTTATGACGAAAAATGCATAAACGGTGCACCTCCTTGTCATCCCTGTGTTGCAGTGGCGGTTTGGGGTATTAAATAATAAAAAAAAAATATTCAAAAGTGATGTCAAACTCAGTGAGATGAATCATTTTTTCACAGATTGCACCTTGTGTTGCAATGAATAACTGAAACGTGAATAATTATTGCTCAGTTTTTGAACAGCACCACAGGGATGGCGGCGAGGTGTGGGAGGCAGATTAATGTAGTTTTATTTTTCTTTTTAAATATTTTGTGTTACATAATTGTTCACTGGCTTAAAAAATGCGTTCGAAAAGCTTGTTATGTTGTAGAATTGCATTTATTTATTTTTTGGCGGAACGTTTGTCAGTATACTACTTTAAGTGACCGCAGCAATTGATTTTAAATAATTAAAGCGAACTGTTGAAAAGGAAAAATAGCCGCACAAATTACAGGATTCACTGAATAGTGATAGAACGGTTAAGTGCACTCTGGCAAAAATGTGGTTTCAACAAACACATTTGGAAAAAAGTTTAAATATATTCGACTACAAGTGATAAATAAAATTTTGCGTGAGCAGGAAATTTTGTGGAATAATTAATCAAGCTTAAGCGAAATAGATATATCTCCAAATATATATTTTATTTCGTGATTATAATTATTTTAGTGACTTTTGACTGATTTTCGTCCATTTTTTGACACTAGCTTAAGCCCACGTACGTCTTGTATTCAACTGTTATGGTATGACTTAAGTCTTTGTTATAAGTATGTTCTGTAGAACCAACATTGCACCAAACTTGGTATTCCTTTTGAAAAGATGCAGATGACTGACAGATCGAAGAGATTTCTACTGTCAAAAATAAGTGTTGGCGGATCACAAGTTCCAGTCATAGATTATGCCAACAGATTCAATCAGCTTTTCGGTATTGGCTCCTTACGTCCATGCTATGACTCGTAGAGAGTGTCCTTCTGGTTGCTATGGTTGACAGTGTCCAACCAAAAATCACCCACACCAATCTTTAAACTTGTTTAATAATCTCCGATTGAACTAACACCCCGGGCGAGTAGACTACACCGCCCTTCAAGTGCGTCTAAGAAGTTTAAACAGAAAAAGAAATCGAAGCTTCTCAGCCAAGATTTATTCTCACCCAACAATGCACATCCATCAAACCACCGGCAAGAAGCAATGAAAACAAAGGCGGACATACGACGTACCACGAAGAATAGAAATCCTCCAGAAATCCTTTCATTTCTTCGACTTCCTCTTTAATTTCTTCTCATAAAGCCGGAACATGTGTAGCCATAGCCAGAGCGAGTGTGTATAGTTGCATTCATTCATTCGACAGCATCAGGCGTGCAAATACTGAACGTATCCTTTGCCACATCGCATCGTTTTCTTTTCTATTTTCCTTGTCCAAAGGACAATTCAATTGATTTTCTTTTGCGGAAAACAAAAGGAGCACAAGAAAAGTTTGTTTGTTCGCCGTTGCCATCATCATCTTCGTCGTCGTTGTCGTCGTCGTGGAATAGTGCTTTGTCTACCACGTTTCCATTTCTGGACTTTACTTTTCCTATTAAGTCAGACACTCTCTCTTTTTGCTCGTGTGCTTTTCACATCTAAAGGGACTAAGGGTGGGATCATTGGGTCGACATTCATCATCCGGCTTGCTGTAGTTTCACGAATGTGCTAGGTATTCACTTCTCCTCGCGCCGACAGTGGTTGGTGGTGATTTTCTTTTCAATTCGAATGCAAGAAAAAAACAAAAGACCACCAGATTCGCATCGTCCTGGGACAGGAGTCCAATGTTTATCTTGTAAATGGGAGAAACTCTGAAAACTATTCCATTCTCGTAATTTTATTGGCTAATCCAATTTGTTGTAATTAAGTCAAAAATCCTTTTTCCCTTGGAATGCCGCAACTCCTTCGTCTTTTACCATTGTCCGACGTCCGACCCGCTATACACACCTTGATGTAGTATTAGTGGTTGTTGAACCTTCTCCCTGGCTGAGAGTATGACTGAAAATGAGAATAAGTTTAAGCAATGAATTGAATAAGGTATTTCTGGAGGTGATCCTGGCTAAATTGGAGTTTTCTTCTTCTTATCTTTTTTTTTTAATTGCAAGGATTTTTGGACGTCTGCTTCAAACGTGTTAAAATCCTCTTTGGTGGGTAAATGTATGTTTGTGCGGGCACGACGAGGAATTATTTTCATTTCATTTGTGGGAAAGTTGCTCGTACTGGCGGTGTATGTCGACGTCCATTTAAGACCGGTGTTATATAGTTTGAGTTTGGGTTTGAGACATATCAGTAAACCAGTGGTCAATGACGGGCACGTTGGGCTCACAGGAGTTATTTTATTGCGAAAAGTTGCGTGAGATATGTGTCTGGAGGGATTAGGCGCACCGCACAGAGGTATAAGGTAAACAAGAACTTTTCAGTGGGTTTAGGGATTTTAGTCGACTGTTTGTCGCTGTAAGGGTGGTTGACCCTTATTAAAGTTTTCCAAATCTAATTTAGTAGCTTCCGAGAATTGGTACATATTTTTTTTGACTAATTTAATGAAAGTACCTACATATAAGGCTGCGGTCAGAGATCTTACAAATACTCAAGGCGGGAGCATAGCAAGCTTTTAAATTAAATGGTATTCTTAGGGCCTAGTTAAATGAAGGAAGAGGTTCTTCCTCCTTCTAAAATCGTGACAGCAATTCCAGAGGCCGGCGATTATAAAGTTGACATTAGACATATTTTTCGAATTTAATTTGTCCGCTCTTTCAACATTGCTACGGTATTCAATTCCGCCCACAGTTCGTGAAGTGCCTCGTTTTTACTATTCAGCCGTTCATATTGCGAGTTTCGACAGCTCTATCTACCATAGATAGCGTTAAAAATATTTTTTTCTTTACTCGTAGTCGTCACACCCTTTGCCAAAGACCGCCCACTTTTTGCAAACTGCTGTCAAAAGACAATAACGTCCCATTACCAAATTTTAAAGATGAAGCTAACATAAATTCTGAGATAAAGTGATTGAAGAAACCCGCCCATTTTTGAGAAGCACTTAGCTTGAACAGTGCTCAGAATATTAAATTTTTAGGTGTCAGTAGAGAAATAGCGCTTTGGCAACTAATGGCTCGATAAGGACAAAGTGTAGTCTGTATCAATCTTGCTGTCACAAACTAGCATCGTGCCTTATTTCAAAACCTGGGGCGCTGAGGTATGCAGGTAACAGAAAAACTCATTTTCACATTTGAACTACTCAGTTCAGCAGCAACGCAAAAATGCCTATCATCTTTAATGGTACTAGCGATCAAAGTGAATATGTGTCAATAGTATTCACAGGCAAACCAGTTCTGAACAAATTTTACTTTGGTGGTTAAATCACGGGACAACGCGTCCTTCAAATCCTGGCGCCCTTTCGATGACTCCACCGTTAGGTCGGCACTCTCTACATAGCAAGCTTGATAAACGGGGAAATCCATTTTTTCTACTCTCGATTAGACTAGATCACTCAACACAACTCGAGCGCGTTAAGCTTAAGAGTGTTCTGCGTTTAAGCACTAACTGTCACAAGACTAAAAAATTCACCATCTGGACTATGTACTTTTCATTTTTTCAGCTATTCGCTTTGTCGATCTACTACATTTTTTTCAAAATCCAAACCGTCAATGGAATTCCCCAGCAATCATATGGTTAGCTGTCAAAATATGCTGTTTTTACTATAAAATTCTGTCTGCTCTGTCGATTTATTCTAAGTTCTTAAAGTTTGCAATCTGCTATTTTTTTTTGTAAATCTATCAGTATTCCTTTCGTTGATTGGCAATCATAGTTTAGCTGTCAAAATATGTTCTCAAATTTGTATTCTAGCTTCGCAGTCAATTTATTCAATATAGCTCTGAATGAAAAAAGAAACTTAAATTCAGAACTCTTATGATGTGTCAGAATGAAAATTTTGATAGTTATTGCTCTGCCCCGAAATAAAATAGAAAAATTCTTTAAATTCCGATGTCCGCCCTCTCAAACTTTCACTCAGATGGTTACTTTTTTACAACTGCCTTTGATGACTATTTTCATTGAGTTCCATCTAAGTTCTGACAGGTAAATTCAGCAAATTCAACAAAGTGATTCCATTTCGTTTAGTTTTGCTCTCATTTACCCAAAAAAGTTTCAAAAATGCATAAACCTATTTCCATATTATATTCTTTCTATAAATACCATTTTTATTTATTTTCAGCAAAAGTCAACGACAAATAACTGTCGTTTTTCAACCGCTGGGCACTCGTTTGAATTCGAAATGCTTTACAGCGCCAGCGGATAAATTCGTAAGTGCAACTTTTAATTACATAGCTTGTAAGCAAACCTATTTCATACTCAGACCACTCGAAATGTGTTGGGTGTAAGTGCTGAGTTCTACCGATGACTCAAACCACAAGCGGAGGATATAATTCGTTGTTGTCGTTGTAGTGACGTGTTGTTGTAGAAAAGCACTGAAAGTGATTGTTTTTGTTGTTGAAGAAGGTATTTACCTACTTTGAGTTATTGTGCACTTCCGTGAGTAATAAATTAGTTTAAAAAGAGAGAGAACGGAAAATATGTCGATTGTTGGATTTGGAGTGAAGAGTGATGGACGATTGGACTTGGTTCGAAATTTGCATCAAACGGAGAGGTAAAACCTTTTTTTTGTAATTATTTATATTGAACATATTATGTAATTTATTTAATTTTTAAATCAGAGTTCAGTGTGGAAGAGTTCGATAAATTGTATCACTTGAAACCATCAGACTTCAATGAGTTGCAGCAACGCTTGAGTATAAGTGATTCATATAAAAGAAGATTAGCTATGTTAAAAACAATTAAATCCTGCGAAGATAGCGATAGATATTTTATTTTCATATCTACAATTTTAGAAGATGTAGGTATCTAATTTTGAATTTGAGATTGCATTTGAAGGAAAACTGTTATTAAAACCTTATAAATCCTGCGAATAAATCGATGTTTATCATTGTAAAACATTGAATACCCCTCGTAGGTTGTGCCCCTTTCTCCGCCCAAAAACTGCTGTTCATTTTGTTTAAAAAAAACACAAACAAATGGAAAACCCTGTACACTCACAATAAAACAGGCAAAGTCGTATATGATATGTACATTACTAATTAATTTTGCACTGCGAGATTAAATCTCCATGTGACTATTTTATAGCTCGCACAATATGAATTTGTACAAAAAAAAAATACTTCCCATACCGGGAATCGAACCCGGGCCTTCTGGGTGAAAGCCAGATATCCTAGCCACTAGACCATATGGGATATAAAAACCGTTCGTCTAATGATCTAGTTCAATGCAAGTCTGAAAAACTGCTTGACCTTGCACTGTATCGACTTCAAAGCAGATTCTTTTCAAGTTTCCCCAAAGACGATAAACCTTCTAAATAACCATAATTTGTGCGTCACAATAGTTAATTTTTCTTGGAAAATGTCGCCGTTGGTAGTTTAGTTAATCTAACCTTGACACGTCTTACAGCTTTTGTCCTGCAATTTGATAAATCAATGTAAATTTACTGTTGAAAACATTTGACAAAAAGGTGGGGAGGGCTAAAACATTAACGTGGCACCTTTCATAACAGAAAAAAGCCATTACAGACTCTATTTCTGGACACTTAAGCGAGCTGAAGGTTTAGAATTTGGAACATTGATGTACATTATCTGAACAAAGCACATAGCGAATTGTGAGCGGGACCTAATACCAAAGGTAAGTCACATTCTTTTTAAGATAATGATACACAAGTAATATTTTTAAGCAACAAAGTGGATATCTGATACAACCCTTTTTGTTCAACCGTTGTTACGGTCTTAACTCTGTACGTTAAATTTTAATTGCATACTCTTAGGTACTGACCAACTTACATAGTACCTAGCCAAAGAGTGGAGACATAATTATCAAAAAATCATGCTAACTGAAAGATTTATTGGACTCAAGCCCCACCTATATATTTATTTTAACCCTGAGAATATTTTTAGGCCTGATGACCACCTCAAAATTGCTACAAGTCGGGTTTTAGATCTAGGGACGAAGGCTACAACTGGCGAGCTATTGCGAAAGCGACTTTGTCTAACAGCAGGTTGTTGTCTATTTAACCAAATAACTGGGTGCAGGTGCAGAAGTGACATTGAAGAGGATCTTCCAAAGCCGCAATCCCTCAACATCTCAATGGCGTCTTTGCTGAGTAAGTATTGTCTAACATTATGTTATGTACCACGTTCTATGTCTGTTTGTATATCTAAAGCGGATGATGAGACACTCTGGAGCGCCGATTCACCTGGTGCAGCAACCAGCATTTTTCTGAGCAAAAACTGTAGAGCAGCGTTGCCACTTTACTGCAATTGCAGTACATATACTTCATTTGTTTTCCAAATTTAAATCTGCTGTCAAAAAATTGAATGTACTGCAATTTTTTTTAGAGAATCTACTGCAAAAAAAATAGTTCTAAAGTAGCAACGCTGCTGCAGATGTACGCTGGCGCTGGTAGAGTGCTAGTTCCTTATTTCTTCCTTTTTATAGTGACATTGTCCGTACGGTGTGTGTTAACTACTTTATTCATCTGCAGATAAGATACATACTCTTGGCCATCAGCCCTCGTACATCCACCAGTAAACCACTTCCATCCCACAATAGTTCTTCAACTCATTTTCTGCTCTGACCCAATTAATTTTTCCAATTGAAACAAGTTACCTACTTATTTTATATCTTGCAAAATCCCATCTCAAATCCTTTTTATCGTATCGCCGGCTTCATACATGTAGCCACACCTACCTTTAGAACGAGTTTCCTCATCTACCCAAAGGAATTGCTAACGCTACACGAACCAATTCTAAAAAATCTCTCATAAAAGGTAAACATTGCATCACAACTTCACAATTAGCTAAACTACTGCTTCGTTCACAATCTAGGCCAAGCTAGAGTAAGTAAAGATAAATTGTTGCTATAGAGAGAAAAACCTACCTAGCTACAGACACAACAATCTGGATCAATCCATAAGTGACCAAAGTGTTTGAGATGGCAAAATAAGTTGTGTAGAACGTATTGCAATCAATCAAACCGAGCAAAAGATCATACATGATGGGGCTACGATGAGAAAACATCTGCGCGCGAACGTGTTGCGCCTCATGATGAAGCATGAACCATGAAGGTAGGTGCGAGTGCAATCTGTACTGAGCAAAACTTTGTAGGGTTTTTTGATCACGGATGAGACGATGGATTCTTGCTTAACCAGCAGTTCGATATGGTTCTGTAGGTCAGAACAGTTACAAACGATGTTGGTTTCCGTGGTTCTGTTGAATTGACGGTTTTATTAGGACAGGGCACGGCATCACCCATGAAAGTGATGCTGTGGATTTTGGGTTAAGTTTTTTAATTGGAGCCGCCGTCTGAGCGATGCAGGAAATACAAACGCCAACGTAGAAGATTCGTGATGCGATACTGGACTGGACACTGTTGCAACTACTCGTATCTGTGATCCAATTATGCGCCTGAAGGATTCAAATTAAATGGCGATCGTGAAGTGCATATTTAAGATGTTGGTTGCTTGCATAAAGTGTAAGAAGGACGGTAGGAATAAAAGCAAATCCGTTCTAAAATGGCGTGAAAAGATAAACTGTCAGACGATGGGATACTTGTGTGACCATAGTTTTACCAAGTGAAACTTAGAACCACCATGTAAATAAACCGACAAAATTCTCCCAAGTCCGTAAACTAGTTCTTACCAAGACGATCTGTGCATCGCCGTCAGACCCCCTAGGTGGGCATATATTACTCAGTAGCTCACTGGTTAGTCTGTTGGACTGGTGAGCAAGAGTGACCACTTCCGCACTTTGGTGAATGACTGGCAAGTAGTCTAGAGTGTATCTATCAGCTGTCAGTAAGCCCCTTATTAAGCTTTCCGAAATTGTAGATCCCTTGTATACGTTTAAAAAAAAGCTGTAATGGTTGTAACTTGTGAGTGTCCAAAGGTCACTGATCAACCTGTTGGGCAAACAATTTTTTTTCTTCCAGCGGCTAAAATTTTACCGCATTCTAGGGAATAAGTTGAGTCATTTTTCACACCTTCTGCAAGCCTTTTGGCGAGACAACAGACATATAACGCGCTAGAATTTCAAAGTTCAATGGTATAAAAACCGCATAGCCTGTTTATATGCAACGGTTTTTGTATGTTAATCAACTTCTTAGTGTTTTGTTAATTTTTTCCAACATTTGTGACAAAATTTGCTTTTGAAAACGTAACTTTTCACTGGGTCCTTAATTCCTAAAACTTGCTATAATACCAATATAACTTTCAAGTCGCTGAGGAACTTATAGGATCCATTTTGATATTCGCCAGCTATTGTATGATCTTATCGCGTGCTTAATAAATTATTTTTTACTAGTCATGAACTAAGTTGAGAGATGAGGAGTGGAGATCATTTCGACAAGGACAAAAATCTTATGTTTGAGAAAACAAAATCACCGCCTTTAAGACCCCGATCATAGGTGGAGGTGATCTACAGTTTTCCAAGCAAACTACAAAAATCACGAAAGACCTACCTTCGACTTTAGAAGTAGGTTTAAAACGAGTTGCTTACAGAAGAGAATGAATCAACATACTTATTTCAGAATTGGAAACGATCTCTCTATACTAACATTTCAGTTCAGGGGGCAGATTCCATATATCAACGATCGTCTAAACGATATCGTTTTTGAAACTTTGATCACCAAAATAAGTCATATTCTACTCGAATTTGTTTGACAAACGTCAGCTTTCATTATATTTGTGGAAAATGAAATGGATTAAGATCTCAAACTTGTAATTTTAGCACTTAGTTGCACTTAGTTGTTTTGGAGGTCAATCTTTTGAAAAGTTACGGAATGAGTGACCAGGTGTGGCCATCTTTCGGTTAAGTCTAATAGTACTGAGTGAGCGATTTTTGCGGCGAAAGGAAATGCTCAAAACAGGCAGGAATGCAATCTTATCGATGAAAACATCATTGCATACTGACATAGCCAAGCACTTAAAAAAGCCATAACGTCAGCGGTATCAAAATCAAGGGTCGCTCAAGGTACACTTGGACGAAATAGCGTAAATTACTCGGTGGCTCTATAGACCGAGGTTTGATATACAAGATAGAGCAGCTAGTCTTTTTCAGAGCTTGCAGGTAAGTACCTGTGTATCTGGTCTCGCAGTATGACTTGCCACTGACTCTTTATACTAAATACTGTTGCATCAAAATCGCGTTCAATATATTATAGACAATCGTGAAAAAAAGAGTGAAAAACTTTCAAGAAAGGCATTGAACTGAAATATATTTGACCCTTACATCTGTTAGAGCTCCAGTGAGTACGGAAAATGTAAAAAACTTTCAAGGAAGACATGGAACTGCAAGTATTTTTGACCCTTACATTTCTGTATGAACTTCGCCTTTGAAGGTTATGGAGAGGCTTAGAAGTGATCCTATAGACATAGAAAAAAAACGTTCAATCTCTCTCGAGACGTACAGCAAACGAGGAAGCTCTGCTGAAAAAGATCTCATTATGGTAAAAATGACTTCATTGAATAGGAAGATCTTACGAGGGAAGCCCTGAGACTTATTTGCAGCAGAAATACTATTTTTCCTAGCTTATGGATTTAGCTTATAAGCCCGACATGCATTTGAGTCCACCTTTGAGGGACAAAGTAGCAGAGGAAAATCTCGTCTCAAATTGACTTTATCATGTGCGAATGGGGAGGCTTATGACACTTACCAGTTCGGTGTAGACAGAAACCTCGACTTACCATGGCTAATTGGTGAGGCCCAGTTCTAAGCGAAAAGTTTCTTCTCGTGCACGCCACTTAAGGCGAGGTCGTCTTCTTCTGATATGTATTTGGATGAGACTCGAAGACTCTAAGTGTCGTAGCATGGTAGCAATACACCTCGAAATTGCGTTGGTCCCTCTGTGTGAGCTGAGAGCAGTTTGCAGTGCAACAAAGATATGAAAATAGATAGTTGGCGCAACAGGCCCGTATACGGATCCTAGGCCGAGCTTCTCACAACCACTTGTTTTGGGTGAGTTTTTTATTTTTTGGACAAATGAAGGGTATCTAGAATTTTATGCCGAATCGAAACGGCTTTTTGAGAAGCTGTTTTATGACAGTCATACTATAGGATGTTTGTCAGACGTACGCGAGAGGTGGCGCAGTGGAAAAAAAACTTTAAAATGTAATTTGTGGGTTTTCCGGGGATCGAAACTTGGAACCCTCAGTTAGTAGAAATGCAACGAAGACATCACCACAGAAAAGTTCATCCTGAGCTAAACGTTTCCTTAAGAACTAAGTTGCTCCCAAAACTACTGCCATGCACTTAAGAAACCCGAAGTAAATTTCAAAAGTGTCAACTAGATCCTATCACTGCAAATACACCAATCAAGTCCATCACGCGCAAAATGTACCTACCTTCCATTGCATGCGTAACAGGTTGAACATCTTCCTCAATCGGGCCAACGCATTTCAGCGGTCCCTATCAAATCAACACGCAATCTTCTCTAAATATTCCGACCGACTGAAACCAGCACGCAACCATGCAGTTCTCATCATTTAACAGCCATCGCATTATGCAGATCACTTTAAGCACTGAAACCGCAGTCGTCCCTGCAGAACGCACGCATCATCTCCATCAAATAGCAAACAACCAACAGAAGGTACTCGTATACAACTTGATATCACTGACCTAGTAAGGCCCGCACAGCCGAAGAAGTAGCCTACACTTTCAGCCATCACTTAGAATGAGCCAAGTCAACGATGATGACTCCCAGCAATTACTTCACTTCTGCCACTAACTGGTCGATCGCCCAACCTGATGATGGCAGTAAAGCCATCCACAACCACCATCGATCGATTTTTGCTAATGCATCGCGATCGTACCGCCGAGTGCGGTAGCCCCGCTAAAAGAGATAGCCCACCGACTGATAGTCGCTGGCTGTGGCGAATTGCTCAGTCTTCAACCAAGGCTCCAGCCAACCAGACGTGCATTGTTAAACTTGAGGCGGACAGACATAAGTCTCTTTAGCGTGTTCGTTGCGTGTGTTTTTGTTTTTTTTTTTTCATTCTCGCTTGGCGTTTTCGATTGTGTTCTAATTGTTCTTCATCGAGTTTTTGTATTGTGTGTAGTACTATATACTGTGCATCGGCTAATTTGCATCGGAAGATAGTTAACTTGGCTCGTTTGTTCGTTGTTACATGGTCTAGCTGTTAGTTGTTAGTGGCCGTGTTTGTGTGCTCGAAATAGCGGAAAAGAAATCGCTGGTTAAAGTGTTGTTTTGCTTCTGGTATTTAAATTGATTTGGCGCGGTCCTCGGAGGTGTCCATCTGCAGCCCCGTTCGCTCTACAAAGAGGTGAGGTGACAGTCTTATTTCTTGTCCAGTGCAAATTTGCAACCCAAATATTTGGATTCTTATTAAAAAAAAATTAAAACAAGTCAACTTCTCTTGGTTTTGGGTCTAACGTCTGATATACGGGCATTTGCATAAAATCCGAAACGAACTTTCTTTTGGCAAGACTACCGCACTACAACTGGCTCTCGGTTTGTCTTATGTAAATTAGATATTAGGTGAAAATCTTTTTATGGTTAATGACACGGTTTTGTATAGAAAACACGAGAGGGATTGGCATGTGATTATAATATCGGACTGGTTTGTGACTGCACTACTTCCGTGCGCAATTGCCGGCAGTAAAAACTGTTTTCCTTTTACAAAAAATGATAATAACGGGCTGAGCGGGGACGGAATGGGCGGCTTTGGGATTACCAATTTATATGGGTAGGTGCTTTGTCGGTTATTCAATTTGTTACAACTACTGTCTGTACACATGGATGGGAATTTTTTTCCGCTTAAAGTTGCATTCAAAGTCATGGTGTGGAGATTTATTAGAAGGGAGGGTCGATTTTTTAAAGCAAATTTGATGCAAGCAACTATATATTTTGTATACTGTTTTATTGGATTCGGCTTACAAATCTTTAGTTGTAGACACAAAAGGTTGGTGCAGACTTTAACCGTGAAGTTGCTAAAATAGATATGCAAAGGGCGACGTGACTTTAGACAGTCTGGCAGCAGTTACATTTCGATCAATGGACGTCCTTTTTTGGGGACTTGTCGCACAAGTGTACATTCGAACCTTTGAAAATATATGAGCTGATGAATCTGCACAGGTCATGTATGAATTTTTCACCCGGCTAAGGTTGTCCATGGATCTGATTTCGATTGCGACAAAGGAAGGCTTGTATATTTCTTCCTTAACTTCCATTCTACCTGGAATGACTTGAACAAGAAATTTTTTCACAGCCGTCACCAGGGTATAATTTTCAAAATGGAAGACATGAAATGAATTGGAGATCTTATGCAAGCCGAACAAAAATTGAAAGATGAACTCATCGACATGTTTATAATGACAGCAGTTGATGTTGTTAAAAACGGGCCATCTGATAACATTTCGCATCAGTTTGTACGCACTTACAACTGCTCGTTCCAATGTATCAGTCCCCCAGAAGAACCAGTAGGAATAGCTGCACCATGCTACTGGTGGGACCAAGGAGAAATTCTTAAAAGCGGACAGAGATAAGACCTCAAATCAAGAAACTTAGGTACTTCGGGGTGAACTGATGTCTACACTAAGAAGCTTCTCCAATTAGTGCGGTGTTTAGCTAACAGTCTTTAGTCGGTAGAGGTCTCCTTCTCCTTCTCCTACCGTTCAATTTCTGCCGCGATTTTCTTAACAGAACTTATAGCAGAGCCGAGGTTCACAAGGTTGCAGCTGTCGATTGTGGTGTTCTGTCTACTTCGTCGATGTTAAGTGGCCTTTCTTGATGTGCGTATCGATTTGCAATTTTTGGGTTCTTTCCGGGATATGTATATAAGCAAAAATTTGATCGGCGATAGACTTTTGCGGGTCTAAAATCGTCCTGATATGGCCCAATCCGGTTGCTTAAGCAGGGTTTCCGCTTTCACATAATTTGGCAGATGGATTCTTGTATGCGATGTTAAGGAGACTGGTACCTCTGTAATTCGCGCAGCTGAAGAGGTCTCCATTCTTTTGGACCAGGCAGATGATGCTGAAGTGTACCTACAACGATTTTAATGTCATGTATCGGGCAAAGCTCATAGGTCTGTTCGAAGAGTTTCGTAAAAAGTGTTTTGGTGGCGTCGCCAATTTCTCTTCTTCGGCGGTTTGAACCATTGCCATAGATCAAGACCTTCACCAGTAACCCAATTCGTTAGCTAAGCGCTGCCGTTGTCCCATTAAGTGCTCACCCGCCACCCACTCCTATAAAATCTAAATATACATCGAAGCAGTTCTTAGAGAAATAACCACGTAAAAGTTCAGCCTGGCTGGATCTGTAAACGCCACCGTTGATTCCATCTAGGGAATTCATCCTCTGCCGCATCTAAAACAAGAGGAAGTGCTTATCCTTAGTGAAGAAAAAACTTCTCTCCATCATCTCTAGTCGGCTACCATTAACAACCTTTCAAAGTTGGCTACCCAATCTCCACTTGAGCCACCCGGTTACCACCCAGCAACTTGGAGGTGAGAGTATAGGAGCGGATAGTGAGAGGCATCCCAACCTTTTAACGGAATTTTATTAGTTGCTCCGAAAAATGTAAAACCCGCTAAACTGCTGCCAATCAATACTATACCAAAACGAAAATTGCAACCGCAGTTACCGTAAAGCATTGAAACTACCGTCCAATGTCCAGTACCCACTGTGACTTAACTAGATCCCAGACGACATTTATCAAGATCTTGTATATTTAGGCGCTACACCATTTGGATACAATACACGCCATAAATAATGTCATGCACATAAATGCAGTTGTTAGCCAACATCCGATGCACAAGGTGATAAACTGGTTCGGCTCACAGTCAAACGAAAGATACTTCGTTCTTCTTGGATTTTATTTTCGTTTCGCTTATGGTTAACCCCGTGCGCACGTCTGTTTCAAGATGAATTATTGCCCAGAAAAGACTTCTTAGGCCTTGTCCACATTCTAAAATCTAGAGCATCCAATAGCCAACTGTCACACAACTTGTTACCAGACACCCGGTTGTCATCTAATAGCTCTATACCCTGC
This sequence comes from Cheilosia impressa, assembly GCA_948293265.1. NCBI lineage: Eukaryota > Metazoa > Arthropoda > Insecta > Diptera > Syrphidae > Cheilosia > Cheilosia impressa. The sequence continues at coordinate 47,221,587 of OX411884.1, read as the reverse complement.
ACTTGCATCACTAATAAATTCGATTCGGAACTGGAAGTCATTGCACTGCGCCCGATGATATCGAATTTTTGTATGCACTCGTATATCGATTGCAATTACTCTGATTACCCAGCGGCATCTGTGGAAATACTCGTACTCGCACTAGCCCGCTACAGCTGACTTTATGATTGCAAAAGTCCAATTGTAAAACTTTCTACGCTTCGCCGGAGAATATGAGTTTTTTTTCGGAACTGGTTTCAAGACTTGGCTTTGAACTGCTGCTGAGTATGTGGGAATCTCCATCTCGGACAACAATGATGGAGCATAAGTGCAGCCAGTTGGCTGGTGTGCTATGGATGAATTGTCCGATCGGGAGCAATCCAGCTTGGACCACATTTCTCAGTGGTTGATTGGAAGCACTCATAATTGGCCAACAAATTGACCAAATTTAGAATTGAATTAAACCGAACTGTGAAGCAATTTCACTGTTTCCCATGTCCGGTGATCATTTATCAGCCAGCGCCGTTAAAATTTGCCTCAGCGACTGTGTTTGTTTGTATTCTTGAGCTAAAGCGACAACATAAATCATACTAAAGAGCTGCATTCATTATTCAAACTTATTTCTGTGCTTCTTTAGACTTGTTCTGCATAAATGGTAATTAAGTGAAAACGAGGTGAATATAATATTTGGCTTCGTTTTTTTTTTAATTTATGCAAAATTAATTGTTAAAAATGGGAGTTTCCAATAGAAATTCAAAAAATTGCAACAGATTTCAAAGGCGATAGGAAACCAGGTTTCAAGGTTAAATATACGCCTTAAGTGTATCAAATTCTGTTTTCATTTGGGACATTCTAATATATTCCGAGTTTTAAGTTATGTGTGCCGAATCGAAAATTGGAACAATTATGTTGAGAGAGCTATGCAGGGGTTTTTTCTTTTTTAAGCGCCATCGTTGTTAAGAATAATAAAAAAATGTATCGGCGTATTGAATTTGTCAATTCATACTTTTCTTTTCAACAATTCAATTCCATATTGAAAATAAGCTGCCAGGCGGTAATTTGGTACCAGCCTAAAGAATGGCCAGATCCTTCAAATGGCGAACTGTGGTCCAAAATCGCGTGGCTGCAGAAATTAAAATAAAAAACAATGATTTATTTAATTCGTTGTTGATTTCTAATAGCAAAATAAATAGAGCTTTAAAAAAAATAATTTGTTAACAACTCTTTTGATTCATGGAGCTCTTCGAAGTTGGGCTAGAGTACAAAATTTTACTTTTTCATTATAATTTTAATTTTAACTACGAGTATCTATAATCTAGTTGTTTTCGATTATGCATAAATTGAAATGTTAAACATGAAAGAGCTTAAAAAATATTTGATATTTTTAATAAACGAAAACATATAAACCTCCTTTTGACTAGTTTTGAGCTACAGCTAAATCCCAGGAAATTCCACTGCAACTTTTGCAAAGTAATTTACTATTAACTCATTTGATTTATCGAACTCTTGAAAGTTGGGCAATTTTTTTCTAGAGTAACGTCAACTACCCTAACATTGACCAGTTTTGAACTTTGACGTTGAATCTTACAGCTCTGATTATAGATATCCACAACTGTTTCGACTATTAGATTATGGGGACTATCGTTCTGTATCATATAAAAGCAAGGATTAACCAAATTTAGTCGATTCCTTTTTGATTTAAATAGGAAAAAGTCGGTGGTTAATGACCAGCGGAGGAAATGTACAAGGAATAAATATTTCTCAACTGTATTTTTTTATTATTTTATTTTTTTTTCTCAAAAGTTAAACTTTAACTCGATGAAAAAATATTGGTAATTGTAGGAAAAAGCTAAAAAGAAACAGTGGCCAATGTTGGGTAATGTGATAAATTTTGGAATAGCTTTTTTCAAAAACCTGATTATTTATAATTGTCTAGTATTTTTGTAGACAAACAAAAATATTTTTCATTATAAAAAACGTTGAGCTAGGTACCTACTCCTTTTAGCAAATATATTGCGATACAAACGGTAGTTTCGGTACAACATACAAAAGTTTGCGCCACTCAAAATCACACCATTTTAGGAGCACTTGGAAAGTCCCCGCTAAAAAGCACATACATATAATATTTCCCTTCAACATAAAATGTGACATCTAGTGACAACTGACAAATTGCTTAATACAAAAAAATAAAAAATTATATATAAAAATTATAAATAAACTACCCACCACGGTGTTTGGAAATATTTTCCTGTTTATGGCCAATGTTAGGGGCCCGGTCATTGTTAGGGCAGTTGACGGTAATTAATTTTGAATACACTCGTATTTAATAGAAAATTATATCTTTTTTATTAAAATAAATCTAGCTGTTTATATTTAATATTCTTAAAAAACATAAGCATTAAAATCTACTTTTTTACTAGTTTTTAGGCTCAGAAAATTTTAGAGCAGATTTTGTAAGCATTTTCAACATAAACTACTACATTAAATATAAGCAAAAAATAGCAGCACATGGAGTAGTTTCTTAAAAACTTATTTAATTTATGGAGCTCTTCAAAGTTGGACAATGTTTTTCTAGTGTAGGTACAAAGTTTTCCTTTTTGATTTTATTTCTTATCACACACGTATTTAATGGAAAAAGTTACGTCTTTTAATAAAATCTTGCTAACTGAATTATTAAATATTTTTTAATAAATAAAAACTTTTGACTTGTTTCTGAGGTTTGAATAGATCTACAAAAAAAGTCCATGAATATTCCAGGGAAGATTTTGCAGGTATATTCTACAATAACTGTAAATTTTATTATATCCAAATTGTAGCTGCGTCTTTCTGCAACTTTCGGGTAATTCTATTGAAAATAAAATGTATGGTCGAACGGTAGTCAAATTTACTATTGGTTTATTTGAGTTATCTATTTAATTTATCAAAGAAGCTTAGAACGTGAATCCAGTATAATACGTTTTATAATTTGGGTTGGGCATAGGATGACAACGAATCCTCCATCCTCCTCGCTGTGTAGCTGCTTCTTACAAAACTGTTGATTTCCACATAGTTTTTGGTCTACCAACACGCCATGTATCTCAAGGATTTCATTCGGATGTTGTCGTTTTGCCTACTCAACTTGTGGCCTATTCATCATTACTTTGATTTATTAATAAAAAAAACGCCCTTTATGAGTAAATTCATCCTTCTCCTAAACTAAAGAGTTTTGTTAAACGAACTTGATCTTAAAACCTATAACCGACATTAATTCTACTACCTACTCAATAAAAAAGGTTTATCACTAAATCCTGAATTAATTTTGTATGGGTAAAAAAACTGGTAGAAGAAAATGCTATTTTTTAGGCTCTTCGTCTGTCTGTTCGTTAGACGCTCAAGTCGAAACTCTAAAGTCTTAACCCGTAGATTTCATTGACATGTAAAATCTTTTATTTTGTCGATATTCTCAGGTCGTTTCTGCAAATATTTTGTTACGAATGAGCTAATTGATACATTTTTCTAAAAATTAAAAGTTTAAATATTATTTAAAAATATTTTCACCAAAAATCCTAGTAAGCTCGATCCCGATTCATTTCGACTATAAGGCTGTCTTCTTCATTGAAAAGGTACACCCCAAATATTTTGAGCTTGGTTATTCGAATGCGAAAAAAAAATTGGAGGTTGACGTCCTGAGAGGGGAAAACCACAACCACAATATCCGATCCTCGATATATGTATACCAGAATGGAAACCTCAAAAAATAAAATGAAAATGAGCCTGATGATGAAATAGTTTCTAAGGTTCAAAATGGATATTTCTATTCCCTTAAAACGACACATCAAATGAAAACTCGGCAAAAAAAAGAAAAGAAAACACTCAGGCCGCTCCATAATAAAAGTAAGAAACACTGTAACTCCTCCTTCAACTTAGTCAATACATACACTTTGACCAAATGATTCTAAAAATATCAAAAGTGCATGCACAACAAACAGTGTGACCATTTTTCGACTAAAGCTGCAATTTGGAATTTTTTTTGAGAGCCTCCTCAATTTTTTGCCCTTTTTTAAGTTGGAGAAGAAGCATCCAAAATGTTTGAAATGCTGTTATAACCAAATAAAAACCTTGCTTGTTAAAAACTTCAGAAACTTTTTCCCATTGGCACTTTTCTGTGTGACTTTTCACAATTGAGCAGCGGCCACCCTGTACACAAACATTGTGAGTCGTTATCTATATTAGAACGGAACGAGAGAATATATAGTATTTTTGCAAGTAGGCTTTGAGATGAACACCGATTTTCTGTCTTGAAGACAAGATCCGCAGGTGGTAGACGAGAGAAGACATGAGTAAAACTACATTGAGTGGACAAGTCTTTTGGAATGTCAAATTTAATATTGGATAGAAATAATTGACACGACAATTTGATTTGTATACCCTCAACACAACCCTTGACCTTCAACCCATCACTAGTTCAACACGGTTTGAATATAAATCAAAAACGCAACCGCCTTTTCGAAAAAAATGTACTTGAACGACACTGGAACTGGACACTCGATTTAACCTCCAAAGGATACCCACAAACAGCATCGCCATCAGTCATCGTCAAGGCAAAACTTTCTTGTGTTGCGCCTGGCCCTAACCCCGCTTAATTATCCACTAAGTGAGATACGAACTTTCTTTGAAGTCCCTCACAAATTGATGGCGCTTCAAAGTAAACCCTGCAGCTGCACAAAAACTCTCAACACAAATACTTCGCATAATTAATCATGCAAGCCTGATCATCTGGTGCGTGCTTGGCTCGAATAAATCACTCATAGCTACGTGCAATTTGTACACTTGTTCCGCATTCTCATTGACTAGCAGGAGAATCGAAAAGACGCAAAATCGTCATTTCGAATTTAGGCGCATTTCACTTTTATGGGCTTTAAAAAAAAATTAATTATGATCGTCAACTAAACAGTCGGAAGTGTGTCGCAACCTCTGCGCCGCAAGTGGTCAAGAAACACTTTCAAAAGCCGCACACATCATCAGTTTTACTAGCTTCAGCTTCAGCTAGTGTTATCTTGCTAATTGAGTGCGCCAAGATATTCTATTTCTCGTATGTATCTGCTGTATAGTTGCGGCTGTATGGCTTAGTGAATTGGCCAGCAGGCAGACCATTATAGCAGGCCTCGGGATAGCTTGTTTAAAGAAGCGCAAACAGAAATAGAAAAGAACACGAATAGTTATAGTAATAGTACTCGTAACATTGTAAAGCAGTTAAAAGGTTTATGAGGCTGTGGCCAGACACTGCGCTGATGGTATACAGTGCAACCCAGTCGAGTGGGAAAAAGTGCAGTTGGCTTGTTTATACTTTCTCGGTTGGCAGATTCGCGTGTATGCTCTGGTGTAAACGTACGGTTTATTATGCGCTGCATATGAAGACTAAAAATAAAGACTGATGCAGCTTTGTTTTGTTAGGAATTATTTGGTTGATCAGCGACAAATGTGCGACTGTGTCGGTTGCAGTTAAAATAGTTGAAGGTGATTCTGTCAATCTGACGACTGTTAGGTATTAGGGTAGCTCCAAAAATAAGCATGTGGCGTTTGAGCTTAGGATCATGTATCATTAGAACGTCTGTTTCAGTCGGGTACTGTTTTTTGGTCTGTAGAATAGTTTTAAGAGCTTTAAAATTTTGAAAAGATCATCAGAACATTTTTTATGCGCGACCGCGATGGGGCCAGAGTGGGAACCTGAAGTGGCTTCCCCTTCGAAATTAGTGGAGTCGAGTTTGGTTTCACTAACTTCTATGTGAGAGCAGTGGAAAATAAATGTAGGGTGGAACTAATATTGGTCTCATATGTTGATGCCACATTTAAGTGATCCTTTGTTGACGTATGCTTGCGGTTACTCATATTCAAAAGGAGGACTCGTATCCTTGGATTTATAAATATAGCAAACTTTTCAATCCTAACGAATTTAATGTCCCACAAAATAGGACTCGAATCCTTGGATTCATAAATATAGAAAACTTGTCAATGCTAACGAATTTTATTTCCCCAAAAATTATAAGAGGTCTTGAATGAGGGGCTCCCTATCTTTACTTTGGTGGATATTTTAGGTAGCCTTTTGAAATATTAACTTTGCTATTAAAAGCTTGGTAACAAAGGTACCTTACAAAATTACCGAATTCTTGAACTTCCTATGCGACCTTTGTGATTTTTTTCTTAAATTAGGGTTTTCTCTGACCTAAAGCTTGTTAGGTCAGAGAATACTTCAAGAATTCAGTCGTTTTTCAATTTACTCGTACCTTTGAGTCCTACAATATACATCACGCTTTACATAGCAAAAGGGTGGACCTTGTTTCTGGGAATAGCCCCGCATATCCAGAACTCAATCATCCGCACCACACTTGCCACATTCCTATATGCAAAACCTCATCATTCCATTCGACAAACACTGCTCCTCAGTCCATGTTTGATTGATGTTTCTGGAACGGAAATCAACAACCCACACTATGTAACCAATTGAGTGTTGGCCAAATAAACCAACACATCGTTATTATCCTCACTGCCATCATATGACAACCGCGCAGCAGACACGAAACAATGTCACTCCACCAGACGCACCATGCATCTTCACGGTATATAGTAGGTCAAATCAATCTTCAAGTTTCTATGATCATAAATCCATTCGACCGTGATGATAGTTCTTGCTGCGCAAGCTGACTTCTTCGGCGGTGTTCTCATTCATGTCGAGGTCGTTAAATACAGCCGGTTTCAGTTTAAGCGCAGCTCTACATAGGCTCCCGATGAGCACAGCCTACACTTTGGTAGGAGCCACTGTTCTTTCGCTAAACGTATCATTCGACCTTGATTCTGACGGATGCGTGCGCCTTGTGATGTGGCCAGAATCATTCGACTTTCTTTTAAAGACCTGGTGGAGCTCTGGTGAACGGGGACAGAACTATATGTATGTCACGCCATATAGGTTTCTTTCATTTCAATTCCCCTGGTGAAGGTTCTGCGTCTTGTGTGTGAGGGTCAGTTGGCTACTCGATTTAAATGTAAATTCGACTTTGTATGCGGAATATTTATTCCGCGCTCCTAATTGGGTCAGATACTGACTCGATATAATTTGCAACTTTGTTAGAAACTATTCCTCTTAGCGGTGGATATCGGTCGCCGCATTAAGGCGTACTAATTATAAAATCATGACATTGGTGCGGGCAATTCGTGTTGCATTTTTACCGAAGGCCGGGCTCCAGACCAGATATTGATGGATGCTGATTTGATGGAACATGTGGCAGCATATAAGTGATCCTGACGATGGGGAATATAATTTGCTGGCGGTAAAGTGTGGTATGTCAATTTGTCGAACTTGTTTGCAGCGGGTTTCATAGATGTTCTGATTGATGAGCGGTCGTGTGTGTTTAATGACTGCACATACATGTGGCTGTGGAGTATAGGAAAGTGTAAAATGGCGGTGCCATTTCAGAGTCGCAGTTATTAAAGCTGATTAATGAGTTTTTGCGCGACAAGGCCAATAGGAAAAGGAAGACTCTTTCGTGATTGAGACATTCAGTGGGAGGTTATTTATTTTTGTAAAATATGGGTCTCTAAATTTGAGGTTTTACTAAAAGACTCCTAAATCATGTGATTTTGGCCCACGTGCGTTAACACACACGATTATTTAAGGCGTTACTATTAACACAGAGCCACTGCAGTCAAAAGGGCTGTTCTGTTTTTATCCTGGGCGCCAATACTCTTCGTACTACTTTATACCGACAAAGGACAAATACAAAACACACCTTCTACAAAAAAGGGCAAGAATCTAAATAAAGTTCGCAATTTCGCTCTAATTGTTGTAATGATAGGTATCCACACCATTTAGGGGCGTTTAAACGTTAAGAGTCGTATGAGCAAATAGCCCTTAAATCTGTGGCTGCTTCCTGGGATCGTTGGGAGCATTTTTATTTGAAAAAACTTTAGCAATAGATAACAACAGATGACTGATCGTAATACCTGAAACTACATGAGTTTTGTATAGCTGCCAGAGTTGCCATAAGTGCAGAATTGTCAGCATTTTGCAGATTTTCAACCTTGCTGCATACTTTTAGTAACCAAAAATCTTAAGAAATGTGTGCTTTCAGATTTTGTCTGCATTCGCAATAAATTTTGTTCTTTTTAAAAAATAATTTTTACCTTTTTGTATTGAGCTCTTTTTTTTGTTAAATAAAAAGTAAAAATTTTGTGAAGTAAGATTTTTCCATAGAAAAATTGCAGATTTGTCTAAATATTTTTATGACAACTTGATAGCTGCATACAGCAAGTATAGTTTACAAAAATCCGTTGGTAGATGGGTGGACAACCAATGAAAGACACAATATTTGGATACTCCCTACTAGCGGAATTTGTAGTAGATACACAACATTTGAAGGAGATATTCGCGCTTGCATACAGCGATTTGTCGACGTTCACTGCCGGCTCTGAATATCGTAGTTTGCTGGTCTAGCTGGTGCTGTAATTATGTGACATTTTGTCAACCATTAACATAGCTTTTCAATTAGAAAATTGATAATTGTCATCACATATACTTTGTTTTCATGCGTTTGTAACAGAGGGCATACACCAAAACTGTGACACGAGATTTTTATATATTAGAAGATGATAATAATAAATGTTCCTTAAAGTGATCAACGCTTTTAAATTTTACTAGCGTTGACCACTTAAGAATGCTCAAAATATGAAAATAGTGTGGCAGTGGTCTATGGCCTTCTGAGAGTCCTAGGAAACCACCATGTTTGATTTTCTTTTAGTGTCTTTATTGTATACAATACATGTGCGAGAACTCTAGCGAGCTTTTACAACGAATTGTTAATCTTTTTAAAATAAAAACGCATTAAGCATAATTTTATAGGAATTGTTAAACACGGTACAAGTATTTTTAACTTTAGGTGCCTTTACATAAGAATTGTATGAATTTTTATATAATCCTATCATTTTGACAAGTTCGAATTTTGGGTGTTAAATTTAAATATTTGGTATATTTATTTGTACTTATCATACATTTTCTATTGGATTGTATAGTGATTTTTTTAACTTTTCTTAATATCTTGTAATATTTGTAATGCGTTCAAAAAAAAGTCAAAATATTAGCCACTCACTTGCTGTTGGTACTTCTATCTTGACAAGACTTCACAAAATATATCAACAAAATTAGTGAGTTGTTAAAATTGAATTGTTTAGAAATAGATTTTCAACAGAAAATACAAAAGTTAAGCCCCATTCTTAAAAATTAACAATATTCTGGCAAATATTAGAATTATGAAAGCTCTAACAACTTTGAGACATCTTTTAATGAAACATGAGTGTTTTTAAAAAGCCCACAGTTTGACAGTTTCACTTCAAGGCCGGCAGCCATCGAGCAATCTTAAGTTAATTTTTTTGCAACAAGACGTATTTAAAAAGAACTAATAGGTTGGGGTCTTTGCTCATTCGAAAATGTGAAAATTCTACTTATTTTCGAAGTCGTTCTTTCTCATTAAACCTGCCATCGTCAAGTGATGGGTAACTTGGTCCATTGGTCAATCAGTTGCGATTTTAACTCTTCTCCCACAATCTTTAAAAAAATATCCCGCATTGTTTTCAGCTTATTTGATTTTTAGGGAAAACAATTTCATACATCAAACATTTATGAATTTTGTAAATCAGCTAGCAAAATTTTAGAGTACCATCTTCAACCTCATTATATAAATGAAATTCTGAGTTTAGGAACTGTCCTCGTCTAAGTTTGCTAACTTATACGGGAAATTATTGGATACATTTGTTCATATTTCTCTTAGATAAAAACAAACTCCCACATTTTCTAATTAATTTCGTTTCTTTTTTAAGATAAAATCATTTTTTGTAGTTGAATTAAAAAAAAAATCCCACGATACTACAACACTGTCCACGCATAACACGATTTAATACGAATAAGTCAGTTAAAAACGCAAAGAAATGATGTCTCAAATATGCTAAATTTGTTAAATCATTATTAACATTGGAAACACAAACAAACTAAAGATAGAACTTAAATTTTAAAAAGAAATGTGTACCAATACCTACTGAAGTCTTGAAATGCCGGTATATTTGCTTAAGTTGCGCACTCTGCTTTCATGTTCGAATTTACGACACGTTTGCTCTTGACTTAGCAGTCGGTGGGACATACCGCCACTCGTATGTCTCATGAGCGGTCCAAAGTCTGACCCATTAAAAATTGATGAATAGGCTTACGAAGCTCTAAGAGTTTTGGATTCGTCCATGAATACAAATTAGTTTGAGGTTTGATTGGGAGACATTTTGACAGATCTTTTTGAAAATTTTTTGAGGTTTGATTGAACTCAAGTCTAAATCATAACAAAGTTCAAGACACCGATGTCTGGAACTTTGAAACGATTAAGACTGAAATTCAACCAAACCACCAAAGAATTTCCTAAAGGTCTGTTAAAATGTCCCACTTTGAAAATAAAAAGATTTGAACAACCTGACTCAAAAATCCTGTTGCAGTGGCGTTTCCCCTCTGGACTCTAAAAAAGAGCCCAATCAATACATGTTTTCATAATTAAAAGCATCGTTACATAAAATCGTTCCTCCTCCAGATAAACACCAATAAATTATCATTTTATCTACATAGAGTGGCAAAGCAACTTTTCGCAGATAAATATTTTAAAATATGCACTGCATTTATCTAGACCAAGAACCATTTAAACGTGACGCAGAATTGGTCGTAAATCTTCTCTTCTCGTTGCTTGCGCATATGAATGGGGCGACGCAGCCAACCGAAGCTACCTCAATCTTGAACTTCAATTCCTCATTCCGTCCGATTGAACTTGTCGACGACTTTATTAAATGCACAAGTCGTGATGGCCGCCAATTTGTTGTTTCCTTCTTTGCTGTTCAATCAGGACCCAGAGCACGTTTTTGACCCACCTTTCTTCCCATTGTAAAGTATATTACTTCGCTTTGGTTGCACCGGGTGATGGCTTATTCAATTTCTCATCGGCTGATGAGTGGGAAACAGTTTAACCCAACTTAACCCCATCGATTAAGTTGCTGGCCCAAATTCGGTGCAATCGATACGATCACAACGTGCACTACAACCTCATGGACAGGTCCATTGACCACAAATAGCATTGGCTTGGCTGCAGTGGTATATCGGCAAGCCATCTGAGGTGGAATCGAGTTCTGAATGAGAGTGTTTGGACGTACTTGTGTGTGGATTCGGATGGCGAGTGCGCTTCGCATGGTAAATGGGGCAGTTACGTGTAAGTGGGTTCTTGCCCGCGATTATAGCTTTAAGTTTGTTAACTGCAACTGGATGACCTCTCTTTCTATTTCTCTTCACAGCATGACGGTGTAAGTGCGGCCTTCGATCTCGATTGTCATGGGTAATTCGATATCAAGCGGTCGATCGCACAATAACAATAATCTGCATCGTCAGGAGCAGCAAGGTGTCAGTAAGGCGAGCAATTCCAACCAACCCGGCGGCGGCGGAAGTGGAGAAAGTTCTCGTGTGCTATTCCTGTTGTATCTGATTCATCGCACTTGGAATGTGGTCGTTGACACGGTGGATACACGCAGCAAGAGGTGATATAAACACCCCGAAAAGATCGCAATCCACTATGAAGTTTTCGGTCTCACGAAGACTCCTTACAGAAGCTCTAATTGCATTTTGCCACAGGTCGCGTGTGAGTGGGCGGTGTTCGACGTCTGACGATTCGGGGGCGCCAAGAAGCTACTTTGACGGGACCAGTTCACACGATGATGACGACGATGATGAGACATACTTGGACGGGTACTCATCGTTGTACGGATCGCAGTGCACGTTCTGCAGTTGTAGTTGTTGTTTCGAGCCAAAGCAGAATGTGTACAATTCGATTGATGGCGGGGAGACGGGTGGACGTGTTGGAGCGTCGATCTGCAGAAGGATGTCAATGTGTGAGAGGTGAGTGATTTCTGTTTGCATATTAATTTAGAATAGATTTGCATTTATGGTAGTGGTAAATGTTTCAACGTGCGTTTGGTATGGTCATCCGTTTGAAATCACTAGGAGTTACGGTAGAAAACCGGGTTTGCTTATGCGAAGTCTGGATTGATTTTTAAAGCAGATGAAAGGGGGTGAGTGATATGGTTGGTGTACTTCAACTCCTTATGGAAATGTTTAAAAATAGTATGACAACAACTTTGGATATGGAGTAAAAATAACAGCGGACCACAGAATTCATTTCTTATAAGGGGACTGTTCATTCGTTAATTATCGAATTTTCTTGCATAATTTAAGTAAGTTCTATGAAGAGGGATGCACGCATTCTCTGTGACTCCAGCGGCGTAGTTTCGAGCCCCAGCGGCAGCAATACTCCCTGTCACCGAATGTTGAAGAAACGAATAATATCAGACCTTCCACCACAATGTGAATGACCCGCTATTTCGGTAGCTGTCATTTTTGAAGCTTTTATTCTTTGACATTTGACAAGTAGAAACTACGCCATTACTAGAAATGGATACACCAACGATACACGCTTCAACAACGCATTGAAATTATTAAAATTCACTACAAAAATGGTGAAAAAACGTCGTGTCTTTGCTGATTGGGTCCTTGAAATGCATGAAAATGATCCGGAATTCCATCGAAAAATCATCTTGACTGATGAGGTCCACTTCCACCTCGGTGGCTACGTCAATAAGCGAAATTGTCGCATCTGGGGCTCGGAAAACCCAAGAGTTATTGTGGAGAAGCCTCTCCATCCTCACGTGAGGCTATCGAGGACATAGGGCAGCCACTTTGCGATTTGGTTATGGAAAATTTCATGAAAAGGATATGGTCCTGTATGCATGCTCGTGGTGGCCATTAGGCTGATGTTGTTTTTCATTATTAACGGCAAACCTTCCTCCTTGTTATGAAATAAACATCCGATCATTTATCTAAAAAAATTAAATTTTTCTTTGAATACAAAATAACACTTCTTATTGGAAACTTTACTTTATTTTTTAGGTGTTTTTGAATACTTTTCACTCTTTTGCTTTTCTGTGCGTTTTTGGGTGTATTTTTGACTCGTTTTTCGATGCGTTTTTGGACGCATTTTACTTTGTAATTTCAACACGTTGCGTTAACGCTTCTTTTAACTGCTTTTTTATCGGTCTTACAATTTTTTATGATACGTATTCAATGCTTTTTTTGGTACATTTTAAGAGCTTTTGTCGGCTCGTTTTAAACGCGCTTTTGGAGGTGTTTTTTACTATTTTTTTAACGTGTTTTGGACAGATTCTTGAACGAATTTTTCGTCCTGTTTTGATTTATTTTTTAACTCGTTTTTGGACTTCTTTTTTTCACATTTCTGACTTGTTTTTTGATTTGAATTGTTTTTATGCGTTTTTCGACGCATTTTGGAAAAAAAGATTCTTAATACACAAACTAACAAAAACATATATTTTTCATAAATAAAGCTTATTTTATTTGCTCTGGGGCGATATTTTTATCCAAACCGTAATCTCCTTACACTGATTTAGATATTTGAAGTCCGGCTTGACTTAGGCCACGTTGAACGTTCGATGTAAAAAGTTTTAGAATGAAATGCTAAAATATTTGAGAGTTGTTAATTTCCATTGTTATTGTCGTATTTGTGATCTCATTTATCCATTGCAATGATTCTGGGTGTCAAGTCAAGCGGAACCTCGATAACTTTCGATGTTTCACAATTAAATCTAGTCCAGGTCCAGGCTAAATTTTATAAACTCTCATTGGCGGAAGTGTCCGTATTGTCCATACTCATTGTGACCTACCCAATATTTAGTGTGAAGTTTAAAAGCTATTATTATTAAGGCCCTGAATTATTAGTGGCCCTGAATTAAAGTGTCCGTTTGGACAGAGGAGACATATCTGACGGCGCGGATCTCATAACATGTCGTATTATCTGTTTCAATTAGATATCTAAAAAAAACTTTGTCGTAGAATTTTTGTGCACAAAAACTAAAGCAGCATGCTAAAAACCTTTGAGTTGAATAGGTAACTCTAATCTGACGGAAGCCAACTTGCAAGTTGATCGTTTTGATTTCCGAACAATCAACACATTTTCTTCAAACAAACAGTATTATTGTTATCAAATTCTAAAGTTCAGAAAACCGATATATTTCATTTTAAACAAATTTGCTACTGTGAACTGCATTTTATTTTGTAGAGTTCCTTGCGAACGCTAATAATCCAACTTAAAACTGTAAACAGTTTGAACCTAGAAAACATTTTTAAATGTCCAGAACTTCTCAAACAACTAACGCTTTTCTCCGCTTATCCTGTACGCAAACCTCGTGGCTTTAGCGTAGACTCAGTGCTACAGAAAATTAACCACTATTTGAAACTTGGTAGTACATGCACAAACCCGTCGCGAACCAATCACTAATCCGCAAAGTATGTTGTAAAAGATTGTTAACTTTTTTGTTGGAGGTAAAAAATTATTTTAAATTCAGTATTTTGAGTTCGAAGGAACTGGAAACTGTGTGCCCAAATGCTATTGGGCTGGTTTAAATTTAAATATGTACCTACGTTCTGGGGCAGCTCTTTCAATATAGCACTGAAGTCTCCTTTAGAGGTCAGCGTTCCAGGTCGGTGCTGAAGCGACTTTGCTAAGCAAATCAAATAGTCTGAATACGGCGAGTGTACGGTTGTCAATTATTGTAGATTTCGTTATCATTAGCTCTAGTGCTTGTAATGTTGCTAAAACCTAAAACGTTGCCTTAAATTAAATCACCTATCATACATACTTTCTGTGGTGGCGCTACAGTCCTGTGTGGACCTACATATAATTCACATAAAGATGGGACTAATCTGGTTGCATTTTTAAAAATTTTCAAGGCTCTTCAATTCTGAAACCAAACTGCCAGCAGATTAGTTCTCAGTGCGTATAGTTCAAACGAAACAAAAATACAATCAAGCTTTCCCTCAGAACACAATTCATAATCCCATCGCACTGCCTTCTATCACCTTTTTCATTTCGCATTCCTTGGGGAGCAGTAAGAAAAAAATTGAATTAACATAAACACCTCTTGAGCGAAACAAAATTGGCAAAATCCTCAAGCTATACCCGGCATCGCATCGCCCCGTCTCTCGGTAAACATTGTCATGACACTTATCTTTGAGTAGATGCAAATGCTACTGCTGCTGATGATGAAGATACACGTAACACGTTCTGGATGTCCAGGCACGTTATTTATATGGGAATCTATTAAATATGCATTTCCACTTTTTTGCATAAACACGTGAGATTTCCTGCTACCGCAGAGGATTGATGTTGAGGAACTGCGTGCCTTAGTTAGATCCAACTAACTGGGCTTAGAAATTGAATTTCTACATCACGCCAAGTTCTATAGGTATACCTTTTATAGGATGTGTGCGCCAACCAGCCTAAGGGTCAAATTGCTACCGCAGCTGAATGCAGTTTCTAACTAAACAAACAAGAAGAAGGAGGCGAGAGAGGAGGGTGTTGGTTTTATTATTATTATGCATCCATCTCCCCTCCTCATTGGTGTTCTGGTCGATGAATGGGGATATGATGAGGTGAATCATTTTTTTTATTTTATTTTATAGATAATTGCGTTTCTTGAATATTTAATTAGTTTGGCTCTTTTGAGGGGACGGTTAGGGTTCAAAGAAGGATGATTGCAATCGTGGAAGAGTGTGTATAAAAATATGCATAACAAAAGAAGCAGTCAGTTCACCCTAAAAAGAACGACACGCTTGAGTATTTTTTTGTTTTCTGCCGGAATTTAACGATTTTAATCGGTCTCAAAGTAGAAAGAACTTGGCAGTTGGGATGTGTTCAGGTTTTCAAAGTGGATAGTTTCCTGCGAGACGTTTTATTACAAAAACCGGCATCGAACTGAGAACTCTTGTTTATCATTTTTGGGGTACTTACTTTTTTTTAAGTAAATTTTGACATAGGTAAGAAAAAGCTATTTGAAACGGGACAAAGGCGACCTATATATGCATTAAGTTCTAAATGATAAGTTTGACGTGGTAGGAAAGTAGTGTCCGGTGTTAGGAGACCACCCCTCTTGCATCATCCATACTTCGCACTTGTTCCCAAATTTGCGTCTTCCATAATATTGCATGTCCCTTGCACTGTCCTCCTCGTTATACAAAATCCAAACATCTACCCTACCTTCTTACCTCGTATGAGCATTGACACAGGGTCTTGTGGATGACATTATTGCCAGAAAAATGTATAAAAAATCGCCTAACTGTTTAGAAAATGTAAGCGTTAATGGACATCAACGATCCGGCTCGAAGGGATTTTGGCATCAACCCAGAGTGAGAATACAATAGAGGAATGAATAAGAACTCGTCTGAGGTTGCGCACATAAGTAAAGGGGGAACCTCAACCATAACTAAAACTGGGCTAAATTTGTCATTCATTTCCGTAACCTTTTGGACGGTTACTGGTTAGTGTGTTGGACTACTTTGATCACCGAAAAACCCTAAAAGTCATCTGAAGGTTTTTTTTTTCGACTGCGCCACCTCTCGCGAACATCTGACAAACATCCGAGAGTACAACTGTCATTCAAGAGCATATCAATTAGCCGTTTGGACTCTGCATAAAATTAAAGATCCCTTCCATTCGTTCCAAAAATGAAAAACACACACAAAACGAATGCGGTTGTGAGAAGCCTGGCCTAGGGGCTCTAAGACCTTTTGATGCAACTACTTTTTTTTTTTAACCTTCGAAACTAACAACAAAGTGCGAAAATTACGAGTTTGAGAGCTTAATTCAATTAAAAAATGCATGCAGAAAGCATATACCCAAACATCTCCTGGCAGTCAGTTCATCCAATCCAATTGAACGCACTTCTTTAAAAATGGTATATTGTAGCATACGACTACTCAAGTTCAACAAGAGCTCAACTTGCACATAAAATCTATACAAATCGTGCAAATATAATGTCAGTTGATTATAAAGTAGGTAAACAAAGAAGGACATCATTGCATGGCATCGCAACTCATCCATTGCCAAAAGTATACTGATTGCGCTCGTGTACAGATCAGATGAACTACAAAGTAGACTGTCCTATAAATGACCATTTTATCTTTTTAAAACTTTAATGGGTCTTGATATAAATCAGCCTCATTCATGTGGCATCTCACACACCTGCATATAACTCATCCATGCAGTGATGCCAGATCGTGGGTAATTACTCATTTCAGGGCATTTTGCCTTTCAAAATAAGGTATAAGGGCGAAAAAGTGAATTTTGTGTCTCTCAGAAACAAAATTAGGTATTTTTCATAACCGTCGTGGGAGATTGAGTCGGAAAAGTCTGGCATCACTGCATCCATGATAGAAAACTGACCTTCAGGGTCAACTCATGATTACAACATTCAGTTTGATTTTTTTCACGTTCTTCGTCCTTGTTTGTTAGGAACAGCGTAAAAATATTCAAGACGTTGAGTTGTATCAAATAATCTGCCACATGTGTTTGGGACATGGGGCAGATCGTCGCCGATATCGTTTTTGAAGTTTTGATGATCAAAATAAGTTATATTCAGGCCGAATATTTTTTTTTTGTTTTTTAGTACTTTTTGCACTACTTAGTCGCTAGGTTTTGAGATAGGTTCGACGATAATCTTCACAATGGTTACCTAATTAGGGTCCTCCACTGAATCTTCCTACCATTTAGCATTAGCAACAAAAAAGGAAGATACTTTACGGCGGAGGTTCCCCTTTGTTCAGCATTTTATAAAAATGTATTCAAAGCCCCCTGGAGCACATTCTTTATGCGGAACAGCTTCAATGGCTACTAATCCTAATTATGATTTAACCAGGAATGCATTTGAAAATCGGTCTTTCGTGGTTACACGGTTGAAGGCATGCTCTTTTAAATTTTACTGAGCATTGTCAAATCAGAATCATGTCAAGGTGCGCCTTCCTCCAAATGCATCCGATTATTGAGATGAATTCAAATTAGTACTCATTAACCGGAACCTCCTTTGAAAACATAAGAAGTTGCTGCCGACCCGCAATTTGATTGCTGGTCACTCTTCACAAGAATCTAAAGTTCATCGAACATTTTCCCACCCATTTGCTCTAATCTATAGCTAATTAGTTTTTATTGAACACACTCAATCTGGCTCTTCAGTCTACAAAACAATAAACCAAACGGGAAATTATAAAACGTTTCTGCGTACACTCTCCTCGAATCGTATATACCTTTTCCACAAGCGAGGCCAATAAGAATCCGTAATTACATCATATCCACACACCAGCATCACCGCATGCACACTTGATTCCAGCCAATTTCCAAAGGCCCATCTTATCATTGATGCGCGAGGGTAATAAACTTGAATCGATAGATGTATTCCCCGAAGATCACTGACTTCCATCGATGGCCAACAGAGTAGGTACCAAGAAAGATTCTTCGACGCTCTCACAATGCCCACCCAAAATGATCTTACTCAGCAAAGACCCCACGATCACGATCTGTGAGAGACAAGAGAGTGCTCTCGCAATCCAAATCCAGTTATACAAAACCCCCAAGAGAGCCTGAAAGAGCGACTTGAAACCGTCTCTGGGCAAAAGTATCTATATCTACATTGCTTTTTCACCTGACGACGAAGTCAAAAACCAAAACAAAACCCTGGTGGACGCAACCAAGTGTAAGCCGCTCGTTACAATCAGTTTGCCGAGAGACGCGTACCGCTGTGCATCGCGCATCCCGTTTTCTAAACCATTTCAAAAGGGAACCTCTAGAACTCAGTTTGCTGTTAGAATTTGTATCGCAGAGATTCTCGTTCTTCTAGTTTAAGTATAAACAACTTCCTCATCTGCTGCGTGAAAGAAGGATAGAGATACGGGTATGCAGAACCGGACTCAATCAACATATTCTCGTTCGTCTCCATTGGATTCTAACGGGACAACGAGTATTTAGAAGAGATATTGTGTGTTTTTTTTTTTTTATTGATAAATTCTTTCGGGTCATTCTATTCGGTGTGTGTTAAGTGATTTTCGCTCATTTGTAATTCGGATAAGATCACGTCCGTGACTCGTTGTGATTTCTGACCTTTGTGTGAGTGAAATCTACCCAAAAAGTTGTAACTTTCCCCCGTTGGATTACCCGAATCGCAGCTCTGTCTAACTAGTTCCAGTTTTTGAACTTGTCCAGAACCCAACCAAGTGCAAAGAGTGGTAAGTGTCAGACGAAAAGTAATTACACCTGTCATGTGGGGGGTTATACTACGTACTTATGTGAATAATTCGGCCAAAGAGTAGCCGACACAAAAAGAAAGCGAAATCTTCTTTTTTTGCCAAGCCGAACGTACTTATTGTATAATTTACATTTTTATGTGATCAGTGATCATGATCATGTACGTGTTTGAAATTAGACCGGAAAATTTGGACGCCATGATCCGCGGTTTTGTTATACCATACGCGCGGTTGTTCCATATGGCAAGATCTTTGCGTCTGTCTTGTATGTTGTTTGTTTTAGAGATTTTGGCGAGGCTTAGTTGTGGTTAACCACAGTTGATGTGAATCTGTTGGGGGAGGGTTGTGGGTTCAGACGGTGTTAGCCTAGATTGCGGCGGTTGTTTATGTGATCAGTGATCCTGCAGCCCGGGTGTGTCTGTATGGACATTTTTCATTCGAAATCAAAAGAGTTTGCCTTAGCCTGAATTTTAGAGTCGAAATTCAGGCTGATGATAAAAAGAGGTGAAAATGACAGAAGGGGTAATCTTTCATATTGCCAAAGCATTTTTAGTAAAAATTAAACTACAATTTTTGGCAGAGAAGTTGGATTTAGCGTTCCTTGAAAGTGCCTTCAGATTTAGCATTTGGGTCTAATTTGTACTACTTTGTCTCATGGTATAGTAGGACTCTTCTTATACAGTTTGCGAAATAACTTCAAAATAATACTGGCTTGAAGCTTGAACGCTTGAGCTAGTAATGTAGGAGCTCAAAAAAATTATAGTTTCCCAAAAATTATTATCAAGGGCTGATTCCCCTAAAATAGGTATAACACGAACTGGTCCTTTTTAAGAGTGGACGTTTTTTGTTTATAAGTTTTAATAAATAAAAACGCTATCTAATGCAAAACTCTTGAGTATGTAGGTATTTGCAGTCTCATCATGCGAATTGGGAGCAGGTTTACACAGCGTCGGCTTATGGTGGTCGTCCACTACGTTTAGCCAATGAACTATGAACCAATTTTTTTTTAAAGTTAATTAAACATAAAGTTTTTACTTTGTTAATGATGAGCACCGAATTTGTAACTAAAATTACACATTTTAGTGTCGCAACTGAATGCATTACGGGCCCCGTACACCCAGTTGCTCAACATGTTTGCTCTTGGTAACAAAATAAGTTCCCTGGGTTGGTTCACTGCGTTTTGATTGTGGAGTTTATAGACGCGTTGATACCTTCGTACCCTTATACGAAGATCATTGGTTGGGCAGCCCGTTGAAAATACTCGGCTGATGACAGAAGGCCCACAGGGCCACAGGTTTATAAAATATTTCGACCCCATATTTCTTAGATTGCACACGTATTTGATTTCGTTCAAAATTTTCTTTATTTTGTCGGGCAAAATAAATTTTCATTGCTGAGAAAAATATTTAAAACGACAATCTTTGAGTTGGCACAAATTTGACCGCACCCAACACAACCCAAGTCAATAAAAAATTTAAGAAGTCGTGTAGGAAGTGAACACATTATCGTAAAATCACTTGCTCAACGGGATGCACAACTTTATTCACCGAGGCAGCATACAAGCACTGCTCGTACACTTGTTGAGCAACGCGTTGAACAACGCGTTGAACAACATTCTCGAACCAAATCAATCGCATTGAAATTGAAAGCATCGTACCCGTGGACGACGTACATAATACAGTTTCAGCAAATAATTGATTCTGCGCTTTACCAGGCTCTGTTAATAACATTTTAGATATCTACTGTATTTAAAAACGGTGGGCTTACCAATAAACATTTTTAGTTTCGACTCTAAATTTTAGTTGTTTCCAGTGGCTTTATTTTCTATATAAATTTCGCAATTGTGACCTAAAATTTGTTATTTGTATGGCGTTGTCTTGCTAAATTTTAAAACAGAATTTTCAATTCAAAAATTGTCTGTTTCTTATATGGTTTGATTTAAATTTGAAACCTAGAACATATATGTAGGCAGGTAGCGTATTGGTACCGTGACTATTCGTCCTCTTTTTGAAAGGACAGTCCTCTTTTTCCCTACTATGTCCTCGCTGATTTTTTACTAAAAGAAAACGTCTTATTCCCCAAAAGAAATCAGAAATATGCGAGATTGCGAGTAGGTTGTGAGGTATCTTCTGAATTCTTAAAAAGCTGATTTTCCAAAGACCAAGTCAAATCCTTTTATTAAACCTACAAAAACCCACAGATTTTGATAGTTCAAATGTACTTTAACCATTTTTTGACTGTATAGGTATTTTTGCTAAAAAAAATGTCCTCTTTTATGTGATTGAAAAAATGGTCACAGTACTTATATTCATCTCTGTTCAATCTGTTGACAGTTTTCACAAAATGAGACAAAGCAGGCTCATTCGCGATTCTCATTCATATCCATGAGCTTGGGTTGCTCATTATGTGATAAAAATGATTTTACGTACTTAATGAACAACACACGTTAGATACGTTATCGCAAGTCAAAGTGAGTACCTTCATTAACTGGGTGTAAGTCCAAGTCAAATGTCTAAAAGGAGAACTGTTTAACTTTTCCCTTGAATTTGGTAAAATTTTGGTTGCTTGCTTTATCTCTTCTTTAGAGCAATACCTAAGCATTACCCCAGACCGCATCTGTTCACATTTTGGCAAACGTATTTTCACATCCTCGATAGTATAGTGGTCAGTATCCCCGCCTGTCACGCGGGAGACCGGGGTTCAATTCCCCGTCGGGGAGATGTGCGATATTTTTTTTATTTAATTCCTAATTTCAATGACATGTAGAATGTGGGTTATTCTACGCGTCTGCATACATTTTTAAAGAAGCTTCCACGGCGAATTCACTTTTTAAATCGTGCCTAATTACAATGCAGACATTTTTCGCACGAGGTGCATGATCTGGTTGCTTAATTCGATGAATTTGTATACCCATACCCACTGCCGCTGGCAAACGAAAGCGAAACTCAATACGATCATGATACCCACTCCCTACTCACCACAATGTATGCTTAGCTGACAGACTGTGCTGACAGATAGACAGACTTCCATCTGCTTCTGTTTGATTTGTTTATCTAGCTGATGATGTGCGTTTTTCACATTTTTTTTAACGATTTTGCCAATTAATTCGGTTCACACAATTCATCAGAGTATTCAGTTTTCAATTGCATTCCGGTGGCATTATTTTTCGCTTCGCCCACTCTTCAGCACTCCACCCCATCGTGGTGTGTAGTAGAAATTTAAATATCGGTTGTTTAAGCAGCGAAGCGCACAATGCGATTGTGTTAGCACCGTAAATAAATTACAAAAAAAATACTTTCCACTATGCAATGTGGACTTTGATCAGCGAGGTGATTGCCTGATAAAGAAAACAAATCAAGGAGTTGCTGGCGCTATGCTGCACTGAGCTGTATATAGTGAAACGTTTTGAAAGGCAAAGATCGTCTGCCAAGGCACTGTTATTAGTGGGAATTATAGCCTTGTGGGAAGTTGTTTTAAGAAGGACGAGAACAGGTTGACACAGAAAAGTTACCGGGCGGGCGAAACTTTCTATCACTCGTTGGATTGTAACAGATGATTTTCGCCTCAAGGGAATAGATTATGTGGGAGGAGTTGAAAATTATATTTTAGCTACAAGAAGTCGTTATAGTTTCACAGGTTGTTGGGATGGTGATAACTACTTATTTATTACATTTATTTGCAAACTTTCGATCTAATTTTTGCCGAATTTAGTCGAATAATCATTTTTCGAATTGTATGGTTTGTGTGGCGGAATTCGCAAGACCTTTGAATATGAATTGTATCAACTTTTAAAGAACTGCTGAACGACTTTTGGTCTCTGTATTTTGGCGTGGGTACGTGTGATATAATCCACAACAGATTGAAGAAGGAAAGAAACCGCGATACTAATAATCATTCTTAGTGTCCATTTTGCGAAATCACAATGGCGAAAATTTCCATACAAAATTGCGTATTGTGACCTAAAAAATATTTAGTGTGATTCTCAGTTAGGCCCAAGGTATCGTAAAAAAGATAACCCCTGGTGCATCAAAGAACTCTTCTTTTACTTTGTAAATATCAACAATTCATTGAAAATCGGCCTTAAAATAAATTTTTGAGATCGTTTCACGCTACTGACGTCAACCTTAAAGGCCCACCGTCTCATACTCACTGCAATGTGATCGCAGATCTAAATGATTCACCACCAACTTGTGCACCTTCAATCGTAGTTGCGACTGTCCCATTTATCACTTTGCATTCACGACTTCCAGTAAATGTCTGCCACGATCTGCGCAACGTCTCTTTGTTGCGACAGCAACTTCAGACAGAAAAGGCTTCCGCAACCCATGTAGCACTCCACTACATTTCATTATCAATCTTAGCCACCCCAAACCTTCGTCCCTGTAAATTAAAAAAAAAACCGTCCAATTCAATTTCTCAACTAAACAAAACACCCGACTTTGCGATTCAATTTTCCACCTCTACTTATCGCTGACCAGGCTTGTTATATTATTTACGTTCATTGTTGTCTGTCTCACTTCAACCAACGAGACAGCAACGTCTCTAAATACATAATTGTTGTGTGTTCCTTTGGTTTGGAGTGTTATTCACCTTGAGTAGGTATAGTCTATAGTGTATCGCACAACTTTGGGCTAATAGCATAGTAAAAGGTGCCGCGCCATCGTTTTCATCTACAGGTGCCCACAAATGTGAACCTTATAATTGCGGTCTTTAGGCGAGCTATTGTCCATAGGGAGAGACGCGGGCAGCAGTTCAGAGGAGATAATAAAGAAATTCGAGAGGCTTTCAAGTCAGTTGAAGGTATAGTGTTGTTTCTGATGAGGGTAATAAGTGAGGTCTATATAAATCAAGTGGATTTCCCGTGTTTGTGATAAATTGATAAATTTCGTCAAGAATGGGCCCAGATAATGGTAGCTGTGTTCGGAAATGTGAATAGCCGTATTGTCTGCCGCAGTATGACGAACATTTAGTCTGCGATACGAAGGTTTGTTGTACGGGCAACTCGAATGAATTGTAAGCTATGTCAATGAAGAAAGAAACTTGACTACCAGATTGTAGTTATAATTTACCTGGGAATATATTATCTTTAGCTGTGTATGCAATGTCCCACAAATCGTTTGGAGTAGGTAGTAAACTGGCATTGTCCGTGCGAGCTCCCTCTAATTGCAGAGACAATAGGTATTTTTATTAAAAACCTTCAACAAATGAAGCAGTTAGTTGGCGCAGTTGGGAAACAACTGGACGTAAGCCGACGCGACGTCTAGAACTATAAAATTGGCGTAAATCTGAATGAAAACCTTGCTCCGTGTTAGGCCCTGTATTTTTTTGCGAAACTCATATGAACTGGGTGGGGTATTTTCCACTTGATACATGTACAAATGCACAAACGAACAGACGAAGTTTACAATTTTATAATATTTTACTAGCTATTGCTGCATCAAGGCAATTCAATGAGGAACAGAAAAAGGGAGTTTTAGAGGGTTTCTTAAAAAAAAAAAAAAATTCCGGAAAAGACTCGTCCAAGTATCCCTTCATTTCTTCAGAGATAAATATATTGAGTGACCACCTATCGGGTCCAAGAGTATCCTGTCTTTAAGTCTGCCTAAATAGAGCTCGGACGAACTGTGTGTTTACAGCTCCACCTGTTGAGAATTTTTCGACTTACTTTTTTTTTCCTAAGCCTTCACGTAGCAAATACGAACAAACCCGCGGAAAAATGTATCCCATTTGGTTCAGTCGTTTTCAAGTTTTAACCATCCGAATACACCACGATTCATTTTAATAAAGATTAAAGTGGACCATATTTGAGAAAGTTTGACTTCCCTTAGTAGGTATACTTCTTTTTCATTGATTAAGAACTATTTGAGAAATGCAAGTTTCATAAGAGAAATACGTTTTGGTCAAAAACGCCCCCGAAAAGTAGGCGTGGCAATAAACGACATAATGTGTACCCTTCTAGGAGTCTTAACAAACCTTTAAAATAAAGTTCAATAGTCTAATAGTGTTCATGTCAACCGGTAGCAGACCCACAACTCCCTTAAGTTTTATTTGATTTGTGAGTACAGATTGTTACTAAAACTTGTACTATAGTATATACGGATATTTTGTCGGTAAAATTGACGAATCACCGTATTTTTCATGGTTGTAAACGACAAAGTGCCTTTTTAACACAAGGATGCATGATAAAACGGTTGCACAGGTCGAAAGAGGATTATTAAATTTTATAACAACGCCCTCTCTAAGATTTTGTTAAATTAGCCATTAAACGTAGCTTTGCAGAAAATGTTATTTAACATTTTTCGTGGTCACTTGACTAAACTAGGTTGGTGTCTAAGTAGGTATACGAATCTTTTAAATATTACGAAAAACCGACAGATGTAATTGTTTGTTAATATAGACAGGAACGTTGGACGTTGCTTTGGATATTTATACGTGGATAGGACATGTTTTGTACTGTAAAGCAGCAGTAGCTTTACACGACTTTTCAACACAATTTTTTTACGTTTAACTTGCGCAGCTCTAAAGCCACCTTGCTTTTGTTTATTAATCACGTTTTACACGAGGTTTCGTAAAGCTGAACAGACTCCACTTATGTATAATCATTTTTAAACATCACGCTAATACTTGATGCAACTTTTGGTTGTCGAAAATGTCATAATATTGTGGAAAACTGAAAGTTATTTAAAAAAAGACATTCGGCCTGAACAACCAAATATAGACTCGACTTTAAATTTACAGAAGCTCACAATAACCATACTAATAATCTTTTTTAACCTTGACACTAAATATTTTCTAGGTCACAATATTCAATTTTGTATGAAAAATTATGCCACCAAAATTGTGAACTACTTAAATTAAAAGTCGAAACGAAAAATGTTTGTGCCACATTCAGTTAAATAAAAGCTATAAGGACCTCATATTATAGTAGCGACAGGAGAAATAAAGAAAATGAGCAACGACTTCCTTTTTACCAAAACCTTTGCCTTCATCAAGCACTCCCCAGACAACCATTTACGAAACTCTAAATGAAATACCATCCACCACTGCCTCTTACGTTGACGCCTGGCAGTCATTATGAGCATTTGTGCAAGTCTGGCTCAAACACAATTCATGTCCAAAAGTATCACACAACCAACTCAATCTAGTCCGACCAACTTTGGAAGCGTTTACAACACTTATGAACCAATTTAAATGACAATACATCAATAGAGAGAAATTAACATTTTCCCTCTCATCGGTGATCTTCTCAAGCTTTACAGTAAAATTGACAAACCCGCGTCAACCATGGAAATCGTGTTTGATGATATCTTGTGGCTTAATACATTATTTCGAAAGTGTTATGGACCCGCCTTCGTTTTGACCAGATGCGTGTGGCTACCATTCTCTTCATGTAACTAAAATTTGTATATTTCCGGAATTTTTCATTCCAGCTATTAAGTGGTTAATGGATATGCGGTTACCAAGGGAAAAGCAATTTTGACCATTAAGATGCAATCAGCTGAATTGCGTTTCATACGCGATATTTTCGTGCCCCTTCAATTTTGGCAACCTTAAGCTCGCTTTCTATACCAAATTGAGTTGAAAGAGAGTTTTCTGCTTCAAATTAAAGCGAGAGTTGAATTATTTGATTTTGTTTAAATTCGAGAGCAGTGTTTAAATATGACCTACAAATAGTTCCCGCAATAGAGTGTCTGTGTCTACCCAAAGTAATTATGGCGGCTTGACAGCGACACTTAACTTGGGGTTGGCATTGTTTCCAACTGTACGTGTACAACACTGCATGTGCAATTGCATTGTCATTATGTGCGAATGTGACATAAGCTGTAACCACAACCTCCTCGCGTAACATGAACACTTCGAAGTTAATTAAGAAGAAAAGCTTCCACATGATCGGAAAACGAACACAATAAATTAGCTGTTTACGCACGTATTCAAACTGGCAAACTGCCCGCCAAAATAGGAAATAAAAGTGAAATTGAATTATATGATGCATGGCGGTGTTAATTGCATTCGCTGCAAATTGTACTATCACGAGCAAAAAAGGTGAGAAATATTTTTTCTCTCCAATATGGCGCTCGGTTGACTTGTGACTTGACTTGACAGTGTTTCTTATTCGCTTCGGGGACAGATGGTTGCCAAATCAGTAGATGGTGTAACGCTGATTGGCATGTGATGCATGAGGTTGGTAGAATTCTTGAGGGAAATCAAATTTGAATTTGGACTAGGGAATGCCGTTGATGAATGTAAATGAGCTTTTCTAGTAAAACAGTCAGATCTTAACGATTGCAGTGTTTGACAAAATGTCAAAGCACATTTCATCCGAAGTGTTGTCAACAATAGTCTAATTGTAATAGAGTTTCCTTGTCAAATAGTTTTTTGGAAACAAATTTTTGACTTCTTATTGAAAAATTAAATTTATGTAATTGCAGTCAAAGTTGTTTTTGTACGGCAAAACAGCTAAATATGCAGTCAGAGTTTTTGACAAGCTGTTTGTCACAAACTCTTTGGTAGGAATCGACAGATAGTACAAATTTGACACCGTTCCAAATGGCAGTAAATATCGTATGAAAGATTAGAGATTTGAAAAGCTGCATGGCTCGAAATCATGTTAAAATATTTGCTCTTTGTGTCAGTTGTAGTACCTTTAAAATGGTGATACAAAGTTACCTGTTTTGACAAGCAATGATTTTACGGTGGTCTCTCTTAAGATGCCGCTCCAGAAGCTATTTTTTCCACGCTTCCATTTAATCGTGCCAACAGTATACCGAAAATAAGAGCTTAAGCAATTAAAAAGGCTCTTGTTTTGTAAGTTCTAATTGTTTTCTGAACTCGTGGAGCAAGACGAAGTTAGACCACGGAAAATGCAGCTTATGTCATGCGACATTTGCTTAAAAAAGGATTTTAACAAAAGGCACCCAATCTAAAGGATCATTAATTTCTCGGTTTCGAAAGTAAAGCTAAATAAAACACAGACAGCTACACACTTTAGATGAAAATTTTATTTCATTACAAAGTTTGGACTTTGCCCTTAAGTGTAAAATACAACATCGTTCAAATGGCCGCATCGGGAAGATTCGCAGCATGCGATTCTTTTGAGGTAATTTTTAGCCACTTTTTCGCACATTTCGGGCGGTAGGTATCTCGGCTAACTTGATGTTTTTAATGCGTCCAGAGTTCGGGGACTATTAGCGTAAACACGGTCTTTTGCAAAGCCCCACGGTGTCAAATCGCTTGATCTTGGTGGCCAATTCACGTCTCCAAAACGTGAAATTACGCGACCAGGAAACTTCTCACGCAATAAAGCCACAATTGGTCGTGTTACGTGGCTTTTTGCTCGAGTCTTTTTAGAACCACATATCGTCCAAGTCACGATCTTCAGTCGCCGGTCATATCACTCCGAATTCGAAATCGATAAATTCGGATTATCAGCAAGACTTGCACTTGCAGCAGCAATATTTTTAACTGAGCGTCCACTACGATG
This sequence comes from Cheilosia impressa, assembly GCA_948293265.1. Taxonomy (NCBI): domain Eukaryota; kingdom Metazoa; phylum Arthropoda; class Insecta; order Diptera; family Syrphidae; genus Cheilosia; species Cheilosia impressa. Next base: position 47,192,944 of record OX411884.1, on the reverse strand, counting down.
ATGCACATCAGGCCTTACGACATCAGTAACGCTTCCCCTCTCGTCAAATTTCTTCACAATTTTACCGATTGCTTGCGTAGTCTGGCGTTTATGACGACCATAATCATCGCATAATGCACGAAAACTGACTTTGTTTGAATCACCACTTTGTAGTAAGTTTTAAAAATGTTAACGCATTGTTCGATTGTTAAGCGATCCATTATCGTTAATGGCAAATATTGAACTAATATTATGACACTTCAAATAACAGCTCAGTTTGACAGGTGTCAAATGCCAGCGCTGCCAACTTGAAACCACAAAATGAATAACCCTGTATAAGAGCCAAATGTTATATCAACGGCTGATGGACCAACCCAACTGGTGCAGCAGAATAGAGGCCGTCACTCGGTCAAAAATAAATGTACACTCGACAAAACCTCACATTGGGACTAAATTGATAAAAAAAATTGCGTTTGCCACATGATCAAGTAGTGTAGATGGAATACGTTCGGCTGTGCTCCTAAAATATATCCCATACTTTTTTAATCAATATCTTCATACCTCTTTAGGTCACATATCAAACAACTTTCTTTAAATAATCCTCTTGGACAACTCATCCATGCCCACCTCATAATCATACAACTCGTCTGAACTTAAGACCAACCCAACTTTCCGACATTTTATCTTCCATCAATTTTGGAGTGGCTTTGCTTGCTTCAAACCCGGCAAAGGCTTTACGCTATGGTACATCATTTTCGAACACTGTCCTATATCTTCTTTAACTATAAGAACTTATCCCCATATACAAATCAAAGTTGGATGCAATGTCCGTTGTCTTGAAGATTAGTTGTCTCATAAATTTATTTGAAATGGCCAACGATATTTGACTGAAAATTGGATTCCATTCTCTGCTTTAAGACAATTTTAGTTACTAAATGGGGATAGTTTTTAGGGGAAAAGTTCTGTCCATCTGGCATAAATAAAAAAACGGATAAAATACCCATAGATGAGTTGTTTGTAAGTTCTGCTGTCTTACAGATCGGCTGCATAGAAATGAAATGACTAGGTTGCGGATCAGTTGCGATGACCTCCATTTTGTCATGTTCCCCCATTACTCGTATCGACGCCAAGTTCGTTAATAAATCCAGTCTAGATCAGAAGCATCTAAAAATACAGCTAAGTTTTCCCGCCTCCACAAAATTCCACGCCCTAGCTCTCTGTCACATCAATTTTAATCAAATTTTTGGGACATAAGAGAAAATTAAAGAAACTTCTTCCCCATTGATAAGAACCCACACGAAAATTTTCTCACTCATTTTTCCATTTCAAGAAGTAGAACTTTCCCTCTGTCTGTCACACTTCCGCGGACGACCTGTTTTTTCAATAATAAACCAGAAGATAGTGGAAAAGCTTATTCCCAAAAATAACTTCCTCTGACTAAGAGACCGCCGCTTTTCTACCACTCACTTGATCAAGTCGCTGATCACACACACTTGGGATATATTGATACACAAATTTGCATAAGTGGCATGAGTGCCGATGCCGATCCAAAACGGGTTCCGTTATGATAAAAAAATTATGCTTAAGATTACTCAAAGACGAATTAATGAAGGTAAGGCGTAAGGCCCGACATAATAACGGTCGCCAGTGGAAGTCATGTCAAGTTTTTCTCTTTTGTTTGGTTCTCTTTTTGTCTCATCACAAATTCCTATACCATAATTTGCTTGTGCGCGAGCGCAGTCTCATCTTGACCGACGCGCACAAGAAGTTCACTCGAGATCACCCAGATTTGCATCCGCCGTATGGGACTATTACGATCATAATTCAACTGGACAATGACTGTATCATTAGCTGGGGCATACCTCTACCTACTCCGTGGCACAGCCTGTATCTAGGTCTTCCGGCTGCGGTGCGTTCGATCTACAACGAGCGTCCAGAGTACGTAGTAGGCTGTTAAAACGGTGCATTATAATTTGATGCGGACAACGGACAGTGCATCGGTATGGCACCAGCTCTTCATTGGAGAGTTTTTGACCTGCTTTTTTTCGCAGCTGAAGTAAGGCATTGTAATTTTAATGGGTTTCGTAAATCGTAATTATGCGACTATGAAAGTGTGCAATGTTATTGCGGTGGCATTTGGCATTAAGTTGACTCAGTAGTTAATCCTATTTGAGTAGGAGTATTGCATATTTTAAGTTGACGTTGGTAGTGATTTTTATTGTAGTGCTTTATTTATGCGGAAAGATTAAGTCTAGGTCTGGGGTAATATTTTGTCGGATTATCAAGGAGTGGATACTGCCATAATTCGTATTCTATTCCTTTTGAATAGGGGAAAAAACAAGAAGCTACTACAAAGTGCATATTTCGAAATATTTTAAATTTATACATGGTAGTAGAGAGTAGGTACTCATCGCACGCTGATTCAGTAGCGGATTAGCCACCTCCGTCAACTTGGCAGAGCACATATGTCAAAAATCGATTTTGAATAGGCCTGAATTATGTGCTAATTATGTGCTAATTTTGTGTTAAGTTTTTGATTTTTGTGCTCCTACGGTTTCCGAGAAAATCTACCTTAAAAAGTGCTCTGCCAAGTTGACGTCAAGCCAGCAGAGCACATAGTTAAATCGGGCGAAAAATAAAAAAATGTGTATGCCATATTGATGCCTGATTTATGTGCTTTTTTTGTGTTGAAATTCCAGCTTCGTAGCTCAAGCCGTTTAGCTAGAAATCGCATTACAAATCCCTATTCTAACAAGTTCATAGAAAACTGTTAACGCAAATCCTAAAAACGGGCGGAAATCGAAAAAATAAAAAGCACAACTATATCTCTGATTTATGTGCTTATGATTTGCTAAGTCATTGATTTTTGTGCTGTCCTAATTTAGCCTCTAATCCAAATTTTAGGTTTGGCTCTGTTAGTAAAAGACCTTTTACAGAGCTCTGCCAAAAATTTCAGCGCCAAAAAAGAAAAATCACAATGCAGAACGTCGACATTGTGGCGCCATACCAAAAACAGCACCTAAAAATAGAAATATGTCGTCATTTTAAGTCAAATACAATCCATATAACCAGGCGCACAGCAATTATAGTAGGTATGGGTAGAATAATCCTTGCAAAATAAATACATTTCCTTTGCGCACAGGTAGGTAGGTTGTGTAGTATGCGTGAATCAACATATATGAACCCAGGCAAATGTTGTTATGGCTGGCTGGCTGGGTAGCCATGCATGGCGGAAAAGGAAACAAATTGTGTGAATCTGTGAGGGTGAGGATGTTTGTCGAAAATAAAGTAGCCGTAGGTTGTTAATATTATGTCCGCCTGGTGTAATAATTTTGATCGCATCTGAATGAGGATCGACATTGTGGCGCCTCTAGTGCACATTCATATTAAAAAAAACGCGGTTCGCATACAGGACAGAATGCTTACCATCTGGTCTGGGGCTGGAAGGGGTGGGAAAGGAAAGGAATCCACAAAAAAATGACCGTGAGGAATTTCTTGTGGATGTGTGCATGGGTTTGTAAATCAAAACAATACAAAGCATTAGTGGAAACAAAAAGTAGGCGTGTATATTAAGTTTTTTAAGCGAAATATAACTACGAATTATGTGCTCCAAGAATTGACACACATTCCCCTATGGTATTTGTTTTGGTTATTGTTTTTGCAGGACTAAGAAAGTATGTGAATTGTCGGTACATTTTGTGGCTGACCAACAACGATCGTACCAGGCAAACAGCTTAAGGACACATATACAGAATTAGCTGCGAAAGCACTGTCTCAGGGTAGATTATTGGGGGTGTGAGTTCGAGATTTTGTTTAATCCTTGAAAAGGAGAGAGAATGAGACGGGGAATTTAGAGCAGCAATAAGCAATACGATTCCTAGTTGTATTTGTAAGAAAAAGGGATAGGTCAGTGGGTAAAAAATGGTGTCTGCATGTATAGTAGGTATAAGTAGCTGTATGTTCTTCTGATCGTTGCTGCTATTAGTTAGCACAAAATTCGAAGATGTGAAATGGGTGGAATATAGGCGATATAATGTTATTCGCGTGTGCCGCAAAATGGATACCGATCGACATACCTACATTTTTGTTTTTTAGACTCATTTTAAATCAGACGAATTAGATTCACTTAGGTATAATTTAAAATACATAGGTAATTGCAGTCCGTTTAGAAAAGTTTGCGTGATCATATTCACATTCAGTGATGGGGTTACAGATGTGCATAGATGTGCACAAACAAAAAATCGTGGGTATAGGTATGTCGCCATTAATGCTAAGGCCCCATAAAAAAACAGATAATTGAAAAGATTTTGATGACATTCAGTTTGTCGCAGCCATATTACCATTATCACATAGGTATCTACTTGCATAAAAGGAAATGTCGATTTTCGACCACAAGCGGTACTAGTGTAGAGAATATACATTCGATCAATTGAAATTATATTATGGAATATAGGTAGGTATAAACATCCCCAAAAGCTAATTAATAAAGTCACATGGGCCGCCCATACCAGCGTTACCACAAGGAAAAAAATATTTAGGGCCTTTCTAAGGGCCATTTCCAAAAAGTGTGGGCCTCCAGTCTTTACAGAACACTTTCCAATAAATATAAAGCAATAGGTACAAGATACAAAAAAAAAGTCGAATTATTATTTACTATGACGGGTACACACGAAAACGAAACGTCAGTCAGAATGAATGAATTCAGTGTCGCTTTCAATATGTAAACTTGTTTATGGAGAAAACTCACTGCTTATTTTTCTGATGAAATAAGAAAGTCTGCTTTTTAGAATATTTTGTTTGAGTAATAAAAAAAAGATATACTGGCCATTTCGTGTTGGCCTCAAGCCAAGGGCCAAAATAAAAGCAGAGGGCCGAATGGCCCGATTGGGCACATTGTGGCAACGCTGGCCCATACCTACCTACAAATCTGAAATATTTGTAGGTACCTAATATCATCTGCTAACTAGGGTGCATTATATGATCATTGCATTTGATTGGCCTAATTTGTTGTTTGCTTAAACTGTCTCATACAGCATGCTCGAACTGTCATCCACAACAACATTTACAAAAAAAATATTAAAATATGTAGACATTTCAATACAAACCGAATCCATTTTACCAGGCCAGCAGAAATTATAAAAGGTAGCTATGATTATCTAGAATAATCCTCGAATAGGAGCAACGATCAGAAGGACATACAAGCTACCTACACAACATATGCAGCCACCATTTTATTACACACTAGCCTATCATTTTTTCATACAACTTACAATCGTATTTCTTAATGCTTCCCTAAATGCCCGTCTCATTCTCTCTCTTCTTTGAAAGGATTAAAAAAAGAAATCTCGTTCAACAAAGCATTCTTTTACGGAACGATGCACAATATACGTACTCACACCCCCAAACATCTACCCTGAGACAGTGCTTTCGCAGCTAATTCTGTATATGTGTCCTTAAGCTGTTTGCCTGGTACGATCGTTGTTGGTCAGCCACAAAATGTACCGACAATTCACATACTTTCTTAGTCCTGCAAAAACAATAACCAAAACAAATACCATAGGGGAATGTGTGTCAATTCTTGGAGCACATAATTCGTAGTTATATTTCGCTTAAAAAACTTAATATACACGCCTACTTTTTGTTTCCACTAATGCTTTGTATTGTTTTGATTTACAAACCCATGCACACATCCACAAGAAATTCCTCACGGTCATTTTTTTGTGGATTCCTTTCCTTTCCCACCCCTTCCAGCCCCAGACCAGATGGTAAGCATTCTGTCCTGTATGCGAACCGCGTTTTTTTTAATATGAATGTGCACTAGAGGCGCCACAATGTCGATCCTCATTCAGATGCGATCAAAATTATTACACCAGGCGGACATAATATTAACAACCTACGGCTACTTTATTTTCGACAAACATCCTCACCCTCACAGATTCACACAATTTGTTTCCTTTTCCGCCATGCATGGCTACCCAGCCAGCCAGCCATAACAACATTTGCCTGGGTTCATATATGTTGATTCACGCATACTACACAACCTACCTACCTGTGCGCAAAGGAAATGTATTTATTTTGCAAGGATTATTCTACCCATACCTACTATAATTGCTGTGCGCCTGGTTATATGGATTGTATTTGACTTAAAATGACGACATATTTCTATTTTTAGGTGCTGTTTTTGGTATGGCGCCACAATGTCGACGTTCTGCATTGTGATTTTTCTTTTTTGGCGCTGAAATTTTTGGCAGAGCTCTGTAAAAGGTCTTTTACTAACAGAGCCAAACCTAAAATTTGGATTAGAGGCTAAATTAGGACAGCACAAAAATCAATGACTTAGCAAATCATAAGCACATAAATCAGAGATATAGTTGTGCTTTTTATTTTTTCGATTTCCGCCCGTTTTTAGGATTTGCGTTAACAGTTTTCTATGAACTTGTTAGAATAGGGATTTGTAATGCGATTTCTAGCTAAACGGCTTGAGCTACGAAGCTGGAATTTCAACACAAAAAAAGCACATAAATCAGGCATCAATATGGCATACACATTTTTTTATTTTTCGCCCGATTTAACTATGTGCTCTGCTGGCTTGACGTCAACTTGGCAGAGCACTTTTTAAGGTAGATTTTCTCGGAAACCGTAGGAGCACAAAAATCAAAAACTTAACACAAAATTAGCACATAATTAGCACATAATTCAGGCCTATTCAAAATCGATTTTTGACATATGTGCTCTGCCAAGTTGACGGAGGTGGATTAGCCACGTAGCAATAGTAGGAAATGCTACAGGCCGCCGCCATTTGGGGCCCTGCGCTCCAACACTTTCTGAACGTAAAAAAAGTATTTATTTAACCAAAAACGCCTTAATCACCTCACTTTTATGAATATTGAACGATTTACTTAAAGAAGTCGATATGAATAGTATTATTTACAAATTTGGTCAAATTAAATAAAGAGAAGTTTGTTTGTAACTGTTTTGTTTTATTAATAACATGAACTTCATAAGTTAGGTAAAGCAACCCAAGGGCTACTTGATAGAATTTGCTACAGACCCCGCGCTGGCTTAATCCGGCGCTGCGCTCATTTCAAATTAAATATTAAAGATGGCGCTGATTCGACGAAAATGTGATTATATTGTGATATTATTCACTCCCTTTAATCCGGTTTAAAGGTTACACCAATATTTAAGTGAGTTTAACCCGAAAACTAAACCCAAGTCCATAATATTCTGTCCCAGTTTTTCAAACTTGACAGCGTTTAATCCGATTGGATTTAAACTGCACTCCGGAGACCAGTTTAAGTACTTTAACTCGGGTTAAAACTCAATTTCATGAAATTGACATATCTTCGCTCGCAGGGCGCAAGAAATAAGTAGGAAACTGAAATAGAAAATAAAAAAAGCAAGAAGTTAAAAAAAAGGATTTCATTCGTAAAATGGGGTTGATGTATTCGTCGTCAGAGGGCGAATTTTACTGTGAGCTGATGAAACAGCAGCTCATCCAAGTAGTCGAATGTATTATAAATGCACAAGCGAGCTTGCGTCGATTTGGTAGATTTTCGGATATACATATATCCGGCTAAAAAAAATTAGGCATTTTGGAGGATACATTCTACGATTCGACAGGAATTGGATGGTGGTGAACGTCACAAAACAAATGAAATAAATTTCTAAGTGACAAACAACAATAAACAAATGGGTTTAAAATGGATTAAAAAAGGTTTAAAGTGTTTTAAATCCGCATTTAAAGCCATCTTTAATCCAGCGGGTTTAATGCATGTTTTTCAGTGAATAATATGGACACAGGTTTAAATTGTCGGGTTTAAAAAATGCGGATTAATGGACGGGTTTAAAATTAACTAAAACCTGAGTTACACCGGAGTGAATAATATGGCCGTTAATGACCACTCAATTAGAAACATTTTGACTATCTGTAGTTAGAAGTATTGACATACCCAAGAGGGGAAATAGTATAGGGTATAAAAAACCCAGGAACAAACAAAGCCATTGAAGCCACATCTTCGAGTTAGTAGTAGGCGGTAGCAAAACTTAAGAATTTCTTATTAAACATGACAAGATCTTATTAAGGGAAGGCTGTATGTATGAATAAAGCTGTCAGTTTCATCAGGGGCTGCTATTCTGTTTTTACACATTATATAGCAAAAGTTGGGTAACCGAGCCGGATAGCTTCGAGTGCCATCTGTATCCGATAGCTAAGCTTAAATTAAGAGCAAGTAGTAGAGAAGCAGTTTGAAAATCTTCTGGGCAACAAATGCACATGACTCTCAGACTTTGTCGTAAGGTTTGTGACAAGTTTTGGATCGCCATAAAGTCGATGATTCCTATCGCACATAGGAGACAAATAAAAAGTCGAAAAGATTATGCAAAGCTTAGTACAGTGATATGTGCAGGTTGTTAAAAAAAAACTCTAACCTTTAGGTTTGGAAGGTTGCATGGGGTATTGGGTTCCACTCTTTTTATCTTTTTGTATAATACGCTGTTCACCTAAGTAACCACCGATTGAAAATATATTTTTGACTGTCTATTCTGACCAACAGCATGTTTTACATGGAGGCTAAACATGAATGTTAAGTTAGGTTAGAGAGAGCAGGATAAACCCTAGAATACCACACTATAACGTGATCGTGGACCTATTTTGTTATGCCCCTTTTGGTTGTCTTCCTTCTTGTGACTTTACCAGACGATGTCTGGCTATCCCTATGTCCTTAAGAAACCTGTAAAGATCAGACAGTGATACAACAGAAAGTTCTTGTAAGTCATGGAACTAATAGCTTCTAAGTCCTCGGAAACATGAATATTTTAATACATAAGGTCAAAAGATATGTTTATTGAAATCTTAACCTGAAAACAAAAGAAACTTCGACTTGAGTAGAACCAAGTTATTTGACAAAAGAAACTCAACATCCTCGATAGTATAGTGGTCAGTATCCCCGCCTGTCACGCGGGAGACCGGGGTTCAATTCCCCGTCGGGGAGTCCGTTGTGAGATTTTTTTTTCTTTTTTCACATCCGCATTGTTATATTTTTAATGCTATTGCTATCCCACAACAGTGCAAACAAATCGGTAATTGTAACCAATCCAATCAGCTTATAAGCACACTTCGACCGTCACACTTGATCACATTTATTGCCAAACAGCGTGACTCTTTCAAAGCAACAACAGCAACAATAAATTCCATGACGCTACATTCTCGAAAAGACCCATTCAATCAAATCTTTTTCCATTCCGCCGGTCGGTGACTGAATTTCAGTTTCAACCCAATAAGCTAACAGCAACCAAAAAAAGTCACCGCAAACCGCTTTTGAACAGCAACAGCTTGAAGGTGTGCTGCCAAGCGGAACATTGCTCCGTTTGTTGATCGCTCCAAGACGTTGCTGACAATTGCAAATCTAATTATTTATTGAAATCAACACAAAGATAGTGTGTTCCCCGCAGCGTTATACACTCCAAACCCACTATGAGGAGAGTGAGGAGATCTTCACACCGTCTTTTGTGATTTGAAGTGAGCGACTTTTCAAGGTCGATTTGGAGATCGCACTCAACAGAGCGGCGGGGGAGAAATGATTCAACATCTGTATGCCTATGCCAGTACCCCCACCGGAGGCGATGCTGATTAATTGATTCGGTTTACCTAAATAAGCTACAACGACCCACCTGCAAAGTTATTTAAATATACCACACGCCATCATAGCCGCTGGTTTGATTAATGGTGGACCCTACAAATGAAATGTGTATTTTACATATCCGAAAACATAGGCAAAGTGAAAAGTCGCCGTTGGCACTATATTTTTTGTTACAAGTGTGCTTAAAAAAGAAACCCGCCTTTGAAGAAGCACCCATGCAAATATTTCGAGAGTTGTGGGTAATAAATAACTCCGACTGCCGTTGAAAGAATCACACAACTTCCCTTCAACATTGGCATGTTTTACTAATTGAAGCTAACGGTAAATTATTCGAGAATTTAATGAACAGGAAGATAGTTTTAATTGCAGCTGCTAACTATAACCAGAAGGTATGAGCCGATCAACTTTTGTTTCGATATCGACAGCAGCTGCATACCCACTAGCTGTAACTGTACAGTTTAACGATTCTGTTGCTGGGAGTCATTGCACGATCTGGCGGAACCTACTGCTTTATTGGTAGTAAATCAAATATATGTTGGGAAAGATTTTATGGCCAAAACCTTGATTTCGAAGCTCCACAATAGGTTTTGCTAATTGAAATCTACTTTGCTAATTTGCAGCTGGAAAGCTGATTGCAGAAGGCTAGGTGAAGGTAGTAGCTAAAGTGGTGTTCAAAAGCGTATAGTGATTTATGGCTGAATGCTTGCGAAAATCACATATTCAGATGAAGTTTAGTGGTCTTCGGAAATAATTTGGATTTCATTTCAGCCATTTAAAGCCGCAGTTGTTTACATTTAAGGTCGCAGGTATATCTGAGCACAAGGGTGTTTATCCGCCGCCTTGTGCTGCGATCTTACATTATGTTAACAAACAATTTTTATTTAACCCCACCAAATCTATGGTCCCGACTTAAAATTGAATTAGTTCACAGTGGCTTTATTTTCCATACACATTTTGCAGCACTAGGTTTTTATTTCATCGCAATCGAACGACTCTTTCAGATTTAACTATTTCCGAAAGAGGCCAAATGTCACTGGCCCGCGAATGTTTCGATGCAAACCTTACTGTTTTAGATGTCAGCTCACGGAAGTCTCTCATTGGGAAATTTTTGTGCATGGGCTGGCGGTAAATGGCGACCATGTTTTGTTTTGGGTTGTTTTCGTTCGTTTGTTGCTTCATTTTCGTCGATTTTTTGTAAGAATGAAATAAAAGATGAGATTTTTAAGTGTTAAAAACGTTATATTAAGCTGCATATCTCAGTTGTCCAAAATAAATAAAAAATTACAAAAGTTGGTAAAAAAAACAAAATATTGGGTACACATTATGAAAAAAAAAACTAACGTCAGGTGTAAATATTTTGTTTCCTCTTTTTTTAAAGGTAATAACTTCTTATAATAAAAAATAATATTTAAAACCTTACAGAAGTATAAAGACGTTTTCATGGGAGAATTCTTCAGTTCTTCAACTACGGAAAACTGTGTTAGTTTCTTCCAACTGACACTGTAAAAAATTTATACTTTCGGGTCAAGAGATGAAGCGCAATTCAGAAATGTTTGGAAATACAATTTTTGTTTTCTCATTGTAGGCCTGTGCATTCCAGTCCATAACCATTTTCTTAGACCCTTCGAGTCCATGCTTAAAACTACTTAAATTCGTACAAACTACATCGTCGGCAAAGCCATCTTGTTTCCTCTCAAATTTCGGTCAAAAATTAAATGGACAAAAATCGGAAATAAATTTTAACCCATCACTGCGCCTTGTGGGACTTCATATTTGACTTTTGCAAATTATTTTCTATATACAAAAGATTCAATTCGATTCAAACCAGATTGGAAAAAGTCCTAGAATCTAGCTTCTCAGCAAAAGCGCACGAAGAAGTCCTGCTGTTGTACTAATAAACATAGACAAACCATACTGAGACCCCCAACTCACAATCCTCTTGCCGCTGGCCCCCTCAGTTTTTTTTCAAATTCGCCATTTTGTATTCCTATCGGTGTTCTGTCAATTGGGAATCCGTGTAACATGCAAAAACATACAGAAAATACAAAAATAAATGCTGCCAACCTCGGCAACCGTGGGGAAATGTGAAAGAGTTCGGGAATACCACATTTTAGCATAACTGAATGCCATTGGTTAGTAATTATAAATTTTTTGAAGGTGAATAATTTGATTTGTGTGGTTAATAAAACTATCTAAAGGAAATGTTTTACATACTAGAAATATATTAGGACAAATATGGTTGTGTATTTCCCGCTTTTGGATATAATAATCGTGTGTAAATTTTTCTTAAATAATAAAGAAAATTTGCTCAAAATGTTTTTATTTTCCCTCAACCAACCTACATTCTTAATTTTTCGTAAATATTTTAAGCAAATGTACACTTATTCCTAAAAAAAATTATTATTCACACGTAACGAACAATTTCAAATTCAACGGATAAAATTCTATGAACGCTGCAAGGCACTTTGCCCAAAGCGGAAGTGGCATATGCAAGGTGCGAGTGTATTTGTTTCTGAAGTTACGTGACATTTGTCAATCGAATTTCTGTATAACAATACAAGCGCACTTAGCATTTGCCACCCCATAGAAATATAGCTTGTAGGCTAAGTAACGGGAAATCGGCCGAAGTTGGTGGTCTCAATATTGTCTCTGCTAATAAACGTTTGTACGAACATTAAATAGGGCGTCCTCTTTTTTCTTTAGAGTTTCTAGTTTTGAACCCAAACTGTTTCCACCATTATATTCCAAAAAAAAAACGATCCTACTTTTCAAATATCTTGGGGAACAGCGATAGCAGAGGAACAGGGCCTAAATTTTTTAAGAATAGACCGACGGGAGACAACTTTTTAAAAATTAGAACTATCTCCGCAATTTTCAATTTGTATGTTTTGATATATGGACATTTTCGCCATTGTGAGTTCGTTACACTGCAGTCACTCCTCTATTTGATTATTATTAGTACCGCTCATTGTGAATAAGTTTTGTTTTCCGGTCATCTGTACCGGATACTATAATAATCATTTTTAGTGTCCAGGCTAAATTTATCGAACTCACAATGGCAATATTATCCATACAAAATTGCATATTGTGACCTACAAAATATTTAGTGTGAAGGTTAACAATTAGTAAGACCCTCTGTATCTTAGAAGTTGTTCATTAATTTTTCCGCGACGCACTAAAAACAAATTTTAGTCTCGACTTTAAATTTTCGGAAGCTCACAATTGCGAAATTCGTATGGAAAATATGCCCACTGTGAACTACTAAAATTTAAGGTCAAAACTAGAACTGTTTTTTTGTAAGGCCCTTGTATTTAATTTATGTACCTAAATCTGAAAATCAATAAAGAAAGTGATAACGCTAACTTGCTGAACGAGCAAACAAAGCTTAAAAGTTTTTGTAAAGAGATAATAAAATAAGGAATTTAATTGGTGGAAATTAGGCTGATATTTTTTTGTTTTTCTATTGTTTATTATTTGGAATCCTAAAATATGGTCACCGAACCTATACTATATGGGGACTGCGGTATAAAGGCAAATTTTCCATAAAAAATTGTCTATTGTGACCTTGTGTTTGGTTAGTAAACATAAAAATACAAACCCGCACTAAAAGCCTGCTTATTTTTTGAGAACTAGACACTTTTTCATGGAGCGAACAAAAAAGTTGATTGCGAACTCCCCGACGGGGAATTGAACCCCGGTCTCCCGCGTGACAGGCGGGGATACTGACCACTATACTATCGAGGACGTGTCTAAACTTTGGGCGAATTTTGAAAACGTAAACGGATGGCCACAGGAACTTTGATTTTGAAATGAGAACCCCCTATGGCGAAAAGCCTACATTGTCTCAACCCAGTCATGTCTAGACCACTTACTTCAAAAACACGTCATGCCACCCACACTTCCGTGAGAATCAGAAGATTCTTATATCGCCCGACTTGTAGCGGAAATTGAATACCATTTTGTGCCAACCACATATCAGTGGTCATAGAAAACCGACAAACATCTTAAGATCATGTAAACTCAACCAACTCGAACGAACGAAATGACAATTTACGGGGAAGAGCGAACACCCATAGCAGAGGTATACCCTTGCGAAGACTCAAACGAAAAGCAATTTAAAAAGCGCTTCCTGCTTCGGCGCACATCGCCAATGTAACTAACCGACAAACTGAGACGGGCAGGGTGTTCGTTCGGACATGCAGTAATCAAAGTAAATTAAATCGTGTGCGCTTCCCTCCGCCAAGAACCATGTTACCAAGAGTCTTGGTCTTGGCCGACAATTGACAGGCTCCGCATCGTCGTTGTCGTCGTCGTCATCGTCATCGTCCATGTCGGAGGAGTACCTACATATACTCGTATCTACCATTTTGCTGTTTTGTTCTTTTGTCTCTATTATTCTACTTCTACTACAATCTGTGTCTAGGTATCTACTATACGGTGTTGGTTATTGTGGTCATAAATTTTCCCAGAATAATCAGCGATGCGAGAATATAAAATCGCCATACACATGAGGAGTCGCGAGGCGAATGCGCCACGGACATGGTCAGAGGAGAATGGTATAGGGCCAGCGATAGAAGTTTTTTTTTTTTTCTCCAGAACCCTAAGTGTGCATAAATTGAGATATATTCTATGGAGTTGGATAGAGGTAGACGCCATCGTAGATCGTACATTTGTGCAATCTTCCGTAGTCGGACAGCTGGACATGAACATGCAATCGGGGCTAACTATGGAAGACACCAGACGGTCACTAAGACCGAACTATCAACCGTACCCATACCACCTGCTGAGCGTGTCTCTACTGTTTTGATGGTTTGCGGCTTGTTACGTAATATCGTTTAAATTGGAGTACAAATCTTGGCTTGAGCTTGAGAAAGGGTTTCTATAGTTGGGGAGCGTTGAACTCCGCACAGTCGCAGTCATACACAACTGTTGATGGGACGAATCTGATGCTTGGAATTTTTGAAAATTCCAATAAACCGGCAAAGTTCCAAGGCAATTTTTACCATATCGAAGTAGGGACTGCGAGGTCGAAATGATAAGGACAGAATCATGTTACTGGTCTACTTGTAGTCATTAGAAACTTTCGCATTATAAAAAATTTGTGGGTCACAATTTTAGATGTAAAATGTCCCTTTTAACTTAATCCCCTAACCTGCCTTTATTATAGGTCACAATAGCTCGTTTTATATGGGAAAATGTCACCATTGCGAATTAGTAAAAATTAACTTTGTTCCTAAAAGTGATTATAAACATCGCGCAATCGCACACCTGGACCATGTCGGTACAGCTTTACAGGGCCATACAAATTTATTTAGGTCGCCAGAAGTCTTAAAAACATGATGAGGTGACCCTTTTTAAAATACACAGCTTAAGGAGGAGCATCAACAAATTGGAAATAAACATTCCTCGTTTCGACTTCAAATTTTTATTCAAAATATAGTTTTATTTTCCATACAAATTTTGAGAATGTGAACTTCTGTAAATTTAAAATCCAGATTAAAATTTGTTTTATATTAAATTAAAAATCTACAACTTGTTTTGGTTATAGTAGCTTTGGAACTTTTATTTATTTTTTTAAATCACAAACACCTCCACTCAGCTTTCTATTCCAGCAATATTTTCGTAAATATTCACAACTTTACCGCTAACAGCTTTTTTTAAGAAGATATAAATATTTTAGGTCAACGACTTGTAGAAAATAAGTATCGAGTTCTATTCTACTGTTTGAGAGACATAACTTATAGTTTTTTTTTTTCATTTGGGATAAATTACCATATTTATTAAAGCAAACTGTTGTGTTTTGAATTTTTGTTATTTCTTTCTTCGAGCACATGTGCGCTGGTATTATAAATTAATGCAAATTAATGCCAAGGCGGTGTTTAGTGTTCCTGACAAATTATTATACAATGAGGGGCGACTTAACGCATTCGATGAGGAAATGTTATAATTTGGATATGCGTTTCTGTGCCTACATCGGTTTCAGTTAAATGATTTAAAAGTTATGAGAGAAAGTTGTTGGTTAGGGAAGTTAATGATTCAAGTTGTTTTTTTTTTTCGTTTGGGCTGTCATAATTATAGGGGGATTTGTAATGCAAAACAAGTTAGATATCAGGGCATTCCACGAGTTGGGTAAATGGGTGCATGCAGATATAAATTTGTTTAAATGGGATGTAGCGTTTTAGTGAAGAGCATTTGAAGTGAACTTATTTTTCCGACATTAGAAGACTGTTGGCTTGAACTTTTAAAAGCGCAAATTAGCACAGTAACTTGAGTAGTGCTTCATTGTTGACACAGATTTCAAAGCGATGGCCCCGTGCAAGAACATACTAAGTGCATTTATGATTTTTTTCAGGAGGGGTTTCTGAAGTTTTTTTAAATAAAAGATTAGTGATCGCATTAGGTGTTATCCTAATTGCAATTTTAGCTCTGTTTTCAAGGTTTTCTGATATTTGCATGAACAAAATTTAAAAAATAAAGGCACGATATGGGGACTCTGAAGGTACACATAACTTATACTAAGTGCACTTAGGTTTTTATTGCACGGGGCCATCGAAAGTATGTATAGCCATTTTCGAAGCATTTGCCACCAAATTTTCTGGTGTGAATTGGTTCGTTGTGGTTTTAATCGGACTGTACCTAAAATCCATTTACATAGTTTACTGGGAACTGCCCTAAGATTGGATGTACCTACTGAGGTAAGAGTCCCATTCACATTTCAGCTTGTAAAATAGTTCTTACCACAAACATGTGCAACGAATCTTTGAGGCAATTATTATCTTTCAGTTTATTAATTTTTCAGAAGCTTGAGTGATAAAGCTGAAACCTCTACTAAAGAGACTCCATCACCCTTAGTAATCAAACAGTTTATAGACGACTTTTGGCCAAAAAATAACTCTGGCTTTACATTATTCTAGGGATCAAAATAAAAAATAAATAGTTGCCTCAACAGGACCGTAGGGTCCCTAGGCCTAGCTTCTCACAAGCATTCGTTTATGTGTGTGTTTTTTGGGACTAGTGGAAGGGATATACCTACGACTAATTGAGAAGCTCTTTCATGGCAGTAATACTTTCGGGTTTTTGTTGAGGTTCGCTAGAGTTGGCACAGCATATTTTTTCCAGTGATCGAACCTGAGACCCTCGCTTTGTAATTATTAGAGATAAACAAAATAAAATACTGTCCATACTTGAATGTATATCAAAACCAAAGCTCCTAGATTAAGGGGAAAACTTTTTTTATAATTAAAAAGGAAAAGACGAGAAACAAGCTTAAAAATGGGAATAAATCTAAAACCTCTGTAAAACTTGAACTGCTTAGAAATGCAATTAAAACTTATTTTCCTTCAAACAAATGTCAAAGTTAGCTCAGAATGAAATGTTCACACAACTTGTAAAAAAAGAGCTCATCGAACGTCTCCGTATGAACTTTTGTGTATCTGAATGTATTCACTTGTATTGATGTCTAATAGAAAAAGAAATCATTGTCATTTTTATGGTATACATTTATTTAAAGCTTGTCAATAAGATTGGCCTACATTTTTTTAATATTTTAATGTGAAAATAAGACAAATTTCACCCAGGGGGAAGGTTTTTAACCGAATTTATGGGAAAACTAATGCTTTAGCTCATAAAAAAAGGGCAAAACATTCTCCAAAGTCTGGGACCACTAATCAAACCAATAACAACAGTCTTCGTTTTACATTTGTCCACCGCTTCTCTTTGTATCTACGTGCGAAAAAAGATTAGCCAAAAAGTAAACATGTGCATGTCGTTTCTTGTGTTAACAATTCCGCCACAAGTTGCTTGCGTTTTCTCTTACTTTGCGCAGATGCGTCACAATTAAGAAAACTTCGTCACAGTATATTTTTCCCTTAAGTTTGTGCGTAGATGAGTTATGAAAATCAAATTTTATAGCAAAAGTCATAGATGGTAGGCGAATATTGGATTTCTTTTGTCAGAGTGTGTCTTCTGTCAAAATGGAATCATAAAGGTGCAGTCGGTTCAACTTGACTGCACTGTCTGGAAATCGTTCTAAGGATAGTTTTTGATGCTCCCAGACTAGGCTTTTATAAGCTAAAATTCGTCTAGCACTTTCGTTTAGAAATAACCACACTTGGTCACTTTTGGACAGTTATGTTTCTACATTAGCACCAATTGCCATGAAAAGGTGTCAAGATCAATCCAAATGTTCCTATGCAGCCCTGCATCTTTTGTTAAAAAAAAATCTAGCCATGAATAAAGATCTAAGAAGCCTCAGTGAGAGTTGAACAAACAAAATTCCCCCCCCCCCTACTCCGCAATTGCTCATTGCCTTCTACTACTATTATTAACAAAGGAGTGACAAAAAATAACCACCTTAATATTCCGCGAGTGTCCCCATTCCTGTAACAATTTAATCCGGGTCCTACGTGAGGCACTTCATAAACATCGGTGACTTCATTCATTTATGACAGGTACATTTGTATTTTTGCAGAATTAATACACAAAACCTTATAGGATCCTGCCAAAATGTCATTCACTGAGCCTCCCCGAATAGCATACTAATTGCATTGCCACACATCCTACATTCAGCCTATTGCCAGTTTGCGGTCGGACTCCCAGGAGTTAACCTCAATCCACACGAGTGGAATTCCCTTCCATATTCCTATGCTAAACATAGTTCCCGGCTAATAAATCATGCACATACGTAACAAATTCGCAGACAGTCAACAATCAGCTAGATGTCAGTGGATTTGACAGCTTTGACTGTGGGAGAGAAATGACATATTTCCCAGTTGACAATTGTCAATATACGCTCGCTAGAAGGTATACAAAAGACCCTCAGCTGGGGAGACACAAACTGAAAACAAACATCAACCGGCGCAGTATGTTGATGTACTATTTACATATAAACCTCTATTGTGGGAGGACTTGCCGGAATTAAAATCTCGTTTGGTGTAAGAGAAAAACATGTTTCATATTTTTTTTTCTCGAAAACAATTGGCCATTTCGGAGTTCGTTAGTCATATTCTTTCAGTCGGTTGACGTACGGAGATAGGAGACGTTTAGATTTCCAGAGATAGCGACAGTTTTTGCCTTCCCTTTCAGACAGTGCTGATGTGATGATGTCTAATTAACAATTAGCTTTCAAGTGATCTCTTTTATGCTAATGGAGAACAGCGCTTGGCAAGACAGTACTAGAGGGAGATAGCGATCTTGTGAAAATTAGATTTTAATGGTGACCTGTCGGATTGGTGGCACTGGATGAATTAGATTACAGGAAAGAGGAAATTGTACGTTGGTACGGAGCGCTGCCAAGTTCTTTTTATAGCCTCTGACAATATCATGTGAGAGGGGTTTTTTTTTATAACAGCACGTTCTGGAGAGAGTTTAGCAAGTGCAAATTCTATAGAACAGCAGGGTAATTTATCAGTTTTTGTATGCAAAGTGAAGTGACATCACTCGGTTTTAATTTCGTTTACATTTGTACATGAAAAAGGAGTGTCACTACGCGCGGCTTGGGACAGTGTTGTCCATTTTTCTGTTAGGTGGTTCAGTATTTGTGACCAAACGTCACAAAACGTTGATTTGTTTAGTAAAGAAGGCTACACTTTGACAGAGCTTGATTTTATTCACAATTTCACTACGAAAATTACATTTGTAGAGAAAATTTCACAATTTTGTGTTTAAAATATCTAAGCTAGGTTGATTAGGTTTACCACCATGAATGTAAATAGAGCCGGAATAAAGCTTCGTACTAAACTCCCCAGGGATAAATGCAACAAAGCCAATAAAAGAGATTTCGCTTAATTGTAACAACATGATTTCCGGACTTTACTGAAATCAATTCAATTCAAATGATTTTTTTTAATTTCATTTAGCTCACAAAGGAGTACAAATCCTAAAATCTAATTGAAGTAACATAGCTTAAAGTTGTCTGCCAAATACTATCAACACTGTAACGATCATTTTAACTTAAAGTTTAATTAATTTTTGTTTATTATAGATAGACGTTAAAAAGTCTTCTTTCATAATTTGTCTACTATAAGATAAAGCTGTTTCACAATACAATAGGTACAAGAGATTTCCAGTACCAGTTAAACCCATCTAAAATTACTTGGACTTCATCAGTTGATAAAATAGTTTTTCCCAAGCAAAATATGTTGCAAACTCCTAAAAAGTGTACTACGTTTTCTCTTTGAGATATAGCACAGATGACACAGAATTGGTAGATCTTCTCTGTGTGGCACGAAGTTGAGAGTTAATTACTCGCCCCTTGCACGGATAAATTGTAGAGATGAAACTTGTTTTGCTTAAATTGTTAAAGGCGAAAGCGTTAGAGTGATTTTGACAGAAACAAATGAACAAAGAGGTCTCGCATTTTAAAAAAAGGAACTAATTCGATGAACTTAGATTAAGATTCGAGATTTTGTAGATTTTACTGTGGGTTGATGCTTCTACTTCGTCACGACTGCATGTATCCACATGTGATATGAAAGCAGAGAGCTTATTTTTCCAGCTACTTCTCGCATTCCATTCCAATTCCAATTCATACTCATAGTGCTCAGCCAAATATTTAATTTCCTTATACCAAAGACTCCTTCTTGAGTTTACAGCGTATTCCACAACCTTTCTTGGTCGCTCCGGTCTCACCCTTAGAGTACTCAGGACGTATTTGGTACTTAGCTTGAGGGTCTGTACATAGAGTAAGGGAGATCCTGTCCCAATTATTAGCATATAGCTAGGTGCATTGGCGGGTAGTCGGGAACAAAACACAGAAATCTCTTCGGAATAAATTAAATTACAAATAAATGCACGACGCAATTTCAAAAACTAAAATATTTGCTGATCAAAGTTAGCATGTACCTCGAGTAGGACTACATTTTAGTTCTTGCCAATTTTTCTCTCAAAACGTAAGCTTAAATCTAAACTACCTACATTTTGACACAAAAATCACTTATTTAAAATATTTGTCTAAAGAAGAAAGTCGAAGAAAAACCTAGAATGCAGTTCGAGCCAAAATTACGAGTTTTTTTGTTCCCACAATTTTGCTAAATGGCAGTTTAATTTTTTGTGAAGATTAAAAATGTTTAAAAAATCACCCCAATTGTTAATTGAAATCGAACTCAAAATCATTTTCCTTAATCTGTCAAAATGTTGTTAAGGAACATATGAATGGAAAATCCGTGGATAGATTTTTGTACAAAACGAGCAGGATGCTGCTAAAAATTACCCGTAGTCTAAATCATAAACCAAGAACACTTAAATTTAAAAAAATCAAAACAAGAGCTATTTCTTTCCGATTTAAATTAACAATAGATGTATACCTACATAAATATTTTTGGGCTATACTAATAATCAGTTTTAACCTTCATGGAAAACTTCGCCACTAAAAAAGATAATTGGCATCGCAATATAAATTTAAAAAAGGATCCACTCGAACTTAAAAAAAAAACCTTTAGAGCACTCTAACTTAAATTAAGTCAACTTTACAACACGTTTATAAACATGGATACGAAATATAGCTCTCTGAAGAAACACCCACCGCTATTCAGCGAGATGTCTATCTTCTAAAATGTAGACCAAATCTAATGGGAAAACCACAACTCCTTTTAAGTTCAGTTATTTCTAGTGAAAAACAAAGGCCCGCACTGCACTTATCTCGCCAATAGATGCCGCAGAAAATTACCCGCGTAATGCAGGCAAGCATCACTTCAAAACAAAGCAAAGCGCGTGTCAGTCAAGTTGGCGTGAAAGACATCAACATTAACATCCCGTTGGATACGTATACGAGTACCTATATAAGTTCTAATGGGTTTATTTCCTTTAACAAAATTAGGTGTAAATTGTGTATAATCGCTGGGGTTATTAATAAAGTTCGCTGCCAACACGCACGCGCAGATCCATTGCGCTCGACTACTGGTACAGTTTAGTAGCTGAATTAGCGCGCATTCCATCTCTGTGGCACACAAGACTGTGGCGCGTATTGTAATCTGATTGTGACTGAAGCTAAAAGCCATGACTTGTGGCGAATGAATGATGCGTTCGTACAGGCATCACATCACACATAAGCATTGGCATCGCGTCGTCCGCTTCACCGGTTTTCTCTATAAATGCGCTTTTTGACACACACCAATGTGACAACGAATATACGCAGTCAGTGAATGTGAATTTTTGACTCGCCGATCTGACATAATTTTTCACGCATCTGCATCCGAAAGCCCATTGAACTAGATTTCATTAGTGAAATCGAAAATTAATAACAAAAAATGAGTTGGCCCACTGTTGTTGCCAAGACTGACCTAATCTACAAATAAATGTTCTTTCTGTGGTACGGCGACTTCAATTTCCACCAAGAGTCGAACTATGATCGAATGAAATCGACAACATCTGTCTGTACTAATGGCAGCCAGGTTATTTGGTTTTCTATTTCTGTATAATCTGGGTCGTTCGGTGAGTAACGCCTGTTTTCATCTGCATTGATTGTGATTGATGTTGGAAGTCGAATCGTAATTTAAGAAAAAGCGGAAAGGCAACAGTTCGCACGTTAGCACCTCTGATAACGAATACTTTATATCCATTTATTCACGGTGGAAAGTTTAAAAATAACATGCGAATGCGAATGAAATGACGTTTCGTAAAACAAAATTTGTCTGTCGCTGTCAAGCTGCCGCTTTGCCACAAGATCTCCAGCATCCCATATGGTCTAGTGGCTAGGATATCTGGCTTTCACCCAGAAGGCCCGGGTTCGATTCCCGGTATGGGAAGATGCCTTTTTTACATTATTTATAAATCAAAATATTTGACATTAGTGGCGTCAGCTTTTCATTCAATGTCACGCCTCTCTATTTTAAACGCACGAAGGAGGTGACATACCAACATGAAAATATGTACGTCAGAACTTGATTTCGTTTTTAACAATTCGAGTCAGAAATAACATTTCGTAGCGATGAACTTCTATATACAGATGTGCGCAATGTATGACAGTTCATTCAGTTGAACGAAACCAACTGTCGAACTACCCTTATCTGTGCAGTGATTTTAACAATTTTGTTTTTATTTTCCACTCAGAAATTTTGTTCGCTTCCAGTTCTCCGTGGGAAGATTTCTTTCACCGACGAGTTCATCTATGAATCCCAGGCGAAACATTTATTTTTTAAGAAATAGCTTCCGCCGCGAACAATGTCTATGACTGCCGATTCGAGAAAACCCCGCGCGAAATAACCAAATGCGAACACCTAGAAGAAGTTTATGCGAATCGGCAAATGACATGACTTATGCGCTAATCGTGCTTCCTCGTAAATCACTCAATTTGAAAACTTTAGAGACAGCCGTTTAATTATACAAATTTGCACAAGTTAGTTAGCTAGCAGACGTCAATGAGCCTATAAAAATTTGGCGCAACTGCTGTGTAAACAGTTGATAACATTTACAAAGTTATCTGTTCAATCTTAGTACGCTGCTCGAGCTAAATAATTTTAGTTGCCATACAAAATTCTCTCCAAAAGTAAGCTAAATTTAAGCGACTCTCTTTGGCCGAGTGGGACGCAGGTCGAGCTAAAAAATCAAACTTTGTTTCAGAATGTACTTCGTGTACGAGTATCTGTCAAAACGTAGCGTGCCCATTTAATATGCTCAAGCTACATTTTGACAGATCGTTGTGTTCTGTTATTCTGTTGCGTTTTTTGTATTGCGGAGAAGTAAGCAAGGTTAAGATTTTTTTTAATAAATACCCGACGAGTATGGTTGAAATCCGAGGAAGTTGAATTTTTGACGTAAGTTTTTCCCAAAGAACAGCAGTTTTCTGTGACACTTAACCACAGTGCGCTCTATGTTAAGATTTATATAGGATTTTAGCTAATATTTGGGGAGAAAAGTTAAAGAGCACATTCAATTTAGTTTAGCTCGAGCAGCGTACTAAGCTTAAAAAAAAATATACATTAGTCTACCTCCTTAGCAATATTCAGTTGTAAGTGAGTATATATTTTTGCTACGAATGAATGGGACCTACAATTTTATGGCGAATACGAATGATTGAATGAGGATCTGTCTCAGAGCAGTAGTAGGTAACTATTCTCGATTGTTTGTCAGACGTTTGCGAGAGGTAGCGTTGTGTTAAAAACCTTGAGAGTCATGGGTATATGTTATTTTTTTTACTTTATCTTAAGTGAATTAAAATTCTTAAGTCAATTCACTATAAATTACTACGTATAATAAAAATTTAGGCACATGTAAATATATATTTACTTGCAAAAAGTGTCTTTTTTTAGAAGGTAGTTTACCAACTTGGAAACACTTTTTCCAGCGACAACGACTTCGAGACTTGACCACTGAGCACTGACTTGTGTCCATTGTTTACAATTTGACTATAGGATTCGAGTAACTTATACCGATACATGGAGGTACTTCTTGCACCTTTCTGGGAATGTCCAATATATTGCTCGGAGTAAAAGAAAGCAGCTCGGCAGGTTCTTTCTTTAATAACTTGGAGGAGGTTGGTTTTTCAAACAAAATTGAGACCAAACTTTAATTCTGTATGTAAATTGGCTTTTCGTGCGAATTGGTTAAGGTTTTAATCGTAATTCTTCAATGGGGAGAGCGATGGGTCCGCTTTAGTGACTTTTCTTTTCTGACGATCTCACAACCCTACTCAAAAAAATCAACCTAACCTAGACTAACAAAACACGGGTCCAACTGCTCGAAAAACTAGTCACAAGGTAGAAACCATAAAAAGGATTGTTCCTTAGAGGTTTATTTTTCAAATTGGCAATACTTTAGCCAATTTATCAGCTGAAAGCTGATTTGTGTTCACTTTAGTCCGTCATTTTAAAATGAATCGAATTGCATTACGTTCGTTTGCCATTACGCCATGAGTACAGAATTGCTTCGTCCAAAATTTGACTCCCACGTAGCGCTTTATTAGAACCATCTGCAGCCCGAAAACAATAAAAATAAAATAAAGAGCGGTCCAAATACAAGTTTTTTTTTAAAAAAGCAATTAAATGAACAAAATTAAATTTGTTCTATGTATTATGGCTTTATTAGCAAAAGCAAACATTCCCATTAATTATGGAGCACAACGTCGTTCAAGTGGCACAATTTTTTGCACAAACTTGCGGACTTAATTCCGTATTGTCGGCCGATTGCTTTTCGAGGAAACTCGCAAAACTTTGATTGATATTGGATGATAGAAAGTGGAATACACTTCGAGTTGAGTAGACCATAAACAGATTTATTACGAAAAGGCACTATAATTGAAAGTTGTGCAATTTCGCGCCTCCAAATATGCGTGCAGAACTGCCAGTCTGATTTATACCCTTTCTACATAAATATGAAAAAATTTAAATAATCACGAAATTACAGTCTCACGCAACGTTTTTTGCATTTGGCGTGTAAGTGCACTCGTTACTCGTATGCGTAAACTGCAAAGCCCTAGGGTTAAACACACGTATACCTACTTCAATGCACTTGCTTTTAAGTTCCCATTGTCTCACTGACAGATTTTTAATTTAAAATGCACGACTTGTCTCTTGTCGCTCTTCCAGTAATTACCAGTACCACCCTAAGAGGTTAATACCGAAATGAAAAAAAGTTCGAATAAAAATTCCACGCAACACCAAGTCCATTATAATTCTGCACCGACATCCAATGGATACCGATGCGCGCATGCACATCAACGTTGCTGCCTCTGGGCGTTTGTTCAGAATTAATTTCGAATGCAATTATGACACATCACAAAAGTGTACCTACTCTCTTCGGCTGAGTGGTTACTATGAATTCGAATGACACCTAATCACAGCTCTAACGGTTGCACATGATCGAGTGTCAAAGTGTCATAGGCATTCATTGAACTTGGCCGTAGAAATTGTTGCTTGTTTGACTTTTGCAAGCTCCCATATACTGTTTTAACTAATGGCTGCGGGTGAAGTTATCTTAAGTGCAGCACAACTGTCTACCGGTGAAAGTGACAACGAGAAGATGCCAGCCAACAAATAACACCTTTATCTCTGACAGATGGATGTATTCATAAAAATTGGAAAACATTTCCGATACGACCCACATTCGAAATGGCAAACACATTCAACGGCATGTGGCAACGATTGGCGTCTTCTTTACATATGCCAGCGAGCCAGTCTGGTTAAACTCGATTTTAGACCAGCCAGCTCAAAGAGTGAGTCTCTTCGGTGAGCATGAGCATGCAGGCGCATCGATCAAGTTCAATGGGGAGAAAAGCAATTTGTAATTTTGTTTGTTATTTTTATTTTCTTCTTATATGTTTTTTTTTTTTTTTTTTTTTTTCTTTGAAGTTATCTTGTTTCTATATTGATTAATTGGTGTCCTTCTCTTTGTAGTGAACTTTCGTCGTTCTACGCTGGCTACCAAATGGCACCCAGTATATGTCAGAACTCACCTTTGTCCCAAGGCCCGGCTGCCCAGATTCATCATCATCATCATCCCCAAATGTCGACGGCATCGTATAAAATGACCAGCTCCGAGTGCAGCTGGACGCAGAGTTCAACTAATAAGGTGAGTTGGGTCGGGAATGGAAATTCGTTTTATTTGACCTTTAAAAAGCTTGAATTGTTTTACCTATTTTATTATGCCGCGGTTAGTCTAGACTCTAGACTGAAGAATGTTCATCCTAAAACTTAATTTCTGTCTGGTTCCACTACTTTCTTTCCTTAGAACAACCTTGTCAGTTGATTACGTGCTACTTGATCGCGACCACTGAATGATATCTAGTTAAGAAAGCGTTGACTTCCTCAAGAAGGCATTGGCTTAATGTGTATTGAATAAGAATTATTTGAATAGTGAATAGTAAAAGGCAGTTTAAGAAAGTCAAAATACAATTTCGTCAAAAGTGCTCCTTAAAATTAGGATTCGCATTGGACATCTTCAATGGTGATCTTCAATGTTGATCCACAAATAATTGGCCAACCCATAAAGCTAGACTACAAATGTAGCTCGGTAAATAGTCAAAATAAAGATGGTCAGTCTATACACAAGTATTTTAAGCCATGCAATTGCTCTCTATATTATTTACACGTCTAACTATTCGATTTAGGCATGATTAACGCTTCCAGACAGTCTCCATAACTATTTAACAGTCTTTCTCCCCTATTTATGTCAAAAATTGTCCATAACTATTTAAGTCTTTCTCCCTTATTTATGTCAACAAAAACTTTTTTTCTCATTGGCCCTTTTTCTTGAGACTTTTCTGAATTTTCTGCAGAGGTCACCCTGACTGTGTCCTCTTCCTCCTCTTTTCTGTCGCTCTTTTTTGTTAGGCCTGAACTGCCTAACTACACAAGCTATTTTCTTCTGTTCCCTGTCTGTTCGTTTTGTCTGAACTCGGAATTACTTTCCAACGAGTCGTTTATTCTGCCCGATTTTGCTTACTACGCCCGCTATTCCCTTCTGTTTCTGTTGCTTTTGCATGCGATTCCATTTGTTTCGAAGGTAACTGCACCCTTAAAAAAATCAACGGTGTCAAATCGCAGCTTCTTGAACTGCAAGCGTTGACCACGCGTTCTTTTACTATTTGATTATTTTAGCAACCCTGCGCGAACGTCTATCGAATTTCTGTTAACAGAAATCGCACATTAAAAGTCTTAAAAAGCTGCGGATAAACAGGTTCGGTCTTCCTTGATCGTCCTTTGGGATTTAAAGATCCTCTTTGCTGAAGTTTTAGAGTCCATTCGCTTGATATTTCACCGAACTTATTTATAGAATAATAATCGCAAAGTGTTACCCTGAAAAGCGAAAAAAAAGACATCCGTTCTCCCCGACGGGGAATTGAACCCCGGTCTCCCGCGTGACAGGCGGGGATACTGACCACTATACTATCGAGGATGTTGAAATTATTTCGCCAAATGCTGTTCTATAGTATAGAAGTGAAAAAATTGTATGTTTCGGTGTCGGAAGTATGGAGGAGAAGGTATGTAGTATGTCCATGCGTTTATTAGTTTATTTCTTATTGCTTTAGCATGTAGATTATTTTTTTCGAAAAACAACTGATTTTAATGACCTTTTGGCTGTAAACCTTGTATTTTTATGTTCTGTTATGGGGTTGTGAACTGATAAGCAGGTGAGTAGATACGTCTAATAGCAATCAATTCGCGTTGTGAATCCACATTAAAAATGCCTTGTAGAGTTGCCACAATATCCCCGATCGGTCCAATTGGTCCTCTGTTTTTTACTTTGGCCCGTGGCCCGGTGCCAACAACAGATGGCCAGCATATATTTTTTTTTTATTTCTTAAACAAAATATTCTAAAAAGCACACTTTCTTATTTCATCACAAAAATTAACAATGTGTTTCCTCCATAAAGAACTTCACATATTGAAAGCGACACTGAACTTATTCATTTTGACTGACGTTTCATTTTCGTTTGTTCCCGTTCCTTACTTATAAATCTTACGAATTTTTACTCAATGCTGATCCTTACCTTAACTAGAAAAATTCGTAAAAGAGAGCGGCATCGAGAGAGCAAGATATTACCCCTCCACTTACGAATTTTTACTTAACAAATTGCTTGGTGTAACAACTGAAAGGTTTAAGGTTTGTTATAGGTTTGTACAGCTCGTACCTATAGCTCGTCGTTGAACCGTCTCCTGTAAAACCTGTCGACGCAGATCGGACTTACGAATAAGTAAAATAAGACCAGCACATCTCCATCGACTTTTGAAAGGTTTTATTGTTCAGATCTGTCACGGTCGTATGTAGAGTATCCTTAATCATTTGAGAGAGGGCCTGAGACTGCTTTATTTACCCAAAGAAACAAAGATTGGTAAGATTGCCTTTTAAAGTGCAGAAGACAAAGTAGCTTACTACCTGTATAACTCGACCCTTATTTCTTACCGCCTATAATATAATAATTATCATTTGGAACGACGAACTCAAGATAAACATTTTTTCATCCGCCTTGAGACAACATCGCTTATGTGCAGAAGCGTATCGTCTTTAACCTCAGCCGCATTCGGGAATCAGTTGCAACAAACATTTGATCCCCGATTTCTCACAGTATTTGATTTTTTTTTTCTATCTTGCAGGAGAACCAACGTCCCCCAGTGTACAATCCAGAGGACTACATTCAATCGTTGAAAAAATTTGGCAAACGCCAAACGGGTACAAATGCCAAATCAATTTACGACACAAATGACGTGGAAAGTCCCAAAGACACCTTCAAGTCGGCGACTCTTCCGTCCAAATACTCGGAATACAAGTGAGTCGAAACTTTTTATTAAAACTCGTCAGATTTGTTAACCGTTTTACTTTTTTCAGAAGTCCGATACAATCGCCACCCGAAACAGACAGTGAGATGTCGCTGAGACAATTTGGTTCAATCACAGATCTTCTAACAAAGCTTCGGGCAGACCTGCGCGTATCGTTTCCAAGTTTCGTCCAGGAGCTAGTCGCCAATCCACTAGACGGCGTTAGTTTGCTACTGGAAGTTCTGCGGGCAATTCAATTGTCACAGACAATCAGTCCGACAGCTTCTATGACGGCATCAGCATCGATGCCACGGAATGCACAGTCCTATCAAAGGCGAGCGCTGTTGGATGAGCTGGCGTGTCTGTAAGCAAAATGCATGACAGGTTTGAAGCAATAACACAAATGTATTCTCCTCTCCTTTAGGCAATGCCTCAGTATATGTTGCTGTCGATCGCCGGAGGCCAGTGCTAGACTGGGCACCACACCTGTGGGACTATTGCCGCTGGCTGCGTCGGCCACTGGACAGGGCATTAGGGCACGAATATTTGCTCTTCAGCTAATGACGGCGGCTTGTGACAAGTGTTTGGTGGGTCACGGCTCACAGAAGAGTACCTGCGCTGGACACACTGCCGTCTCAGAAGCGCTTTCCACGCTCAGGCTGAGATGTGGAGAGCCAGTTCGATTTAGACTGTTGGTGGGGATGTTGAACAGCGGCGGTGGTACCGGCGAGCTACAGGCTGTTGGTGTCAAGTAAAAAACGGTGCTTTGCCCATAAAGTCGATATTAACGACGTCCATTTCAGGTTCTTGAACACGTTTCTTGAAAGTGCGGAGAACCTACAGAACAGACTTTATCTACAGGCGGAGCTATTCCAAGCTGGCTTCGAGCTGTCCCAGCTTACAAAGGTGAGTGTCCCACAAACCACGCTCACTGTGAAGATGACTTACACCCATTTCATCCCTTAGTGCATTGAATCATCATCGCCGTGGTTGGAGAAGGTTCGAGTCGAAGTGCGACGCTTCGAAGAGCTCCGAATCGACATCGAAAAGCTTCAAACTCAGGCCCGGGACTCCGATAGAATTCGCAGCCAAATGGTCATCTTAGAAAGGAGGGTACAGGTGAGTGCATACGAGAATTTTTGTTCACAACAACACATCGAGTTCAACAATTTTAGATCTTGCACGAGGAGAAAACAGTGCTCACCTCCATGGAGAGGCGGCTTCAGGAGCGCTGCGCCGAACTGCAGAGAGAAATATTTCGGCTGCAAGGAGTACAAAGTACGGACTTTAAATCACTTGACAAACAGCCCGTGGCACTGCCGCGTCTTGTCCCGCCAAACAGCAAACAGGGTTTCTCGGAGCACGAAGACGAAGGCATAAGCAGCTCAGAGACAGGTCCATCCCTCAGCCCGGTACCGATTCTGGTTCTTCCCCAGAGTAACTCACAAAAGTTCAGCATAATGCTGAACGAGCAAAAGGATGACGACGCCACAATTGAGGATGTCATCGAGGAGCTGAAAAACATTGTCAGCGACGCTGAGAAGCAAATCTCCAACCAGGACGTCTCGATCATCTCCACCGACACAAAGCCGATTATCCTGGAGGCCAAGGAAAAGGAGATCGTACCGGTCAACCTACTGCCTCAGCCGCCGAGAAAGTCCCGCTCCCTGGCACATCTCATGTCGCAGGGAGACAACTCCGATCTGGACGCTTCGGAATATGGCATGTTGCTGCTGCAGAATCAAAACAACGCCGCCAACGACCACAATTCTTACTTCGACGAACCAGACTACGACGGCATTAACCACCAATCCGTCAGCAGTCCCACTTCACCCCGCATCCATCCGAGTACAAATCGCGAGATTCTCGACGTCATCATGAACGCCCGTCACACCGACGACGATCCAACCATGAAGGCGTTCCGTGAAGGCGGCGGCCGAGATTCGCACACTTCCCTGCCCAATGGGCAGTCTCAAGTGGTCACTCCTCCGCCAGCGCAGCACTTCAACGGTGTCTTCTTCATGACCGGCATGAACACACCCCAAAAGTACCCCCGTCCCGACGTGACCGCAGCCCTGCAGGCCCGACGAGTCACGAAGAACATCGAACGTATCGAGGGCTTCAGCCACGAGCATGTATGCGAGAAGTCCCGCAGCAATCAGCAAATATTTTTCGGCTCAAATCCCACCCTGAAAATCAACACCGGCATGTGCATGGGAAACGTGACCGTGGTCAATAACATTACCACTCGAACTCGTTCGTACACCCAGGGATCCAAGGTTACCGACATCCCTTCCGGGCTGTACTGACTCTCATCTCATAGCAAATAAGTTCTTGTAGGCTTAAGCACCCTCGCTCTCATCCTTTGTGCAATATTTAAGCAGCCGTCTATTCTCAAAGTGTGAGAACAGTGGCTCTATCTGGTGGCTGGCTATCGTAGTTTCTTTTCTACATTTCGAGTAGAATTTTGGGCAAAGTTTAAACGTACTTTAATCTTTTTACGTACAAGCATAATTATAGTATATCTTTCATTAGACGATAAGATTATAGAAAATGTACTAACAGATTGAGAATATAAACATTTTTAATATATACATATATATATAGCCTTTTGTTGGTTGGTAGTTGTTATCGTGATTGATTATACGACCACGACTGTCACTGTCACTTGTATCGCACGGTCGATAAGCGGAGTTACTTCAGTTTTGTTGTTAATCTAGTTTGTAGGCCATTACTTTGAAAGGTTGCTGAGTATTTGCTTTTCCATAAGTCCGTTGCAGACAGGATTGATTTCAATTCTGTTAAATTGTGACATTTGGTTCAGTCAGAAGCTTTGATTAAAAAGTACCTATTCATAGACTGAAGTAGCTTCTTCTATCTAAAACAACGTGCAGGGAGTGTCGTATTCTTGTATGAGAGTGGCGACACTTACCCATATGTCAGAGTAACGAACAAAGTTTTATATGCCATCGATATCCAATCAACTTGCGTCAATCAATGAAACAACTTCGGCCTTCAAATGCCGACTCGGCAACAGGAACAGACTAGGTACATTTATAGCATAAATTAAGTATTAAATAGACCGTCAGCTGTCAGCTCCCGCGCACCAACCCCACCGCAGATTTTAAAAATAAAATTCTCCCTTAACTGCCTATCTGTGAACAGTGATGCCAGACTACTTCTTCTTCTTTTTTTTCAAGATTTTTGAGCTCCAAAATATGTACGAGACTTTTTACCTCAAATTCATAAAATTTCAAGATTTTTCATACCAAGAACTTTTTAAGTCTGACAATTTAAAAGAACCTTTTTCTAGATCTGATCTTTTCATAGAAAGGGCAATTATTTTCTTCTTCGAAAACGCCATAACGTTTCCATAAACTCTAAAGAAACATGAATTTTAACGAATTTGATGAAATAACTGATGTAATGTGTTTTTGGAAAAATGTTTTCGTAGTAAAAACCGCGGATGGAAACTTCGCATATCCAGTCTTAAAAGATTTCTGTAAATGTTGAAATAATATTTTCTGGTGTAAATTTAAATAAAACAAAAATTCTAATAATCATTTTAAGTCGGTAGGTCGTAGGAGGTATTGAAATATTTGTTGAAATTTTAATCGTTAAGCCTAGTATGCTGTTCCAGGAAAGCTAAAATTAAGCGCCTCTCTAATGTTTCTCTCGCTTAATTTTGACAGTGTAACTACTTACTTTCTTAACGGGCTCCCGACCCGTACAGTAACACGAAAAACAGCTAAAGGCACATTCTCTTAAGTTGCTCAGCCAACTGACGACGGTCTATTTTATACTTAGTTTATGATTTATAATGTCCAAAGGTTCTTTTAAGCTCTGTTGATAAAATTTAATGGATCAAATTCAAAAGAGCCCTAGGTTTATACCTTTTTTTAATCATTCGCTTGTTTGGGCTTCATTTTTGTAATGAATAAAAGCACTCTTCACCTTCGGCGATGCTTTTTACTATACCACTCCGAGCAATGGCTTGACATGCACAGAGTCGATGTTAATAATATTCTTTGCGGCTTGTAAAGGGTGATTTTTTAGCTGGTTTGGTTTTGGCAACACTGGTTTTGACAGCTGACGTGTGTTTAGTACCTTGTGTCACTGTCAAACAGCTTCAGTTTGGTTTGCAATTTAACCATGGATCGTCTTACAAATGAACAACGCTTGCAAATTATTGAATTTTACTATCAAAATAAGTGCTCGGTTCGAAATGTTCATCGCGCGCTGCTTCCATTTTATGATCGGCATTTGGTGAACAGTTAATTTCACGTTTCGAGCATGTCAATTGGCCGCCTAGATCGTGCGATTTGACACCATTAGATTATTTTTTGTGGGGGTATGCCAAGGCTAATGTGTATAGGGACAAGCCCGCTTCGATTGACGCACTGGAAGCCAACATCCATGCATTCATTCGTGAGATACCGGCCGATATGTGTGAAAGAGTATGCCAAAATTGGACTCAGCGGATGGGCTACCTGAGACGCAGCCGCGGTCAACATTTGCATGAAATTATCTTTAAACATTAAATTGCAAGGTTCAAACTATCGATTCAAATAAATATTTCATTAATTTTTTCGATTTTTTTGTGTTTTTTTTTTTTAAAAGTTCTAAACCTCTTAAAAAATCACCCTTTAGGTTATGTTCGTGTTTTTTTAGCCTAATTTAATTTTAATGACGAGCTTCCTCAGAAGTCAGTGGCCAGAGAGAAGATATCTTCTCACTATCACTATTCTTAATTTTAATCTTGTGAGTTTCATTACTTCTCGAGACTTTTATCGGTCTAAGTTTTTCACAAGGCCTTGGAAAACCCTGTGCCCTTGTAAGTGTGACCATTGGTTGTGTTATACACTCATTCACTGGGAGCTCTGCGCCTTTTTATCGGAGTACCTCAGCACGGTTCCTCGTTAACATCTATGACACAGTGTCAGAGGTATAACCCTTCACATAATTAAAGACGGTTCTACTGGCAATTTCTGACTATTTAAGATTTTGTGACGTGAGACTTTATCCTCTGTCGCCTCTAGCGCAGCCTGACTTACACTGCGGACTTAGACGCATGTCAAAAAAGAAAGAAAAATCACTAAGACCCAGTCGAAAGCTGGAAATGGGCCAACAACTCCTTAACGGTCGCGGCATACAATTTGACTACAGCCGCACACTTACTTAAGCTGGACTATACGCACGTGCGATCATCAGTGACCCGCGTTATTGTCTTACGTTCAAAGCACAGAAATTTACAAAGTTTTTTTTAAAAATCACATTCAAAAAGGTCTAGAAAGGAGTTAGACATGGGGTGCCCACAAAGGAGTTAGAACTGTTGCGCCATTTGTTCATTGATTTATTTATGCCATAATTTCCCAATTGGCAACACAAACGTGAGCACTATCTCGAAACGATAAACAATAGAAATCAGTTCCCATAGCCGAAGGTTAAACACATGATTGTACTTGCTATTATTATCGCAACTTTTATGAGTACCGTATATCTATATGGCCAGCTGACTTATCCCCTATCTCTGCATCTAATCCAATCGCGTTTGACTCATTAACACAGACCATCATTAACTATTTACAACAGCAACATTTTTATTAGGAACACTAACACCGCCCACTATCGCATCTAATCTATATCTAGTTTCCTAAACGACCCTTCGATGCCGAACAAACTCTCCGAACTGACAGGCGTACCCTGCCTCAGTTTCTCATTTGTACCAAACTTTTCCTCTTCAATGAAGTAATCTCGGTGACGGGATAGCGTTGCCTCCCACGTGTCGATAGAATCCTGAATGGTGCCATTTTTGCCGCCATATTCCACGGGCAGGTACTTTTCCGGAACGTGCTCATGCAGCGACTCGTATTTGCTGTGAATGTGAAACTGCAAAGAGATACACCTTTATCAGTACTCGAAGCGGACACTATCGCAAGTAACTTTGCACTTACCCTGTTCTTGATTTTCTCACTCATGATCGATCGGGCGAGCGATAGGAGTTTTTCTGTTCCAGTTGGTGCGTTCACAAAGTGGAAACCCTGCGGACGGTAGGGCCAAGCTTTGTCGCCCAGCACTGCTAGTTTCCGTGTGAACACCGGGTCAAACTGGAGGATGTGCGACCCACTGATGCCTTTTAAGTCGATGATTTCGATGAAACCCTTCACCATGAGATTGTCGTCTTCGATTAGTTGGATCTCTTGCAGCATGGTGTTGACCTTGACGACATCGGTGATGTTGAACTTGTTTGCGTTGTATTTGCCATAGCGGGAGATGTGAATTCGTGGACCGTCCTCACCGAGCGGCGATGGCAGTCTGATTAGGGAACTAACATACAAATGGATATTAGATATCAATATAGGAGGTCTTGTACATAGATCATCTTACCCAGATCGAAGAATTTCCATTGTCTTTGGGTCGTCAACAGTCCGGTTCTTGTATAGTTCCGGCACAATGCCTCGCATTGTGTAGAAGCTGTCCAGCTTGTGTTTTGCCTTTTCCACGCTGTGCTTGCAGCCACGCAGGAAGCCCACCAAAAACTGGTCGTCTGTGCGGGCTGTCAGGTGGGGCTGTTTGGAAATCCACTCGCGCAGCGCCTTGAGATCCTCGTCTATTCTTTCGGGGACTTCGTTGATTTCCTCTTTAGCTCGCACCGCCAGTAGGGGCGTCAGGGGTCGTATATCAGGCATGGCTATCCCAAGTTCTTTTAGATACTTGATTTAACAAAAAAAAACACCGATAGATTCGCGACTGACCTACGGAAAGGTTTGAAAGCGATTGCCACTCAAGTCAAAAACTAACACCGATGAGGTCGACACTTTGCAACCGGCGCAGGGTCATAAGTCCACAGGCCAAAAGTCCACAATGCACTTTTGACCCACCTAGGTGGGTTATGAGTCCACAAATTCATTTATAAATTTTTGGAACAATTCACAAATAAATTAAAAATTATGTATTATAAATTGTTTTTGAAAAACTTTTCGTGTTTAAATAAAAAAAATACTGTAATAATAAAATTATTTTGAACAATGAACACGAACTTTTGGCCTATGGACTTATGACCCTGCGCCTTTGCAACCTGATGGAAGTATCTATTACTTTTTAAAACGATAAAGGTTTCCCACACTCAATCTTCTCGTTTTGTTCGACGGTTTTTTGTTTTCTAACAATATCACCGCGCGTCACATTCACTGACACTGTAACACTGACTACTAACAGACTGCACTTTCAGTCCGCTTTCTTCACACCTGACTTTGCATTATCATTAATTGGTGACTATGCGAGATTATGCCTACCTACTTATAGCGACTGTGCTTATATAAAAATTTAGTCTATCAAGGTTGGTGTTGATAAGATAAGAGTGTGGTTCGGAACGCTCCAAGTGATATGTATCACATTGTATTGAAACATGGCGATCATCTATTATTTGCGATATGGACACGCAGACAAGCTCATAGATACGGAGTGCAAATTTGCTCTTTGAAAGATTACCTGCAAATGTGCAGAGCTTATTGTTCTAAGCCAGCATGGCAGTGGCAGCACGCAAATTGCTTTGCTGCAATTTTTTAGTGAGTAACTAGCCAGCAAGCTTTATACAATAGCACTCTTTTTCGATGGCATTGTGGGTGCGTGTGGGTGTGAGTTAACACTAGTTGACTGACAGAGAAGTGAATACACATTAACCATATACCTGGCTGAGTATTTGTTCAGAGAGCAGGTCTACTTCATTCAAATTATATTTTTAATTGACAAACAAGCTTAACGATGTCAATTACTCAGAGATAAGCTAAATTATCTATTCGACTGTGTTGGAGTTGGGCATATTGTATACGAATGTTGTAAAAAGAGTGCAAAGAAAATAATTGAAAAATATTGGCTGAGAAATACCGATTAAGTTTGAGCAGCTTTGCATCATTGAAATAGATTTAAATATTTTGATCGAGGAACTATTTTTATTTATTTTTGCTTTAAAGATTGCGAGCTAGCAGAATGTTTATATACATTCTAACAGTTATCGACACAATTACCAACGTAAGACGTTGCCAACACAAAGTAATGTTCAGTTGCGAAACAAATAATTGTAGTGGTCTGTATCTTGAATTGCAATCTTATATATTAAAAGTGGTAAGGACTGAAATAGTACTACAAAGCACCCGCTGTAATTTTTTTAGGATATTCTAAGTGTGGTAGATATTTTAAATAGTTCCTGTAAGGATTCATTTTTTTTACTACGCACTAAGCGCACAGTGTATCTGTTTATGGCCAGGGAACATTTGGAACCATATCCAAACGGGTTTTCCTCGTTTTGTATCCAAAATTATCCATACATACTTCAAGCGCACATGGTTAAAAGATCTTTGGCATTTGGACCTCAGTACAAACTGATAAATATGAAAATCAGAGGTAGTGCTTAGACATCTTTTAAATTGAGTTTTAACTTGCATATATGTTCTTCCTAATCGCACACAGTTTAACTAAATCGCACACAGTATTAACCTAACCGCACACTGAAAAAACTAGTCTGACATCTTACCAATCAGTCACTTTGTCCACAAAACCTAAGTGCACACAATAAAAAGGTCTATAAGTCCACATTAAAAGACTAATGTAATAATGGGAAAATCAAATTTGGCTGTTAATTTGTTTCTACATGATCTGAATTGTAAAAGGGTAAGGTTAACGCACTCGGTTAAAAGGGCGACATGATGGGACTTATAGCTTTTCCATCGGAATGGTTTGTAACCGCAGTTCTAATCGCACACGATTTAAACTGAAGCGCACACAGCGATAAGCTATAGGTCCCGTTGTCTGTGTCAAAGTATAGGTGGTTCGTTTTTACACACATGGTGCGCAGGGTGAAAAATCAAATAGAAGTCTTGCGTGATCGAACTGCTGTACCCAAACGTCAAAACGTCTACAGAGTTAATCTGTCTGACACTCGTACTTATCCATTAAACTTCATACTGTAAAATTGTAATCGCACACGTTTTAAACTATAATCGCACAGCCCTATCAATTCAATTTAGCCAATGGGCGAACTATTGCAATTAGTCAGGATCGAATTTTTATCACACACTACGAAAACCAACTCCTGACCAGACTACTGTCAAAATGATCGCTAGCTATTGGAGAAGTTATTCCTTCTTATTGCACATATTTTCGCCTTTCTGAACGCTTACAGGGTGAATCTAATCTCAATCGCAAACGGTAAGAGCACACAAATTCGTCGACAAGGGATTTTGTCAGCGTCCATGTCGAAACATCCAGTCGACGAATTTTTATTGAACAACGTCTACACACACACCGTAAAAAATATTGACCTAAATGATCAAATTGTTAAATTAGCGCACAGACGAAGCGGTATCGCACACGAACAGCAACTAGAGTGATCGCACTTTTGTCTTTTGCTAATTCTACAACTTATAAACCGATGGAAGGAAAGGTAGAAGCGTAGCAGCAAATAGATGATGGTAAGCGGAACTAGCACCTCCGTTCGAAAGGTCACACCGAAGTAGCATTTTAGATGTGCGGAATCAGAACAATAAGACGAGTTGCTTTTACTTTGTGCGGACTATTTTCAATACGAATTGCATCTTCTGTAATTAAGCGTGCGATAATTTGAATACAATTGCCAGCCTTTACATGAGTTTCTTACAGTGTGCGTTTCATCTTCGGCCATGTGCGATTACAATTTCAACGTCTGGCCTTTGGGCACAAACCCTCATTCATCATTTTTATATAGAACTCCTACCGCACAGCATTTCCACCCTGTGCGATTTTTAGTTTACGTCAAAGATCGAAACTTTGTTTTCTGGAAGCGATTGCTTGATGTATACATTGTCATTTGGCCAATGGGCACGACTTGACGATGCGTCTAAAAGGATAGAAATATGTACGCAAAAGTGAAAACGATAAGTTAATGAAACACCTGGAAGTTCGAAACACTTTAATATTTTTTTCTACGTTCCAATTAATTAAATCCAGCAAGCAATCAATTACAAATGGAGTTAATCACGTAGCTCAATCATATATCTAAATACTTCCAATAACATATACTCGCACACCACCTGCCAAAAGGCTTTTAACGATAAGATTATGGCTGCGAAGACAGTATTTCTGGTATTGGGGGATTTAGTCAGATATACTGTCTTCGCACACGTGCGTATTTAATCAAAGTCCAACTTCCTAAACGATCCATCCACTCCGAATACACTGTCGAAGTTAATCGGATCTCCGGTTCGCAGTCGCTCGTCGGTACGATACTGAGCGTCGTCTTTAAAGTAGTCAACACGCGACAGCGTATCCTTCGACCAGTAGTCGATAATTTCTTGAATGGAACCGTTTTCGCCGCCATATTCCACGGGCAGATACTTCTGCGGTACGACTTTGTAGAGGTTTTCCAGATTACTCCCATGGACGTATAACTAACAACAAATTGCACACATGAATAGGAATACTCTACATACTACTATAAGTACTTACACGCTTTTGCATCTTTGCCGACATCAGCGGCTTAATTGTGTTGAAGACCGTCTCAAAACCTGTTGGGGTATTGATAAAATGTGAACCTTGATGGCGAAGTGGTAACGCCTCTTCGGAGAAAACGGAAAACTTCTTCATTAACGACGGATTGAGTTGAAAGAAATGCGCAGGAGTTGCTTCGGAAAAGTCCAAAACTTGAATATAACCGCTGATCACAACGTTGTCGTCCTCCTGAATCATAATTTCCTGCAGTGCAGCATTGGTCCGCGCTATTTCGTTCATGGTGTATTTCTCAGTGGGGTAGTGACCTACACGACTGAGCATAATTCGGGGACCGTCCTCCCCAAGCGGCTTTGGCAGAATTAGTCCGATTCTGAAATCAAAATCCATTTGTACAGGTGTAACAAAGTGAAGCTGTGTCAAATCACTTACCCCAGGGCAAAGATTTCCCGAACTTTTGGATCGTCAATATTTCGGCATGTCAAAATACTCTCATAGGCTGTCCTCAAAGTGTAGTACTTGTCGATCTTCTCTTTGGCTTTCTCTAGACTGAACTTACAGCCTCGAAGGAATGCCACAAGGAATTGCTCATTTGTGCGCGCATTCAAGTGCGGCTGCTTCTCGATCCAGGTACGCAGAGCGGCAATATCCTCGTTCAGTCTGGATGGCACCTCGTGCAATTCGGCGATGGCTTTCGCCTGCAACTTATCACTCAGCGGTCGTACGTTCGTCATGATTGTCTGTGGGTAAAAGACTCAGTCGAGTTAATTATATTAGTGTAATCCATATGAACCAACTCAGACCGTTTACCTTCTCAAAACGTCTGATCTTACCACCTTGGCAGAGGAATATCTACTTCATATCTAAAATTGAAAAAGAGAAGAAACTAGAATTTTCAACCAATACGCAGTTGATTGCTATTAAGCTGATAAGATAAAACGCTTTTTAAAGGGAGACTTATCGGCACTCGTATAACCCTGTTCACCCCCGTTTAGCTAGATTATAAAAACACTTTTATTAGATTCGATTTCTTTGCACCAATTTAGCGAATATTGCTGATAGATTGTCAGAGCTTGTTGAACGTTGGTACTGTCGAATTTATATGTATGGTAGGATGGCTTGACTGTAAAATGTGTCGCACGAAAGGATTATTGGCGAGTCCAGGCTATAGATATTCACCCCTAAAAATTTCCCTAATAATATTTCCTATTCAGCAGTCTGATTTACATTGCTGACAAGGGAAACATTTCCATCGGAATTTATTCGCGATAACCCTGATTACGAACTCACACAGTCACAATGGCGAAATGTTCCACACGAAATTAGCCATTGTGACCTGTAGAATATTTAGTGCGAGGGTTAAAAATAATTTTTAGTAAGGCCAACTGTCTGTCTATCTGCTCCATCAGGGTCGGTAAAGAACTCACCGAGACCATCGATGTCAAAAAAGGATTTAAAAAAGGCGATGCGCTGTCATGTGACTTCTTCAAAATCGTCAAAGAATAGTGCAAAACTCAAACTCCAACACCAGAGGCACTATATTGACGACATTGATATAATTGGCAGAACGCAGCGTAATGTAAATGGCGCGTTTGTGAGTATTGAGACTGAGGCGGCGAAGAAAAGAACACCCAA
The DNA here is from genome assembly GCA_948293265.1 of Cheilosia impressa. NCBI lineage: Eukaryota > Metazoa > Arthropoda > Insecta > Diptera > Syrphidae > Cheilosia > Cheilosia impressa. Next base: position 47,152,017 of record OX411884.1, on the reverse strand, counting down.
CAGCGACGTCTCGGACAGAACGTCACCATAGAAAGATACAACTTTAAGGTGGTTAGGGACTTTGTCTACCTAGGCTCCGCTATGAACTCAGACAATGACTCCAGCGCTAAGATTAAACTGAGTATAACTCTTGCCAATCGCTGTTTCTTTGGACTAAGAAGGCAATTGAAAAGTGACACTTTATAAGACCCTAATTATCCCAGTCCTGCTCTATGGCGCTGAGGCATGAACCCTTTCAAAAGCGGATGAGGGTAGATACTCTTGGCTGTTTCGAGAGAAACCGTCTGCGTTACCACTTAATGGAGGAGGAGATACAACGACGAACTGTACGGGCTTGTCCGCGACATCGACATAGTCAGAAGAGTAAAGGAATAACGACTGAGGTGGCTGGGTCATGTGGAACGAATGGACGCGAATACGAATCCGGCCCTCAAAATCTTCGAATCCACACCCGTGGGAAGGCGCAGTAGAGAAGACCGCGACTTAAGTGGGACACGCAAGTGGAAGGGGACCTTAACCAACTTAGTGTGTGAAACTGGAGACCGCTGATGGCTATAAAGATCGTTCTGGTTGGAGATGCTTGTTGGTTGAGGCCCAGGTCCACCCAGGACTGTAACTGTCTTCCTAAAATGGTAGGGAAGTCACTCTGTAAACACCTTTTCGAATCGTCGTTAGTTGCAAGTGCGATTGCATTTTTTTCTAAATGATCTTAAACAAGTTATAAATTATGATCATGCCTTTTCTCTATATTATTTGTATTAAACGTTGGTGACAAAAAAAGTTCATGGGGAAATTCACCAATTTATACTACATTTGATTCCTTTTTCATAAAGATCGATTTTGAAATAACGCCGTAATCGGTTCGACAAAACTTGGACTTGATGACTTGGTAATTCTTGGGCCCTCCCAGACTGAGCTTCAGCGCCTATCCGATAGGTTTGTGGCCGTCTGTGTTGAAGCTTGACTATTTTATATTGAATTTTGAGAATAAGAAATAATGATAGTAAAAGAGGGCTTTAAAGACGTTAAACGTGCAAAGTCTTATGTGATAGCAGTCTTTAGAAAGCCTGTTCAAAGCAAATCTCGGGGCGTTGGCAGTGACATTGCTAGGTTTCCCTACAGAATTGGGCAAGGCTCTTGGTCGCAACTAGGTCTTTCTGTCATCAAGAGGACTGATATTGGGCTTAAAGTTAGGTTGTCCGTCCTAAACAAAATATTTGCTTCATCTCTAAAAATCAACAACCTATTTTCTTAAAATGTGGATAACAACCGAGACAGTAAGATCGCAAATGCAAGCTGCCAACATGAGATTCCTTCATTGTGTTGCTACGGTGTGACAAACAAGTCCAGAATAGGGTACTCAATGTCATGGTTGAGCAGTTACGAAAGAGCGGTCCATATATGCTTTGGTCACGTTAAACGCATGTCCCTCAATCGGATTCCAGTACGTGATATCGCCGCTATAGGGTAGCCGTCCTTTAGGTAGACCCAGAGGCTGAAAATAATATTGAGTTGAGACAATGTAGTGCAGGTCGCATCGTAAATGCCTGGTACCTCTTCAGTCAGAAAAAATGTCAGCAATATTCGTTGGTTTGATTTAAAAATTAAATTGTTGGCAATAATATAAAAAAAATAGTTCAGTTTCTTGAAGAGGAGGGATTGTTTCTTAAAGACGAGGCCTTGTTGTCAATAAATTAGAGCAAGAACTTTTAGCTTAAAATTTTTTAAAAACCTCCAAATTCTTCTCTTAACAATCTTCTTTTTTCTTAGTGTCTATTCACCCGAAACCTAATCTTTAGCTTTGACACAAAACAAATCGTTTATAAAATATTGGAGTCCATTAGTGACAGTACTCTAGAGAGTCGGTTTTTCATAAGCTGCAGAGCACCATACGGCATCCGCGGGTATATAAACAATAATCTTCCTCCTTGGAACAAAGTCCTCATTAAAGATCAGACAGACTCTCAATGCACAACCTCAACAGCCAAGGCTTTGCATAAAAAACAAGTCCAACAAACTACCTTTTTGCACTGTTGTCATAGCACAAACTTTTTAGAGACATTTACAAATTATTTTATCGTGCCTCTACCGCGTTGACAGCATCATAAACCAGATCCGGCTATGTAGAACGCTGTTCCTAAATCTTTTTCTTTTTTTTTTTGGGTTGGGGGTTGGAACTTGGAAGGGATAATAATCGAAAGACATTGCAGAGCTAGAACGCGAAAATCCTAAGAACTCCCGAACCCATTAATTAAAAACCCAGTTTGCATGATTTTTGTACAGGGTGGGCCAAAAGAAGTCATCCGATGTTGTTTGGCTCTCAATTTTCAAACTCCGATTCTGTTTTTTGATTATGTTTATCTGAACCTTTAGAATTTTATTGGCCAATTATATGGCAATCAATTGTGACGGCGCCCATTTGGCCGATATTATCTTCTCGATTTGACCAATAAAATTCTAAAGGTTCAAATAAACAGAATCGAAGTTTTTCATTTAGAAAAAAAATGAGAGCCAAACAACATCGGATGACTTCTTTTGGCGCACCTTGTAGAGCCTCGCCTCGAAGTAAAGTCGCAACTAATTAAACCAAATCAACGTTGGATTCTTCCGTTTGCTCTTTGGGGTCTTCGCAGTTTGCTCGATTTTCTACTTTCCTTAGGTACAAACCCTAGTTTTCAAACAGGAGCACGTAGGGTGGTTAAAGCGAATGGTCCAGATCTCTGCAAGGCATCAACAACGCAAGACGAAACTTAAACCATTTGTTACACCACACTTCTAGTGAATTGCAAAAATCCAGCAAAAAAACGTGGCTATACTCAAAATCAGTCACCTGGACACGAAAAGATCATTCAATAATCAACTACAAAGCCAAGTTCATACAGACACACCTAATTTATTCACGAATTACAATACATGGCTCAGTCAATGTCTATCTTTCTAAAGGAGCCATCTACCCCGAATACACTGTCAAAGTTAATCGGCTTGCCCACACGCAATTTTTCGTCGGTTCGATACTGGGCGTCCTCCTTGAAGAAGTCAGAATGCGCCTGGATGCGCTTTATCCAACTATCGATAATCTCCTGAATGGAACCGTTTTCCCCGCCATACTCCACTGGGAGATACTTTTGCGGTACAACTTTGTACAGAGCATCCAGGTTGCTGCCGTGCACATACAACTGGAAGAGAGTAAAATGAAAACTAGGTTCACATTGATCTCACGAGATAAGGTAGCTCACCCTTTTCTGTGCCTTCTTCGCCAAAATCGGTTTGATTGTGTTGAAGACTGTGTCAAACCCACTTGGCGTGTTGATGAAGTGTGACCCTTGAAGACGCAGTGGCAATGCCTCCTCGGCAAACACCGAAAACTTATTCATGAACGACGGATTCAGTTGCAAGAAATGCGACGGAGTTATATTAGCAAAGTCTAGAATTTGAATATAGCCACTTATCACAACGTTGTCATCCTCTTGCAGCATGATGTCCTGCATTGGTGCCTGCAATCGCATCACTTCGGATAGGGTGAACTTATCTGTGGGAAAGCCGCCGGTACGGATGATCATAATTCTCGGACCGTCCTCGCCCAGAGGCTTTGGCAGAATTAATCCAACACTGCAAACAAAGACAAGGCATTGGTGTTTGCATTTTGGGTATATCAAGGACAGACTCACCCCAATGCGAATATCTCCTGCACCCGCGGATCGTCAACATTTCGGCACGTCAAGAGGCTCTCGTAGACCGTCCTCAAAGTGTAGTACTTGTCGATTTTCGTCTTGGCTTTCTCGAGACTGAACTTACAGCCTCGAAGGAATGCCACCAGGAATTGGTCATCTGTTCGAGCATTCAGATGCGGCTGCTTTTCTATCCAAGTACGAAGCGAGGCGATGTCCTCACTCAATCTAGACGGCACCTCATTCAATTCGGCGATAGCTTTCGCCTGCAGTGGCTCACTCAGTGGTCGTATGTTCGGCATTGTATTCGCTGTGGAAATGAGAAAAGAGACACCACCAACATTAGCAAATGTGTTGTGGGAAGACCTACCAGTCAGACTTCAGACATGCGATTCGGCTTACTTCACCGCCGAATAAACCGATTACAAGGGATTTGGACGCTGCAACTGAACAGTTTAATGTTACAAATGTGAGTGTTTACCTATTTGTTTCGGTTTGTGGTTCACTTGTTCTCTGGTGCCACTGCGATGGATTTCAATTTCACCACCTTCTGAGCGTTTGCAGCTAAAGCTTGAAGGAAAATACAAAAATGTTTATATCTGCAGACTTTGCTGTTGCTGCCAATAGCGGTATCGATAGCTCAACGATAAGATACTATTATTTTTATCTTATTTTCCATGAGCCTTATCAGTTACTATCGCCCGCTGGTTGGATTATAAATTGGATTTTTTTTTTGTTAACTTCTTTAGGCGCGCTGGGCATTTTTGATATGGGATAAAACCTTTGAAGTTTGAACTCGCGACACCAATGTTGCGTTACCAATGTTACCAGTTACCACTTCTTTACTCGCGCTCATTGTATATAAACATTAGTTGGACACATTTGAAATGTTGCAACGCCAGTTTTCGCGTTGCCAACCACTTTTGACGAAAAAACGCCCAACTTGAAAAATAAAATATGCCTTTTTCAATAATAGAATGCCTAAAATATTTTATGTTGGTAAACTATTTTTATTTATAAATACAACAAACAGCTTTCAAATTTGTTTCCAATTTCATTCCACTTACTTGAAGTTAAAGCTAGAATTAGTTTTAAGAAATGACAGATAAAGTGTTCGGAAAATGGAAAATTTGAAGGTGGAAACACATTCTTTAAGACCGAGGTTACATATAATTTTTCTTTAACAAAGATTTTTTAAGAATGTTTAAAAAAATAAAAAGCCAGTATGTATGTTAAATCAAACAAAAAATTAAAACATATTTAGAATAAAAAAAAAATTTTAATAATAAAGGTCTGAAAAAGCCTTAGTTGGCTTCGCTGTATATAAGTATGAAAAAGAGAAATAAAAAGACAGGTAAAGACTCATCTGATGATGGAAAAGTGTAACAAGAAAGAAATCTAAAAAACAGAGAAAAATGCAATGGGTACAGAGAAAAGAAAAGAAAAAAAAAACAAAAAAACCCGACTGACTGTAAAAATAAGAATTAAAAAGATATGAACAAGACACATTCAAGTTCGTATACCTAACTTATTGACAATCGGAGACAAAGCCTACCAAATATACGACTAATCTTATCTTAAAATTTCAACTACGCAGTTGTGTACAAACTATGATTCAGCGAAATAATCATTTCTTTCTTTACAAACGACGCCATGAAAGAGAGTCGACGGCCGAAGAGAGTTACAGTCATGGGAAATCTAAGGGAGAATTTTCAAAATTTTGCGGGGAATCGGATAGGAGCGTTGTCCGTCCGCTGTTATGTTATTTCAAAACATAGTCTTGTTGTCAGTTGTCATTTTTGCACAGAAAATTCAAGGTAACCGGGATATAATCCTAATAAGATTAATTCTAGACCCGATTGATATAAATATTTTAATGAGTTACTCGAAGTACCTACTAATTCTACGCAGAAGTCGCGTCGCGAGTACCAGCTAGTATGCATTAGTTTTCATGTACAATAGCGCATTTAACGAAAATGAAAATGAAATAAGAAAACACTTCATTTAAATGTATTTCCTGCACAAAAAAATATTCCCTGCCAATTCAAAAAATACACACGTTATTGTCTTCTTCTTCTGTCGGCACTCTAGGAATGGCACTGTTTTTTTTTTTTTTTAATTTCGTTTTAGTTTCGATATCTGCTAAATTGGCGTCAGAATTATGGACATTTGTTAATTGGCAGGTGAAATCGAAAAGGCAAAACCGCCTGACAGTGCGAGTAAGGCCTCATCTCCCAATAAGTCGGATCTTGCAATCCACGCCGAAACATTTGGCAAACCAATCATTGTAATACATTGCGACGATTTTCATCCTTGTCACTGTTGTTGTCGTCGTCGGCTTCGTTGTGGTCGTCGTCGTTCCATCATCGAAATGACCACAGAAAAGTGTAAGGGCGCCACTCAGGTTTGGGCTTCGAATCTATTCTTTCCACCTGAAGAGCTGGAAAGAAAGAAAATCGGACATGACTTGACTTGTCATTTATTAATACTTTTTGGGGTAGGACTTAAAAAAAACATTTAAATCTGCCAATTAGGAATATATCTTGACTTGAGCTTTCTCTATGCTGCAAAAATTTTAACTTTGCGAATAGATGATTACTTCCCTAAAAAGAACTAAAAGAGTATGAAGTAACTGGCGGTGTACCTCAAGAGTCGTTTTTCAGGCCCTTGCTGTGGTACATTATGTATGACGAAATTCTCCGCCTACTCGCTGTGCGATAGAAAAGAACCACTCGAAGACCTGAAAGTCCCATTGTGAATGTAATCAGGATTATCGCGAATAAATTCCGATGGAAATGTTTCCCTTGTCAGCAATATAAATCAGATTGCTGAATAGGAAACATTCCCAGTGCCTACCGATTTATACCACAAATTTTTAAATAAAGTCCACTCACTTCAAAGCATTTTTATTTTCACATTTTAATAAGCTTTATAGGTTATTTCATGTTATATCTTCTAATAAAGAGAGTGTAAGAGACTTCGAAAGTTTGCATTTGTTATAGCGTTCAAATCTTTAAAAGAAAGTTCCCAGAAAGACTTTTGATTTTTAGGGGAGCGCCAGGCTTCCTTCTCCAAACTGACAACAGCTTTTGTAAAAATTATTGTTGAGGGTATTACAAACACCTGTACAATAGTTTGTCAATAGAAATTTTCAGGAAAAATATCCGATAAGCGAGAATCACTTTTATCTAATACTTGCTTCCCAATTATTATTATAATTATTATTATAGTGGAGTTTTTGGGAGTATCCTCACATGGTCCGGACAGGATCCATCCAAAGACGGTGTTTTGCGCAATCGGAGAGCTCCCATGGTCCCTCCTTATACCATTGCGTAACAAAAGGGGGTAAAATCTGCTCCTATCAAGATATCCACATTGGAAGGTTTTTCAAAATTGGGATCGGCTAATTGTAAGTTTTTTATATCAACCAAGCACGATGTGTCAACAGCTTGCGAAGGGAAGGGTCCAGTCAACCGTTTAAGGACGATTGCAGTTACTGGATTCAAGCACAGCGTGATTCAAGAGTAAGGGAGCACTTACTCGTCAGTTCGCTTTGCACTTTTCCGATTCCGCATTCTTCTTACCATCTCCTTGAATGATTAAGATTTTAAAAAGCGTATCAACAAATATACAAGGCCAAAAGAAGTCATCCGATGTTGTTTGGCTATAATTTTTTTTTCTAAATGAAAAACTTTGATTCTGTTTTTTGATTATGTTTATTTGAACCTTTGGAATTTCATTGGTCAAGTCGAGAAGATGATACCGGCCAAATGGGCGCCGTCACAATTTATTGTCATACTGGCTCGTTTTAGCAATGGGATGTATGACAACAGTGGACGGTGCGAGCTATAGGGCCATGTTAACCGAGTTTTTTCTGCCGCAATTGGACGAATTATGACTGGAGGACATGTGGTTCCAACAGGACGGAGCTACAGCACACACTGCGCGAGCCACAACCGATATTCTGAAGGCGGTGTTCCCGGGTCGCCTCATCTCTCGTTTTGACGATTTGCACTGGCCCGCAAGATCGGCCGATTTAACCGTTCCAGACTTTTTTTTGTGCCCGAGACCCTAGAAGCCCTCAAGGACAACATTCGACACGAGTGCGAGAATCTGTCGTCCGAAGTTCTCGCCGAAGTGATGAAAAATGCCATACAACGAGCCCGTATGGCAATCAATTGTGACGGCGCCCATTTGGCCGATATCATCTTCTCGACTTGACCAATGAAATTCTAAAGGTTCAAATAAACATAATCAAAAAACAGAACCATCTAGAGAAAAAAAAGAGGGCCAAACAACATCGGATGACTTCTTTTGGCCCACTTATGTTGCATTTAAAATTCCGAAATTAAGAGTATTACAGAGTACCGCGGAATGAGAAAGCTATTTTGTAAGGGGAGAAATAGAGAGTAGGGCCCTAGTTTACATTGGCCCAGATTGGTCACGTGAATAGATTTTTTTATTTGACGTTGACGGCTGACAAAACTAGTCCGAAAATACTGCCGGCATACTGAGTTGACATTTCGAAGTGTCAACAGAATTTTTTTTTTTTAGTGGTGGTTGAATGCATTTATTTATTAGGATTTATTTATTATTCATGGAAATACATAAAATAACAGCGAGAATACAAAAACAATTCAAGTTGGCAACTCAACGCGTTCGTATACTTAGTCCAGACAAATCTAGTAGACATTTTACATAAACTGGGTATCCGAACGTCCCCAATCTAAAAACTATGTTCGACATCATTCTGACGTATACAGATCTGACGATCGCATCAAAATATTTAAATAAAAAATATAATACAACTGTAAAGAAGATCAAAAGTAGCAGAGGCACTTTTCTACTTCTTCCAAAACTTGAAAGCGAATTCATCACAACCTCAACTGGTTGAACAACAATTCGGTATAAAAAAAAAAACCTCTTGGTTGCTTTTTTATACCTTATTGTTGTTCTGTTATCACTTCTTCAAGTTAATCGCGCCAGCTATCAACAAAACACTGCATTATATCGATAACCACTCAAGAAAAATATATAACACCTAATCACATTAATCCTAATCAATTTAAAAGCGTCGCCGTTCAAGCCGCAGTAAAACCAAATCCAGATGTCTACAAAATGCATTTTTATTACAAAAAAAAACGAGTATTATATGTCAGTGTTTGAAGGAAGCTTCTCAATCGATTGTCAGTTTCCTAAACGAACCGTCGATTCCGAAAACACTATTATAATTGATAGGCGCTCCATTCTCCCTCAGTTCCGCTGAAATGCCCAGCTTAGCCCCCTCTATGAAGTGCTCCCGGTAACTAAGAAGCTTCTTCTCCATCCACGCAGCTATCTCGGCAATGGTTCCATTCTCGCCGCCATACTCGACGGGCAGTAGCTCCTTTGGAATATGCTCGTAGAGTCCCTCGGATTCGGTGGAATGCACGAAAATCTGAAACTCCGAAAGGAAGTTACAAATAAGATGATATCGAGACTACGTATCCTTACAGATCTTACCCTCTTCATTGCCTTCTCGGGGAAAAACGCCCGAATGCCTCGGAATCCGACTTCGAATGGTGGTGGGACGTTTATGAAGTGCGTCCCCTTCTGGCGCATTGGGGTAGCCTCATCAGCGAAGACGGACAATTTCCTCATCAAACCCGGCTGCAGTTGAAACAGGTGATTCGCGCCGACATCCTTCATGTCCATTATCTCGATGTAGCCACTGATGACTGAGTTGTCATCCTCCAGCATCATGATTTCGCCGAACATGGTTCCCACGCGGATTATGTCCGCAAACTTGTATCGATCGGTGTCGTAGATTGTGGTGCGGATAATGGTCACACAAGGACCCTCGTAGTCCTTTGGCATGGGCAGCTTCAAAATCACTCTAAGATGGATGAAATGGATTAACTAAATGCGTGCAAAAGGCCAGAGGGACACTTACCCCATTCGAATGATTTGAAGAATCTTCTCGTCGTCCACGAAGCGGTCCTTGAAGACCTCCGGTATTCCCGCCTGCAGGGTGTAGTACTTGTCCAACTTGTTCTTGGCCTTTTCAAGGCTGAATTTACATCCCCTCAGGAACGCGACCAAAAACTGATCTGAAGTCCTCGCTCGCAAATACGACTGCTTGTCTACCCATTCTCTGAGAGCGGCGATATCAGCCTCCAGTCGTTCGGGCACCTCGTTCAGTTCACTCTCGGCCCGTTCTTGTAATTTCGGGTGCAACGGCCTTAATTGTGCCATAACTTGCCAAATAACTCTCGCGCCCAAAAGTATACACAATCCAACCGCAACTTCACTGTGAGAATATCTTCGCGCACTTTACAACTTTCAGAGTCTGAATACCTGTACTGTCGTCGCTGTTGGGACAACTGAAACATAAGCACCTCCGGCAGTGCACTTTAGCTATTCGATTTTGTCACTGGTGCTGCTTGGCTTGATAAGCACTTCTGTGTGCGGGCTAGAACGTGCGAGTATACATAAGTAATTTGTGCCCAATTAGTGCGATTCGTTGCGGCTTCTACTTTTCGTCAAGGGGTGGGTGGAAGCCATAGCCCCTAATCGAAAATAGATATGCGTTGCTGGCGTATACCTCAACGTGAGGGCGAGCGCCTCTCATCCTGCTATCTCTTGCGGCAGCGAGATTAGTTGGACGGTTTGTTGTTCGTTTACGGTTTTTCGTATTTCTGTTTTGGTTCTGATGCGGATTAGATGGTTCTTTACACGCGACAATTGAGCTTAGCGGCGTATATACTTAAAATGTCACTTGGGTTCGGGGGGGATAATGACAGAGATTATGGTTACTGAGTCGCGTTGCATTTGTGTCAGGTGATTTTCTTTTCGACGTGTATCATCTCGGGAAATGGGAGTCATTTTTGCAAACATTGGTAACAACGTGAGCGCTGCCGTTGCTATCTCGATATAGCGAGACTCGTTGATATTGAGAGTAGGAGTGTGTTAACAGCTTCGCTACCCATTTGAGCATATTTGTGGCGAAAATCAGACGTCGAATCGTTGTCTGAATTAGCATACGAATGAAGTGCAAATTACGTCACGTGATGTGCGTTCAGGGATGATGCGAGAGATTACAACGTTATATCCAATTGGGGTCAACGCATTTCAACAGAATTAGGTATCTAACACGACAAGGGGTGTCTTCGAGTGTCTTTTTATTTCGGCATCCACGCGAAAGGTGTCAACGAACTGTGTACTTCCGATGGCGTTCAGAATTTTGTCATCTCTCTGGGATATTCTGTACTGTGATTATCAGAAGTCTGAAGAACCTGTTTATCAAAAACTATTAGAACCAAGAGTGGTCCGAAGATCGAGCAATATCGGCATAGAAAAATCACTACATACATTAGGTACATCCACAATGTACTGCCTCCTGAAACAAGGACATACATGTCAGTTGAATCCGTTGAAGAAAAAGAGCAGAAACAAGATTCTATAAAAAACGAAACGCACTTTCGCATTTCCATAAAAAAAAAAAAAAACACAAAATATCTGAAAGCGAAAACTTGCTTCAAGTAGCTTTTATCGTTTTCATCTTCCTATTAGCAACCGTTGAAGATGCAGTTAACTAAGGATCTTTGGTTTTAGACTTTATTTATGCTGCATAAATAATCAAAGAAAAAAATTCAATTCCTTTCGCACGAAACGAAAATCTCTTTCGTATTCGATGTTCCGCAAAGCAAAAAAAAACGAAAAAGTTAATAACCCAGATTTTGTTTTTGCAGCTTTCGTGTGAACGAAAATTCCTTTCGTTTAAGACGTTATGTTGTTACATGAAGCAAAACGTTCGTTCAAGCGAAAACGATTGAACGTTTTATATTTCATAGAGCAGAATACACATTCACTTGCAAATGAAGACGGGGAAAAAATGATTCATAAGAATATTTTTGAAGTTTAGAATCGAAATTGCTGTAAAAGGGTGAAAACATTTTCAATTCAAGTTTTCACAGAACCCGAATTGACTCCCAGATAGTCAACTATTTGAACGAGTTCACCGGTTCTATCCCCGAGAAAACGAAAAATAACACCCAAGGTTTTTCCCAATGCGCCAACTCTTGCGAACGTCTGACAAATATCCAAAAAGGTAGTTATTGTCCTGGGAAAAATTCTTCAATGAACCCGTTCCGACTCGGCATAAATTTTGATGCCCTTTCCATTCCTCCCAAAAATTAAAAACTCACACAAAACGAATGGTTGTGAGAAGCTAAACCTATGGCACCTTTACAGACCTGCTGCGTTAACTACTTGTTTGTTTACTGTATAAATGTCGGTTACCCAATCAGTAAAACTGGGCAGTAACTATTCATACATTAAGTGGCACCACTGGCTTTCAGATTTCATATAAAAACCTTGCATCTCTAAATCGGCATCCAATCAGATCAACAATTAAGACTAATTGACGCTAGCACAGCTGTAGCGCTCATGTGCCACTTATAGTTCAACTGGCGATCCACTTCTCTTGGAGAAAATCTATAGCTGGTATTTAATCGGAGTCATTTCGCTCTTGACAGTGCAACAGAAAGAAAACTCAGCTCATTTCCCGAACTGGGGTAAGATTTTTTTCGTCATTCCACTTGCTGTTCGTTATTTCACTGCCCCACTTATTTGATGCACTTGAAGAGCAAAGCGTCATGTCAGTCGTCTTGGAGAGGCAGTCCAACTTTGACAAAAAAAGTGTCGATTTTCGTAATGACTTTAAGGGGGTTTCACTTCATTGGGGAGTCACCTTTCGCAAGGTCTTCATCCACTTAGTAGCCTTCTGGATAAGATTTGACGATTTTTAGAGCTTTAGAGCCACCTAGCCAATTAGCTAACACTGCCTCAACTAGGCTTCTATGGCTGTACAGCTTATTCAGTGTTCTTTCACACACCCTCGATCCAAACTCAAATAAAGTTCTGGTGCATGATTTTTCCTTGTCATGAAATTAAGTCCAGGTCATTCAAAAGTTCCATAGAGTCCTAAATTTAGATATAATAAAATCAATCCCAATATGTTTAAGTCCAACCAAGGAAGTTTGAAAAAGAAGGATGTTTCTGATTTAAGAAAGGAGAAGATGTCATTTAAGGGTCACTGTTGCGAGTAGGTTGCCAAAGTAGGGAAGGTTCAGAAAATTTCTTGTCGACGTCAACTTTGAAGGACTGGTATAATATAATATGATGTTTTGAGCTTAGAAATTGGGTGCAAGAATGTCAGCAATCGGCCCTACGCAAGGCACACAGCGCGCTACAAAAATTATATTTTTGATACCTTATTGCACTGCACTTTATAAAAATAAAGAAATAAAGGTTCAAATTTCTATTTAAGTTCTGCCGAACGCTTGAAATGGTCGAAAGATCTAAAGCCTTGGCAGACAAAAATTGACAAAGATCCGCTTTGTTTTTATTGAATGATAAAAATGGTCACGTACATTGGCTTAAGCTAGCTTACTCCCATTCAATTCTAATATTGTCAAACCTTACTATTCAATGCTTTTAAGCTTGAGCCCCACTTCCAAACAGCGGAAGGGAAGTATTTTCCACGGCAATCTGAGACTAGATAGGAAACGTCGAAATGGACTTTCAGGAACCTTAGGATACCAGTCAAAAAATGGAATAGAAGCAGAACCGAAACGAATGATACGAGCTTGTCAATGACTTTATAGGAAACAAAATAGATGAGCAGTTCGCCAAAAAGTTGTTGCTATTATAAGTTCTAGAACATGCTGCAAGAAACATTCTTTTTCCTGCATAGTGGACAGCTCCCGTCCGACTCACGCTGCAAGAAGAAGTGACACACGGGTGCATACTGTCAACTCTCCTCTTTCTGATGATGTTTTGCCTGCTGACGACCAAAAAGTGTCCAACAAAATGTGATGAACAGTATATTTCATTGGAAATGCGGTTTTAATTTTCGAAAAAAACCAACAATATTGCCAACAGCGTCAAGGAATTACTTTTGTGACCAATAAAGCAATTCAGAGCTCAGAGGAAACAATAATTTCCTTACAGAAAGGTGCCAACATGACTCCGAAGACACCTTTGCTGGCGAAAAATATCTATCCCAGTGTGATTCTCAAAAGTCAAGTGGAGTGTAGCGTGCTAAAGATTCTACTTTGCTTTGCTTTACTTAAAAAAATGTTTTTTAAAACAGGCCTTGAGAGGCGCAAGTGTCTTAAGTAATAAACTTGCCAGGATATAAAACATGTTCTGTGGTATAAGAGTGTATCCAGATCTAATGTCAAATCGTTAGGTTTGATCATGTTTCGAAAAAATCAAAGAGAAAATCCAACATTGGCGATAGATGTTCTAAGCTGAGTTGAACTTAGAAAAAATATTTTATGCAAGAAGGATGTCTTGCACGAGAAACTGGGTACATTGATCGAGATAAAAAATTAAACAAACTTGCTCCTATTACGTTATAAATTTAATGGGTGATACCGCTCTAATTGAATGCTAACTGACAAGTGTCCGTACCATAGACAAACCATAGTATTGTCTCTGGTCCGTACGATTTGCATTTTAGTTCCCATGAAGCCTTGTTTTTTAGTCACTACTGTTCTTTACATACAATTTTGTTCTACTTCATATGGTTATTGAACTTGAATTTCTTATATACCTATAGATACATTAATACAATCATTTGCTTCATGGGAATGCTGAATAGTTACATGGATTACATTTATTTTGGTATTGGTGTTCTACTTGTACAATAATGCCCCATATTTGATGCAGTGATAGTACATGTAGGGAAAAATCCCTACACGTAGGGATTTTCGATCTAAAAATGACGCCGTAGGGAAAAAAGGACAGATTTGTATAACGTAGGGATTTTTCAATTCAGTTGATTTTTCCGAAAAATCGTACCACACATCCTTTTTTAGTCAAAAAATATTTATTATTTTTGTTTACCTATTTAATTTTGCTCTTACACTCGTCGATATTCGATACGGAATAAAATGAGATGACTAGTTTGAAGACTAAACATAAAGGAAAAAATCATTTGTGGTTGAGATAGCGTATGAGAAGTTAAATTCAATTTTATTTGTGTAGGTATGGATAAAATAGTTATATAGAGAGATTGTAGTGAAAATTATTCGACAGTGTAGGGAAAAAGTAGGGATTTTCTTTGTGTACTGTAGGGATTTTTTGTTATTTTATGTATCATCACTGATTTGATGTGGGGGTAAGAATAAGGTGCTTATAGAGTGCTTGATCTTTTTTTCTTCTGTTCATTATTGTTGCTTTATTACTACCACGTTGCACATTTGACATTTCGTGCATTTACTTGTCTCGGTCGGTCGTGATATCTTCTAAAGCATTTTAATTTAATAAAATACGCGAAGGTTTGACGCGATCATGTTTATTTTATTGCCCATATTATATGCCAGTCATCTGTGATATGTTTATTTTATATTTCCATAACTCAGTGACTAGCCCAATATGCGCAATGACTGCCAATGTCAATGGTGCAAATTGGTTGGCAATTACATTTGCCTAATTTCGTGTTGAATTTGTTTTGGTGTAATTTGTTGGGAACCAACAATAGATGACCGCATACGAAGCGTTCACACCTCCTCAAGCTACTTAATTTCCCATGCCCATGCACATACAACCAACCAGAAGAAAGGTTCATTGTCAACTCAACTTTAAACTGGTTTAGCCTCAGCCTCAAATGGCCCGCTTCAAAGTTTACTACAGATTCAGCTTAATCTACGTCCGATCAAGGGGCGCTATACCTCTGAGACCTCAATGATGCGGAAAAAATTAAACCAATTATCAAATGGAAGCGCAAAAAGTTGTCAGATTGGCGCATGTTAAACCTACTGCCAATATCGACTGGCATTGCTATTCAGTTGTGCGATAAACCTTAATCAGAGCGGTTGTCATTGTCAGTCGCGACAAGGAACACAATTTATTCTACCCGCAATGGCCGATGTTCGACAAATTTGTCCTGAACTTGCAATCATAGCCCGAGACGAACTGAATGAAGTCGAAAGTCGTATCGTGGAGGGAATCACAGCACTACGAGAATGGATTCAAAAACAGCCCCATCTCAAAGCGCGGACCGAAGATCAGTTCTTGCTGACTTTTTTGCGAGGCTCCAAGCACAGCATGGAAATTGCCAAAAAGAAATTGGACCACTACTACACCATCAAGAGCCTCTCGCCGGAGTATTTCATTCATAAGACAGCCGACGCCAAGGTCATGCAATTGGCTAAACTAGGGTAAAAATATATCTGTACGATTGTAGCTCGCTGTAGCTCTGACTGGGTTTCTTTGCAGACACTTTGTACCCCTGTTGAAACCTTTGAAGGTCGAAGGACCGCGTATATACTTGACTCGCTTCAATGGCCTGGACCCGAACGAACTTAGCAGTATTGATATAGCCCGATATCAGTTGCGAATCTACGAAATAAATATGCATGAAGATGACAACACTATTATCGGGGGCATAGTCACCATCACAGATTTCAGTGGCATTTCCTTGCGCTACTTGCTGCAGTTCGATCCGAATATGTTGAAGAAATTCGCAACCTTCGCCGATAAAGCGGTTCCGTTTCGTTTCAAGAGTATGCATATTATAAACATGCCCAAGGAAGTCGTCCCCGTGATTAACATCTGTCGAAGTATTTTGCCCCCAAAAATGACTTCAAGGGTAAGAGCAGACAGGCCAATTGATAAGTTCAAGACGGATTTGATTGTTTCAGCTATTCGTGCACACGTCAATTGAAGATCTTTACGACCATATCCCTAGGGAGTACCTACCGGAGGAGTATGGCGGCAGTAGTGGACGAATTCAAGACCCGATTGATTACTGGGCAAAACACATCGTCGAATACAATAACTTCTTCGAAGAGGATCTTCAATACGGGGCAAATGAACAGCTGAGAGTCGGTCGAAAGGTCACCACGGAGTCCTTGTTCGGATTGGATGGATCTTTCCGCAAGCTCGAAGTGGACTAGTGGGACGCTGAGTTTTTGTTTGATTTAATGACGCAATTTTGTTGCAATAAAAGTTTATTTCAGAGAGTGATGGAAAATTGACGGTTCAAACTGTTTTGGGTGCGCCTAAAGTCACTGTCGATCGCAAATTCGAATGAGCTTTTTGAGGATCTGAAGCTACGAACATCTGTATAAGTCTAGTTCTTTTGATACAAGCTGTTAAAGACTGTGAAAAACTTGTTTTAGTCCAACTGATTTTTATGAAATATGGACCAGAAGAAAGATCGACTTCCGTAGGTAAATTTCCGCATGCATTGTTTTGTTGCGAACGACTTTTACGGGTAAAGTAGAACGAAGGCGAAGTTAATGGAGGCTTACATTAACTGAGTCAAAATCAATTGCCTAAAAGACGAAACTTTTTAACTTTTCCCTAGAATGGGGTCAAATTTTTGACGCTGGGTTTCGTCTTCTTAAGATTTTTAGTTAAAACCATCATTTTCTAGGATTTTTTTATTAAGCTATGCTCAGACGACTGCCAGGTCTGAAAATAGCTTTAGAACAGAAACTTCACTTTCGGTGAAGCAAGACTATTTCAGTGTCATTCAAATTCAATTTTCTACTAAGAAAGTTCTAAACAGAGATCATAAAACTTGGTTAAACGATAGAAAATATATGATGGCAACGGTTGAGTTAGATTTTCCAACTCAAACAGCTTTATCTGGGAGGTTTTTCTTGCCACATTCGGTCTTGCTTTATTGTATTGAAATATTACACGCTTTGGCTGCACGTTTGTAATAAACATCTGTATTCAGTGTATTAATTTATTTATTTTGTTTAAGCATCCAATAATACACCGGTATCGGTACCGCACGAACAGTTTATATAAACAACTTCTTTTAGAGTCATTCAAATCAAAATGCATATCGGGCACTTCGTGATTTTTTTGGTCAATTTAAAGGTCCAAATGTGCGTACAATCGGAAAAATGCGATCATGCGATTTGACACCGTTGGACTTCTTTCTTTGGGGTTATTTGAAAGAAGATATGTACGTCGATAAGCCAGCAACAATTCAAGAGCTAAAGGATGAGATAATTCGGCACATTAACGGCATAGAACCTCAATTATCCCTCGGCGTCATCGAAAATTTGGACCATCGGATGGAGGTGTGCCGCCGAGGTCGCGGCGGCCATTTGGCCGATATTTTGTTCCATACATAATTGAATTAATAATAAAAAGAAATGACAATAATTTTCTAAATAATTTGTGTTTTATTCAAAATCAACATCGCCCCTTAAAACTTAACCAACCTTTATATATAATCATATCAAAATAAGTCGCATTGTTTAAATTATTGATGTTCTCATAATGAGTGAACCGATTTTGTTTCTGAAAATTTCAAATGAAAAGTGTGAATACCAAGGTCTGTATGTATAAACGGTCTTTGTATGTATATCGGTTATACGAGTTATAAGCATTTTATTGAACATATCTGTGTTGTCAATCTCCGAAACCACTCACCTGATTTCAATGGAATTTTGTGGATGTGGTGATAGTAGGTGGCGCTGCTGTTGTGGATGTGTCTGGTTGGTTGCATGTTGAGGCATAGGATAGTTTTGGACCCTATAGGTGGAGCTGTTGTCGATGTCCAAAACCCCTCAACCAATTTCAATGAAATTTTGGGTGGTGGGCGCAAATCGCAAGCATTAAGGAATATGTGATGTACATTCTGTTTGTTATTCGTATACCTTTTATCATTTTTACAAATTTCCCACTCGCCCAAGTAGTCCACTGAGCCACCGTGTTCCCAAGTCGCAACTATACTGATATTTAATGTTCCATCTTCCATAGCACCTTTATCGAATGTGAAGTGGAAAAAAAATTATCCAAACGGTGATTCTACTTCCCGGGCAAATTTCGAGCTACCGCCATGACATCACCGCACGAATTTTCAAACAAAAGCTCATAACAATCATGGGCTTTATCGTTTCTATGCATTGAACTCAATTTAATTCCAAGGGAGTTTCAATCGTTTAAAAGAGAGGTTCAAAGATCAAAAGGGATGTTACATGTTAATAATTTAATCAATTTTAGGCGGTACGAAGTTCGCCGGGTCAGGTAGTAACTATATAAATAGACGATGTACTAGACTCTAAATACCTATATTATGATTCTTTGGGAGCGATAAGGGTTACCAAATGTTCCCCTTTGGGTGTGGGGGACAGACAGTCTTAAAAATGGTGCAGGGAAATAAGTCCCCGGGAACTAAGTCCACTGAGGGACGTAGTTCCCACCCAGTGGGAAATAAAATCACTTTCGTAAAGTGGACTTAGTTCCCATGCAAGATGGGAACTGAGTCCACTTTCTTATGGGAACTTAGTACACATTCAAAAATAAGAAGGGGGAACTAACTTCCAACATTTAGGATTGGACAACAAACTGTAAAGTGCAGTTAGTTATCACATTCTTCAAACAAAATCTTAAGTTTATCTCGGATAAGTGCTGTCAATACGATTCATTATCAGTAAAAACAGTTTGAAGTGAACTTTATTTTCAGAGTCTTGCAAACTGAACTGCATTTTTTAATTTTTGTTCTGTTTGACAAAATACTCCCTTCGAAATTCAGTTTGCAAGACTCTGAAAATAATCAAATAAAAAATCGCGCGAATTTCGAAGGGAGTATTTTGTCAAACAGAACAAAAATTAAAAAATGCAGTTCAGTTTGCAAGACTCTGACAATTTTTTAAGTTATTGATTTTTCTTTTCCGCTTCTTATTGGTTGCATTACATTTATGTTATATATGTATTTATTTAGTTATATATCTTTAAACCGAAATTTTGAAAATTTTGTTAACTCAGTTTGGTATATATATTACTCTGACTTAGTGAACAGATAATTTCATTTTTGTTTATAAAAATTGCAAAGTTCCTACTTGACTCTTTAATTTTACTTTGTTCTTAGTCGACAGTGAGAATATACTTCACATTAAAAGGGAAATAAAACCACTCTGAGTTTTCGGAATTTATTTCCCATTTTACATGGGAACTAAGTCCACTTTACGAAAGTGATTTTATTTCCCACTAGGTTGGAACTAAGTCCCTCAGTGGACTTAGTTCCCGGGGACTTATTTCCCTGCACCCTTAATAATGACATGTGCTTCAAAATTCAGAGGACAGAAAAGTCATACTTTTTCATATATCTTAAAAAAAAATTGCTTCCACTTCTTCCGCTATTTCTATTTCTCTTTCAATGTTTGGATATGCAAATCCATAGTAAGCACACTTGAATACGAAGTGTTGTAGAAATTTTGGCAACCAACAACAAATACCTAGTACGTCCAAAATGACATACTGTTAGACTTTTGATTCAAAGAATATTATTTCTAAGAGATATTGCAATTGTTATGTTTATTATTTGTTTATTGATTTATTGTGAACATTTTAAAATGTTATTTTAATTTGAACAAAAATGCAAACAAAAAAAAATAAATGGTTTTCCAAATCAATGTAAAAATCCATTTTGTCCGTATGATATGGACAAAATGACATATTTGGTATGGATATAATGACATACAGCATATGGCATATCCGATAAGTCCACGTCGGTACAAATTTACAAATTATTTTTATAAATATTTTTTTACCTTCAAATTTAGTTCAAACGCATAGTTCACAAATAAATCCATCATTGGCACATCAGCACAGGATGCATGAGCCTAAAGATTACACTTTATGCAACGTAACCAAGTTTCACCAAGCTTGGAGTGAGAAAAAATGTCGTTGCAATAGATGCACGGACAGTTGTCATCGCCGTCGGCAGTAAAGTCTTCATCGTCTGTCTCATCATCATTAAAAAGAACCTTGGTGACCTTTCTTTTACGTTTTTCTGGGGGACTCTTGGGTGCATTTTGAATTCGCATGCATATGTCGTTTTGTCCATAATTATGGTATGTCATTTTGTCCATATCGTAGTTTTGAAAAAATTTTCCAAATAAAGTGTAATAAAACTCTGATTTTATTGCAGAAAATTAGCTAATTTCATAAGTTTTGTCATAAACTATCGATATCATAAATAATAAAGGGTGATTTTTTAAGAGGTTTAGAACTTTTTTAAAAAAAAAAACACAAAAAATTCGAAAAAATGAATGAAATATTTATTTGAATCGATAGTTTGAACCTTGCAATTTAATGTTTAAAGATAATTTCATGCAAATGTTGACCGCAGCTGCGTCTCAGGTAGCTCATCCGCTGAGTCCAATTTTGGCATACTCTTTCACACATATCGGCCGGTATCTCACGAATGAATGCATGGATGTTGGCTTCCAGTGCGTCAATCGAAGCGGGATTGTCCCTATACACATTAGCCTTGGCATACCCCCACAAAAAATAATCTAATGGTGTCAAATCGCACGATCTAGGCAGCCAATTGACCGGCCCGAATATTCTTCCGAATAGACTGCTCAGAAGGTCGAGAATGCCGATCATAAAATGGAAGCAGCGCGCGATGAACATTTCGAACCGAGCACGAATTTTGATAGTAAAATTCAATAATTTGCAAGCGTTGTTCATTTGTAAGACGATCCATGGTTAAATTGCAAACCAAACTGAAGCTGTTTGACTGTGACACAAGGTACTAAACACACGTCAGCTGTCAAAACCAGTGTTGCCAAAACCCAACCAGCTAAAAAATCACCCTTTATTAAAGAAAAATTACAGAAAACTCACCAAAACACGAAAAAAAGTTTGAACCAAAAAAAAAAATATTTGTTGCTGATAATACTTTTTGCTTTTTGTCACCTACTCACGGCAATTAACTGAGCTCTCATTTTGATAGGATTTTATTATATCATCGAAGTCACCTTTGAAGATAGCATCTAGTGCTGTAAGTGTATCACATTTCAATTTAAGGCTAGTATGTCTTTTTATCCATATGTGTCATTTTGGACGTACTTCCCCCATATGAAAATATTTTCTTATTTGCATTTTCTTAAATCTGAAACTTAAAACTGAAGAGCATTTTGATGTTCGTTGAAGTTGTTGTCTTTCCTATGTAAAAAAGGTTCCCCTAAAAATTTATATATAATTGCCTCCTTTTCTTATTTTCCAATCGGGTAACCCTAGGAGCAATCCTGCATCAGACAGAGTCATACCCCAGCACCACCACATTGCGATTTGTCAAACTTGTTTTTGATGTAAAATGATGCGGAACGTAAACAAGATAATGCACTTGAACCTCAATACTGACAATATAATCCCATCTGCATAATTAAAATATAATATGTAATTTGAAATAAAATGTACGATTAATAGCTGACTACAACTGATTTAATTGGTGCATTTAATCAAGTATTAATTACAGAGGCCGCCTTCAGTACCTACCAACAAGTAATGAAACGCGTAAATCCCAAAGCTTGCAAAAACAGTTAAAATCTGAGTTATGTTTGTTTACCTATGCAGGAAATATTATAATAGAAAACAAGTGTCTACTTGATTGAATAAGGAATATAAACTGCAGGTCTGAGAGTAAACATGGTTAAAAAGTAATCGCACATAATTAGTAAATATTGTAATTATTGTTGAATAATTGTAAGCTTGTTGATACAGTTTATCTTGAAATTCGGAGCAGACATTTTGGGCACAGTTGGCTGGACTGTCTACAAAAAAGGTCTTTCGAATAATGAACCATACAAGATCCTATCCAGAGTACTGCGTGAATGAACTAAGCGACAGTTAAAATCGAGGAATCGAACTGGACGTATAGAAGTATTAGGTATAGTACTCGTAAACCTAAGGCACTTTGTCTACACATATAAGAACGGCATCTAATCACAAATCAAACTCAGAATAACTCTTGCCATTCGCTGATGGTTTTATGGGCAACTTTGTTAGTATAAGGCTTAAGGCTCCCTCCCGAGCAATCAAGCTTTTCTATCAGGCTTAATCCCACTCCGCTCTATTCTGATGTGAAGCGTGATCTCTTTTAAAAGTAAATGAAAAATTCTTTACCCCTTCGCGTTAACGGGTTTTGAATGACACAAATCAACGAATAACTACAAGGGCTCTACAGCTGCATCTATACACTGACCTAGTTAAAAACTACGCATTGACTAGTAGAGCAAATGGACAATACCACAGTGGAGACAAACCTTGGGTAAGGTGACGTGCAAAATTATAAATAACTTACTGGAGAGGCTCATGGAACTTGTCAAACTTATGGAATTTTATTATTTGTCTGACAATAAAATCATCGCTCAGAATTTAATGGACAGGTTATGATTATACACCTAATCACCCGTTCCGATGAGTTGGATTCACAAGGACAACTAAAAACCACTCGAAAGACAAGCACTCGCAGATGTAACGTTATGTGGAACTATGCCCATCGGCCCCTTAACAGTCTTCAAAGATAAAGTGACATCCAACATCGGTCACTGAGGGGCGTTGATCGAAAACTGTCCAAAATGAAGTGCACGAGTACGTCACACAAAACTTTCCCATCAGACATGAAATCTGGGAGATGTTTTCAATTTTTTACAAGCCGCGTTGTATCAAAAAAAAAAAATTCCCCATGACCCTCAAAGTAGATGGGACGGGAAATGATGATGTCGAGAACTAAGTACACAATCTTCTTTGAGGTACCTAATTTCCTTTTCGTCGTAACATCAGAACTAATGGCCGCCAATGTAGAACAAGCAGATGGAGCGATACACTCCCCAAGAACGCGGAATAATCGTGTCTATTTTTTTGCGTGAAAATTCGTCTGTAGTGTTGGCGCTGCGAGAATTCCGTCGCCGATTCCACGGCCTTCCGACACCAACTGCGCAAACACTGTGTCATTTGGGCACCAACCTTGAAGAGTATGGGACCACACAAGACGTTGCCAAGAGTGGCCGGCCCCGGAGCGCATGTTGTGCCGAGAATATCGCCGCTGTTGACGAGGTTGTCGAGCTGTCGCCGGAAACATCGACCAGATGCCGTGCCTCGCGATTAGCCATCAGCCGTTCGTCCCTAAGGCGAATTTTGGTCAAAAACTTTCGCATGTTCCCGTACAAAGTCTAGTCCGTGCATCAACTGCTGCCTGTCGACCGCCAAACGCGTGTAACCTACGCCCAAGCCATCCTCAATCTCGAGGACGAAGTGGACGAATTTTCGACCAATGTCATAATAAGCGATGAGGCTCATTTCCACCTCAGCGGGTATGTGAACAAACAAAACTATCGCTTCTGGGGCACCGAAAATCCACGAGTAATGAACGAGGAGCCATTACACCCGCTCAAAGTTACTGCTGTTCACGCTGAGGAGTCATCGGGCCATTTTTTTTCGAGAATGCCGCTGGTCGAACGACAACAGTGGACGGTGCGCGCTAAAGGGCCATGTTAACCGAGTTTTTTCTGCCGCCATTGGACGAATTAGGACTGGAGGACACGTGGTTTCAACAGGACGGAGCTACGGCACACACTGCACGAGTCACAGCCGATATTCTGAAGGCGGCGTTCCCGGGTCGCCTCATCTCTCGTTTTGGCGATTTCCACTGGCCCGCAAGATCGCCCGATTTAACCGTTCCAACTTTTTTTGTGGGGTTTTTTGAAGTCCCGTGTTTACGTGAACAAGCCCGAAACCCTAGAAGCCTTAAGGACAACATTCGACGCAAGTGCGAAAATCTGTCGCCCGAAGTGATGAAAAATGCCAGTATAGTAATCAATTGTGACGGCGCCCATTTGGTCGATATCATCTTCTCGACTTGACCAATAAAATTCTAAAGGTTCAAATAAACATAATCAAAAACAGAATCGAAGTTTTTAATTTAGAAAAAAAAATGAGAGCCAAACAACATCGGATGACTTCTTTTGGCCCACCTTATGTATTTGCTTTCGGTGAAAAACTCGCCTGCAACGAAACTGGAAGCTGACGTTTGAATAAGGTTAACAAAATAGGAACCCAACAGCCTTGCGAAATTCAAATTCAGTGGCGGACCGAAACATTGTAAACCCGACCTAAGCACTTTCAGGCTATCGAGCACTTTAATTTTCATAAGTTTACAACCCACCAAAGTCAGTTAAGTGAATACTTAAAAAAAATTAATACTTGCCGCGCGATTAAACTATAAAAAATAAATAAAAAAAAGCCCAACAGATTAAAGTCTGCGAAAAGCTTAAAAGTCAATTCGCCACTCCAGTCGTTAGGTAAACTTAATTTGGATCGGTCACTTCTTGATAATCAAAATAAAATTAACACAAGATGGTCGATATTCGGCAGATTTCCCCCGAGCTCGCCATCAAGGCCCGCGACGAACTAAACGAAGTGGAAAAGCGCATACCCGAGGACATTGCCGCTTTGCGGGAATGGGTCGTAAAACAGACGCATCTCAACGCAAGGACGAATGATCAGTTTCTGTTGAGCTTCCTGCGAGGTTCGAAATACAGTTTAGAGAAGGCGAAACAAAAAATAGACTACTACTACACGATCAAAAGTCTCTCGCCGGAGGTGTTCCTCAGCAATCCCGTCAACGATGTAGTCCTGAAATTGGCACGACTTGGGTAAGAGTAAAAAACTAAATCCACAAAATCATTGACTGAATCTGCATCTACATTTCAGATTCTTTCTTCCGCTGCCGAACCCATTTAAGCCGGACGGACCCCGTCTACACATTACACGCTATATAGGCATCAGTCCCAGCGAATTCAATATGATCGAGCTGATAAAATACCAACTTCGGATTATAGAAATTGAAATGCATGAAGACGACAACTGTATAATTGGAGGCGTTATCAACATCATTGACATGGCCTCAGTGTCACTTGGCTTCATGCTACAATTTGATCCGGTGTTGGTGAAGAAATTCGGAGTCTTCACCGACAAGGCCATGCCGTTTCGAGTAAAGGGTTTGCATTTGATAAATGTTCCAAAAGAAGCGATGACTATACTGAACATCTCTCGAGGTCTAATGGGCAAAAAAGTTAGAGAAAGGGTAAGTGAATTTCGGCATGTACTCCAGGCAGGCTATTAAGTATTGCCTCTTTAATTGTAGATGCTGTTCCATTCGTCGTTTGAGAGCCTTTATGAGCACATCCCCAGGAAGTACCTGCCGGTGGAGTATGGCGGGGAGAATGGTTGCATTCAGGACTCCATTGACATATGGGAAAAACGTTTGCTGGACCACAAGCAGTTTTTCGACGAAGACGTCCAGTACGGGGCCGATGAGAAGCTGAGAGTTGGCACAAAGATCACCACCGAGTCTTTGTTCGGTTTGGAAGGAACATTCCGAAAATTGGAAGTAGATTAACTTTTATCGGTTTAGCCAGCGCCTTATCGATTTATTTTGTTTACTTAAAAATAACCCCAACCGATAATTTCCTAAACAAAGATGTATTTTTTTTTTTACTTCTCTTATAAAATTTACGAACAACCACTAAGGAGAATGTTCACTATCAGATCAGACTTTCATTTGATCAACACGTGTTATCGATTCTGAGAAGTGACATTTACTGTTCAACTCCTAACTATGTGGGTGCACTTGTACCAAGACTTAAGGGTGGAAAGAAATAAAAAGTAGCAATTCTTTGTAAAACCAACTGAATTTGTGTACAGTACCCTTTGTTTTGAGGGTATCTGTGAAAGCTTCCTTAGACATTTAGTGTAGGTGACAAGTTTTTTAAACAAAGGATCGATTTATTAAAAAAAAAAAAAACACCTTCTTCGTCTATTTTTTAAATGATTAACATAGCAAAACAGAAGCGAAATTCACAGATTTAAAATGAGATTTTAGTCTATGAGGAGTTCTTTTTAATCTTGTAAGTATTTTTGTCGTACCGATTAAGGCGGTATTTAAAAAAGGGGGGCAGATTCCGTATAACAATAATCGTTTTTGAAACTTTGATGACCATAAGAAGTTATATTCTGCCCGAATTTATTTCCCTATCGTCACCTTTCATTACATCTGTGAAAAATTAACTGGATTAAGGTATAAAACTCGTAATTTTGAAACTTAGTCGCTACTTTTGGAGGTCTATCGTTTCGACGATAATCGTCTGAAAAATTACTGAATGAGTTCCCTGGGGTCGAAAATCGCATCGTCCGTGAACGAGCATTACGTGACGGAATTCGTTTTTGTTTCACGTGTAAAATGAACGTATAGATCGTATACGGAAGTGGCGATTCGACCCCTGATTTTTATGAGAGACAGACCAATTTAAATTTGTATTTTGAAAGGTGAATTCCCGCAAACATTGCTTTGTTACAAACGACAAAAAATAAGCAAAACAAAACCCATCTTTCTTCGGCGCAACAAGTTGAAACTTCATTAAATATTATTGCAAGTCAATAAGAAGCTAAATCATTAAGCTGTAAACAATTGAAGCTTTTTGCCCGTCTTAGGGAATTAAATAACAATTTTTTTAACAAATATAATTGTTCGCGTCCGATGAAGGTAGTTTCTCTCCAAGACTAAGCTTGGCTGGAAAAAGTTGTCCGTCTTACCGATTCGTTCGTTAAAGGGAGCTTTCCAAAAACTGAGATTTTACTGTAGTCAATTAGTTGTATTTTTCAAATGAGCAAATGCCGAATAAATAGTTTAAATCCGTTGAGCGTAATACTAGGTTTCGTCGAAAATGCCAAAAAAGGCGTGCCCATCGTTCCTTGCTTTGGACGCCCAAGGGGTTTGCACACGTGCCTGCTATATTTATTAACAAAAGATAATTAACTCAACATTAAACTTGTAACTTTGTGGCAGGAAACTATTTCAGAACGTGTACTACTTGCGCTATGGTGTCAAAGGCCCTAGGTGCATGCTATCGTACGTACAAAAATGGTTATCTGTCCACACTCCACAATTTCCCACCTCAAAGGCGTCAACAAATTTTGTTGATTTGTAAATTTTTTGTTGAACGGTTTATCACTTTCAGACTGATGCCAATTTGTTGTGTTAAAGAATTTTTTTTTGTCAAAGTCATTGATGCAATGACGCGTTCCTAAATTTAACGCAGTTAGAAATTTAAGTAAAGTGGTTTTCTAGGATAAGTCAAGACTCAGGTCAGACTTTCTGACCCTTTTCTGGTAACATTTGGAGAATGTGGCTAAAGACTAAAAGAGCAGAGATTCTGAAAGTGTGCATATGTAGATAGGGAATGGATACAAGCTGTTCAGAAAGTTAGATAAGGTTGCTATCTGGGCTAAGGCAAATAACATTTAGTTCAAATTTGAGGCGCTTTATGGTACTGAAAACTCAAAATAAATGTAAGAGTGCGTGAGACGTTATAGTAAAAAAGTTAAGCATTGTTAAATCGATTCGTCTCTTAGCCTAGCTTTACTGTGATTGAGCCAAACTCCACCTTGCTAAAGCCAAAGATCCGAAATAGCTCTTAAATTCCTGAACTTATCTAAATTAAATCGTTCTGAATACAGAAGATCGTCATCATACTTGGTCTACGCCCTAAAAAACAATCATCTTACCTGTCGGCTTCGCTCCCAAAAACTATAACTGTTAAGAAAATCAAATTTCGAATGCATTTTTAATTCCATGTGCAGCAGCGCATTCAAATTCGACTTTCAAGTGTTTCATTTATTCAAGATTGACACAGAAGATTGACATAGAACCATATACGGTAGATATCTACCGCTAAAGATATACAAGAATGAAAATACAACTGATATGATGGAAGCCGTTCATTTACTCGCCTTTAAAAAAAATATTATGATATCCAAAGCTAGACGATATAGCTCCGTCAATAAATCACAAGTTCATCTTATGCCTAAAAAAAACATAAATGCTTATAAATCAGCTTAACCCACATTAACAATTGACCATAAACACGACTTTTGCTTTCAATCAAGTTGGTTTGTTTATATTGCTGGTTTCCGACTTTAACAAGTTAGTATAAAAGCCTTTTGTTGCAAAAAAAAATTATTAAAGTCCAACTGTTAACGACGTCATTTAACTTTTGTCTATAGAGCTTGATGTCAATAAAAAATGTACTTTTTTAATAGTACGTCCGGAAGAATTTTGATCTTTTGACTGCGAAAAGCTTTGAAGTCAATTTAAGCTACGTAGTTGAAAAATATATGTAGTACAAGCGCACACAACTGTCCGATGCAAGTTACAAAATCAGAATTTAAACAAAAACCAAATAAACACCTACAGCTCTTCCAATTTGTTCTTTCTTTCTTAGGAACTATTACATAAATTCGACTTCTGAAGCTACGACTGCATTTACATTTTTCGTCGCAAATTTAGACTTGCTGACGTCACAAAAATTCGGTGGTCGCTTGTGTGTCTTTCGTGAAAGTGCCCTGCGACAGCCCGCGTCACCATACGCTTGACAGGCGATCACACTTATGTGGTTTTCCATTGGGACAAAAAATCAATCTTTTTTTTGATCTAAATCACTTTTCGCGTTCCATTGGGCAAAAAAATCAATCTTTTTTTCGATTCGGATCACTTTTTGCAGATCTCGATAATTTTTCAGATTTACACATACTGCCACAAATACCCACAGCTGTTTTACGTCATTGCAAGAAGTTTGCTTTGAAAACAAATGCGCAAAGTGTCGTGAAAAGCTAAATAAAGAAATACATAAAAAGCAATTGATATAATGTTGGAGGAATTATTATCTTTATTATCTTCCTCATCATCTGGAAACTACGAATCACCGAAACTATTCCATTTGTGTCTACAACAGAGGAAACATTTTTCAAGTCGATATCCATAGCTGATTTTTGCAAAAGCAAATGCAATTTGAACAGCTGATTTTGTTGTCAAATAAAGCACTAATCCATTCACAAAAGCAGATCAATATCGTTGCACGTTCCACGAGCCGCGTTAAATCTGAGATCTGAAAAAGGTTTTTGGTGGTCCCAATGGAAAACGACATTAGTGACAAATTTAGGTCAAATGTCAAAATTTGACATGAAAAGTGTAACCGTAGCTTGAGAAATACTTGAGGTGTTACATTTGAATTTTCTGCATTCTTGTTTTACCTCCTCAAAGCACACTTTAACTTTCCACACTTTTCAGTCAAAATCAATCCTCCAACTATGCAATGGCCTATGTCAACTTATCTTATCATTCTTATCTATGCCTTATTCACTTAAACTTTTTTTTCTAAGTTTCTATCAGTTGAGAAGCAACTTGTTTCGTATGTCCACCCATACTGGCCAGATAGTGTCTGTCCACTTAAAGAGTAGTGCATAAACTCGCACTCAGAAATTAGTGTGCTAAAAGTTTTAACTCTGTTCATGCGGTCTTTATTGTGTTTATTTATAATTTATTCTTTGTGATAATCAGCTAAAGATACTTTGGATTCGTTAGAAAGCGTAACTGAGGTAATTTTTTTTTCATTCTAGAATTGTTTAATCTTTCGTTGGTAATTTTAAGATTTAATTTCAAACTTTTTCGCCTGCCTTATTTTTTTCTATGTTTGAGTTTAAACGAATGTGGAAAAATTATCACAATTACACAATTAAAGATATATGAATGTGCTTCAGAAATTGTACAACAAATACACTTCAAGTAAACGTATATACCCGTAATCGTAGTATATCAATCAATAGTTCAACAGGTCTGGATAACAGTAGCCCAAATAGTTCCTAATACGGCGTAAAGCTCAAAGCACAAATGTGCCGGCGGTACTAATCGGCTAATTATACCGTATCTTAAGAATTGTATATTAATTTTTGTTTCATAGAATTGATATATCACAACAATGAAGGCATAAATAATAGATACTTGCTAAACAGAAAAGAAACGGTTCGAAGTTTAAACGTTGACGAGTGGTGCCAGTAGTTAAATGTTGCTATCAACGTTTTAGTGCTTAAATGGGCAAATTATCCCTAGGAAATCGTTATTTCAAACTAAGTACAACTTGTCCACCCATATTAAATCACAATTTTACTGTGAAAAATGTGATTTCCATAACTCGATACGTAGATATTCAGAATATTTATTGGGTCCAATTTAAATGGAGTATCTAAGGCACTGTATGACGGGACAAATTACTACCTATACATCTCCTTCAAAGAAAAAAGAAATCTAAGGCTGGCTCCACACTGTGGTATTGACTGTTCACTGTTTTTGCACCTTCGCTGACAAGTGAAAACGACGAGCAACTGGACGATATGATTTGTTCAATGTCAGCATTGTTTTTTATTGACTGGCACCAGCGAGCGTGTTGTTGGTTAATACGTCTAAATAAATTATTTAACAGTCCGAATAAAAAATTATTGTCACTATGAGCAGGCAGTATCTGTCAATGTGCCAACTCAAGCGGGACATTTGGTTTTTAAGCCGATTTTCTTGAACTGTCATTAATGAGTTTATGAAACAAAATAATTTTTAACTCCTGCTGCCTTATTGAACATTACCAGGACTGTCAAATATTGATTGACAAGTGACAGTCAAATGATAATGACAACCAAACAGAATACCTAGTTCATGTAAGACACTAGATTTATCTGGACTAGATACACGAACGGGTTGACTAGTCAACTTGAAGTGTTTTAGAGTTCCCGCGGTTTATTTGAAATTTTAACACTTTGAAATGTCAATTTATTATACTCCAGCAAAATTGTCTTGACTAGATTCCTCGGCTACCCCTCCATAAATGTCAACTGAAAAAACTATTCACGTGACAAATCTGGGCCAATATAGACTGAAATACATCAAGTTAGTCTGCTGACAGATTTACCAATGTAATTATGCCAGAACCAGCTACCAAACGCTGTAAATTATTGCTCGGGATCGAAACTAAAAACACAGGGTAAGATCAAGAAGGTTTGGACTGTAAGTTCGATGATGCTACGTTCAGCGACTGATTAGGCATAGGCAATAAAGTGTGAAATATTCCATAGATTGCGAAAGTGTACTTGCTCAAGTCCAATTTAAAGTTTCCACTTAAGTTCGAGGTACTCTAGTTGGTATATTGTATTTTCGTCTGTATCTAGGTTAACGTTTTTAGCTGAGGGGCCTTTACTGTAAGGCTACACGTGTTTCCCTTGTCACGAAATTTGAACATAATGGACCGTATAAAAAAACGATTTTCCAACTCTTGCCGAAAGTATAAATGAAGACCGCTGTTAATAACAATTGAAAGTTCCTTTGAAGAGAGGCCTTGCCTTGGTGGTGAGAAGGAAGTGCGTTGCTCGCATATAAAATTGACCGAAAAAGAGTGAAGGAGTATAACTAAAATGTAGAGGAGCAGTTATTGGCCCCATGAAAGTAGTTTCTAACTTACTAGCGAAGACTCTACTTTTGAGCAAGCTATTGCCCCAGTTTCTGCTTGATTTTGATCGCTTTCCCTTCCGATAGAGGGTTACATAGAGGTTTTCGTTAAATTTTCTCCTGATCACATAGAGCTAAAAAGTGCACCCCACAGATGCCGCTTAGTCATATCTTCAATTTGTACAACTTGGAAGCTTCTGACGGTCTCCCTATATTTTTCATTATTAAACTCAAATATCCAGTCTTTCCCCAACAGCTACCATCGAAAAATGACGAAAGTACGTTCCCTTAGCCCCGTTCTCCAACAAATAGCCACCACGGAGCTGAACGAAAATCCAGAGAAAATTGACGAAGAAATTGAGCTTGCTCTTCAACTGATCGATGAGCAACCGGGACTGACGAAATATCAAGTGTCCGATCAGTTTATTCTCAGCTTTTTGAGATCATGCAAATACAATCCCCGCACCGTCAAGAAGAAGCTGCCAAACTACATAAGCATGCGGAAAATATCTCCCGATATATTTGCCAACAGAAAAGTTGACACGCAATTGATCGACATCATTCAAAAAGGGTAAGGCGATCTGGTGATCCTATAAAAATTTATCAAGAATATACTCCTTTTTAGAGTACACCTGCCACTTCCTCAGCCACTGGAAGCGAATTCATCCCTCGTTAGCATTTCCAACTATGGCAACCTCAATCTTAAGCAATACTCGATCTATGAAGGCATCAAACTTCTGTTCATGATGTTGGAGGTGCGATTCCTCGAAGACGATCGCAGCTCTGTGGCAGGTTTCACTTTCGTTGAAGATTTCTCCGATCTTTCCTTCAGCCACATGGTCGCTATGAATATTGGAGTGCTCAAGAAGATAATGGGCTTTGTCACATCCGGGATGCCATATCGGGTCAAGGGAATTCACATTATTAACGCGCCATGGTTTGTCAATGGGATAATGGGACTCTTTCGGGACACATTACCATTAAAGATGAAGAAGCGAGTAAGTCGTATACCAAATGAAATGATACACTTTTTAGTAATTTAAATTTCCAGTTCTTCATTCACAAAAAAATCACCGAGCTTTACGCACATGTACCGCAACGACTGCTGCCTGAGGAGTATGGCGGCGAAGCCGGATCGATAGAGGACATAACCAAAACTTGGGTGACGAAAATGCAACAGTACGGAGTTTACTTTGGAAATGACTTGAAATTCGGAATCGATCCCGAGTCTGGCATCGGATCTGAGTGCGGCGTTGAGCCTGAGTCGGAGTTTGGTCTTGAAACAGCGGCGAGTATTGAGATTGACTCTGAGGCCGGGACAGTTGATCCCCCCATTGAAGAAGTTATAGAGAAGCTTGTAGAGTTTTAAAAAAAGCAAAGTCTGAACAAAGAAAGCAACACCAAAAATACCATGTACATAAATAATGTTTTGTTAAGTTTAAGCGAGTTGGTTTTTTGTTTAGTGGATTCATTTTGACAGGAAAGGAAGCATGACCATGCACTTCAACTAAAATCTTCGTTTTTGGTCTAACTGCCCATTCAAATATCGCCACATCCCCCAAAAAGGTAGACTCAAATTTAACTCTTCCCAAGCTAAAACAGAAGTCCAGCTTTTACCACGCGCCAACAACTATGCCTCAGCTTTAAACTGACTCCGATCTACGGATCTTACTGAAAGCTTACTGCTATTGCTATAGAATATGAAGAAGAGCGCAAACCAGTAAGTCAGAGGCTCCCACATAGTTTCTCCGAGTCGTCTTGTTTGTATATGCCATGCCACGAGTTGTAAACAGCTGACAGCTATCATGAGCCGCGTGCTTTAAAGCCCTATAAAAAAACTTGTTTTGTTCTACATTATTTATTTTCGTTTCTAGATAAAAACAACTTTAAACGGATCGGAGATACCCTCACGATTCGGTTATGAGTGAAGCCAGTTTATCGTTTGTTACAGGCCTTATACAAGGTAAAAGAAAAACGTACGACATTATTTGATTTATTTTTTGATGTTCAATCTTTTGTTTTGATTATACGACATACGCGCCTTCTGATTCACCATTGTGCGGTACACATTCCAATGTGACGGATTTGTAACTTTGTTTATTTGTTGCTCTGGATTGGGAATTTGTTGGTTAAAAAGAAAAGATGTAACTTTGTAACACATGTGACTTGAACTAGAAGTATTGCCTGATGTTGTGATTCGGTTCAGTGGTTTTGTAATTTGCTTTAGTAGTTAGAACAAGCAAAGCACACACAAAAAGTGTAGCTGAATCCAAATTGGTGTAACATTGGGTCTGGGAACCTTGATATTGAGAATTCAATGGGCGTAATTCAGCTGATAATGGTTTCAAAGCCCGTCTGTGACCCTTGATTTGAGTCGTCACGAGGAAACAGCGTTTAGTTGCAACTGTGGGAGAGTGCATTTTAACATTTAAGAAAACAGTCTTACTAAGTGCGAAACGGTGTGTGGATCTTATTACAAAGAAGGCCAGTTATTGCCCGTGATTTGAGTTGGGAATGACCAACAAATTGGAAGCGAAAGTCAATGCACAACTGAGCCGTGATAAATCGTGATTAGCAAGTACCTAACTAGAGGAAATTCCTCTAAAATACCAATTCATTAAAGACTCGGGGAAGCCATAGTTATCCAGGTAAAAGATTCGCATTTCAAATGACAAGTGTAAACGATTTGCAGTCTAGTGCATAGTATTTAAAATAAAACAAGTTTTGGAGTGGTGGGTACGTTCTTGAATTACCCACGATTGTTGTTAATTTTTAAACAGCAAACGTTTTGTTTAAAGCTTGTAAAGACTGTATAGAACCTTCTTTCGTTGAAAATAAAAAATGCAGTATAAGGTGCATTCAAGGTCATTTCGCTTCAGAAAATACCTCGCACATGGCCTTCGTGGATTCGTTGACAAAATGTGAACCGATAGACAAATTTTTGATGATTTTACACAAACTACCTTTGATCGAAATAAACACCTGGAAATTGTCTTTTTAATACAAAAAAACATTGGACGTTACAATGATATTTATATTTGTATTTCGGCTCTTGCTAACAGCCATTTCAGTATAACACTATATGGGGTATTTTACTAACAAATCTGCAGATTAATTTGTGGTATTGTCTAAAGCCAAGCAGTCTCAAAATTTTTAAAAAATATTTTTAAATATTTTGAAGCAAGTTATCGTTTCGTACTGATTGGTTTTATATATTCATGTCTAGATCCAGTCGTATTTTATGTACAGGTCGAACGCAAAAATAGTAATTCATGTTTGGCTGAAAATTTTATAAGACCGACTCAGAGGTCTTTGGAGGTATTTCGTTTGACGATAATCGTCTGAAAAATTACTGAATGATTGCCCTGCACTCGTCAAGTTATCATTCGATTTTGTTTTGTCTAGATCAAGTTTCAAATATTTCTAACCTGGTCAAATTTGTTCCCAAACCTAAAGTGGTTTCGTCACAGAAGACTGAACATTAGCTAGATATATGTTTCTTTGGGGACAAGCATTCATTAGGTGCCTAATCATTTCGTAGTCGTTATTTTTTTGTACGCTTTCATGTCCGGATCAAAGCTCAAAATGTTTTATGTCCGGGTCAAAATTTTGTAACAAGCCGAAGCCGAAGCCCATTCCCGTGATTCTCAGGAGTCTGATATTTGGCTAAAATGTATGTTAGGTATTGCTTTATTGCTTCTTTTAAGAAGTAACTACATATGTATAACATACGCGTACAGTTTTAACTTAGAGGTTTAAATCAGAAATAGCATTGCTATGACTAAGGAAGTGGGTCTATTTGTACACTTGCAGACCAGAAGGCTGGCCGAATTCGCATTTCATTTTGTTTATAAATAGGTAAGCGAGACGAAATTTATAATCGTGCGGAGTTTTCAACAACAACCTTTTTTTTTAATTTTTCAACGAATAGTTGCGCTTCTGGAAATGTCTTAAGCATAAAAACGCCTCTCCCGATTCTGTCTGTTTTACGTTTCATCAAAGTTTAAAGCTATACTGCAACACATTCTGTCAAAGTTCCCACACCACAGACCCCCTCCCGTTAACAGCCGCTTTTTCGTTAGTTAAAGCTCGGAATCATACTACAAACTTGCCTGTTGCTTTTTCGTTTCATAAAAACGTCATTACCTGCAAAGTCTTTCCATGATGATTTTTCAGACTGAAGACAAAAATCGTCTTCATTTATTTAAACATTATAAGACTGTCTAAAAAAATATGAGTTTTTTCAGGCAATGAAATAAAAAATATAAGGTTTCGTACAAAACTCTTAAATGTCCCTAGAGAAAAAAAAAACTCACACAAACAACGCTTTCTCTTGGATACCCTATTATTTACTGACTTGTCCACAAAATTATATTCCACTTTAATAGCCTTTAAAAATGCTAAAAACACGACCATTGAACCCCGCCCTGCAACAAAAGGCCATCACAGAACTGAACGAAGATGCCAACAACATCACCAAAGAAATCACATCCATTCGCGAATGGATCAAAGAACAACCCGAACTGGGCAAATACCAAATCTCCGATCAGTTCATTCTGAGCTTCCTTCGAACTTGCAAATACAAACATGAGACAGTTCGGAGAAAACTAACCAACTACCTAACCATGCGAACAGAGTGCCCCGAGATATTTGCCGAGCGAAAAGTTGACGAAGATATGATGGATATACTGCGAACAGGGTAGGCCATCTGTTATTCTCTTATTTTTTTAATAAAATTCTTCTTTCTTTCAGAATCCACTTGTCATTGTCAATGCCCATGGAGACAGACCAGTCCCGCATTCACATCTCACAGTATGGCAAGCTCGATCTAAAGAACTACTCCGTCTATCAGGGAATAAAGCTGCTCTTTATGATGTTGGAAATAAATCTCCTAGAAGATGATAACACCGCAGTAGCGGGGGTGGCTAGTATTGAGGACTTCTCGGGTATTACATTTGGCCATATGATTTCGATGAACGTTATGACACTGAAGAGGATATTTGACTTCACACGATGTGGTCTGCCACACCGGATCAAGGGTATTCATGTTGTGAACGCACCGTGGTTCACCAGTGGCATTCTCACCATATGCAGGGGTTTGTTGCCAGCGAAAATTAAAAGTCGAGTAGGTACCTTCGGATGATCCGTCTCGATATAGAAGAGTAACTGTGTCCGTCTGTAGTTTTTTATTCACAGTAACCTAAAGGATCTCTACGAATATGTGCCACAGAAATTGTTGCCGGCCGAATATGGGGGAGAAAATGAGACTGTGGAGGACATCACCAAGGTGTGGGAGAAGAAATTACAACAGTATCGCGAGTACTTTAATCATGACTTGCAATTTGGAACTGGACGCGAACATGAGGTTTAAAAGAGGAGTAGTGCGAGTCACAAGTAGTCCCAAAGTCGTTTATTAAATCAGTGTGGTCCGTTTCAAATCACTTCAACCCTGATTACAAGGGGATCGACCCTTGCTTTGTATTATGAATACCAAGACGACAAGAGAATAAATGCACAAATTGTTAAGTTTTACTAAACTGGATTTGCGTTTGATGTTAAATATACGAAAATGACAGTCAGTTCTAGAAAATAGCCGCTGGATGCGAATATGATCTGTGGAGCTATGCCGTGGATAGTGTCTGATGGCTAAACATCGAGACTGTATTGTGCAAAGAAAGATTTGATGACTGAGGACCTCCTTGGTCCACCCAGCCAATGAAAAAAAAGCATAAGGTTCCGTAACGTTTTTGTTGTTTATAAAAACTAATATTTACGATCACAAATTTTCACAGATAACAAAAGAGCTGTCTTCCAGCTGTTTGTTATACGGCAAGTGTTTTGACATTGGGTTCCTGTCAAAGACAACAGAAATGTCGCTTCAAGAGGAATATATGTGGAAAATTGAATTCAAATTAAAAAAACAATCTCACGATGAGTTAGCGGTACAGTTTCGAAGTAGCAGAAATTTCAGAAACGTTGTTGAATTACCCTTTTTCTGTCCCTGTTATAAGGACTTTGCTGTTGATAAAACGCGTAACATATGTACCCTGAAAAGACTCCCAATCGTGCTTAAAAATGGAGAGTCTTAGTCAGTCATAAATGGCCTCATTCCGCTGCAACTTATAGTAAGAAAAATGTATGTGCATGATTAATCTCTCCAGGCTGGTTAACTCAGGCCTGTAACACACTTAGTTGCACCAACTCTATGCCACTCCATAATATAATGCTTGTTCTCTGAATGTACTATTACAACCCGTAAACCAGATTTTAACGCGGCAGCATTAGTCGCATCACCCACAAAGACCCGAATCCATTTGAAAACCCCACAAATCCTCATAGTGTCCTCGTAAAACTTTTACGATGCCTATCAATGTACACACACTTGAATAGCAGTGCTGTATTTCCTCAACTTGCATAAGCCTGATAAATAGTCGTCTTCATTAATCTTCGGTGTTTTGTAGATACGTATGCTACCATTTCGCACAGAAATACATTGTTATGTAAAGTCCACCGGTTTTCCTCGCACGTGTGGTAAAAACACTTTTCCACAAATTGGTCTTTCACCTGCAGCTATTAAAAGGTAAACACAAGTATCATCGGCACAGTAGTAGAAACGTTGATTTCCAACCTCCCAATGGGGGGTGAAACTTGATTTTCTTAAATTTTCAATTGCGCGGACAAATTGTCCAACGGTATCGCCTGTAGTACGCATTTTATGATCTGGGCATAGGTGCAACTGTTGAAGTTATACTGATCCATACCAGTGTTGCCATTCTGACCGAAATCCTTTTTCATGCGGTCTAACCAATTTTTGTTCGGACTAAACATAAAAATAATTTTATTTATAACAAACACACTCACAATTTGAAACAGAACACAATTTATTGTGAATAATCCCAGAAAAATACATCGAAAAAGGTATGTCATCTCATAATATACTCATGATAAACGAGCCCGTATGGCAATCAATTGTGACGGCGCCCATTTGGCCGTTTTCATCTTCTCGACTTGACCAATAAAATTTTAAAGGTTCAAGTAAACATAATCAAAAAACAGAATCGAAGTTTTTTTTTTATTTAGAAAAAAAAATGAGAGCCAAACAACATCGGATGACTTCTTTTGGCCCACCTTGTACATTTAGCAATATTTTAGAAGACCGGATTTGATTGAAAGTTGCTACTTCTGAAAAACTTTGTAATGCAAAGCTTTTTAATGAAATGAAACATTTAATATAGGTATATAGCCAAAAATCAATATATATATTTAATTCTATTTTTGATCGGATTTTTTGACTACCGAATTTAAAATAAAAATTAATCGGTCTAATTTGACGGGATTCGCTTTTTTGTAGTGGCAACACTGATCCACGCTAACTGAAATCTGATAACCAGTAGATGGAATTATTGAAATAGCTTAACCCCAGCAGCCAAGACCCGTGAGCGCCTTAATAGGATGTAGTGAACAGCATTTCATCTTTTTCGTTGTCAATGGCGGTGTAACGTCGTAGGTTTCAATTTCATATACAACTAGAGTAGGTACGTTAAAGTGTGCAGCGCTATGACTGTTTTTTCGGGCCTTTGGAGATGTGAACGTATACAAATTTTGAACTGGAATGTGCGACGCTCGGTGTGATGCTGTGCAGTGTTCGTCGCACTATCATCTGAGTCGGTTGCATTTTTGAAATAGTTCTCCATTGTGAAAAGTCGCAATAAGGCTTTCATTGGAAATAAAATTCTTCAGTTTAAAAGGTATTATTTAGGTTGAAATAGTGAACGAAATAAAAACAGTTGTGTTGGAAAATAATTCGGTTACTTGGAAAAAAATTGTTCGTAGGAAAAAGTGAAATGGTTTTAGAAGTTAAATTAAACAGTGCACAGTTGCTCATAAAAAAAAATTCAGCTTTCTGTTTATGTAGAAGAAATAATTTGCATTAAGTAATTTTTTTTAGAAAGATGTGTTTAAGTAAAAAATAAATATAGAAACATTTTTTTTTTAAGAAGCTGCACAACAATTTGTTTCATTTGATTTGCAATACTTGCGGTATTAAATTGAAGCTTCCATTTCCCCAGATAAAATAGTTTAAAAACTATTATAGTGTTTTAAGGAGTTAACAAAATAAATAGGTCTTATATATGAATATTATAAACTCGATTGTAGAGTCAAACGGTCGCAAGAGATGGCGCAGTGATGAAAACATTATTATGTGATGTGTGTTTTTGTGGGGGTTGAACGCAAGGCCAATCAATCGTTCGCCAGGACACTAAACACCCATCGTTCCCTATTCCGTACATCTACGGAAAAATTGTGTTATGCTTGTTTGCCAGTGTTCTGGTCCTGGTTTAGCTATTATAATCAATTGAAAAGGAAGGCCTTGCTTTTAGCCACGGAAAACAGTTCTCCTATACGAGGATGTCCAAGAGTAAAATTAAAAAATAAATGGGGTCAGATATCAGATTCTGCGTTGAAACCTTTTCAGATCGCGTATATGACGATGGTCGTCTGAATGATATGGCTTTTCAAATTTTGGAGTTATTTTTGGGCCGATTTTTTTTTTGTTATTATATAGGGTGATTTTTTAAGAGGTTTAGAACTTTTTTAAAAAAAAAAAACACAAAAAATTCGAAAAAATGAGTGAAATATTTATTTGAATCGATAGTTTGAACCTTGCAATTTAATGTTTAAAGATAATTTCATGCAAATGTTGACCGCGGCTGCGTCTCAGGTAGCCCATCCGCTGAGTCCAATTTTGGCATACTCTTTCACACATATCGGCCGGTATCTCACGAATGAATGCATGGATGTTGGCTTCCAGTGCGTCAATCGAAGCGGGCTTGTCCCTATACACATTAGCCTTGGCATACCCCCACAAAAAATAATCTAATGGTGTCAAATCGCACGATCTAGGCGGCCAATTGACCGGCCCGAATATTCTTCCGAATAGACTGCTCAGAAGGTCGAGAATGCCGATCATAAAATGGAAGCAGCGCGCGATGAATATTTCGAACCGAGCACGAATTTTGATAGTAAAATTCAATAATTTGCAAGCGTTGTTCATTTGTAAGACGATCCATGGTTAAATTGCAAACCAAACTGAAGCTGTTTGACAGTGACACAAGGTACTAAACACACGTCAGCTGTCAAAACCAGTGTTGCCAAAACCCAACCAGCTAAAAAATCACCCTTTATATCCAAATTTTATTACATTTGTGGATATAATGAAACTAAATGAACTGTGTGAAGCTCTCAAGTTTGAAATTTTTGTACTCATGTGCTTAGGATCGTTTCGGCTACAGTTGTCTGAAAAAAGTTACGTAATTAGGACCATTTTTCAAATCAAGAAAAAACTTGTTTTGCATTCGAAAAAGTAATAACCCAAAGTCATAAGAAAATAAATAGTTGGTGCAGCAGGCCCGTAAGGAGCTTTTTTTAATTTAAATCCCATGCCCTGTTGGCTAAGACTTCGACCTGAGAAATCTATTGTATCAATGGGGAAAAGTTAATCTAAGAGACGTGTGACCTCTCTGATGAAGGCCAAGGACCTTAGGCCTAGCTTCTCAC
The DNA here is from genome assembly GCA_948293265.1 of Cheilosia impressa. Lineage (NCBI taxonomy): Eukaryota > Metazoa > Arthropoda > Insecta > Diptera > Syrphidae > Cheilosia > Cheilosia impressa. Next base: position 47,110,656 of record OX411884.1, on the reverse strand, counting down.
AACCATTCGTTTTGTTTGAGTTTTTCTTTTTTGGGACAAATGGGAGGGATCTACAATTTTATGCCAACTCCAAGTGGCTAATTAGGAAGCTCTTTCGTGACAGTTATACTCTCAGATGTTTCTCTATGGAAAAAACCATGAAGATGTAATTTAGTTTTTCCGGTGTTCGAACATGGGAGCGCTCGTTTAGTAAACTTAAATAAACCAGCCGCAGAATTGGATATGCAATTACCCAGGAAGTGAAGGTCGAGTAATGCTTGGTAGCAGGCTAAGCTTCAAAATGTACTCGTCATAGATATGCAAGGACAGTGCTCCCGTGTAGAGTGGTCAATCAATTCTTCCGTAGCGACTCCAGTCTGAACGGGGGCCACTTACAACAAAGCAAACAAAAAGGAAACTCTCATTAGCATACAGGGAGTCCCCGAAAATAGTTTTATTGTCCTCTGAAAATAAAATCGGCAATATTAACATAAAATATTGCCTCTATATTATAAATACATATGTTAAACTTGTGATTATTAAATCAACAAATGGAGTAGAATGTGTTTCTCAAAGAAAAAACTTGAGAGTATTCGTTCGCTCGTATGTTGGTCGCTCTCATATAAAGGGTTTTCCAATGAGAGGTGTTATTGTGAATGACCCACCATTTCGGTAGCTGTCACTTTTGAAGCTTTTATTCTTTGACATTTGACAAGTAGAAACTACGCCATTACTAAAAATGGAACGATACATGCTTCAACAACGCATTCGGCCTTACCAATAATCAACTTTAGTCTGGAAGTTTACGCTAAGACTCCACACTTTCCAAAATCCCTTTACCAATAAACAAATATAGTTGCCAGAATATCGCTAACTGTAGGGTTAAATGTTAATGTTCAGAAACCCATGTTTATCTGGCGCATTAGCTAAATAAATCCTCCCGAAATGTCATTTTGAAGAGGAGTGTTGCCCAACTATCCTAAATGATGGTATGGAATTTCGTAATAGGAGCAAATTTACATACGCTGTTGTTCAGCCTGACCGTTTATAATTATAAACAGATTTTAGTAAATAGTTAATGTTTTCTGATTTTATTCGTTGGAATACAACAATGCAAGTGGTTTTCAAGTCCAGCAAACACAAATTTGTACAAATGTATGCACAAAATTGAAAAATAATTTTTTGTTTTATTTCTAAACACTTACCCCAGTATTAATAAACAAAAATGTGCGCAAGTAAGTTAGCTAGTAGGCATCAGATAGCATACAAAAATTTGACATAACTGCTGAATAACGAGTTGATAACTTTTACGCAGCGTTTATTAATATTTAGGTTAAAATATGTACTTCCAATATTTTGGTTAAAAGAAATGGTTAGTGCTTTTCTCTGCTTTACCTTGTTTAACCGATAGTGCTTGCTTTATGATTGATTTTCATTTTAGTTTATAACGAATGCATGCTGAGTAAAAAAGAAATTTGATATCAGTTTCGGATCTTGTTTTTCACGAAAACAAAATATGAAATTTGAATTCTGCGATGACAAAAAATGTAATAGTTTCTAAGAAAGTTGCCGCACTAGCAAATGTGGAGGTCTAATTGTTTATTGGTACCGTTTCACTAATGCTGTACATTTTTACTAAAGCTGGCAACCAGCTAATCGTCGACATTAGTGTTTGATTATTAGTAAGGCCGATTGAAACTATTAAAATTCACTGCAAAAATGGTGAAAATCTTGCAGTCACAGTTCGCAAAACTAAAGCGTTTTTTGGTCGTCGTGAAGCACCTTGTCGGACCGCAATACAGAAACTGGTAGAAAAATTCGAGCATTTGGGACAAGTTAGTGATGTGAAGCAGAGATAATACTGAGACCACCAACTTCGGCCGATTTCCCGTTACTTAGCCTACAAGCTATATTTCTATGGGGTGGCACATGCTAAGTGCGCTTGTATTGATACATAGAAATTCGTATTGACAAATGTCACGAAACTTCAGAACCAAATACATTCGCACCTTGCATATGCCACTTCCGCTTTGGGCAAAATGCCTTGCAGCGTTCATAGAATTTTATCCGTTGAATTTGAAATTGTTCGTTACGTGTGAATAATAATTTGTTTAAGGAATAAGTGTACATTTACTTAAAATATCTACGAAAAATTAAGAATGTAGGTTGGTTGAGGGAAAATAAAAGCATTTTGAGCAAATTTTCTTTATTATTTAAGAAAAATTTACACACGAAATCGAAGTTAATTATATCCAAAAGCGGAAAATACACAACCATTTTTGTCCTAATATATTTCTAGTATATAAAACATCTCCTTTAGATAGTTTTATTAACCACACAAATCAAATTATTCAGCTTAAAAAAATTTATAATTACTAACCAATGGCATTCAGTTATGCTAAAATGTGGCATTCCCGAACTCTTTCACATTTCCCCACGGTTGCCGAGGTTGGCAGCATTTATTTTTGTAGTTTTTGTATGTTTTTGCATGTCACACGGATTCATATTTGACATAACACCGATAGGAATACAAAATGGCGAATTTGAAAAAAAACTGAGGGGGCCAGCGGCAAGAGGATTGTGAGTTGGGGGTCTCAGTATGGTTTGTCTATGATGTGAAGAATGAAACCCGTGCACGTCGCTCAAGAACAACTGAGAATATTGCTGCTGTAGCCCAAAGTGTTGAAGAAAACACAGGTTTGTCCATTCCTCGTCGTTCTTGGGAATTGGGCATTCCACAAACGTCATTACACCGTATTTTGCATAAAGACTTGGGTCTTAAGGCTCAAGCTACGTGCCACACAAGCATCGAAACGATTGATCTGTTATGGGTGTTATCTCTCGAAGAGGTGATCACAATTGGCCACCGAGATCTTTTGATTTAACACCTTGTGACTTCTTCCTTTGGGGCCACGTAAAAGATAAGGTCTACGCCAACAACCCGCCGCCGATTCGAGACCTCAAAGATAAAATTTGTTAGGCTATCGAGGACATAGGGCAGCCACTTTGCGATTTGGTTATGGAAAATTTCATGAAATGGATATGGTCCTGTATGCGTGCTCGTGGTGGCCATTTGGCTGATGTTGTTTTTCATTATTAACGGCATACCTTCCTCTTTATTTTGAAATAAACATCCGATCAATTATCTCAACAAATTTAATTTTTCTTTGAATACCAAAATAACACCTCTTATTGGAAAACCCTTTACATAGGCCTTAGCCCAATTATGCCATTCTCTGTTCTCCAATCACCCCAACTCTGGCCCGAACGAACTTTTACCTCAAAAAATTAACGATTCAATAATTTCATCAATCATTTCAGTGTTCGTTTCCATTTGTTCGACTTTCGCAAGCAGGTGTTCTTGGCTACGTACTAATCCACATAGTTCGATTTACATAAGCGACAAGCGTACCTACCCATTGGTAAGAAAATTGAAAAATAATTCACAGTTCATGGGAACTGCACCTCCAGTTCAATAAATACAAAACTCTGCATAGAACAACTGCAAGGATAGTCAAATCGAATATTTTAATTAACGCGCATATAACCGTACGGACACCCCCGTTGTGACAGTTTTGAGTAATGGCCCCTGAGCCGGTTTGCTAACAAAATAACATGCAACAAATCCACAACAAAATACATGCAACAAATCAGCGACCAAAGCGAACGACTGAATAAAAGAAATACTCCAACTCGAGTGTTGAGCTCTGCAACTTGCCCCAAGCCCGAATACACAACCGGGAGCCGTCTCAATTTACGACACAGTGACTTTGAAACCAGTAGGCCTTGGTGCCATCGATACAAAAGCAGTCTCTTCTCTTCTTTCAGGTACCTATGCGGAACATACGACCGTTGCCGGCGGCGTTGGCTAAAAAGGCAGCTGCCGAGTTGAACGAGAATCCAAATGAATTGCAAGACTATTTGGACGCGCTAAGGCACTGGCTAACACGACAGAAACACCTAAGGTCGCGTACCCAAGATGAATTCCTTGTTGCGTTTCTTCGCGGCAGTAAATTCAGCTTGGAGCAATGCAAGCAAAAGATTGACAGCTTCTATACGTACCGCGATATGATGCCGGAAGTTTTCAAGAATCGTGATGCAGAGGACCCGAAGCTTTATCAGCTCCTGAGATTGGGGTAGGTATCTATACAAGAAGGTGCAACTTTTTTTTCTTAACTTTTACATTTCTCACAGTGCGACAGTGATTCTGCCGCAACCGATTGCCGATGACGGCCCACGAGTTATTATGTTACGTTTCGCGCAAATTGACTTTCATAGGTTCACGGTCCCGGATGTGTGTAAGATTAGCGCTATGATGGCCGATTTGTGCCTCTACGACGATGACAATGCTATCGTGGCTGGTTATGTGGCCATCATTGACATGGCCAATGTGACAGCGTTTCATGTTTTTCATTTCGATCCAGTGCTAGCCAAAAGGATAACGATTTTGACGAACAAGGCTATGCCGTCGCGAATGAAGGGATTTCATGTGATCAATGTGACGCCGGCGTTTGAAAAGTGCTTCAATATGGTTAAGGGTGTTATCAATGAGAAATTACAAAAGCGAGTAAGAAGACGCATCCTTCCAGGGTAACATTTTGTTCAAGTTGCGGTCTTTCTAGTTTCATTTCCACGGCAGTGACTTGAAAAGTCTTTACGAGCACGTGCCCAGGCACTGTTTTCCCGTGGAGTATGGCGGTAAGTGTGACACCGTTCAGGATATTGTCGGACACTGGGAGATGAAATTAAAAAAGAACAAGCAGTTTTTTGTTGAAGAAGAAGCCTACGGTTGTGATGAGAAGCTACGCGAGGGCAAGGCGGTAGACTTTAATTCGTTATTCGGAATCGAGGGGTCGTTTAGGAGGCTTAATGTCGATTGAACGGGAAAATAATTGGTTGTGGTTTGTGACTATTTTTGCACTTTGGGGTGTTTTTAAAAATCGAATCAATAAATATTTTTGGTATGGAGAATATGGTAAAAGTGACTTACCGGTGGTGGTTTGGATTTGAGCTATGCCTACGGATGAATGTATACCTGAAAATGGAAAGGAAAAAAGCTGTCAGTGGAGCATTATTTGAAGGTTAATGCGTTCGATAACGTGTGGCTTATAAAACAATAAAAATACGTCTAATGGCGACACTGTTCAGCAGTGGTATGTCCGACAAATACATATAATCACTAGTGGGCCCAACAGGTTCAGAAAAAAAACCTAGATCATCACTACCATTCCTTTGGGTGGTGAAGTTTTTTTTTGCATCGACTATAGATAATAAAATTAATTAATTGCTTCGTTTGCAAGGAAGCCAATTGAGGACCATTCTTAGGACTGTTATACTGTCAAGTGACTTTCGTTAGAAGTGTTATTTTGCGTTCTTTTTTTTAGGTGTAAGCTAGAACCTCTCGCACCAGCTGACTAACAACAAACCACTGCGCATAAGGCAGCACATTCTATGATTTGGGGTGTTCTATGAATGTAAAGTGGTCAAATTGGATGGAGCCTTGCATCCCAATTTGAAAAATCTCGACATCCTTATGCCGGTCGTACACTTCAATCGAATTGAACGCATTCGAGGCTCTCAACACTGCTTACCCACCCATTCAAGATATGGAGGTTGTTTTCTGTACCACTTTACTCAACAAGTCTACGGCAGGGCTGCCGTTTCAAGATTTCTTTGGGGGAGTATCATAGAACTTATTTGAGTAGTACCGGGGAGTACAGAACGAAAAAAAAGGAAATTTATTTTTAGCTAAGCGTTTTTCAATTGGAACGGTCTGATGTTGGCAGCCTGTGGCGGGAATGTTGTTTTGGTAGTTTCTGTCTAAACTGGTGTTTATTATTCAGTCACTGACTTTAGTATCAAGCTAAGTTTCGTCGGTTGCCCTTCAAAGTCGACTCTTCAACGTTTGGTGGTCAAATTCTTGTATCACTCGGATCCGTGCCATCGTAAGAAGCCGCGGCAGACAAATAAACGATGTCCATACATAAGGGCATGAATGGCCCTTTCAAAATATAAAAAAGTGTCGGTAATACCTCACAAACACAGCATAGTGGCAGAAGAATTTCCAAGATCCGCAAGAACTTGTTCGGCGCGAATGTAGCAAAATTGAATAAAACTAAAGTAATTTTTTTTGCAATTTACTAGGTAGATAAAATGTCAAGCCAAAATAAAAATAATTCAATCCTAAATTAAAAATAGGAGTACAATTTGTCGTTGGGGAGTACCGGAGTATGGCTGACGAAAAAGGAGTACAATACTCCTATTGTAGTGCTTTCGAAAGCGCTGGTCTAAGGTATCGGCGTATGAGCTCTTGTAGCCAGCCCCACTGTGCCTCGGGTTCAGCAGTGGTTTCAATATAATATCCTAAACCTAGAGCATTATCTGTTCAACGCGTTGCTCAACTTGTTGCATTTTTTGTTGATGTGAGTTATAATGGCGATTTTTCAATTCAACATTGTACCTCGTTACTGATGCTACATATTTTCTGGTTGAGCTCCATTTGGTACCAGTTACGTTCAAAGTGGGCTCCGAGTGGCGCAACTATACATCGAAAACTCAGTTCACTTTCCTGAGCAATCGATTGGTTTGTGTGTCAGTTAATTTGCATCAGCGACTATAAATTTATTTTTCAATCAATTGCGCACATAGTGTACCTCGAGTATCAGCAATTGCTGGTCGAGAAGTTACTTATAGCTGGGAAGCATTACCTAGATGCCTACGAAATATCTTAGGAATTTCCTGTCCCAATCTGTTTCTCTAAAGAGCGTCTTCACCAGAGAATAATTTTGGAAGTGAAGAGTCAAAGAGCACTGATAAATAATGCAGGAACCTCTGTACGGCGTACAGCCGTACAAATGGGATTGAATATCTTACGTAGAATGGCCGACCTAGCAATGCCACGATGTTTTTTGATCTTCCAAAAGATCAATCGACTGTAACGCGCTTTTTTGAAATCGCCGAAGCGCCAAAGTCCTTAAGAAGATTTCTTTGTAAAGTGCTCTGACTTGCTGGCGTCCGAGATGTCACCGCAGCTCCATCTGATTTGGGTGCATATCGCTGGAAAACTTACGACGCAGAATCCCAGGAAAATGCTTCATCCATTTCTTCTGATCCCAAACGAGTCGATTGTGGCAACCTTTGTTCTTCTCTTAATAAGTTCAATAAAACTAAGCCAACTTTAACAACAACTCATTACTCATTATTTCGAAAACAGAAAGCGTTTCTTAGGGAACCCATTTCTAAATAAAAACCTCCCCCATTTGATGTTCCGTCGCCTTGTCTGCGTCATTTATGTATTTGAAAGTCTGCCTTGAGTCCACCGTGGTCTCCTTTGTAATCGCTTTGATTGCCATCGGACTCTTGGTAGTCTTCGTTGTATTTCCGCCATTGATTTCGATGTTTTTAATTCGGAAATTACTGCATAGATTGCCCCAGCAGCAGTGTCCCATCCGTGTCGAATTGGAAGTATTTTTCTTGAACAAGAATTCCAACATTACACTCGAGCTGGGAATTTAAATATCAATAGTATACCTTGCCCGCCTTGTTAGTGATCTTTGAACAGCAGAAGCACTTGCACAGCGGTGTTTGATCGTACGCCCTTCGAAAGTTGTCATTAGTGTATCCGTAGATCAGCGGATTGATTGCCGAATTTAGAAACATCAAATAATGAGCGGTATACCAAAGTATGCGGTAGCTACCGTTCACTGCACCCGTATACGTGCCCAACAGATCGGCCCGCATAAAAACCAGCACAGTGAACGGCACTCGAAGCGCTATAAACACAATAACCACTATAAACAGAGTCTTGGCGACGGTCTTCTTGTAGGACACGTTCAGTGGATGGTCTCTGTTCAGGATTCTCTTTTCATAGAGGTCGAGCTGAAATGAACAATTTGGGTATACGATCTTGTGGAACTTTTTCATTGCGCGTACCTTTATAAAAATGGCCGTGTATGATATCAGCATCACACCCAATGGAAACCATACCAACGCGGATATAAGAACATACCAATACTTTGGCAGGATGTTTGGATTTTCCTTGCAATATGTTTCGGTAAAGTTTTTCCACGTCCGGACTTTGTATGTCCTGTACACAGCCAAAGGTGTTGCAATAGCGAAACCGGCCAGCCAAGTAAGCGCCATCACCACCTTCGCACCTTTCATTGTCAATCGCGCCTCCATGGGCAGCACGATAGCCGTAAGCCTGTCGTAACTCACCGCCGAAAGATTCAAAACAGCTGTTATCAGTAAGGAACCCTCCAAAAAGCCCTCCATCTGACATCCGGCCGCACCGAGCATGTAGTTCTGATAGAAATCATTGAACATAAACATGACTGGACATATGAGAAGAGTCGCAGTGTCCGCTACCGCCATATTGGCAATCAGTAAGTTAGTTGGCGTCCTTAAGGCGCGATTTTGATAGATCAAATAGATTATAATTAGATTTCCAGCGATTCCAAATAAAATCACCGGTACGAAGGTGGTTACTTTGAGGATGACCTCCCATGCTGGTATGCGGAGCCAGATGCGATCTTCAGGAAAATTTATGCTGCCGTAGTCCAGCTTAAGAGGGATGAGATTATATCACTGAGTCAAAAAGTGTAGGAAACTATTTACCAGTTCGTCGAGTGACATGTTTTTGAGAATTGACTGAATCACGTTTTGGCTGGCAGCCATTCTGTGTCTCGGCACTTGAAAAACTAAACAGAAACACAACTCCGTGCGGGACATTACTGCGCTGTTCTGATTCATATCTAAGGCCGATAAGACTTTGCGGAAATCCGATGTAAGTGGTTAAAAGCTTTCGATGACATGCAAAGTGACAGGCTAAACATGGGGGTGTAATCGAATTATGGATTGCAGCCTATGGGAGCGCGAATGCCGGCGCTGTTGGCACTTGTACGGGTGTAGAAACGAAAACAACGTTATCAGACAGGAGAGGGTATGTAATTTGTTTGTAAGCAAAACTATTGACACATCGACAGGTGCTACATCAGTTTTTAGAGGCAGAGGTAAGATTGTGAGACAGATTCTTGCATTCAGCAGCGGGGCTTCGACAAACCTATGGCACCACCAACTGACGCAAATAATCATCAAACCATACGCAGCAGCATTGTCTAAAAGATCAGCTAGTAAAGGTAGGTAGGAGTGGCGGTTTTTATAAGAAAAACCCAAGTAGCACTATGTGCCGTTTTGTACCACAACTCATTTGACCTCGTTGTTTAAAATTGTTGAAAAGGAAAGTTTAGATCCAGCTTGTGGAATTCAAATAGGTTATCAACTCCCTAATACTGCTTTTCGAGACCTCCTCAAGGGAGTCGAAGAAGTGTTTACCCAGAGATCGCTGCCTGGCCCTAGCTAGTGCAGGGCAGGCGCAAAGGTAGTGAGTAAGTGTTTCTTTTTCCGCTGCGAACTCAAAAAAGCAAAGTAAAACAGGATTTTCTGCACGCAATTACAACAACTACTGTACATCCTCGAAGTGCCAAGTAGAGCGTATTTGTTGCAAGTGCGTGCTAAACATCCTATCACTGAAAATAAAACACCAGGCAATATTGACAAAATTCGAAAATTCGATTGTACAATTTAAAAAAATTGTTTTGTTGAACTGAAAAAAAACTGTTGTAATGACAAATGAAATTTATCAATACAACTTAAGTGTCATCAATTCAAACAATATTTTGTCAAACGGATAAAATATTTCGTACAAAAATACTTTGTTGGATTAACAAAAAACAATTTTCAGTTTAGTAAATCAATATTGTGTCAATTAAACAATTTTATTGATGAATTAACAAAGTTTTTGTTATATCCATAAAAACGGGACAAAAATCACTTTCGTGAAATTGACAAAACAAAAATTGTTAGCTCAACAAAATACAGATTATAAATACTACAAACATTCTGTTGAAATGAACATTTTTGTTTGCAGATCTGACATAAATTTTGTTGAATTCATAACACAAGTGTTGAATTGAAAAAACAGGGTAATCATTTAAACGCAATTCTTTTGATGGCGCCATTTATTTATTATTTGACAGGCGAAGTAAAGTAGTTTGAATGTGCATAAAAATCCCCTAAAAAAGTGAGTTCAACATTTTAAAAGTAAATAAATCCGTCTATGGATGAGGACAGGAAAAATTTAAAACATGTAACGACCCCTTAGATATAATATATTGGTAAGAATTGCAATTTGGTACTAAATATAAGACTGTTTAATATGCGTTTTATTAAATATTTAGATTAAATTTGTCTTCAACGCTATGTTCCCGGACTCTTTAACCGAAACTAAAAGACGTGAAGGAGATGACTACATCTATATCGGTGTTTAAGGTATAGCTGATCATTTGATTTTCAAGTTAGATAAAGGCATTCGGTATCATTATGTCTTTAAAGTAATAGCCCTTTTAAGGTTCCGTACTCAAAGAAAAAAAACGGAACCGTCCAAACCCACTAGACCAATTTTGTTCCTTAGTCTATCTCAGAAACTAAAGGGTTTTCCAATAAGATGTGTTATTGTGAATGACCCGCTATTTCGGTAGCTGTCACTTTTGAAGCTTTTATTCTTTGACATTTGACAAGTAGAAACTACGCCATTACTAAAAATGGAACGATACACGCTTCAACAACGCATTGAAATTATAAAAGGTCTGTTCCTTTACTTTTGTAGTAAAATGGAAAAGACTGTCAAAATGGCAGTGGTGGGGATAAATTCTCTCACGGAGAGAGACACTCACGAAAAAGTTAGGGAACGCTTTTGTAGTAAAATACGAATAAAGACAGATACATAATTCAAAATTTCAAAAAAGTCCTACGAATAGTCGTTAAAATTTCGTATAAACTCAAAGAATTTGCTAATTTTTTGACAAAATTAGTTTATTTATCTCTCTAGCGATGAAAGTGGTTCGAAATTATTCGAACTTCTTCTTCATGTACCTATCTGGAAGAGTTTGTACTGATTGAACTACAAGCATTCAAGAAGAGGAAAAAGCGACACGGCATTAAAAATTTCGTGGAGACGATTGTCCTTTCTTACTCCTTACAGCAAGTAAGAAGTAAGAAAGGACAAGGGTAACAATTAATTTTATTTTGCCTCCTGTTGATACCATTTTAATACGCAAGAAATCAAAACAAATGTATTCATATGTCAAATAGGACAACATATTTCAAATCAGCTGTTCATTGAAAGGTGACTGACAGCTTTTTCAATTCTACACCAAGAAATTTGTTGAGTAAAAATTCGTAAGATTCTCAGTGGAGGGGTAATAGCTTGCTCTCTCGATGACGCTCTCTTTTGCGAATTTCTCGAGTTAAGGAACGACATTGAGTAAAATTCGTACGAATTAGTACAAATTCGTAAGATTTAAAAGTAAGGGAACAGACCTAATAATTCCCTACAAAAATGGGGAAAAAACGTCGTGTCTTTGCTGATTGGGTCCTTGAAATGCATGAAAATGATCCGGAATTTCATCGAAAAATCATCTTGGCTGATGAGGCCCATTTCCACCTCGGTGGCTACGTCAACAAGCAAAATTGTCGTATCTGGGGCTCGGAAAACCCAAGAGTTATTGTTGAGAAGCCTCTCCATCCTCAACGTGAGGCTATCGAGGACATAGGGCAGCCACTTTGCAATTTGGTTATGGAAAATTTCATGAAAAGGATATGGTTCTGTATGCGTGCGGGTGGTGGCCATTTGGCATTATTATTAACGGCATACCTTCCTCTTTACTATGAAATAAACATCCGATCATTCATCTCAAAAAATGGCATTTTTCTTTGAATACCAAAATAACACCTCTTATTGGAAAACCCTTTAGTATGTATGGAGGTTGCCTCATCTGCAATGCATGCAGGCTATGGATGCGTTTCTAACTGGGAATGGAGCTACGATGCCATGAGAAATGTGGAATGCTAAACAATGGTAACACCGGGAAATTGGAATGGAGGCAGAGTTTGAGTGGGTTAAAGTCCAACATACGAGCTTTCGATGGTCCCACCTTCTTACAAAAAGAAAAGAATCTTCGCAATTTCCAACTCTAGCGAAGTACGGAACCTTCGTCGGTGCGCGAGTGACACTCGCAATTGGCCGGTTGTTTTTATTTCCCTTCCAAGTCCTCTAACGTTTCTGGTTTGTTGGCGTAGGCGAGCGACTTCACATATCCCCAAAGAAAATAATCCAATGGTGTCAAATCACACGATCTTGGTGGCCAATTGACAGGTCCATTCCGCAAAATTATGCGCTCATCGAATATTTCCTTCAATAATCGATTGTGACGTGCGCTGTGTGGCATGTAGCGCCGTCTCATCCAAATTCATGCCATCCAATTCGGGAACGAAATAGTCGGTTATCATGGCCCTATACCGATGTCCATTAACGGTAACAATTGGGACTTGACCAATAAAATTTTAAAGGTTCAAATAAACATAATCAAAAAACAGAATCAAAGTTTTTTTTTATTTAGAAAAAAAATGAGAGCCGAACAACATCGGATGACTTCTTTTGGCCCACCTTGTATTATAACAAGAAATGTTCATACGCACAAATAAACAATTTTTGTAACCATAACAATTTTTTTGTTATCACAACAAAAATGTTTAAGACAAGATAAAACTTATTAAAATTTTGTCAATTTGATAGAAACATTTTGTGGGACGTATGTTGACAAAAAAAATTGTTGAATCGGGCCTCATTTTTATCAACTATACCAGGGTTTTATTTTCAGTGATACTTTCAATCCTATATTCAATCACCTGAAACAGGTGGACTTTGCTATGTGGTAAACGGACATTTAAGACTTCAAAGAGACATAGCGCGAAGGGATCGCAAGAACCCAAAACGCCTTCGTGCACTAACCTAAAATTTACACCACAACTTTAGTACCAACAAAAAATACAGCTCTTCTACTCCAAATGTGCTGCACACTAAACACCTCCCATCGTAGTTGCACACTTGACTCTGTTGACAGTAGCGGCACTATCTTTATTGACGTTATCCCATGCACCCCAACACGGCAATGAATTAATTTCAACACATAATAGCTGCCGATGTTGATAACCTGCCATGTAAAGAAGGGAATATGAATGAGCTGCTATAAGAACAACACGCGTATGTAAGCCGATTCCAAATGTTATGTCGAGAGATTCTGTATGAACCCGTTTGAGTACTTCGAAATCCGTTAAGATTTCCCTCAAAGCTGGTACACACAGTCTAGCACTTGCTTTGCCAACCAGTTTCACACCAACAATCCCCATGATCGTATCGCTAAAATGTTGTGTCCCATACGATGGCTGTTAGCAATTGGCCTCATATTGAACTCCTTGAACAAGTGTTTGTGTCTCCAAGTGAACATCCAGGAGAATCACAACATTCAGGTGGAACCGTTTAAAACGCGAATAAACAAACGCGACATTTCGCAATTCTTCGATAAAGGTATGGCGCATGTTTTTTTTTGTAACGGTAACTAAAAGCCAAAATGTCAAATTGTAAAATCTAAAATTTTATTGCATAACATACATATATTTACAAGCGAAACAGTGCTTTATGGACTATTCGAATCCAAACAAATCCTTCTTGATGTAGCCCGACTTGTGCTGCTCAAGAAATAGGATGAACTGGCCCATGCTGATCTTTGTGCCCTCGTCGTCGCCCGTCTCCGCGAAGAGTTCTTCGCGGAATCCGTCAAACCTTCTTAGGCTGTCCATTTTGTTGCGTGCTTTCTGTTTGCCTTCCGTTGCTCTGAGAGTGATTCGTTGCCATTGCATTGATTTGATGATTTTCCAGAATTCCTGAGTGTTCTCCTTCAATCCTTCGACGCATATAATTCCCGGCTTGCCGGGACGTGAAAATCCCGATAGGTTAAGTTCACGACTTTGTTTGACGATCTCTTGGCGTTTGGTTTTGCTCTTCAAGTGGTGCGAATAGATCCAGAGGCGTTCAAAGTCGACGATCTCTGGTTGGTTGTCGTGCTTCTCTTGGTCTGGCTCACTAGTGTCGTTGGTGAGAAAGCTGTCAATTTGTTCTTGAATCCACGAGACCACCTGGAAGATGTATGTTTCGGACTTTTCCATAGTGGCGATGTAGTTTTCGATCTCGTGCTTGACGGAAATCTCTTGTTTTTTCGACAGCAGCGCACTGTGGATAGTGACGATGGCATTCTCGATGGCTGGATAGAGGTGGGGCAGTTCAATGCGAATTTCGATCTTGTCACCGCTGCTGGTTGCGATAGTAATCGCGTAGTCCAGGTGAGCGCCGAGAGTGGTCAAGGTGCCGCCGAGGTACTCGTTGAAATCACTAATGACACCCGGGTCGTAAATGTGCATTTCTCCCGGATTGCAGTAGATTGACGAAAGCATGTCCACTTCTTCCAGTTGCTTGGCGATGCAGTCTTTGTAGAGATCCATGATGGCGGGAGCTTGAAAAGAATGAGACGAGACATTTGTGTGTATTTTACTTTTTATTTTACAGCCTCCTATTCGTTCAATGGTTTCGAGAAGATTGAATCGGTGCCGATCATATTTCCGTTGGACATATGCATTTTTACGGTGAACCAAGTCAGGCACTCTGCTTGCCTGCACGTGAACAGAGCTGGCGTTAGGAACTTTGTAATATTTCGCATCGAAGTAAGAAGTTTTGTAGGGACTAGATCAATCCAATAACACGATCACTTTTCAGCACGACACGTATGAAGAACTGCTGAGCTTGGAAACCCCTTTAGCCATCGCCATGGATTGCAAGTCGTTTGGTGAGAAGGGCTTCGTGGCCCTGGCCTACAACATAACGACCTCAATCGAACAAGCCGACCAAGGATCGCCGATCTTTCAAGTTGACTCCCAGCGAATCAAAGCGGTGCAATACTTTGGATCCCAAAACTTGAGTGCGGTATATCTACGGGGCACTGCGAATGATCTTTTCCTTCTGCAGACCTTTGATACGTCATCGAAGGTAAGCGGTTCAGCAGAGAACCTGTTTTGTCCGTACTTTAAATGGTCTGGCTACGGGTTCAACAAACTTGGTAAGATCCCATGCAGCAATGCGCAACGCCTGGAGCCGTTTGTCATCGATTCGGAGAATTACATTGCTGTGGCTAATTATGCCGATCAGTATGGACGAACTGAGACAAATTCGGAAATTTACAAGTACGATCGCGAGAAGCAGCAGCTGGTTCTGTTGCAGAAGATTAAGACTTTTGCGGCAGTTGATGTAAAGTATTTCAGTGTACCCTTCGAAGAGGTCAAGAAAATACACTTTTTGATCTTTGGCAACACGCATTCGAAGGGTGGAAATCGGGCCGATCAGTTGGAAGCGGATTCAGTGATCTATAAATATGAGAAGGGCACTTTTGTTCCGTACCAGATGCTGCCGCTCTATTCAGTGCAAAAGTTTCTCCCAGTAGAGGTAAGGATGGTAAATAATTTGTCCGCGCAAAAGCATTTCTCTGCTCTTTTCAGAACGTCGAACTGGAAAAGTTCATTCTCCTTGTGGCGTGCTCCAATCAAGTGATCAAGATATACAATTTAAACGATTGGAAGTTCGAGGAATCAAAGGCACAGTTTACAGAGGGAGCGCTTGGCAAAGGCGTGTCTAACATGCGGATATACAACGACAACACATACAGCTACTTAGTGATCTCCAATGAGCGCATGCTGGAGAACGAAACCAATGTTTTCCTGCCAATCTACAAACAGGAGGAGCATGCGAACAGTTTGCGCCAACAGATCATCGATTGGACTATGGCAACGATTGATAGGCTGGGGAAGATCGATGTGGAGAAATTACGCAACGATGTAGTCGCTGCGGCGAGATTGAAGAAAGATCGCAAAGTGCCACAAGTTGCAGAGGTTCCATCGGCAAGAATTGAAATTGCGTACACGCGATCGGTAAGTTCAGCAGTTGTTCACAGTTATCTTTCTATTTATTCTACTTTCATGGTTTCAGCTGACCAATTCGAAACGAAATCTTAGCGCTAGCTACTGGAAGGCGCTGTCTTATGCCCACCAAGCGGTAGAGGCCTTAGAAGCCCGTGCCAACAAAAAGCTTTCCACCAAGCGCCACGCGGCCGATGAAGAAAAACCCGAATATGTACACGAAACGCTTAATGTTGGAACACTTGTGGTGCGCAATGAACTGAAAGTAAAGCAAATCAATGGAGTCGATCCGAAAGACGTCCAACTAAAGACCATGTCTGCCCCCAAGGTCATTGTCAATGGGGATTTCCAAAGGCCACCTGAGACTATGAGCAGAAGTGACGTTGTGCCAGAGTTCTTGGACACGCTAAGTGTTGGTCATCTAAAGACCTCAGGGAAGCTTAACGACTTCAGCTGGGGTGAACTCCAATCGAATACGCTGAAGAGAACGGGACAGCAGTTCCTAAAGGCTGCTGTAAATATTAGCACATTGAAAACTGATCGTCTGCTGACCTCTTCTGGGATCATAAACGATCAGAATATTCTAAAGCTTGTACCCATCGACGGCGGAAGGTATGTAATCAACCAGGACATACAGTTTGCAAAGCCCATCTACGTGCAGAAGCTAACGATCAACGATCGGTTGAACAACATTCATGTGCTGCAGAACAAGCTAGATGTTTTGCTGATCGACTCTGATGAAGTTCAACACATAACCGGGCGGAAGACGTTCGATACCATAAGGCTACTGGAACCAGTCACAATATCGGTAAGTTCGAAAAAATTAGAACAGCGATCGAAAGCGATCATTCCCATCTTTTTTAGGGCAAAATCTCCGGCGAGCTAGACATAATATCCCCATTCAAGCCCATCCATCGCTCCATCAACTTAACAGGCCACTACACAATCACTGGGGATGTTGGCATTAAAGAAATCCTGGCAGCTTCCAACATTATGGGCGCGTCGGGCACTTACGGCTTCAAAAAGGTACTGAACCAGGGTGTGTCGGTGTCCGCCCCCTTGCAGGGACTAAAACTACACTTTGAGCAACCGATCGAGGCGAATTCATCGATCGCGACTTTTGTAAATGGCTTCGATCTGCAGCAATTGGTCCGGACTGATTCGGAAGAGGTGCAGATCATCGAAGGCCATAAGACCTTTAAGGGAGATCTGCTGATTTCTAAGGGCTTTGCTCAGGCAAAGCTTGTAAACAACATCGATGTCGATCAGTTGGAAAAGAGTGTTCTCATGATAACTGGACAGCAGAATATCACGGGAAATCTTCGATTTAAAAAACTCATTGCCAAGAGGTATGTTGCCATCTGTCGATTGTAAATAATTCTAATTTTGTGTCTCTCCAGCATTGCGTCCCCATCCATTCGATTGGAAGGCAATGATCTGTCGAACTACCTAACCAAATCTGGTGATCAAGTGTCCGAAGGGTCACTAAAGACTGACAGGCTTAGAACTCAGTTCGCAACATTTGGCAGTCTGGCAACCGAGCGCAAGGTATTTGGCAATAAACTGACCACAGAAAAACACCCAGACGCAACTAGTCAAAGTCCAGACATTTTGCAAAACTTCGAAGGCATCATTGACGTTCAAAATCTAAAGGTGGCTGGGTACATAAATGAAAACTCCGTCGAGGAGATTGAGAAACTGCTAACCCAGCTCAATGGAAACGTTAAATACGTTGGCGCGGTTAAAATCCACTCCGACATGAAGGTCTCGAATCTCTCCTTTACTAAAACTTTCAATGGGATAACCGCTAAGGATTTCGCCAACTGCTGGCTGCAACAGGGCAGGGAGCAGGTCTTTACAGCGCCACAAATATTCTCAAGTGTGTCCATTCCAAAGGGACTAACCCTTTCTGGTAAACTGAATGAACACAACTTCACAGACTTTACAGTCGGTGCCTACAGGACTGATGCGGATGAGCATATATCGGACGCTGTGTTTGGTAAGGTGCTTCGACGTAGATTCAAGATTTACCAGTGAAATTGTTTTTCTCTAGAAAATTCGATCAAAGTGGAAACAGCAATACTTGCAACGACTGTCAATGGGCTGCAAATACCCGAGGATATTCTCGTTCTCAATTCTCCGGAGCCGCAAGAGCTTAAGGACAATTTGATTTGCGAAAAGAACGTTCACGTTCAGGGTCACATCCGAAATCTAGCAACTGTGAACAACATGAATCTGGACCAGCTGAACGACTACCTCGATGGGGAGTTCCAAACCATAACTGTTCAGCATGCAATCTTTGAGATTCCGCCAAGCTTCGTCACACTCAATTCGTACGATCTTAAGAAGACTATGGACACGATTTGGTTCGCCAATGCGGATGTGGACTTACAGCATCACGTCGAGATTGCGGATGGATTCTTTGAGGGTCGACTGGAGTTCTATGTAAGCATTGAAGTGGTTTATGTCTTGCCAGAGAGTGAAACTCATTTCTAGGGACCAATCAACGGAATGAACTTGAAATACTTGGAGGAAAACTATTTCAGTTTGTCCAAGCCACAAGAGGTGTCCGCAGAGATGATATTTTCCAAGCAAGTTGTTTTTGAAAATGACTTTGATGTTCAAAGCCTGCAGCTGTACGGACCGATGATTGAAGGCACAAGGTGAGTAGTTGTAGTGTTTGAAAGAGAAAATATCCGTCAAAACTGAACACCTGTTGCTGTACACAATTCGTACAGCATCGACCGAAGCAGTATTACTGCGATCTTTCGGTGCTTATTATATTTTAGGGACTTGAAACTGAACCTTATTCAACAATATACCTCGGAAATTGACTGGCTTGGTGAACGATCCAGACGGGCTTTGTGTGGCGTAGCCTAACAAATGAAAGGCAACCAATTCCCCAAAATAGCATTGAACCAAACTCAATTTAGCAACATATACGCAAATATGTATATTTTGTTTCGTTTCACTCACATATTTCGCTCTGGCTGGATTTATTCAATTTAACTAAAAATACACAAAAGCACTGCACAACTTTGCGACACCTCTTAAATAAAAACAAACAAAAACAACAACTTTTGTCAACTCAAGTGTCAAGAGGACAGCTGTTTTGTTACATAATACGCGTTGGACTATCCCCCGGCAGATGTCTCTCTGAACCGTTTTAATCGTTACATTTCGAAATTGCTAACCAAACCTACCGTGTAATTTATTTCTACGCGTAAAATTTCTTGTCCCTCTGAAGTGAAATGTTGTGGTATTTCTTTGTTCTTGTCTGTCTTCTGAAGAACTTTTGGCCTTATAATGGTTGATAGCATTCTCAAAACTGTCCCGAGGGGTTCTAAATTTAGCCATTCGCATTTAGGAAGAAATCCAAGTTGCGCGAAGAAAAGCCTTCCTTCATTTTGTTCCTATTAAGTAACGATAAGTCCCAGTTTGCAAATTGTTTATATCATTTTAGTAACTCTGAAATAAATTTCAACGATCTCACCCAAAATTCCCTTCTCAACTTGGATAAGCAACAACGGATCACCGGACAGTGGAAAATCTTCGAAGGAGTAGTCACTGGTAACTCATACCACCGCCCATTAAAACTATACTCTACTTCCGATTTGTTTCTAGGTGACCTCAACAACGTTCGCATAAACAATCTAAACCTAGCCGACGATGTGCTGCGTCTTGACTCACCGCACAATAAAATCACAGCTCAAAAACGTGTTCCATCGGCAACTATTGGTAGGCTATACTGCGAACCTGGGAGTACAGTAAACGGAGTCAATCCAACAGACTGGATTCATAGCGCCGTCTTTGTCTACGAGAACTATACAATTCAGGGCAAGGTGACACTGGACTCCGTGATCTTCTACAATGACATACAAGTTCTGGGCACAGTGAACAATGTTAGCTTTGATGAAAACAGCTTGCTGCTGCGAGATAGAGAACAAGTTATTCAAGGGAGTGTGCAAATTGTTACTAAATTGCCCGAAGAACAGAGAATCCTTTCGAGTACGTTTGAGCAAATGAACGCGGTTAGTATCAATGGATTAAATGTTGAGGAGTTCTTTCGCAATCAATGTGTAGGAACGAATCAGTCACCTATTAAAGGTTCTGTTACGTTTATTAGTCCTGTGTACACAGAACATTTTGACAGTGCAACGGAGTTCATTCATTCGAAAGGGAATAGAGCCGACTTCAACCAGATGCACAACAGAACGGTGGAGATGTTTGCCGAGCTGAAGGAAATTGTCCAACGCATTGGGCATAGCTATAGAGGTGAGAGGAATGTAGTGTGAAATGCGCTGAATTTTAATTCGTGTGTTGCATTTCTAGGCGATGTGTACTACCTGAGCCACTTTGAACACAAACAAACGATGCATGTTTCTGGTAAGAATGTGATCAGCCTAACGCTGCGGGTTGGTGAGGAGTTTGTGGACATTATCGGCGTCCTCAAGGATCATTATGACAGCAATGTGATCTTTTATCGTTGGGACTTTTACCAGCAGCAGTTTGTCTTGGATAAACGTGAGTACTTCCTTTTTGTAATCATTCTTACAGGCAAAAGGCTCAGTTTAATAGGTATCTCGAGGTATATAAGAGACCGAGATCAGTGGTATTAAGTGTAAGGGATTAATCTAGGTCAAAGTGTTTTTCAACTATCTTGTCCTTCAGAGTGAGAATGGAAGACTCTTCGTTCTTGAAATTTCCCAACCATTCAAGACGGCAGATGCACATTTTTCGCACCAAATAGGTGTCGCTTCATCCCGCGAACGTCGTTTTTCGTTTCATCAACAGAGAAACATTCCCCACCCAAGGGCATTTGTCGCATCATTGATTAATGTTCTGAACTCGTTCAAAGTCGTTGGTTGGTTCTGAACTGGTTCAAGGTCGTTGGTTCGTTGGTTTACCCCAGTCAATCCTTTTTGAATCAATTATTCACAAAAAGCGCGCCTCATATGTACAAGTAAGAGTGCCAGCTGCATTAAACTGTGTATGCTTTGGCTTACACTAATTTATTCATCAAATGCTTACATGTATAATCATACAAATATATTTTATAAACTATCATCATAATAATAAGACAAAATAAAAAGGCAGCATAAATCTTGCATCACTGCCTCGGGTGCAGTTTGAAACCAAATACGTTTTTAAACATCGCATTCGGTTAGAATTTACTAAACAAACTCGGACGAGCCAGCTAGGTTACATGAAATCTATCAATAAAAACGAAATACTTTTACTTTGTCAATGGAGAATTAAACGAAAGAAGAAAGAAGATAAATGAAAACAGTTTGAAGGCAGTCCCCGTCTGTTGTGCTTACAGCTTCGCCAATTCGTCCGACTGTGCTTCTATGATCGCCTTTAGGATATTCATCTCCAACTTTGCAGCCGTTTTGCCAGTCACACGGTTCATAATATTGGCCACATACAGGCCCAATGCTTCGTGTCGGTTCGAGTTGCAGAGATTCTTGAAAAACGTCGGCGGAAGTTGGTTCTCAAAGTTTCCGATATTTATAATCTCTCCGGGCGCGTTGGACTGCTTCGGCGGATTGTTATCGAAGATGATGTCCTTCTGAAAGTCGAGCTCTCCAATTTGTGTATTGAAGCCGTTTGATTTGATGGTGGTGATGCCATTGGACAGATCAGTGCTGACCGAGGTGTGGCTCGCCGGAATTGTTATTACATTGATTGGGTTATCTGAACTGGTGTTTGTGGTGCTGGTGGTGGGGGTGGTGGCAGCGTTTATATCATCTAATATTTCTTGTTTAATTTCGACGGTAGTAGCTGCCGTTTGTGTAGTACTTGATGCTTGTTGTTGCTGAAGCTGTTGCTGCTGAAGTGCGGCAACGCTGCTTGTGGTTATCAAACTTCTCTTGTTGGCCGGACCACTTTCCTCGCGTTTTTCAACACTTTGCAGTTTGCGCTTCATTCCTTCGGAGAGGACAACTGATCGCGGGTTGTCCGACACCGACAATCTCTGTTGGGGAGCGGCTCGCACCACTAGTTGGTTTGGAGTGGCTGCAGCTGGTGGTTTAAGTGCTGGTGAAGCGGCCTTTCGCAGGCTAATGCCCTTTTTTTGAAGGGCGTTTGTGTAAGCTGCGCTCACATGTTTCTGTTGTGTTTGATGCGGTTGTGGATTGGCAGCGGTGTAATCTGGTTTGGCTGGTGTCGCTGCATGTGGCACCATCAGTTGTGTGTTGAGGAGCTTTTGTTCTGGCCTGGGTTCTGGATTGTTTTCTTTTTCGGGTGAGCCAGTCGAGCTGCTGCTCTTCATTGATTTGTCTTGATTGTCGCTATCGCCTTCGTAGTCTTCCTCGTCCTCGCGAACTTCAAGGAATTCAACGAACGACTCGTCTTCTGCGTCGGCTTGTTCTTCTGGCCTGGAGAAACAAAAATGTCGGTGAATAAATAATCACATTTAATGGGGGTTGTTAACAGGATGTCGGTCTCAATTTCGTTGCTCTGTATGTTGTTATGAGGGATATGGTTTGAGAAAGAAAGGGGATGCATCGGAAGATAACCTAGCCTCGCTTCCGCAACCCAAACCGGTTGTTGTGTTAAAAAGGACAAACCAAGAATGCAGCTACCTGCGGTGCGAATGCAGCGATATAATTGGCAAGGTCAGAAACAAATTATAGCAATCGCAAAGTTCGGCGTGCCACTTTCAGCTGCGATTTGTTACTTTCTTGATCCGATTCTTTGCTCTTAGACTTTCCCAAATATCTATACTCACTCTGCTTTCGGTTTGACTTCCTCCTCTTTTTGACGGCAAATATCTTCCATATTTTGGTACAACTTCCATGTACTGGACACCTTCAGTTTCTCTTGCTCGTATTTCTTTTGTAAAACTTTAAAAATCGATTTTGCCTCATGTGCTGCATATTTGGAAAACATATTAATTACAATTAAATTCGGTTTTATTTAGGTGTAGTCCTACCGGAAAGTTTATTTTTCTTTGCGACCTTAATCCAAGCATCATCCTGTTCCTTTTTTGTGGTCGACGCTTCGTTGTATGGATGCAGGGGCTTCT
Source organism: Cheilosia impressa (assembly GCA_948293265.1). NCBI lineage: Eukaryota > Metazoa > Arthropoda > Insecta > Diptera > Syrphidae > Cheilosia > Cheilosia impressa. Next base: position 47,087,786 of record OX411884.1, on the reverse strand, counting down.
CTTCGGCAATGTCCGCCAGAATTTTATCCAACTGAATTGGCATTATTGCGTTGGCAAACAATTTTAGACCGTTGTAAGTAGAAAAGATATGATTGCAGTAGTACAATTTATTTTATTCAATACAGCACAAAATGTAACGTCGAACGGCGGCAAAAGCTATAACCCAAACGAATGGTAATGGGGGACAAGCGAAATTTTATTTGATGAAAAAGAAACAGCACAGCCTTTGCAAATCTGCTTTTTTCGCTTTGTTCTTTATTGAGGGAGCTGTCTCTTTCTAACTGAACGAGTTTTTGAATGGCTGCTGTGCAGTTTGCTTTGGATGGCGGTTTTTTCGTTAAGAAATGTCATCACTTGTTCAAAGTTGGCTGTGGTTATTTTTGCACCAAGGGCTTTCAAACTTTTTCGGAATTTATTTATTTTTTTTTTTTCAAGAACGAAATATGTAGTTCCCAATTAATTTAGCCAATAAAATACTTTGTATGAGCTGCAAGTGCTGCGTCAAAATGCAGCAAACACATTCAGCTTAAGGGCCGACAACAGTTTACAGTTGAGGTGCAATAGCGACTCCATTTTGAACGGGGAACGTATTTGTCACTCGTATTTGCTTCTAACTTGTTTTTGAAAAGTTTAACTTTCGATCAGAACAAGTTGCTTTGCCAACTGAACACAATGACAATAGATCTAGCTCTGCAGTCATTCTTTTGTGAGTAATGCAATTCAGTCAATTATGATAGGAGAGTTGTGAAACCACAGCACATTTTTCTGTTTACCAGTGTTATAACCTTAAGCACAATTTTAAGAGCTCCTTCCTGTGCAAGCACTTTGAGATCCGCTGTGGTTCTTATCAGTAGGTAATTAAATTCCACTTTAGAAATAAACAACTAAACAAGTTTGTTATGATCTCCATAAAAGAATAAAGGAACTAGCTAATATCTTCAAATACCAATCGATACTCAAACATCACACGATGTCCATATTTTGCGTAACTGTAATATTGTGGGTATTTCCTCATTTTACGCTAACGAGCCACCTCCCCATTGTGATAAATACCTGGGGGTTCATTGACGCTGCCAGCGAAGCATGGAGGGTTCTGCAACAGCCACACAAGTCCGCGTTGGACGCCTTGGTTGAGGGTTGCAGCACTTGCGAGCGCCTTCAATGCGACGGTACAGTCGGATATGGAGGTAGCCCCGACGAGCGTGGCGAAACAACTCTAGACGCGATGATCATGGACGGAGCGACAATGAACATTGGAGCTGTGGCTGCGCTGCGTTTTGTAAAAGACGCAATTAAGGTGGCTAGACATGTGCTGGAAAACACGCAGCACACTTTGTTGGTGGGCGATCAATCAACGCAGTTTGCTGAAATGATCGGCTTCAAGAAGGAGACGCTGGCGACTCCGGCGTCGAAGAAAATCTGGGAGGAATGGTGGGACGAAGGATGTCAGCCGAATTTTTGGGTGAATGTCAAGCCGGATCCAAGAAGGAGTTGTGGACCGTACAAGGTGGGAAACAAGTATGCAGAAGCTGACAAAGACAAGGACAAGTTCGGCTTTGGACCAAAGAATCACGACACAATTGGAATGATTGTCATTGACGGGGATGGACATATCTTTGCGGGCACGTCCACTAATGGTGCAAGGCATAAGATCCCGGGGAGAGTGGGCGACTCACCAATTCCTGGTGCGGGGGCGTATGCGGATAACGAGGTCGGCGCCGCAGCAGCAACTGGCGATGGAGATATCATGATGCGGTTCCTGCCTTCGTTTGTCGCAGTGGAGAACCTTCGAAGAGGGCAGGATCCCAGCACCGCTGCATGGGGTGCGCTGCAAAGAATCCTCAAGTACCATCCCAAATTCATGGGCGGACTCATTGTAGTCGACCGTGCGGGTGTGTACGGCGCTGCCTGCACTGGGATTGATAGGTTTCCCTTTTCTGTAGCCTTTGGCAATCAAACTGAACCTGTTGTTGAATATATAGATTGTAGGGATCTGTAGATGTGTGTTTTATTTCGTTGTTCGCAGATCTGTCTTGGTTGCCGAAGAGGAAGACCCTCATCGACATCTTCAGAGTGGCCTTTGGAAAGGCCCAGTATCTCGCTATAGAGACCTCGCTCGAAACCGAGTTCTATCAAAACGTGATTTCAACCGAGACCGAGGGACTGCACGAGATCTTCAGAAGCAACTCTTCGAGGATGATCGAGCCACTGGAGCTAGATGGCGAGCACTGCTTTGTGGTGAACAAGGAGCACAAGGCAGTGATGAGCGTCTACTGTGTGGAAATAAAGGAGAACAGGCTTCGGTTCGTGGAGAAGAACGATCTCAGGAGGGATGGCGTGATTCAAGTAGGCCGTGAATTTAAAAAATAAAAAATGCCCGTGTACAAATCGCTCATTTCAGATCGTGTCACTCGAGAAAGACTACATAGCAGCACTTCTGGCCGACTGTGTGGAGATTTGGAAGCCAAACGAACCAGAGAAGCCAATACAAAGGATTTCCACAGTCAATCCGTCGCAAATTGCAGCTGTAGTGGCCACAAACTCAACGAAATTCCTAGCAATCTGCTCGAAAATCACACCAAAATCGTTTCACCATGGCTCTGTGGACATCTACAGGTAGGCGCACACCTCAATCCGCATTCTTTGCTTACGCTTTCCCTTCCACAGATCATCAGAAGACACCTCATTCGAGCACATCCAGACAATTGACGTAGTCAGCCCGCTGCAAGTTGAATTCGCCCTTCTTCCCGAATCGCAGGACATACTACTCAACATTCTCACCGAGAGCTTCGACGAACCGCTGGCCATCTATCTATATAAAGGCATCGTCGGCTTCCAACCAATTGTCGGCTCGTCCACAGTACCACCGGGCGCTGCGCTCAGCATAATCAATCTCAAGGCCAGTCAGCAGCACCTACTCGCAGTGATGTCCGAGGACGATATCACTCTCATCGAAGCCGTTCTAAGCAAAACTTAACCAAAACACCGTTTATGTACTTTACGTAAAATAGAATTTTCCTTATTTATTGTTTAAAAAAAAACGCCGCTCACTCGATTCACTGCTTAATCGTCGCTCGATTCGACATTTTCCGTTTGTAGTCCCTTGAATGTGGGTACTGGAACATAGGTGACCAATGTGAACAGTTTGTTGGGTGAATCCTCATCGTCATTGCGGCGACGAGCGAGTCGGACGCGAACACGGAATGGTGTGCTCCTGCAAAACGAAAAGTACATTTAGCTAGCCAGTTGACTTTGTGTTCCTTGCGAGTGTACTTACCGAATACCCTTGGACCAGATGTGTTTATTCAAACGGGTATCGATCCTGACATCATTGGTTCCCATTTCCTTCTCGGCGAATTTACGGATTTCCTTGATGGCACGAGGGGCGCGCTTCTTGAAACCAATATTGTGCACACGCTTGGACAAGTGGATTGTGCACTCACGGGTAACAACTTCGTTGATAGCCGACTTGTTTCGTTTCTCAACTTTTGTCTTTGCCATTTTGTTTGCTGGTTAAGCTACACACACAGACCTGTGAACAAGTTAAGAGCATTCATTAGATTTTCCATACAGAAAATGGTCAGAGGTATTTATTTCTTCATCTTTTTTTTGAATTTAATTTTTTCACAACACTGAGGGGGGAAATTATTGAAATTTCACCGCAGTTCGATGCAATGGAATTTATGCGGTCGATATTGTGCGTCATTTTGCAAAGAATTTCAATAATTTCACGGATGTTTTTAGATTTTTTTACAGAAATTTTATTAAAACCAACCTATCGGAAATGAAAGCCTGACGTAAAAGAAATGACGGCTGTCAGATTCGGCGCCATCTACATTTCAAATGGGATGCTCGGAAGTAGTTCAGTGATGCCAAGTTGTGGATGAAATGGCTGCAGTCAGAGAGAGAATTTTTTTTCCATTTTGTTGTTATTGAGTAAAAAAAATATAATATGTCGATATTATATGATTTCATACATTTCAGCATCAGGAATCTGTTTTTTACCTAATTACAAAGTCATACTATGCTTAAAACTTCTGCAGAATGTTGCTAGGGCAAAATTTCATGTAGTTTATTGTAAACCAAGCCCAAGTGTCAATTCCACTTAATAATAATTACTTTCAGAGAAATTTGTGGCACTATCATGACGAAAAACGAATGTTAGGTGCTTCTCCGCTTTTTTTTTCGAACCTCCAGCCATTTTTCCCCCGATATTGTTCACGACATCGACGATTTAACACGAAACATGTATCACCTGGAACTGCCACACCGGCAGTTGAAAACTTCTCTCCAACAAACTCAAAGCGAATAAAATGCCTGCTGAGAAAAAGTTTTAGAAATATCTTCAGGAATTCCTTATAAATTTCAATTATATTTTTACTGTTATTTTTTTGCCAAATATTCACATAGTCGATAAACAAAATGTTTGTTACATAAGCAGACGTCAGAATTTATTTCCCAGAGTTCAAAAGGGCAGAGTTTACTAGGTAGAGAACCTCGCGAACCGCGGACAAAAACTATTTTGGAACGCAGCCAAATGTGACGTCTGAAAAACATTTTTGGTTTCATACAAAATAATATATTTCTCATTCTATTAATGCAATAAATAAAACATGTTAACAACTGTGTGTAAGATTCTTAGCCTGTCCAATCGAATCCCCTACTAACCAACTCCACCTTAGTGTCCCTCGTAGCTGTCGGATTCCTTTGGGGTGCAACAAATCCCTTTATTCGCCTCGGCTCACAGGGAATAGAAAAAATCGAAACAGGTTCCAGATTGAAAAATTTAATTTTAGAAATTCGTTTCATTGGATCACGACTGAACTATTGGATTCCATTTCTCCTCAATCAACTTGGCAGTGTCTTGTACGTGTACACGCTCCAAAGCGCTAGCATTTCGGCTGCTGTACCCATTGCTAACTCGCTCAGTTTTGTGTTTACAGCCGTAGTGGGTTATTTAATCGGAGAGACTATTCCAAAAAGAAGTGAGAACCATAAAATTAAATTTTCGTGAGCTTATCCTCTTAATTTCCTTACAGACGTGATTCTGGGAACGGCATTCGTTGCGGTGGGGACTTCTCTGATCATTTATGACAAGTTGCGCGAGGAACGAGCTAAAGTGATTAATGTGGAATACTACGCCAGATAGTAGTCATGCTTTAATATCCAACAAGTTTAGAAATAAAAAAAAAATAAGGCAAAGGTGATGTTAAGTGAACTTTTTTAGAACGCTGTATGCACGGCATCGACGAGAGTTTCCATGCTGACGATGGGCGTCTGTGGAGTAATTCCATGGCCCAGATTGGCAATGTATCGCGTTTTACCGAACTTCTTCACCATTTCTGTGGTTAGCGAGCGGATTTCCTCCTGAAAATGTTATGTCTTCTAGTATTTATGGAGTGTTAACCGAACAAAGTTACTTACAGGGGTCTTGTACATATCCTCGGGGGCTAGATTGCCTTGCAGTGTGATGTTTGGGCCTACTTCGCGCCTGGCGTCGACAGGATCCACAGTCCAATCGATGCCGATAACGTCGTAGCCAAGAGCAGCTTGTTCCTTGAGGGAGTGGCCAGCTCCTTTTGCGTAAAGCACCTAGAAATTAAAAACATAGTAGCCTTGTGCTGTGTATACAAAAGAATTCTATTACAAACCATGGGAACTGGTGAAATCCCCTGACTTTCTAGCCTTTCGACAAGCGTATCTCGGATTCGCTTTATGTACGGCACTGCCACTTCAATAAACGTCTCTTTGGACAAGTGCTCAGCGCTAGACTCAAAAACTTGCAGCATCTGAGCGCCAGCTTTCACTTGCATCTCTAGGTAGTCCACAATGCCAGCCGTGAGCATAGACAAGAGCTTTTTGGAATCCTCCGGATAATCTGTTAGCCAGCTCTTAGCTTTCGACATGGTTTTGCTACCACCTCCTTCGATCATATAGCCCATTAGAGTCCACGGAGCTCCAGTGAATCCAATCAAGGGCACCTTGCCGTCCAACTTGTGTCTCATCATGGTAATGGCATCGCCTACATATGTCAGCCTGTCCACTGCCCCATCTGGAGTCAACTTCTTAAGATCCACTGGTGTTTCTAAAGGCTCCGGAAATACGGGCCCCACCCCAGCTCTCATTTCGACAGTCATACCGAATGCTTGAGGAATCACCAGTATATCTGAGAAAATGATGGACGCATCCAAATCAAATCTTCTCAGCGGCTGCATGGTAACTTCACACGCCAACTCTGGTGTACGACAAACCTCAAAGAATTCATGCTTCTTACGGACTTCCTGAAATTCGGGTAGATAGCGTCCAGCTTGTCGCATAACCCAAACCGGAACCCGATCTACGGCTTCGCCACGGGCTGCCCGCAGTACATTATCGTTCTTCAGTGCTGGAAAATTCTAAAATATAAATTAAAAATGATGTGTGTTGTGGTCAGTGGAGGGGGGAAAAAATTGCCTAATCACTTTCAAAATGCCGATTGAAGAATGGATAAGGAACTGAAGTAGCAAAAACACTGCACATTCAGTTCGAATTACTGACATTTTACAAACGTATGATGTAAGATCTAGGTCACACTGTGGCTTCTTACCGTTGCGTCTTTCATTATAAGTAAATTATATTTAAATTAATTGGAAAAAGTCAAAGGAAAATGCACCTAACATGCAATGGGAATGGAAACGATTTTGCTGCTTAATATGTCAGCCCGAGTGACAATTGCGGTTCGGTTGACTTTTGACTTCTCTCGTTTTTTCTTTAGGGCTGTCATTTGCATTGTGGGTGCGTTCACAGGCGTTGGCTTTTAAAGGGATTTTCCTTCCTTTTTTTTTAAATTGATAACTATTCGATTGGGCGTTAACAAACTCCACTAGTTGTTGTCAAACTCAAACGCACTTGTATAATTTATTTATTTAAACTATTAACTATTAATAAATTAAGAGATAATAAAAAACAAGATAAGAACTTATAGCGCTAGCTCCCAGGGCTTTCGGCACTTGTATGAATCTAAAGAAACTCTGGAAAAATATTGATTCGTAAAAGTGCTCTGAAATCGGAAAAAGTATTGTCGTTTTCCATTGGTTTCACTCGGGGATCCTTCTGAAATCCAATGGAACAGCAAAACTGCTTCTGACAGAATCCACCGAAGTATTGGTGAAATACCAAAAAATAATCTACGGCTGCTGTCAGCTCACTTGTAAAAAATACATAAATTGCACTTGTATGAGTGCTTCTTGAGTGGATTCTGACTTCAAATCGAGAAGCGAAATTCTCTTCTCAGAATCACCAGAAGAGTATTTTTGTGCCAATGGAACAGCATTTTTTCGATTCCGGACTCTCCCGAACGCTTCTTTTTGTCCAATGGAAAACGACATTATGTCTTTTGCGATTTTGCGACTCTCGTTCAATTTATTAAGCAATGAATTTTAAAGCCCGTATGACACTACATTTTTGTTTGCATTTTTTCTGCTTCTAAAATGAAACCAGAGTAGTACGAAAAATTAGAACGTACACATCTACTTTATGAATGTAGAAACATAAGAAAATTTATTCTGGCTGGAATTTTTGTTTTTTTAACATTTCAAGATTATTTGAAAATAGGCGGTTGCTTTGCAAACAATTGCTACCCACTTCGTAATACGCTTTTAGTTTTTTTTAGTCACCGCTGACTTTTCAACATTAGGCGTGTTTTTGAGCTTCGATCTCAGCAAAGCAAAGTAAAGTAGAATTTTCAGCACACAAACTACATCAACTACTGCGAGTCTCGAAGTGTCAAGTAGAGCGTAGTTGTTGTAATTGCGTGCTGAAAATCCTACTTTACTTTTCTTTGCTGAGATCGAAGCTCAAAAAAACAGGCTTAAACATTATAAAAATGTGGAAAAAATGTAGTGTCATGCGGGCTTTGAATTTATTAAAAATTGAGTTTTTTCATTAAAAAGTTTTTCTGAAGTTTTCGTGAAAGCTCACAAGATATAACGTCTACTTCAGAAAGCTCCCAAGCACACAGTGCTATTAAAACTTCAGTTTTTATTTTCCGCCATCATGTTCAAGTTCCAAAAGAAAATTGACGATAAAACAGTCAGACAAAACCCAGAGAAAGAACAAAAAAGTTCGGCAAGCAAAGCCGAACATAAATTGTGTCGTCGTGTCAGACAACTTGATCAGAAAATTAAAATAATCATCCTATCAGCTTCTGTCGTATTTTCAATCAACAATTAAATCAGTTATTTGCTAAAAAAAAAATACAATGTCCGATGAACTACCCAATCTTGTTGCTGGTCATCCTCCAGCAGGTGAGTTATTTTCAAAATTAGTCTAATACGCACTGAGTATCACGTACATGAGTACAGTACTTTACATACATTCATTTACCTAACATTAGTAGGTATGCATTCAAAGTTTTGAAGAAAAACCGACGTAAAAAGAATACGCCAGAGCGTTGCTCCAAAATTTACCTTGAAATTGATGATAAAGAAATGAAATGAGCTTCTGCGTCGTAATAAAGTTTTCGGAACCTCAACTTACACCTCAGAATTGCCTGCTCAAGGTCAGGCGATGTTTGGTGTCATCCAAATGCAATGCCTACGACTGGCACTGAATGAAGTGCATTTCGTGTAGTTGGGGCCATTCGAGGTCAAATCAAAACTGCGTATGTACAACATAGATAAAATGCATGGCTCCAAAAAACTGGTACATATACCTACGGTTTGTTGACGATGTTTATTTACAAAATGACCGGTTTGGTACTCAAAGCAAGCTCTTGTGAGTAGAATAGGCAAGAAACTTGTTTTGTTTGATTTATCCAAACAAGTCTTGCAGCCAAACTAATATCTAATGAGAGGAGCATTTCATTATCCATGTTTGATGATAAATTACGGTCAACGAAATACACGTCATCTTCGACATCGGAATTGGCTAATCATTTTAAAAATATTGGAGCAATAAACCCCAGCCCATTTCCATTTTATTTTTGGGAGATATCTCCACGTTATCAGTTCTTATCTGTTGTTCTATAAAAAATTCCATTCTGTTTAGGATGGGAGCGATTTTGGAATAAAGAAATGTCTGCTGTGTCATCAATATGCAGTTGATCAATTGGCGTCATTGCTACAAGATCATTATCTTCTCCAGCAGCTTTGCACTGCCCCTGAGTTAATTGATACTGCAAACGTGTTTGGTCTAAAACCAGTCTGAAATTCACTGACAAGCCCTTTTGTTAAACAAACGTTGCAACAAAATGCTCGTCAACAGTCTTAAGGGCAAACCCTATAGAATTCGTATAATGTTTTAGGAAAGACCCAATACCGACCTCCACACTTATTAATACGCTCTATTTTCGTTCCAGTAAAAGCCGGTGGCATGCGAATTGTCCAACATAAAGCACCCAACTCGGAGAGAGCACCTAAGGATGCTGAAGACTGCACAGGATTAACTGTAAGTGGCACATTTCGAATACCCACTCGAGAATATTTCTCTTTAATTGTCCCTTTTACTTTCAGCAACCGGTAAGTGTTAATACAATGTCCGTAAGCGGTGCCCCAGTCAAGGGAAACTCAGATTACACCCCAAAAGCTGCACAAGTTGCGCACTCACCGAAGCCGCCAGATACCTTCGCAATGAAGCCAACAGCTAACATTCAACAGCCAAGGAAGTAGAGCTTCCAACAATCACAAAGGAAAACATCAACAACACAACTGAAATGATATCGTTTAAATATTTTTATACAATGGGGTACAATAGGGCGTTATTTTTGTTAGAGAAAACTCTTGTTCTATTGTTCAGACAATTTTGCATTCCTTGATTTGTATTTACTTTCAATAGTTAATAATTGATAGAATCGATTAAGAACTTTTTTTTTTTTGTTCTCGACTTTAAAACAGAATTGTTTATTACAAACACGCATAACAATATTATTGCTTGTTGTTTCCATATTAAATTTTTTCACTAATTGTTAAGTTAACGAGATTAAAGCGAATTTTGTCAGAAGTAATTTGTTTTATAAAGTGGTTGTGGGTAAAGTTCGTGGAACTGTGAACAGGGCAGCAACTAATAAGTCTCAAGTTTGGCGCTTGGTCAACTTTTTTTTCCGCCACAACGGTCATCGGCTTATAAAAGTTATAATCCTTTCCATGAAGTGACTTCTTTTTTTATTGAAGTAATAGGCAGTCTCCTTAGTTGTTTGGAAGGGAACCTTACTACAAAGATCGATTGGCAAGAATTAATTTTCGCTTAATATGTGATCAGATGTTGCTTTTAGTTGGTCTTTTGCTGCCTTCACGTCTTGAATGTGAATGTTGGTGGTGGCATGAAAGTGCCTAACCATAACTGCTTCAAGTACGACACGGTCCCGGTTTGATAATCATAAATATTGATGCCACAGCGCTCTTCATTCCCATCCTACAACGGATTTCAGGGGGATTGTTCCCAAATGCGCAGCGGATCGCTTTTTTGATGGCGGATTTGAATTTTTGTATAACCGAAAGCACTTTCCAACGTCATTTTGATTGCATTGAAAGTGATAGGTGTTAAGGTGAAGGATTGTTTGCGGACCTAATAAAAATGTAGTCGAATGGAATCAAAAGCGATCCGCCGCGTATTTGGGAATAACCCCCCAGTAGTGATTCTAGACACGGCTATGTGGAAGCTCCATGTCTTTCGCTTTGTTGCTTTACTTAGGTGCTCTCTAAGCATTGTTGTGATGATTATCCAGGATTCATTTTGGTGTTATTCACAGAAAGATCTGCGCATGAGATCAGTGATACCCTTGGAACTGTATTGAATTTTAAGCAAAATTTGCATTTTGCTGGACGAACTCTTTCAGACTTTGCTTTCCTATTGAAGACAGTTGCTTGCGATCGAGTTAGAGTTAATAAATTTGAACGTGGCATTATCATGAGATGGGAATACCTAGGCAAACGTAATGAACTAGTAATCTCTGTATACCCACCCAGATACCTATTCGATTTTTCTAGCAACCTAATCTGGTTTTAGCCTCTTAAATGTTGTTATCTTCGCTGGCGGCTATTGCTCTATGATCTTGCATTCTAGATTCTAAGCAACCAAAATATGCAAGCAGTTTACAATCACACACAGGCGTCATCCTGAGCACAAGCAAATGAATCATTACTCGCTGTGTCGCTGTGATTACTAAAGAATCATTAGTCGAGCTTTTTTCATTAAAATTTCACAAAAAATATAATTCCCTGAATTTTGTTCGCACTTAAGTTGGTTCGTTTGACGATCGCTGTAAATATCGTCGCCCTACTGAACTTCGGTGGTCCGAGGTGCAAGCTTCAAACTTGTAGTCGATTCACGTCGAAGTGGTTCGATTCCACCTGGAGGGCGGAAGGTTTTTTTTTTTTTTTTATTGCCTTAAAAGCTTTGGCCCACTTCGCATTGTTTAGCTTAATAGAAATTCCACTTACTCTACAAAAAGAAATCAAAATTTTATTGTCTATGGAATTTATTTTACAAAAGCAATTCCCATATCCACTGCACCATTATTTCGGTACAATCAGTCTTTCTACTTTTCCTTAGCACTGGAGTTCCAAAGACGAGAACGGGTAGAAGCATCCGATTTATCCTTTTGTGTGATTGGAGTTAAGTGAGCTGCATCTACAATATCCCTGAGAAGATATCAAACTCATAAAAAGCACACAAATGTTTATTCATTTCCAAAACAAACTTGAATTCATCATACGATTTGCTACTGCAAACCGCTCGTAACTTTGCTTCGTTTCGCAAATTATGTAGGTTGTCACTTTTTAAACGAGACAGGCACTCCACTTGCAGTTTATTCAAATCGTCCACGCTTATTGAAGAAATCGTTGCCATTTTATTTTCTGATAAGAATATTATAAACGACTGAATTTTTAAATTATTTTGATAGTATTTCGATTGATTGATCGATGAAGATAATCTACTACGGTTTCCCTAGATTTGTTGTGTCTACAAACATAATAACTTATTTTTGGTAATATTTATGTGCATGCGCAATGGGCATTGTCTTCGATTTAGAGGTTTGCTTCTCGTATTGGCAGCACTTTTTCCAGCACAAACAGTTTTTTTTTTATTTTAAAAGTTCTGTGACTTCATATCCGCGATAAAATCCTTTTAACTCACAATGGCGAAATTTTCCACACAAAATTACATATTAAGACCACTCCATAAAAATAGGTATAGCTTATAGGCAAGTAACGGAAAATCGGCTTGGTTTGGTTTTTTATGGGTCTTACCAATAATAATTCTAACTTCAAACTAAATATGTTTTTAGGTCACAATAGGTAATTTTGTACGGGAAATTCCCCATTTTAAGTTCGTAAAATTTAGCCTGGCCACTAAATGTGATTATTCATCGTGAAACATTTTAGTGGAACGATGTCGACAATTTTACGAATATTTTTTTCTTTGGATTTCTCTGACAATTTGGTTTTATCATTCATAAGCACATTCAGAGACGAAGATGGGTGAAAACTATTTAGTTGAGGTGATCCGCAGTGGTGTCACTTTCAATAAGAAATATCAAAAAAATAAAAGCAACTGTTTGCATAATATCAACGTGTAGGTGAAGTTTTTTTATTTTTTCGATCAAAAAGAATATTGGAACAAAGTTCTTAGGCAGTAATAACCCATGACCTGAGTGCGGCAACATCGGCGTAGACTCCTGGGTAGTTAGAAGCAGCGCATCCGTATCCCCATGAAACAACACCGACAAGTACTCCGCCAGAAACCAATGGGCCACCGGAATCACCTTGGCAAGAATCCTTACCACTGGCAGTAGCGCAAATCATAGTGGCCTTGATTTCGGAACCATAACCGTAACTGCTTGAAGCGCAAGTCGACCTGCTGACTATATTGAGATTGACGTAACGAAGAGCATCGTAACTGGAACCTCCGGAGCTGGTAGTGCCCCAACCGGAAACGACGGCTGCAGCACCAGCTGGCGGGGCAGTAGAAGCCAGTCCAATGGTCTTAATGTTGGATCCCAGAGACAAAGCAGAAGACAATTTGACAACGGCAATATCGTAGACCATGGTGTTTGCGTTGTAGTTGGGGTTGTTCTTGAATGAAGCGACTCCAACCAAAGATCCGCCGCTGGACCTGTATGTTGATCCGGCACGTACCTTCAAGGCGCTGGCAGCAACGTTTTGCAAGCAATGAGCAGCAGTTACAATAACGGTGCTGCTGTAAATGCTGCCACCGCAGGAGTGACCACCATTCCTTTGAAGGGAGATTTGGTATGGGAAATTGCCGATGGTTGTTTCAGAACCGCCCACAATACGGCCGTCCAACTGTGGAAGCAAACCATCAGGGATGGCAGCTCCGAGAGCGCAGGCAACGAGTGCAGACAATACTACGAACTTGAACATTTTCGTTCTGATGTAGAATTAGAAATTAACTGCCCCTTTTATACCCACAAAATTCGCATTTATCTGATCCCGATCTTATCCGTTTCGTTATTTTGAATTAGAATTTAGTTATCGTATAGCTTTCTTATCAGAAACTTCACAGATTGGTTCTACTTAATCTCCGGCCTTATTCAGGGATTGCCAATAGTCCGAGAGTTTCGTGTGACTTGTTGTAAAAAATACACTGGGCCTTACGAATAATCGTTTTTAACCTTCAGAATGTTTTTCCATTGCAAATCAATGCTCTCCACTATTCAACATGGATTTTTCAAGGGGCGATCTACAACCACGAACCTTACAGATTTCGTCTCTAGCACAGTATATGCCTTCGAAAATGGTATGAGGAAGTGGATGTTGTAGCTACTGATTTCAGCAAAGCGTTCGACAAAATCTCTCACAAAATCATACTCTTCAAACTAAAAGCGATCGGTTTTCCACCGCGGTTTACTTCATGGATAAAGTACTATTTAGAAGATCGCAAGTATAGTGTCCTTCTTAGATTTTCTGTTTCTAAGCCATTTTTGGCGTCCTCTGGTGTACCACAGTTTAGTCATCTAGGACCTTTGACTTTTAATTTGACAATTAATGATGTAGTATGTGTCATTTTACAATCTGACCTGGATATATACGAAGATGATATGAGATTCTCTAAACAAATATCTTACACGGCTGACTCTCTCTCTCACTTCAAACTGACCTTAACCACTTCTTTATTCTTTACAGAATCGTTTGGACCTGAACGTGAAAAAAATGTCAAACTATTACATTTTCTCGCAAACGTCACTCCCTGCTTAAAGATCTCATTTCATTAACAAACAGTCTGTCTCCACTGTGATCTAGGCATTATCTGCGATGCTCAACTCATCTTTTGTCCTCACATCGACAACATTGTTGGCAGAGCTAACTCTGCACTCGGCTTTGTAAAACGTTTGTCGAAGGAGTTCTCTAACCCCTGTGTCACTAAATCCCTTTATACGACATCTGTAAGACCACTTCTTGAATATGCCAGCCAGGTGTGGTGCCCGTACAATAAGGTACATATTCTGAGAATCAAAGCTGTCCAGCGTACGTTTTGCCTTAAGTGGAATTAGGATGACCCTCACAATTTACCCCCTACGAGAATCGCTTAAAGCTGCTCGTTTACGAGATAAATATAAACTTTTACAATCAAAGTCTCCTACTATGGACAAATCAAATCATGTCTATTACCCCTAATAGTCGTATGTCAAATTTACAACTCTTTCCGTGATACCAATAATCATTTCAAGTGTCACGACTAAATTTTTATAACTCACAGTGGCGAAATTTTCCGTACGAAATTACATATTGTGACCTACAAAATATTTACATAGTTTTAAGGTTAAAAATGCCCACTGTACTTTTATAACAAATGCTCACTGTACTTTTATAACAAGACACACGAAACTTTCGTTTTATCCTTAAAAGCAGTTGTAATGCCAAAATGGCTCTAGAAACGGACTCTTGGCAATCAATGAATAAGACCGGAGATTAAGTAGAACCAATCTGTGAAGTTTCTGATAAGAAAGCTATACGATAACTAAATTTTAATTCAAACTAACGAAACGGATAAGATCTGGATCAGATAAATGCGAATTTTGTGGGTATAAAAGGGGCAGTTAATTTCTAATTCTACATCAGAACGAAAATGTTCAAGTTCGTAGTATTGTCTGCACTCGTTGCCTGCGCTCTCGGAGCTGCCATCCCTGATGGTTTGCTTCCACAGTTGGACGGCCGTATTGTGGGCGGTTCTGAAACAACCATCGGCAATTTCCCATACCAAATCTCCCTTCAAAGGAATGGTGGTCACTCCTGCGGTGGCAGCATTTACAGCAGCACCGTTATTGTAACTGCTGCTCATTGCTTGCAAAACGTTGCTGCCAGCGCCTTGAAGGTACGTGCCGGATCAACATACAGGTCCAGCGGCGGATCTTTGGTTGGAGTCGCTTCATTCAAGAACAACCCCAACTACAACGCAAACACCATGGTCTACGATATTGCCGTTGTCAAATTGTCTTCTGCTTTGTCTCTGGGATCCAACATTAAGACCATTGGACTGGCTTCTACTGCCCCGCCAGCTGGTGCTGCAGCCGTCGTTTCCGGTTGGGGCACTACCAGCTCCGGAGGTTCCAGTTACGATGCTCTTCGTTACGTCAATCTCAATATAGTCAGCAGGTCGACTTGCGCTTCAAGCAGTTACGGTTATGGTTCCGAAATCAAGGCCACTATGATTTGCGCTACTGCCAGTGGTAAGGATTCTTGCCAAGGTGATTCCGGTGGCCCATTGGTTTCTGGCGGAGTACTTGTCGGTGTTGTTTCATGGGGATACGGATGCGCTGCTTCTAACTACCCAGGAGTCTACGCCGATGTTGCCGCACTCAGGTCATGGGTTATTACTGCCTAAGAACTTTGTTCCAATATTCTTTTTGATCGAAAAAATAAAAAAACTTCACCTACACGTTGATATTATGCAAACAGTTGCTTTTATTTTTTTGATATTTCTTATTGAAAGTGACACCACTGCGGATCACCTCAACTAAATAGTTTTCACCCATCTTCGTCTCTGAATGTGCTTATGAATGATAAAACCAAATTGTCAGAGAAATCCAAAGAAAAAAATATTCGTAAAATTGTCGACATCGTTCCACTAAAATGTTTCACGATGAATAATCACATTTAGTGGCCAGGCTAAATTTTACGAACTTAAAATGGGGAATTTCCCGTACAAAATTACCTATTGTGACCTAAAAACATATTTAGTTTGAAGTTAGAATTATTATTGGTAAGACCCATAAAAAACCAAACCAAGCCGATTTTCCGTTACTTGCCTATAAGCTATACCTATTTTTATGGAGTGGTCTTAATATGTAATTTTGTGTGGAAAATTTCGCCATTGTGAGTTAAAAGGATTTTATCGCGGATATGAAGTCACAGAACTTTTAAAATAAAAAAAAAACTGTTTGTGCTGGAAAAAGTGTTGCCAATACGAGAAGCAGTCCTCTAAATCGAAGACAATGCCCATTGCGCATGCACATAAATATTACCAAAAATAAGTTATTATGTTTGTAGACACAACAAATCTAGGGAAACCGTAGTAGATTATCTTCATCGATCAATCAATCGAAATACTATCAAAATAATTAAAAAATTCAGTCGTTTATAATATTCTTATCAGAAAATAAAATGGCAACGATTTCTTCAATAAGCGTGGACGATTTGAATAAACTGCAAGTGGAGTGCCTGTCTCGTTTAAAAAGTGACAACCTACATAATTTGCGAAACGAAGCAAAGTTACGAGCGGTTTGCAGTAGCAAATCGTATGATGAATTCAAGTTTGTTTTGGAAATGAATAAACATTTGTGTGCTTTTTATGAGTTTGATATCTTCTCAGGGATATTGTAGATGCAGCTCACTTAACTCCAATCACACAAAAGGATAAATCGGATGCTTCTACCCGTTCTCGTCTTTGGAACTCCAGTGCTAAGGAAAAGTAGAAAGACTGATTGTACCGAAATAATGGTGCAGTGGATATGGGAATTGCTTTTGTAAAATAAATTCCATAGACAATAAAATTTTGATTTCTTTTTGTAGAGTAAGTGGAATTTCTATTAAGCTAAACAATGCGAAGTGGGCCAAAGATTTTAAGGCAATAAAAAAAAAAAAAAACCTTCCGCCCTCCAGGTGGAATCGAACCACTTCGACGTGAATCGACTACAAGTTTGAAGCTTGCACCTCGGACCACCGAAGTTCAGTAGGGCCACGATAACTACAGCGATCGTCATACGAACCAACTTATGAGCGAACAAAATTCAGGGAATTATATTTTTTTTTCACTAACCCGAGAGAAGTCTTTCCGTTTTGCCTGCGCTACAGGGTTCTTGGTTTTTTATCATCGCAGGGCGGGTTATAGCCAGCTATCCAATTATTGCACCTAGTAGTTGAACTAATCCGCAATTTGTCTTTCATTTTTTAAAATTTGTATGTTAAGTATTACTGCATAGAGGATTAAATACTGTTTTGGTTTTATTTTTTGAACTATGTAGCTTTTTCAAAGGTTTTACTATTCTTAACCTCCTAGTCAGATTGCTCTTTCTATTTCTAGATCTCTATGCAGATCAGCGTTTCTAATGTACATACCACGGTGCATTTATTATAATTCTTAGAACTTTTCTTTGAAATGCTTTTATTTTCTGTAGATTTGTAAAGGTATTTCCCTATAAGCCAATACATTTTACTATAGCGCATATATACAGTTCTCCTCTTTGTGCTTTCCAGCGCATTTTTGCGTCTAGCGTAGGGTGTCCATCTGGGACCTTTCTAAAAAGAGAACATTTTGCTTTAGAATCAATAAAAAAAGAGAACTTCGAGGAAAAAAAAAGGGAACAAAAAAGAGAACATTCTGAATTTAAAAACACAAAACAATTCTATTGAAAATCACATAAACAATTAAAAATTAATTTTTTTTTTTTTTCAGAAAAAAAAGGTAAAAATAAGTAAAACATTAACAAAATAAACATAAATATATTAGTTAATTGCTTAAAAAAGTATTAAATAAGTCTTTAAATTGTTTCAAATCACATATGTAACTGTTATTCATTTCGAAGCTGTTAAAACGAGCTTTCCTCTTCCTCAATGTCATCTTGATATTTTTCTTTCTTTTTAATTTTTTTTAATATGGCTTTGTCGTTCAAAAGAATTTTATAGAAATCTTGACAGCAAGTTTCTCTATTGTTATAAACTACACAAAGAATAGATTTGATAGTAGATATTTTGAGTCTATTTCTTTCTTTGGTCCATTGGCCCCCAATAAGAGAAAATATTCTTTCTACGTTTGCATTTTGTTCTGGAATTGCAAAAAAAAACTCACAAATTTTGGAAAGCTCTGAAAAGTGCTCAGGATAATTTAAACTTTGAAAAAACTTTGTCCATTTTTCACTTCAAAGTGATTTATTGAAATTAATATCTTTTGAATTCTCCTTAAAAAAGTTATTTAATTCACAAAATTCATCAAAACATTTACTATCATTTATAATAACTTTTTTAGAATTTAAATAAATAATAGTAGTTTCGACGTCTTCCCATTTTAAACTATTTTTTAGTGCCATCCAATAAAAACATGAAAACTCTTCCAATTGAACTGTCCATTTTTCCAAATATTCAAATGATTTTTGATAGCATGTGAAGCAATAGCTTTTAAAACTGATTGCTTCTTTTGAATGACCAGTTTTCAAAAGGTTATTTATTTTTGTTTTTACTTCAATGGGTAGAAAAGCACTTTCTCTTCTATCCTTTAGGAAAAAAATTTTTTAAATCATTTAATATTGTCATTACTTCTAAAATTGAGTTTTTTTCTGCCTCCATCTCTTTCGATTTCTCAAAAAATACATAAGTTATTGAATGTACGAAATATAAGAACGCTTCACTTAAATCAGATTGGAAGAATGTCAGTAGCATTTTAGGAATTGATTCAAAATAAGATTTTAACGCAGGAAACATCTCAAGCACTCGATTGACTGCAGGATACAGCGAAAGCCAACGTGTACCTGAATGTCTTAAAAGATTTTTGTGCTCCAATTCAGCGAAAGCACAAAATTTTTTCAAGGTTTCGTTTCGTACGGTGTAAATAGAAAAGTGGTTAAATATTTTTAAAACAATGGATTCAATATCTATATCCATACAGTCAAGGCCAGCTTTTGAGGCGTTATGTGTTATATGAACTGGGCAACCGATGCCTATCAGTTCTGTTCCTGTTGTCGAATTTAATTTATTAAATATGTTGCAGGTACCTAGCCTTCGAACTCCACCAAAATTAGTGTTGGTATTATCTGCCGAAAACGCTATACATTTTTCCAAAAGATTATATTTAACTAAACTGTCCATAATATAGTTTGATATAGTTTCTGAAGTCTCGTTTGGTAAAACGTCAATATGAATTAACTTTGTTTGAAGTCCATGTATTTTGCTAAAATATTGTATTAAAATTGGAAACATTTTTAAATTTCCATGATTACTTCCATCAGTTGACTTCAGAAACATTGTTAATTATTTGATCTATACAAAAAGGTGCAATGACACTAGTTGCAATTGCCCTTATTTTAGTATGACCTGCGATTACTTGCTTCACTATTGCTGAGTCGTCTGAAATAACCTTAAGCATTTTTGTGGAACAGTCGGACGAACGAAAGCTAAAGTTATGCTTCATGGTATGAAATGCCAAAGTACCTTCAGCAGCTGCAATTTTGTCCTCCAGAATATTTGATTTTGGTTTTGGAGCAAAATACTGTTGAAGGTTCGTAGCACCACTCTCGGATCTGAGAATAGATTGGTGTTTTTTTGTTTGAATATGTTGCTCTAAGTCATATTTTCCTTTATTTGAGACATTCACATTGACTTTGCAGACAGTACACTGCGCCTCCCATTTGGTTTTTGCATCTTTAATGAAGCATGCATATTTTGTTTGCATTTCTTCTGAAAAAATGCATTTGCTTTTTGTGGCCATCACAATTGTTTTCTGTAAAAACGAAAGTTGATGAGCTCATGAAGACAATTAATTCACTTGAAAACTCACGTTTCCCGTAAAAAGTAAAATTAATTAGGTAAATATCGCCGCAAAATAAAACGAAAAATATAAGAAATTGTTAATTTTATTTGGAATTTGACATTTGACAACCACCGACTGCCACGGCAATGTAGTATGTAGAATGTAGTAGAATCGTTTGAATACTTGTTGTAGAAGATCTGCAATACCTTACACCGCAGTAATAGAATAAAGTTCAATACTTTTACTTTACACCATGGTTACATTTTGTTGAAAACAACATGAATTTATTTAAGTTGTTGAAAATTATTAAAGATTAATTAGAACAAAAAAAAGTGACTTGCAAAGAAAAAAGAGAACAAAAAAGATCCTTACGGAAAAAGATAGTGTAAAAAAGATCGCAGCTAAAAAAGAGAACATGTTCTCTTTTAAAGAGATAAGATGGATACCCTAGTCTAGCGTCATGCCTAGATATTTGGCTGTGTTTGCGTAGTTTACTTTTTTACCATTTATGAATACTGATATGTGCTGAACATTTCTATTCGTAAAATTTACATGGACCGACTTTGGGTCATTTAGTTTAATTTGCCATTTTGCGGTCCATTTTGATATATAATTTTTTAGTCGCTACTTCGACAGTTTCTACAACAGCAAGGACAACAGTATCATCTGCAAATGTCGCCACAGTTGTTTCATCACTATTCGGCAAGGCGATGGTAAATAAGAGATATATAATACAGGGCCAAGCACACTGCATTGCGGTACACCAGCTTCTATTTCTCTTAATAAAGAGCAAGGAAATGCCTTGTTTACTTCTAAGGGTCGCTGTAGTATAAAGGATTCTAACATTTCTTTGGCAGATGCTTTTGCAAATTATGGATCAGTTCTTTGTGCCATAATTATTTAAAAGCTTGCGGAATCACAATCACTTCTGCGACTTTCCACATGCTAGGTACATACCTTAAGCTGAATCTGTGCTAGTTTCTTTAAGACCGTTTTGGAAATAGTTTTACGTTTTTTCCTGATATTAAGTCAGATCCGGGTGCTTTCTTAGTACTGATGCCTTTTTTTATTTTCCATTGGCGATTTCTTTTGCCTCTTGAACAAATCTCTCCTCTTCACACAATGCTTCGTCTTGACGTTTCCTGACAGACAGATTGACACCTTCAAGATAATCAGCAAATAAATTAGCTTTTTCTTGCTTGTTTTTTTGGTCCAGTTACCTTTTCTCTTTTTCATTGGCGGGGTGTGTGCAATTGGCCTTTTCATTTTCTTTGTTGAGTACTCGGTACTAGCATCATTCGGAAGATTGGTAAGGTATTTTTTAAGAGACTCATTTCTAAATTCTCTTATCGATCTTTTTAGCTGACTGTTTAGATTATTGAGTATTTTTTTGTCAATGGCCGCTGAATTGTGGGGATGTGGAGTGATATAAATCATACCCTAGCAGCTTAAAGTTTGTTTTGAATTTTAAGTGCGTCTCAGAGACAAGACATATATATCTTCGGTTCGTGTCAAGGACTACTTGGATTTCTTCTTTACAATTCCCGATACCATTAGCATTCTGCTCCAGGATTTTTAAGTAATTCATCATGTTCGCCTTTTATGTGCAGCCTTGTTATTGCTGCATTTTTTCTCGAGGAGCGAGATTCTTTCTAATATAGCTTTATTGCTTATATCCATGCATCCTATTCTATGGATCTTCTTTTGCTTCATACAATCTATAGTATGATGACTTCCTTCGCACTTAACACATCTTGTATTAGAGCTGCAAAATTTATTCGTGTGTCCATATTTTTGACAATTCTTGTACTGTGGTCCTAGTTTTGATTTCCTTATGGCATGGATATCTACCTTCATTTCAAGGATGTCTTCAATTTTATATATCTTTTTGATATATTCATCGTGCTCAAACGTAAGCATAAACATTGGTAGCGGTACTTTGCTTTTCGATCTAAGCATATTGACAGCTTCTAATATCTTTAGGTTAGAAGCTGTTAGAAGCACAGAATGCAGTGCTGCAAGTAAAACAGATGTGCAGAAAATTGTTTGACAAGCTTTGTATTGGCTAATATGGCTACTGTCATTCGCCGACTAAGCAGCTGATTTGGTTACAACTAAAACAAAAACAAAAACGACCAGCATATGTCAAAAGTCTATGATGCCAAATACTTTGAATTCCAATTTATTTTCTTTTGCGTTGTGGTACGCTTGAATTTTGCAGCAAATTTATAAATAGAGACATGTTGCAGTGCTGCAGTGAGTGTATTCTAATTCTAATCTTGCTGTGCAGTGAATTCTGCACATGTGTTTTGGGCATAAGGCAGCAAACACCAAAGGTAAACCCAGTCATATCCTGTCAATAAGCAGTTGCGCCCAACATCGAAAAGAACAAAGGGCCTTACTTATTTTAGTTCACAATAAGAAATTCGTATGGAAAATTTCGCCATTGTGAGTTAGAAAAATTTAGTCGTGACACTTAAAATGATAATTGGTATTGCGCAAGGAGTTATAAATTTGAGATAGGTAGTAGGGGTCATAAATATGATTTGATTTGTCCATAGTAGTAGACTTTGATTGGAAAAATTTAAATTTAGTGGATAAAGTTCTTCTGAACGCTGCCAACAACTTTACTTTAAGTGGCACATATTTGGTGCGAGTGTGTTGCTGAGCCGGAATTTTTGAAGTTACGTGACATTTGTCAATATGAATTTTATGTGAAGGCCCAGTGCATTTTTACAACAAGACACACGAAACTCTCGTTTTATCCTTAAAATGGCTCTAGAAACGGACTCTCGGCAATCCCTGAATAAGGCCGGAGATTAAGTAGAGCGTTACAATCTGTGAAGTTCCTGATAAGAAAGCTGTACTATAATTAAATTCTTATTTACCCTAGCGAAACGGATAAGATTTGCTTGAGATAAATGCGAATTTTGTGGCTATAAAAGAGGCAGTTAATTTCTAATTCTACATCAGAACGAAAATGTTCAAGTTCGTAGTATTGTCTGCACTCGTTGCCTGCGCTCTCGGAGCTGCCATCCCTGATGGTTTGCTTCCACAGTTGGACGGCCGTATTGTGGGCGGTTCTGAAACAACCATCGGCAATTTCCCATACCAAATCTCCCTTCAAAGGAATGGTGGTCACTCCTGCGGTGGCAGCATTTACAGCAGCACTGTTATTGTAACCGCTGCTCATTGCTTGCAAAACGTTGCCGCCAGCGCCTTGAAGGTACGTGCCGGATCAACATACAGGTCCAGCGGCGGATCTTTGGTTGGAGTCGCTTCATTCAAGAACAACCCCAACTACAACCCAAGTACCAAGGTCTACGATATTGCCGTTGTCAAATTGTCTTCTGCTTTGTCCTTGGGATCCAACATTAAGACCATTGGACTGGCTTCTACTGCCCCGCCAGCTGGTGCTGCAGCCGTCGTTTCCGGTTGGGGCACTACCAGCTCCGGAGGTTCCAGTTACGATACCCTTCGTTACGTCAATGTAAATATCGTCAGCAGGGCGAATTGCGCTTCAGGCAGTTACAGTTATGGTGCCGATATCAAGGCCACTATGATTTGCGCTGCTGCCAGTGGTAAGGATGCTTGCCAAGGTGATTCCGGTGGCCCATTGGTTTCTGGCGGAGTACTTGTCGGTGTTGTTTCATGGGGATACGGATGCGCTGCTTCTAACTACCCAGGAGTCTACGCCGATGTTGCCGCACTCAGGTCATGGGTTATTACTGCCTAAGAACTTTGTTCCAATATTCTTTTTGATCGAAAAAATAAAAAACCTACACCTACACGTTGATATTATGCAAACAGTTGCTTAATTGTTTTATTTTTTTGATATTTCTTATTGAAAGTGACTGGACCACTGCGGACCACCGCAACTAAATAGTTTTGACCCATCTTCGTCTCTGAATGTGCTTATGAATGGTAAAACCAAATTGTTAGAGAAATTCAATACAAACATTTATTCCAGGCTAAATTTTCCCTATTGTGACCTAAAGAATGTTTAGTTCGAAGGTTTAGAATGATTAATGGTAAGGCCCAAAAAAAACCCATACTGAAACCACTTACTTCGGCCGATTTTCCGTAACTTGCCTACAAGTTATATTTTTATGGAGTGGTCACGATTTGGTGCGCAAATTGTTACATAAAAATTCGTATTGACAAATGTCACATAACTTAAAAAATTCCGGCTTCCTAATACACTCGCACTGTGCCACTTTGCTCTTTTTTATGTTTCTAGTATAATAATATCTTCTTTAGATAGTTTTATTAATCAAACAAATTTAATTATTCGCCTTTTTAAAATATATTGGGCGGTATTAATAATAATTTTTAACCTTCACACTAAATATCTTACATCGGTCACAATATCAAATTTTTAAAGTAAAATTTCCCCACTGGGGGCTAAAAAAATTTAGCTTGGACTAAATTTACTATCGCGCAGAAACTATAAGAACAAATTTAGTCAGACCAAAAAAACTCATTTGTTCGCCTAAGAACAAATTTAGTCAGACCAAAAAAACTCACAAGTGCAAAATTTGTATGAAAACTATAGCTGTTTTGAATTACTAAAATCTAAAGCCGAAACTAAAAATGTTTATTGGATGTGGACTTTAGAGCTCAGCGTCGTGCTTACTCTACATTTAAACGGACTTGTCAGCGTTGCATAAGGTCGTTTCATATCGTATTTTCTTAGATTACTGTTTGGCTTTTGTGTGCATTTGTCAATTGTTAGGTTCCGCGTACCTACGTATAGTACGTGTACTAATAATCATTTCTAAACTTCAGTAGGCGTTTTCCTTTTTAGGTCAGAGCTGAGCACTGAACTAAGCTCGAGCATTTTGAGTGCGAGCTTTGAACCGAGCGTGCTCAGATCGTTCTGATGTATTTGTGAAACACACTTGAGCACATAGCTGTCATTTGTAATTAAGTATATGTATAAATTGAATATTTATTAATTATTATTTATTAATCATTTATTATTACAACAAGGTTCGTCCGCCATATAAATTATTTTGTGAATTCTGTTTTTTTATCTGTCAAATGTGACTGTAAGTGTGTAATCAGAGCGCGCTCTGATCATACTCTGAACGAAAAAAGAAACAGAAATTCTGAGCTCTGATGTGTCTGAGCTAAAAAAAAAACACAAACTTTTTGTATTACACTATATAAATTGTTTGTAGTTCACAATGGGTAATTTTATATGGACAATTTCGCCATTGTAAGTTCGTCTGATTAAGCCTAGACACTAAATATAATTATTAGTACCGCGCGACGCATCTGACACTTCAGCTATGAGTAGATATATAAGTGCTGCTGATACAACATAGATATTGTAAAAAGTTATATGACTGGCCATGCATACGAAACGAACAATCTGCGCACGAGCCTGAGCCCTGAAGCATCATATTAGTTTCACAAATATGTTTTTATCAATGTACGAATTCCCTCTTCGAAATCCCCACGATAAGGTAGATTCGCTTTTCTAAAAAATGTCCACAATTTCGCATACTTATAGATTGGAAAAGAGCTCCGTAAACTTCAAGCACCTTTTCATTCACGCGTCTGATTTCCTTTCATTAAATTACTTTTTCTTATCAAGCTTGATTTTATCTCATCAACTCTTAAGCTATTCTAAAAGCGTTCCACTTAATGAACTATTTAGAATAGGTCTATTGACGTTAAAAACAATTGGAGTGCCACCGGTTCGCAATTTTTTATCGTCTTTTAAGTTGAACAAGTACTTTTCTTATCTTAAATAACATTTTAGCATTGATTTCCCATTTTTTGTTTTGACAGATTAAGATTTAAAAAGATTTTATGAAAACATTAGAAACGTCAACAATAATTTGTAAAAAAAAATGTTAGGTCCTATGTGAAAAAGATTGCACTTGATTGACGGTTTGAATAACAAATGTCAAACAAATAAAGAAGGACAAAACAAGCCCAACCCAAATTTAAAACGTGTAAGCACTTTTCTTTTAAAGCGTATAATTGCAGAAACACATAATTATGCTCGTCAAACTTAAATGATAATGCTAAAAAGTATGCTAAAAATGTCCACAAAAATTAGGTTTTAACTTTGAATGATCATGACGCTACCAATGATTGTCTAAACCTTAAACCTTATTTGAATCCGCGATACTAATAATCATTGAAGTGTCCTTTTTTCAAAATTTTTGGAACTTACGATGGCGAAATTTTCCATGCAATATTGCATATTGTGACCTACAAAATATATAGTGTGGAGGTTAAAAATGATTATTAGTTGGGCCCTATATCTTTTGACAAGGGGCCTTACTAATAATCATTCTTAACTTCACAATGGATAATTTTATATGGAGAATTTCGCAATTGTGAGTTCAAAAAATTTAGTCTGGACACTAAAAATGATTATTAGTATCGCGGAAGATGACGCCGATCGATATTTTGTCGGATATTAAGTAAATTTTAATCTTTAGCCTAAACAGTGAATGGTCCTTAATTTTTCATGTTACGAAATCATGACGATGTCGACTGTCTTGTTGACTCCAGAACTCGCTGAAAAATCAAAATAAATCAATAAGACGCGAAATAAATTTTGAAGGTGACAAAAATATGGCTGCTCTTTCGTTGACAAAGGATGTCAGGTTTAACTCAAGCAAAAATAGACTGTGTTCTGACGTCAAAGACATATCGTAGACGTGATAGATTAATATTTTGCGATCGGGTAAACAATTTTCTATCTCTGACGGATAAGATTTACTTCAGATTAATTCTCTGTTTGTGGGTATAAAAGGAGAGCAGAATTCATAAAGCTACATCAGAACAAGAAATAGTGCCGTACTAATGACAAATTTTGGTCTCGACTTTAAGCTCACAATTGCGAAATTTGTATGCAAAATATTGCCAATGTGAACTACTAAAATTTAGAGCTGAAACTAAAAATTTTTATTGGTTGGGCCATTGTGTGGAGCATTTGAAATAAAAGCGAGACAGCTATTATTTGTTGTTTAGCACAGTCTCTGAACAATAGTTTACATGACATGGCAACACTGATTTTTACCACAAACTAGGTGCATGCATCCGGATGACAAAGGAGCGCAAAATTGTATTAGTTTTTCGTACTGGGAGTTTTTAAAAATTCGAAAAAGGTGGTGGAATTTTTTTTCAAATTGGACCTATGGAGATGTTGCGACAATTGCGACACAGAAAATGAGAAAAAGCTTTGAGAGTTACCCAACCTAACTCGATCTAAGTGACTAAATGGACTTGCATGATGTAGACATGAAAGACTGCTCATGTTTTCCTTGTCTTATTTTTTTTTAATTTTCTTTATCCAATGTTAAAGTTCGTAGTTTTGTTTGCACTCGTTGCCTGCGCTGTCGGAGCTGTCATATGGCCGAACTTTTTCAACATAAAATGGATGTGACCTACAAAATATTTCGTGTGATGGTTAAAAGGCCCACTGAGGAGGTATACCGAGTACACTGAGTGGAAACTTTCACCCTATTTATTTTATAGGTTACAATAGACCATTTTGTAAGGAAAACCCATTGCGAGTTCGTGGTACCGCCTATTTGGTATTTACGCTAGCGAAACGGATAAGATTTGCTTCAGATAAATGCCTATTTCGTGGGTATAAAAGGAGCATTGAATTTCAAAATCTACTTCAGAACCTAGAAAATGTTCAAGTTCGTTGTATTGTCTGCACTCGTTGCTTGCGCTCTCGGAGCTGCCATCCCTGATGGTTTGCTTCCACAGTTGGACGGCCGTATCGTTGGCGGTATTGAAACAACCATCGGCAAATTCCCATACCAAGTATCCCTTCAAAGGAATGGTTATCACTCCTGCGGTGGCAGCATTTACAGCAGTTATGTTATTGTAACTGCTGCTCATTGCTTGCAAGACATTACCGCCAGCGCCTTGAAGGTACGTGCCGGTTCAACGTCAAGGTCCAGCGGCGGATCTTTGGTTGGAGTTGCTTCATTCGAGTATCACCCCGACTACAACGCAAGAACCATGGTTTACGATATTGCCGTCGTCAGGTTGTCGTCTGCTTTGTCAGAGGGAGCCAACATAAGGCCCATTGGTTTGGCTATGTCAGCACCGGCTGCTGGTACTGCAGCTGTTGTTTCCGGTTGGGGCAGCACCAGCTTCGGAAGTGCAAGTGTCGATACTCTTCGGTACGCCGATGTCAAAGTAATCAGCAACAGTGAATGCGCTTCAAATACTTACAATTATTTATACGAAATCAGACCCACTATGATTTGCGCTGCTGCGAGTGGTAAGGACGCTTGTCAAGGAGATTCCGGTGGCCCATTGGTTGCTAATGGAGTGCTTGCCGGTGTTGTCTCATGGGGACATGGATGCGCTTCCACTTACTACCCAGGAGTTTACTCCGATGTTGCCGCACTCAGGTCATGGGTCATTGACCATGCTTAAAGTTATTGATCAAGAAAAATAAATATACGTCTTAAATTGAACCAAATTTTGTTTGCATTTTTTCTTCTCACTCATGAGTGCGGTCTTTAATCTTCAGCCCAAATTGCAACAAATATACGCTCTACTTGACGCTTACGACATAGGCACTTGGTACATCAAGTGGAATTGAGGTGACAGCCACAGCAGTTTTACCTAAAAGCTTTCTGGTTTTCATGTCAACTGCTAACAGTGCCAATCGCTTTTAGCAGGCTGGGCTTAGGAGAACCTTGAATTAACTCAAAGGTCTAGACATGCAACGAAATATATCAGTTTATACCATTGACAGGTGCATGACAGGATTCGTTACGCTTTTGATTTTTAACTTTTTCTATATTATGACTGACTAACCGAACGACAAATCGAGTCAAGAAAATTATGTGTAAATTCAGTTATCACCTCTAAATGTTACATTTTCTCCCTTCACGATTTTTTATTTTTTATTTGTCATTCGATATTCGTTTGGTTTATTTGCTATCAAAGCCCTCTATGAAAAGCATATTTTATGTAGTAAGGTAGGTGGCCCAAATAAGGCCCACCTTATAGTTTTTCGTTAATAACTTGCAAACGCCTAAAAGAAAATTACTAAATTGACATAAGCATAAGCCTTAGTTTAGTTATCTATATAAAAACACAACATTTATTTGTTAAAACCCAATTTGAAATACATATATTTTCATAACATTTTTAAAAACCTTACCTTGGGCCTTATTATGAACACCTGTTCCGAATAAGGCCCATACCTTATTTTTGTTTAGTTACTTTGGTTATCCTGCTAAAATAGAAGTCCTTTGTCATGAAACAAATAAAACAACGTAGTTTATTATTTAGATATATATTATAATACTATTTATTAATACAAAACAAAAATTAAGCACAACCTTCTTGACTAGGAAGAAAAATTAAAATAAAAAAAAAGAATAAATTTGACTTTAACAAATTAATTTAAAATAAGGAGATTTTTATTAAGAACTAGCTGTACCCGCCCGGCTTCGCCCGTGCAAAATGTGGTTTCAGAATAGTTGATGGAAAAAAAATTTAAGAAATGTACTGTCTTCCAGGGGACACAATTTTTTATTTCTTTTGATAATCGCTGGAAGGAAAAATCAAAAAATCATCGAAAGACATTGTGGAGGTATATAGATCTAAAAAAAAACTCCCGAAGGCTGAGTCTGAGTGGACAATGAAAATGAAAGAAAATAATTTTTAGTTGATTAACTAACTTTTTTTTATTAATGTGACGATTCTTTGTATACTATGTTAGCGGTTTTGTTTCTATCGGCTAAGATAGGTAGAGATATTTCCTGCATTAATTACCCTGGAGCACGCTTCATATAACTGCCCGTGCGTGAAGCAATTCTATATTAAATCAACTCCCGCTTTTCTTAAAGTTTGTCCCTGTGCCTTATTGATTGTCGTGGAAGACAAACATTAATAGGAAATTGAATCCGTTTAAACTGAAATGAATAACTGCTGGTAATTATTTGTAGCCATTCTTGTTATAAACACCGTTTCTCCTTTACCACACCCAGTTAAAATGAACGCCTCCATAAAGTTTTTCTGTAACGATATCACTCTTAATCTGGTTCCATTACAAAGCTCTGGGGGCATTCAAATTGCGATAATGGGACCTCGAACTTTTAATTCAATTTTATGCGCTCTAATGCTATTTAAAAACTCGAGCGGCTAATTTACTGCCTCATCTTAATCGCTCTTTTAGCTTTTTTTGAAAGGCAAAATTCCCGCGAAATGGGTACCTAATTTACCCACGATCTGGTATCAGTGCACTGAACACTGATACCTATAAATATTTGACATTTCTTTCAAAAATACTTTTTTCTTTGTAAGCAAAACAGAGATAAACAAACCTTTCCTATATATTTGACATTTCATTTATGGGTTTCTTTTTTTTCTTAACAAACCAAACAGCACACTGCCTCTGTCTGTCTCCCTCTCCCTTACAGGAGTAATAATAAGGTTAAAAGAGATATCAATATACTGCGCGGTTAGTATGTTTGATTTGAGAGTGAAGTGCAGCAACGGCTAACCCCCCAAAACCCAATTGTTTACAATGTTGTTTTTGTAATTGCAACCCCCATCTGTACTGTGTACTACAAAAAAAAGCATGTTGGTAATGGCCGACCGCTAATCGTCTTGCTTTAATGGGCATCGCGGTGTTTAATTGTTTTGTGTTTCGTATTGAACTTGTTTAATATTTGTGGACGTTTTGATTAAATAAAACAAATTGTCAAATACACATAGAAAATACCGAATTCTCGCATTGAAGTCCACTGCTTAATGGCACCAAATTCGTTTCATAATTTTTTTTGTTTTAGTTATCTTTTCTTCTTCGCAATTTGCGTGTGTGTATGCTTATAATTGACATGCAAGCATGAGGTGTATAGGTCGCTTCTCGCTTTAGGCTTGGATAAACATTTAATGAGATGCCATCTCTCTCCTTCCTACTTAACAGGCTATACACATACACACCTCCGTTTTTGCAGAGCGGAGAGTAGAAAATAGTTCTTATTCTTACCACTGCACATGCACACTCCACAGAATAAATCGTTTCCCTTCTTATTACCGTTACGATTTGATATTTCTTTTGCGGGATTTCATTTTTTTCTTAGCAAACCAAACTGCATCTGTCTGTCTCTCTCTCCGTCACAGGAGTAGATAATAGATACTTTTTTTTTGTAAACAAAACAGAGTTAAACAAACCTCCCCTTACAGTGTTATTAGCAATCTCTCTTCATTTATCCCACGAAGCGTGGTAATTTTTCCCCTTTCACTGTACTCAAATTCCCTTTTCAAAACCCACGATACTTTTTGCGTTAAAATCCAGTTTTTGAAAGCAAAATTTGTATTACACGGAAAGAAAATCAAGTTAAATTAACCTTTAGAATAAAAATCGCAGTTTGTAACACTGCTATGATTTTTTTTTGTACCAGAAAATTTTTATAGAAGACGATTTACATGAGCTGTTTTTTATAGACAGTCAGTGCATTGATAATCATGGTGAAATACAGGTGTTGTGGTAGAATTTCACCAAAAATTTATAGTTTGAATGTTTTTTTGTTAGATTTCCGAAATTCCCACGATTTGGTGCATTATCCCTTTATCCACGGAAGTCTTTTCGGACATCGAAATTCCCACGAAAAGGAATAAATCCCACGATATAGGAACACTGCTACCCTACATATTTGACATTTCTTTTGTTGGCTTTCTTTTTTTCTTAGCAAAACAAACAGCAACTGCCTCTGTCTGTCTTCCTCTCCGTCACAGGGGTAATAAAGGTTAAAAGAGATGTCAATATTTTGCGCGGTTAGTATGTTTGATTTGAGTATGAAGTGCGTATCCACTAACCCAGGTGAAAATCGTAGAAATATTTAAAATTTTGCTTATTTATTTAAAAACCTTTTAAGTTATCGAGATAATGGATATCCTAAATTGTACTTGCAGATGTCCTTTATAAGCTGGTACTTAGTATATTTAAATGCTCCCAGTATTTTCGAACGCAAAGCGTTGCAAAGAAAAAATCGAAGCGAAACGAAAAAAAAAATTACTCTTGTCCAATTTTTTCCGGAATTTATAGAGATATAGAGTTAAGAAAAAGTGGAGATTGTAGGCCTAAGTATCCTCTATAAGCCTGTGAAAAATTCACCAGAATATATTCAGCAATTTCTAAGATTTTTGCATTTAAAGACATGCAGTCAATTTCAATTTTAGTCGAACAGAACTACACCAATTTTATTTATATGAGAGAAGATGTAGAGATGTAGAGATGTAGAGATGTAGAGATGTAGAGATGTAGAGATAACATTTAATGTTAGGATATCATCTGACAACCATTCTGCCCGCCTTCTGTTCCCTTATTTGGTCGCTTTTGACATTTTATCCAAAAACAACCCAAAAAAAACAGTTTTATTCTTTCATATTCCTAATAAGGCCCGTTTATATTTTCGGTGGGCCTTTTTAGGAACATGAAAAACTTATCGTTGCAAAAATTTTAACGAAAATCTACTCAAAGAATTAAAAAAATACTTAAACCATACTAAACCTTAGTTTTATATGTGGTATATTTAGTGTGAAAACTAGACTTCCCCGAATTATTATTTGCAATAAAATCAGTTACAAAAATCACTTTCTTATAAAAAAGTGCGTGCGTGCACATTCACTAACTTGTATCGACTGTAAAAAAAAACACGATTGCGTTAGATGGAAAATTTCATAGATTTTAGTGTAGACATAGGTGTCCACAAGCACATTTAAAATATAAATCCTGTTGCTTGTCGGCTATGCCATTTTTTGCACACTGGGTCTTATTAGATTATGGGCCTTATTTGGACCACCTACCTTAGGTAAAGTATTCTAAATGAGAGCCAAACAATATCGGATGACTTTTTTTTTGGCCCACCTTGTACAAATCGTCACATACTCCCTTTTCTAATGTTTTCATGAAGATCTCCTTTCAGAAAAGAAACAAATTCATAAATCTTAATCTTTCAAAAAAAAAAAAAATGGGAAATTCCATTTCTTAATTATTTTTTTAAAAATATTCACGTCAATAGACCTATTCTAAATAGTTTATTAAGTGGAACGCTTTTAGAATAGCTTAATAGCTGATGCGATAAAATCAAGCTCGATAAGAAAAAACAATTTAACGAAAGAAAATCAGACGCGCGTGAATGAAAAGGCACTTGGAATTAACGGAGTTCTTGGCCAATCTCTGTCAATTGGACAGACCTGTCCGCTTATTTTGATAAAAGTGTGCGAAATTGTGGGCATTTTATAGAAAGGTGAACATACCTTATCGTGGGGATTTCAAAGAGGGAATTTGTACATTGATAAAAAACAAACTTCAGACTAGTGCGTAGTTTGTGCGCGTGGACAATTATGTCTTTTTTTACAATATCTTGTTTGTATCAGCAGCACAAACCTAGTCGTATGTAAAGTATCCGATGTATATCGCTTTAGTAGTCTTGGCAAAATGCTACCACTTTCCCGATACACCGACACCGATATGGACCGCGAAACTGGAGAATTGTTAAATGCAAATGCCAAACAGTAATGCAGAAACCAATGGATCAGAAAAGGGGCTTATATATGTAAGGAGAGCAAGGTGTACTGGCATTGGCACTTGGATCTTAAGATCGCCTTTGAATTCGAAAGTAGAGTAGGCTCGACGTTGAGCTCGACATCAAGTTAGAAATGACCATATTACATTAGGATCGAATGTTTCTTGTTAACCGCAACTACTTAAGCTGAAATACCAATTTTTACTGAAATCCTTCGAGCCGTCTTTGAAAAGATCAAACTTGCTTTAGACCGTTATTAGGGAAGTACTGTTAAAAATGGGCTTAGAGTGAAGCTTTGGTCAAAGGTGCTGGCAGCGTTCATAGAATTTTATCCGTTAAATTTGAACTTTTTCGTTATGCTTGGATAGTAATTTCTTTTTAGGAATAAGTGCACATTTGCCTAAAATATTCATGAAAAATTAACAATGTAGATTGGCTGAGGGAAAATAAAAACATTTTAAGCAAATTTTCTCCATATTTAAGAAAAATTTGCACACGGAATCAAAGTACCTGATATCCAAAAGCGGCAAATACACAACCATGTTTGTCCTAATAAAGGGCGTTTTTTTTTAGAGGTATACAACTTCAAATTGAAATAAAACACAAGAAAATCGTTTTAATGTCCATCAATTTAGCTTTTTGGAAGGATAGTTTTATGCCATTAATGTTTAAATATGATTTCGGGCATGTGGCCGCCGCGGCTGGTTCGAATAAAGCCAAGTCTAGAGGTCCAATTTTCAACCACTTTTTCGAGCATTTGGGGCTGTATGTCGGCAATAACGCCACGAATGTTGGCTTCCAAGTCCCCCAACGTTTCTGGTTTGTTGGCATAGGCGAGCGTCTTCACATATCCCCAAAGGAAATAATCCAATGGTGTCAAATCAGACGATCTTGGTTGCCAATTGACAGGTCCATTCCGCGAATTTATGCGCTCATCGAATGTTTCCTTCAATAAATCGGTTGTGACGTGCGCTGTGTGCCATGTAGTGCCCTCTTGTTGGAACCACATCTCATCCACATTCATGCCATCCAATTCGGGAACAAAATAGTCGGTTATCATGGCCAATTGCTGTGCAATTTATTCGGGTCCTCTTCAACACTTTGCTCTACAGCGGCAATTGTTTCTTCGGTGCGCACTGTTCGACGTCTCTGCGGATGCGTGTTATCACATAGAGTAAACGTAGTGTGAAAACGATCCATGGTTAACCGAATTAATTGCTCTGATGGACGATTATGTCGACCATAAAATGAACGGAGCTTGTGGTAAACTTCGCGAACTGAACCATTATTTTCGAAATAAATTTGCACGATTTGCAAGCGTTGTTCATTTGTCAACCTGTTCATGATGAAATGACAAACCAAACTGAAAATAAATGACATAAGAGTTGCCAGATTTGACCACTAAATGTCAGTTTTATCTCTATTCGAAAAACCAACCTCTATAAAAAACACCCTTTGTGTTTCTTCTATATAAAACATCTCATTAAGATCGTTTTAAAAACCACAAAAATCAAATAATTCGCCTTTAAAAAAACATATAATAAACATTCAGCAATGTTAAAATGTGGTATTCCCGAACTCTGTCACATTTCCCTACGTTTGCCCGGAGTTTGCAGCATTTATTTTTGTATTTTCTGTATGTTTTTGCATGCCACATTGATTCTAGATTCTATTTGAGATAACATCGATAGAAAGGAAAAATGGCGGAGTTTGGAAAAAAAAATTGAGGGGGCCAGCGCAAGAGGATTGCGAGTTGGGGGCTCAGTATAATTTGTCTCTGGCTAAAAACTGTCCAATGCTTAAGAAAATACCCTACTGAAAAAACAATGTTCCCATTTGAAAACCTAGTAATCTTAAGTCGATTAGATTGGTCTGGACAAGATATATTTACTTTGAATAAAGCTAATATTTAGATACACAAACATCAACTTCGAATTCAGTTAGTTTATTTTGTTTTTATTTTTGGCATCACTTAGTTCAAGTAGCTCCGCACGAAGCTGAAATAAGGCTTTCCATAGTTTTTCTCCTTAGTCCTCACCACCTCGCCAAATGTTCTCTTAATTTCCTGATACAATTCTCCATTGTAGTGATTTTATGGGAGTTGTCATTTAAAGTTCTGCACGAAAGTCTACCCTATACGACACGCATCACTTCAAAAATTTTGAATTAACTGACTGACATTTCTCAATCTGTATTTCGCCGCGTACAGGGCGTAAAAATTTTAAAAATACTAATAATCTTTTTTAGTGTACACAGTACAGGGTAGATTTTTTTAGAACCCACAATGTTGAAATTTTCCGTAGAAAATTACCCGTTGTGACCTACAAATTATTTAGTGTAAAGGCTAAAATTGATAATGAGCAATTCCCTCCGTATATCTTCCTAGACCTATTCATCAACGGAAGATTTAAGAGCTAGGCCTATTGGCACTGTTTTTCTTAGTGAATTGGGATTCTCCATAGATAGGATTTAATTTTGAGTAAAAATTTGACAATGGTGTCAAACTATTTGTGACCGCACATTTGTTTGCTATCTATAGATTTGGTAATTATTTGCTCAACACAACATTTTGGGAGAATTATGGAGCAACACTGGACTTGACGAAGGGACTATCTATTTCAGTTTAATAAACATCTCCCTAAGTCCTTAGGGTTTTCTTACGTTCTTAGTTTTTTAGAACCTCCAACGGAAGCATCCCGATTGGAATACCTAGGTATCCTCCTTCCATCCTCGATGTTGTGCATTGGTACAATTAAAGTACAGATAGCGGCTATCGCTAATCACAGCCAATAGTACTGGTGACGTCTAAGGCTGGGAATATTTAAATCAAAATATGGCGATTGAGGTGATAGTAAAATCAAAAACATTTTCCTATTAGCTGAGCAGATTAGATCCGCTTTAGATAACTGTCCATATTTTGGGTATAAAAGGGGCAGTTAATTTCTAATTCGACATCAGAACCTAGAAAATGTTCAAGTTCGTAGTATTGTCTGCACTCGTTGCCTGCGCTCTCGGAGCTGCCATCCCTGATGGTTTGCTTCCACAGTTGGACGGCCGTATTGTGGGCGGTTCTGAAACAACCATCGGCAATTTCCCATACCAAATCTCCCTTCAAAGGAATGGTGGTCACTCCTGCGGTGGCAGCATTTACAGCAGCACCGTTATTGTAACTGCTGCTCATTGCTTGCAAAACGTTGCCGCCAGCGCCTTGAAGGTACGTGCCGGATCAACATACAGGTCCAGCGGCGGATCTTTGGTTGGAGTCGCTTCATTCAAGAACAACCCCAACTACAACGCAAACACCATGGTCTACGATATTGCCGTTGTCAAATTGTCTTCTGCTTTGTCCTTGGGATCCAACATTAAGACCATTGGATTGGCTTCTACTGCCCCAGGTGCTGGTGCTGCAGCCGTCGTTTCCGGTTGGGGCACTACCAGCTCCGGAGGTTCCAGTAACGATGCTCTTCGTTACGTCAATGTAAATATCGTCAGCAGGACGACTTGCGCTTCAAGCAGTTACGGTTATGGTTCCGAAATCAAGGCCACTATGATTTGCGCTGCTGCCAGCGGTAAGGATGCTTGCCAAGGTGATTCCGGTGGCCCATTGGTTTCTGGCGGAGTACTTGTCGGTGTCGTTTCATGGGGATACGGATGCGCTGCTTCCAACTACCCAGGAGTCTACTCCGATGTCGCCGCACTCAGGTCATGGGTTATTAATGCTTAAGAACTTTGTTCCAATAATCTTTTTGATCGAAAAAAATAAATACCTACACGTTGATATTATGCAAACAGTTGTTTAATTGCTTTATTTTGTTAATATATCTTATTGAACAGGACTATATCGTAGAAAAGTATTTGAAAGGAAAAGTTCGGCTAAGTTCTTACATCTGCGATAAAATATATGTGCTAGACTTAATGTTTACCTGAAAATTTCTACCAGCCAAATGAAATCAAGTTCGTTCTTACAACTCAAAAATTGCTTCTTCAATACAATTTATTTTTATTGGATACAAAACCGAAAATATGGAAGCTCTTAAGCGTTGGATTGAACCCATGACCTAAGTGCGGCAACATCTGCGTAGACTCCTGGATAGTTGGCCATGGCGCAACCATAACCCCAAGAAACAACGCCCACTTGTACACCGTTTGCGACCAATGGACCACCGGAATCACCTTGGCAGGAGTCCTTACCGGAGGCGGCAGCGCAAATCATAGTGTCCTGGATTTGACTTGATCCATAGCCATAAGAGCTGGAGGCACACTTAGCCTTGCTGACGATTTGAACGGTAACTTGTTGAAGGGTTGTTGGAATACTAGACGATCCAGACGACCGGGTACCCCATCCAGTGACAACGGCATTAGTTCCATGAGCTGGTGCTGAGTTGGCCAAACCAATGGTCCTAACATTGGCGTTAAGCGTTACGGGTGAGGATAGCTTGATGACAGCAATATCGAAAACCATGGTCCTAGAGTTGTAGTTGGGGTTGTTTTTGAATGAAGCCACACCGACCAGGGCGCCACCATTGTTCCATTGAGTTGATCCCACGCGTACCTTCAATGAGCTGGCAGCAACATTTTGCAGGCAATGAGCGGCGGTGACAACGACCTTGGTGCTGTATAAACTGCCACCACACGAGTGTGAACCGCTCCTTTGTAGCGAGATCTGGTAGGGATACTTGGAGATGGATGTGTCCGAACCGCCAACAATGCGACCATCTAGCTGTGGCAGCATGCCATCAGGAATGGATGCTCCAAGGGCGCAGGCAACGAGTGCAGACAAAACTACAAGCTTGAACATTTTGAGCGTTTTCTGATGCCGGTCTGGGCAATGGACGGGGTCTTTTATACCAAAAAAAATAAAAATTGTTACGCAAGTACAACTCTTGAGAATGTCTAGTTCTTTAGGGGCTTAGAAGGGCTCTTCAGACATTTTCCTTATCAGATAAGACAATCTAATATGTGAGCTTACTATCAAAGCCAAGTCGAACACTGCGCTATTTGGATTGTCAAGTGTTAAGCGACTGGAGTGGCGACACGTTTCACTAGCCCAAAAGACACCTAAAAAGTTTTTCGCTAAAGTTGTACCCGAATTACTGGAAGGGAACAACAACAAGTACAAACCTTAAAAGCACTGAACAAAGATCGAGATTTATTTAAAATGGCATCAACGCCTTTAACAAATATCAGTAAATTTCTTAAATTATTGCTTCCTGTCACTCGTGTGCTCATTACCTATCTGATCATTATTCATCTGTCAAAATCAAGCATTAGGAACAGCGTGATCTTATTTTGAAAAAAGACGGTCTAAACAGATCATTGATTTTCATAGTTTACAACAACAGTTGGATCTCGTATTATTGTTTTAAACCATGGAAATCAATAATCTATATAGATCATGTAGGTAAAATAAAAAACGCCTAAGGTCAACTGTCAAACATTTATTTCTTTAAGTTCAAAATACTAACGGCTTTCCATTCTATAAAAAAAGGCTGTTGAGTTGTTTGCTTCTTGAATCTACTACATTTTTGTGGAATTGTTTTATATTCTACTATTTTGTGTTGCATACACTTCGGAGTGAGTTAAATTCAGCATTTTCATATGATTGGTTGAATATTCGCACTCATCGAATACAGTAACAGTTGTTTGAATAAAATATGACAGCAGACCATTGGCAAGTACAAAAAACACTAAAGTTTACCAAGTGTAAATAACGCCGAATTTTGCCTGTGACCGCAAGTCTCCAATTAACAATAATATTTTTTATGAATTCACAGCCGTATTTATTAGTTTCTCTTACGACGCCTCTACGATGTTGTTTAGTTAAACATCGCGTAAGAATTTACGCAGCCTCTACGTGGCTTTCCTGAAATTGTGATTTATAAACATTTTTCCGAGGTAACTTTACTAATCGAGGTTTGTGTCTAAATAGGTAAGAATTTAGATAAACTATTACAGAAAACACTGAAATCTATTACTTTTTGCAACTCTGAAACTGATCTTAGCTGTGGTTGACAGATTAGCTTCGTAAGAAAATCATACATAACACAAACAAAAAGCCAAATTATCTGGGACAATTCCGAAATTTCTTTGGAGGGACTGCTGAAATATCTACCTGCAATCATATGTCGTAGCCGTAGATTATTTTTTGGCGTTTCACCAATACTTTTGTGGATTCTTTCTTTCTTTCTTGTTCCATTGGATTTCAGAATGAGTGGATCCCCGAGTGAAACCAATGGAAAACTACAATAATCTATCAACCACCACCAAATCTGAAATTCTATGTTATAATTGCATTTGCAGACGAAATTCGTTTGGTGCAAATTTACACCACATTCGAAATGATTGCACAAACAAAAATTAGTTTCACTTTTTGAAATTGTTTCCAATTCGACCACTACCAAAAATGACATTAGCTGCAAAAACATATTTACGTAGGCTCTACGCAGGCTCTAAACGCAAATTTTCGCGTTTAAATTACGCAGCCTTAAAGCAACGTTGCTTAAGTTCGAAAAATCTTTATAAATCGCATTTCCCTGCGTAAGGGCATTTTAGAGGGTGTGTAAAGTTAAGCAGACTCTACGGTGGGTTTATAAATAAGGCTGTCAATGTTTAACGATGAGGTTAGCAAAACATTCACTAGCTTTTAGACTATTTATAAAGCTCACAATTGCAAAATTTGTGTTCTATCTATTGAACTGCTTAAATTTGAAAAAAAAAGATCCATCGAGGTATTTCTGTTAACAAGCAGTTGTCAATACAATTTTTCTTTTAACATTTCAATTCTAATTGCAAAATCTGTCTGGTCCGTAACGCAACTCTTACAATACGTCAGCCATAAGTGTCAAATGTCCAATTAGTAGTCAGTCGAGAAATTGCAGTCGAGAAGTGGCAAAATTGAATGGCTACTTATTCATAAACGTCAAATTAAAGCACTACAATTGGGACGTTCAAGTATATAGTTAAGTAAGTCTGACAGGGCTGCCTGAGTAGATGTATCTCGGTTTTGATTGGCTGAAATCGACCATATGAGCAGCTGTTTTGGTTGACGGTTATGAAGGGGTAGCCGACGAATCTAGCCAAAAAATTCGTGACTGAGTAAGTGAGTACTATAAGTTAACAATTCGCTTCTATGACTGACGTAGAAAAAGTGACGTTCAGGTTATATTTCATCCAGACCAATCTAGTCGACTTTAGTTAACTAGATTCTTGAATGTGCCCAATGACGTGATCAATCTAGATTTGGTTAACGCTCCCATTGAATAGCATACAACTAAAATTTTAAATTCACTATTGTTCCTTCCTAGAGACATTGTTTACCTACGTCATATGAAAATTTGTTAGTCAAAAATCGGTTGAGTGCGAGCCGTCTTTCAGAAAAAGTAAATGAAAAACAGTGACGGCATTCTTATAAAGAATAATTACAGATCCTGGGGCACAAGTTTCAAATCTAGATAATTTAGATAATTTTATATCATAAATTGTACTATTGTGACTGTGAGTTTATGCAACTTAACATGGATACCAAAACTATCTATGTTTGTACAATATTTCTACCCGTGAAATGAGTAGAATTCCAATTACATCATTGGGAGTCTCTAATTATTTCGGATACAGCTTCCACTTTTCATGTACATTATTACCTCAGTGTCTCTAAAACACATATTAGCTAATGGCAGCACTGCTTAGAATCAGCAGCTAAGTTGTTCAACAACTATCTCGCAGCCGAAATAACCAAAGCAACGTAAAGTAGACGAATGCTCAATAAAACAGTTCATGGGGACGTGTATGTTATAAAGTGGTATAAACTGGTATATTCGTTGTGTGTCTCGATTTTTGCAGAGCCTGAACGGTTATACCAAAAGTTTGTGTTGCTTTTTTAACTCAGATACTCATAGCTCAGAATTAGTGTTTCTTTTTTCGTTCGGAGCATGATCAGAGCGCGCTCTATGAGCTCATAATAAATTGACTGAATGGGCTGAGTAAAAAGCTCATTACACACTTGCAGTCACATTTGACAGAAAAAAAGCAGGATAAACACAATAGTTGAAAGCAATCTAAAAACGTCGGTTGCGAGCGCGCTCAAAATGTTTGAGCTCTGAACTAAAAAAGAAAAACGCCTAATTTATCATTCTTCCATTCGCACTGAAAGTAAATTGTCGCTTAAAGCTGTGTCATTTGTCATTTTAGAGTGTGGTTGTTGTATTTAATTGCATTTTAAAAATTCAAGCCTGACCGAATTTCTGCAAAAAAAGTGCCAAAAAAATTTCGGATTCTTCATCAGATTCCACATCCCGACTATCTTGTACTTGCATTCATTTTCTATTCTTTCGACTATCATTTTGGTGCTGCAAAGTAAAAGCGCACCTACTCGATGTGTCTCGTTTTTCAATTTGTCTGCTCGTGAAATTAGCAAACCTAATTAGTTAACGTAGATCCCTCATCTACCGCCAATTCAATCACAAAAAACCCAAAACCTTGATTAGATATGAATATTAAAAGAAAATTAAAAAAAAAAAAAATTAATCCGAAACGATTCCAAAGAAAAACGTTTATCTATATCTCTGACCAATACAATGAGTCTCATCCGATAACGTACCACTATAAAATGCGCCATTCCAACCGAAGACAAATCAGTTTATTTGCGACTTTAGTAAGATGTTCAAATTGACAATCGCATTTGCCTTGTTGGGCTGCGCCTTGGCCGGCACTGTCCAGCCAAACTACAACGATGGACGCATTGTTGGAGGTGAGCCAACAACTATCGAGAATTTCCCCTACCAGGTCCAATTGGAGAAGGATGGCAGCCTTT
Source organism: Cheilosia impressa (assembly GCA_948293265.1). Taxonomy (NCBI): domain Eukaryota; kingdom Metazoa; phylum Arthropoda; class Insecta; order Diptera; family Syrphidae; genus Cheilosia; species Cheilosia impressa. The sequence goes on along the minus strand of OX411884.1, from coordinate 47,045,480 downwards.
TCTGTGGCGGAAGTGTCTACTCTGACGATGTTGTTGTTACTGCTGCTCATTGTTTGCAATCGTATCGTGCTGACCAGATAACAGTTCGTTTGGGATCGACCACCCTCAAGAACGGCGGTGAAGTTATTCGCGTCAAGAGTTTCAAATTCCACGAGGGTTATGATAGCAAACTACTGATCAATGATGTTGGTGTCGTTAAGCTCTCAACCCCAGTGAGGTTCACCGACAAGATTAGACCCATCGAATTGGCCACAGTTGTGCCCAAGACCGGTACTGATGCTTTTGTCACTGGATGGGGTACCAATAAGTTCCTCATTGGATCCATTCAGAATACACTTCAGGTAGCCGAAGTTCAAATTGTTGACCTTAAGGATTGCGCTTCGGATGCTTACAAATACGGATCAAAGATTACTGACACAATGGTGTGTGCTTATGTCGATGGCGGTGGCAAGGACGCTTGTCAAGGTGATTCCGGTGGTCCATTGGCTTCCGATGGCAAACTCGTTGGTATCGTCTCATGGGGTAACGGGTGCGCCAAGGCAGGTTATCCAGGTGTGTATTCCTCAGTACCCGATCTACGTTCATGGATTATCGACAATGCTGCCAAGTTGTAAATCAGTTGATTGAAACAATAAAATTGAGCATTTTTTATATATCATATGTATTCGTTGTTGTTTTTAATACCTATATAAAAAGAGTTAGCCATTAAAGCGAAGGCTTCATCTTGTGTCAGACTGAATGGCCGCATAGGCCATTGAAAAGCGACAAGTTTAACACATTATCACTTCGATTGGAGTGTTCAATAAACAAATGGCTTCCTATATAGTGATAGTAAGAGGGCTATTTTTCTGAGATAGATAAAGTCAAGTGGCATTTACCTACAAGAGTCTACTTCGGAACTGTCTAGCTTAGTGAAGGATTAACATGTCACACCACTTCTGTATTGGCGCAGTTTTTGAATCGATGACACTTTTTCAAACTACAGATTTATGTCTTGCAGCAGTACTTAAAATCAACACAAAATCTGACAGTCAAAAACGAATGGTGCTATATAAACTTGGCTTTTGACAGGATAATTTTGTAAAACTGTTTGGGCGTTAAGAGAGATAGACAAATTATACTGAGAGCTGAGACCCCCAACTTGCAATACTGTTGCCGCGGTCTAAATCATTTTTTTTAAATTCCGCCATTTTGTTTTCCTATCGGTGTTATGTCAATAAGAATCCGTATGACATGCAAACACATAGAAAAATAAAAAAAACAAGTGCTGACAATCGTGGGGAAATGTGATAGAGTTCGGGAATACCACATTTTAACATTACTGAATGCTATTGGGTAGTTATTATATATTTTTTTAAAGGCGAATAATTTGATTTGTTTGGTTAATAAAACTATCTAAATGAGATGTTTTATATAGTAGAAACATATTAGGACAACCATGGTTGTGTATTGAAAGTTTTGGATATTATTAACTTCGATTTCGTGTGTAAATTTGAATAAAATTTGGTCAAAATGTTTTTATTTTCCCTCTACCAATCTACATTGTTAATTTTTCATGAATATTTTAAGCAAATGTGCACTTATTCCTAAAAATAAATTACTATCCAAACATAACGAAAAGTTCAAATTTAACGGATAAAATTCTATGAACGCTGCCAGCAACTTTGCCCACAGCAAGGGTGGCTCATATTTTTTGCGAGTGTATGACACCTCCACAAAAATGTAGCTTTGCAGGCAAGTAACGGAAAATCGACCGAAGTTGGTGCTCAGTATGGTTTGTCTATGGTTAAGAGGTCGAAGGACTCTCTTACTCACAATTTGCATGTTCAAACATTTTTCTAAAATTAACTTAGTTACCTAATTTTGATTTTATTATCCATTAATTGCTAATGCCAATTTAATTATCTTGTAATTCTTAATCTAATATGTTTTTCTGTTAATTTATCTTTTAACTTGTTGAGTTATAAATTTTATATCTCTTAATTGTTATACTCGTATACACTTTATTGCTAAAAATTTTTCTTTTTCTTTCTTGTTCTTTTAAATTGAGTTTTTTTTCGTTGTTTCCTTAAGCTTAGTATCCTGCTCGCGCTAAATTTTATCTCCCATACAAAAATGTCTACAAAGATAAAATTTAGCGAGACAGTTTAGCAAAGCAGTATCCTGTTCGCATGCTAAATTCTTAACTTCATGTAGATGGGTCGATGAAAAGTCTCCACTCATTTAGCTCGCGAAATAAATGTCCGGTACATTAATCGAAGATAAATTTTGACACAAAAAACGGAGGAAGAAGTTTGTGTGGCGTTTACTATGAATATTTGCTTGAGAAAGAAAAGGAAACGCAAATCCAAAAAAAATCAGCAGTTTGTTTGTCTTTTTTGCAAGTAGGAACTTAGGGGACACGAGAGAATGTGTCTTCTTCTGATTGCTATTGCAAAAATTATTTGAGCTGCTGCAGCAATGATTTTATCTTCTTGAATTTTTCTTATACCCGTCGTTTTGGAACGATTCAAATACTCTTTGAACTTATAAATTCTAAAATTTAAAAAAATACTTTTGCTGATGAACAAATGGTTTTTGTCCCATCTATATGATGATTAATAATAATTTAGCGAGCATTTATCTTTGGTGTGGAGAAACGAAGTGGAGACTAGGGACGCTAAAATTTAGCGCGAGCAGGATACTAAGCTTTAGGTTCTATTTTGTAAATTTATAGCATCACTTTGTTAATCATATCTCTGTACAAATAATATAAATTTTGCTATAGCAAACTGTAAAACGAAGAACGCCGTTTTGTTGCCATATAAATGGTGGAAAAGTTTCGAAACTTAATTCCATAATTTAATGTCAGTTCAATAATTCTACAAAAAGAAAAAGAAATTTGCTTTGAAAATCAGCGATGAAATTGTTCCAAACTCAAACTATATTATTTTCATCTGCTAATTACATAATTTTAAGGGTTTGACGTCTTTCTACCCCTTCCTATCACGGAACGAAGCAGTACTGACAAGAGTTTGCTGACTGTAAAGAGTTCTAAAATAATTTTTATTTGCATAAAAATAAACAAAAAACATGCGATTCGCATTTGGTTCGCTTTGAGTTTCGCGGAAGAACATTTTGTTCGTCGGCGAGCTCGTCTGAGAACCCCAGACGAAACTAGTGCCAGTGATAGTGCGATTGAAAAATAAATGCAAAGGTAAGGAAGGAAAGGAAAATAAGCAAAATACTCATGTATATAATTGTATTTTTACAGAACTTTAAATATTGGAAAGGACTTGGTTTATTTACAATCCTTAATCAGATATATAAATTTCTGTTACCACACTTAATGATGAAATGACATTCAATACAACAAGACAAGTTTTCGGCGGTTACATATCACATGCTTTTCCACGTTAGAGGGAGACATATGTACTTATACTTATCGTGTTTCTTGGTGTCGCAATTATTTCGAAAACTTAAAGAGAGAAACGTAGGTTGTTTATAAACAAATATCAAAGCCAACTTTATGTCTCTTTTCAATTTTTAATTTAATGAGGCTCGCGCTACATTCATCTAGGGGAACGTATTTTCCAAGATGTTTGCCAAATTGTTTATTTCGGCTAAATCAATTTCTTGGGTGCTTTCTTTGGGTGTCGAGTTTTTCAGTTTGCCAGTAAAGTGTTGTAGAGATTTAGCGGATTTAGTAAAATGGAACGAAAATAACATGGCAGAAAGGACAGCGACTTGTTTGAAAACCATTAAAACTTAAATCAGTTTTCTCGTTTTTATTCGGTGTACCTACTCAATTTCCCCCCACTATGGCAGAGCTTCGCCTTGTGTTCTACCATTGTATATAAACATAAGTCTCTATATACAATGGTTCTACGGCAAACTTGGTGGAAAAAGCTATGCAACATCGAAATTCGAAACACTTATCCTCTATAAATCATTTTCAACGCAACTCCTCAGTGGGAGAGCAGCACTCATATACTAATCCTTATCTACAGATACGCTAATCGATGCAAACGCTTTCGGTTATTTTCGAAATATTAAGTTACTTCTATCGAATCCAAGTGGATTCGTATCAGCGCGTCAATTTCGATTGGAACGGCGGCCATAGCGTAATGGCTTCGACTTATACACTATTCCTTTTACTCGCTGCAGCTTGTGGAGCGTCCACTGCATCACCTATTGCTTCACGTATACTAGGCGGTGAAGTGGCCGATATCTCAAAGCACCCATACCTCGTTTCGATTCGTGTTAAAACTTGCAGCACTTGTGCCTACTTGCACAAATGTGGCGGCAGCATCCACACAGATAAAGTGATTATTACCGCAGCGCAATGCCTCGTGGACTTGGGCAGCAAGGATCGCCTAATGGTAGTTGCAGGTGCCAACACTCGTGCCGGCTCCGATGGTGTACAAATTCCCGTAGCGAAAACCATTTCACATGCGGGCTATAATTTCTGGACCATCGACAACGATATCGGTCTGGTCGTATTGGAAGATGCATTGCTGCTTAACGATTTCAACATCAAGCCCATAGCTGTTGCAGTGAAAGCACCTCTCGGTGGAAAGCTATCGACCGTCAGTGGCTGGGGCTGGGACGCAGAAGATGGTGCAGATACTTACTTCTTAGTGGATGTCGATGTGCCGATCGTTAGTAATGAGGACTGTGAAGCAGCCTACGGACCTGGCGAGGTTACAGCGAATATGATTTGTGCAGGCGTGCGGCAAGGTGGTAAGGACGCCTGCCAGCGCGACACTGGCGGACCATTAGTAGTGGATGGAAAGTTAGTCGGGCTGGTCTCATGGGGAAGGGGATGTGGACGTCAAGGATATCCGGGCGTGTATACAAGTGTTGCAAGTCATAGCGAGTGGATTGCCGAACAAATTGCTAGAATTTAAATGTCTTTGTACTTGAGTGATTTGGCAATTAAATTTATGAGTTTTAGTAGTTATGGACTAATCCAAGATAAACATAATCAGTTGTGTGTCGGCTAGTTGTTTTCTATATTTTCCTATAATAAAACTGAAACAAATCGATAGTGTTTATCAGAATGTACGTCTTTATATTGTTTTTCTAGAATTTCCAACTGCCAATTTGGATGGCCGATTGTGTGCTTTATAAGACTGCTAATTTGACACCAATTGCTCAGGGTGATCATAGTTCAATTGGATTGTTTTTCCTTGTTAATGGCGAACTGTTGTTTGTTGGCGAACTTTTTTATCAATTGCAAGAAACAACTACTATAAATATTTATTCGATGTCAAGTCAACTTTAGCCAGAGAGAAATATAAAGCTTTTCGCCCACCTATGTAAATTTGCATATTGTTCCCCAGGAAGTTTTCTATGCGCTTGCATTTATTTTTTCCAGATGCTCGCATTTTATTCTTCCGTGTGGGTTGTAGAGGAGCGAATTCCTTTAGATTATTTTATTAATACTCTTCTTGTGGGAGTTATAGAGGAGAACTTATCGATCTCTAAGCTTCGCAGAATTATCTACGCAAATTGGAAAACAAAATCTTTTATATTTATTAAAAGGCTGTTACCACTCCCTAACGCATGTGTTGCTAATGAATAAAAAATCGAACGCTGGCATCACTTGACGAAAGTGTACTAGAAACATCCATTGATTTACGATTTGTATTTATAAATAAACTAAAGCAATTTATGCCGGCTAATAAATCACAATTTCTTGGCAAACAATAAATTTAAAGGCGTTCAGACTGATTTTGCTTTTGATTTTTGCCCAAAATTATTATTGTACTAGAAGCAACTATATAATTCAATACAATTTAATGTGAAATGAGTAGACGGTAGGGAAATTCATAAACAGATTGTCGGTTGCTAGAACATATTCGCTGTTTGGTCATAACCAGAACCAGCTTTCATGGCAGCATTTCGAACACACCCAGTCCAGGGATGTTAATGCTATTGCAAAAAAAAAAAAAAAAAACAGTGCACTCCGGGAGTGCCGACAGAAGGGAAAACTTGAACAACTATACGTGTATTTTTTTAATCGTCAGGCAATATTTTGTTGTGCAGGAAATACTTTTAAATGAAGTGTTTTCTAGTTCATTATTATAAACTACTACTACAAAAACTATACTACCTACAATTTTCATTTTCGTTTAATGCGCTATTGTATACATGAAAAATAAAGCATACTAGCTAATACCCGCGACTTCATCTGCGTAGAATTAGGCCGGTTTTATTCACTCGAAGTTGAACACAACTTGGGGATTTTTATTTTCAACTTGAGAATTTGCTTTTATTCACTCAAAGTTGACTCGCTCAACTTTGGATATTCCGGAGTTGAGAAAACCGAGAGTTATTCAACTTTGGGTTCGCTCAACTCCCCGAAATAGTAGACGTTAGCTCTCAACTTCTGGTTTTATGTGAAATTTTATATATTTTATTTTTGAGGACATAAAATAAAAATAATTTGTGAAATTGATATTACGTTTATTTAATATTGAGGAGATTTTGGTCCATGAGAGACGTCAATACAAGACGTTACAACATGTTGGAGTTGAAAATGGGACGACCGTGACTTTAATTATCGTTTTCGTCTCTCAAAGCGAACGACATTGATGGTGCTGCAGATTGGCAATCGTCTGATTCAAGCAGCGAAGATTACATTAATGCAACACGATTTTGAATTTTTAGCAGTGATGTTCTCTCATAGAAGGCATAAGAAACCACAATAAAAAATTTTCACAACTGCGTCGCATTACATCCACTATTTCCATATTGTAACCATTAGTTAGTTATAAATAAATAAATAGTTAACACACCTGTTACCGTCAGGACCATAGGCCTAGTCTGTCATAATAATTCGTTTGGTGAGGGTAAGAGACCACCTGACGCCCTAGCTTCCATGCACCTACTGATTTTAACTGGCAATTTACAACAAACTTTTTGCAACTCTGCAGCAAACTTGTAGGAAATGTCCTTTTAGCTGTCGGTCTATTCCTTAGGAGCTAGTGGGCACATGGTCATATACCCTCTCTCACCTACAAAACACGCTTAGACAAAAGTGGCTTACATCCAAGAGAGAGTATAGCTCATGGGTTTTTTTACATTATATTACATAACATTACTCTGGCGTATACACAATTTTTAGCATTTTTTTTTTGAATTTTTCGTCTTTGCACACAACGAATATTATACTAGAAACAACGCACAAAATTCAAATCAAAAGTTGAAACTGCGTATTTTGTGTCACCTGCCACAAATATCCCAGGGATATTTCGGAAAGAGCAAGTACGCCAACTTTTGAATTTCAACTGAGGAGTTGAGAATTAAGATAGTGAATAAAAACAATTTTCAACTTGCCGCTCAACTCTCTCTTTCAAGTCAACTCCGAAGTTGGTCAACCTCGGAGTTATCGGGAAGTTGAACAATAGTGAATAAAATGGCCCTTAGTACTTCGAGTAACTCATAAAAATATTTATATCAATCAGGTCTAAAATTTTCAATATTAGGACAACTGTCAACAAAACTGTTTTGAAATAACATAACAGCGCTTCTTACTATCCGATTTCCCCACAAAATTTTGAAAATTCCTTCTTAGATTCCTATGACTGTAACTGTCTTCCATAAACTAAATTCTTCTTTTTAAATTCTTCGGACATTACTGCGGAGTAATTTTTCGCCAAAAACAACAAACGAAAACAGACTCAATAATAATTATAGGAACAAAAATATTTTATTTGAACGAATGAATTTTTTCCTTTATTATTATTTATATTGATTACATTCGTTATTATGCAATTTGTAGAATATGAACATGTATTCGTTGTGAAATAAAACAACGAATTTAAACTCTCAGAACGCATCCATCAGCAGACAGAAATCACCAAACACACAAACTATCAGTCAGTGTTCTTAGACGTCTCTCTTTATTTTTCCCACGAAGTGTGTTCATTTTCCTTTTTCACTAAATTTAAATTAAATAAAAGTAAAATTTGTATTGTTCGGACAAAAATCACACTTAATTAATCTTCAGTATAAAAATCGCAGTTTGCTAACACTTTAATGATTATTTTTTGGTACTAGAAATTGTTGCTATAGGCAAATTTTCTTTTTATGTGCATTTAGTGCGTTTATATTCATGGTCAACAAAAAGTTTTTCGAAAATATTAAATTCCCTCAAAAAGGTAGAGATACAACGATGTAGGAACACTGCTAAATTCACACGTATTCACAGACAGTAAAATTGCGAGCGGGAGGGAGGGGCTTATATTGAAAAAATTTGCGGGGGGAATCGGTGAGACGTGGTAAAGCTGTCAGCAGGGATGGAAAAGTCGATACAATTGTATCCAATTCAATACAAATGACTTTGCTCGAGTACAAAAGTACAATTTGCCTTGATTCGATACAATTCATCTATTTTTATCTTTAAATTTTTTCTTATTGGTATTTCTAGTTTTGTTAGAAAGTTATTAAGATTTATATATGCTAATTTATTTTTGTTTATGTTTTCTTTTGCATGGCCACCACGGGCACGCTTGCAGAAGTCCAGACGCTGAACCCAATTTTCGACGGTTTTCAAGCATATATCGGCCGATACTGCTGCAATTTCACGTTCGATATTCGTACGAAGTTCATCAATCGTCGCTGGCTTGTTGGCATAGACCATAGACTTGACGTAGGCCTACAGGAAATAGTCTAACGGCGTCAAATCGCACGACCGAGGCGGCCAATTGACTGGACCATTTCGTGAGATAACACGTTCTCCAAACTTGGTTTCCAATAAATTGATAGTGACATTCGCTGTATGGCTGTATGGCTCCTCCAAGTCCATATCATCCAATTGGGGCCAAAAATTTTCGGTTATCATTGAACGGTAGCGATTCCCAATCATCACGGAAGAAGTACGGCCCAATAACGCCGCCGGCCCATAAACCACACCAAACCGTAATTTTTTCGGGATGCAATGATGACTCATGGAGTACGTGTGGATTGCTGTCTGACCAATACCGCATATTCTGTTTATTGACGAAGTCATCCAGCCAGAAATGAGCCTCATCGCTAAAGATGATAAATTGGAGGTAGCGCTCTTAACGTTGAGGCAACTGACTCCGAATTTCGGAAGTAAATTTTAATAATTTCGACTCGTTGTTGGCTCGTATATCTTTCCATCATGAAATGGTAAACCTTACTGAAGAGAAATGTCAAAAGAGCGGCAAGTAATTCGGCGTCGTTTGCTCTCCCTGTCGCTCTACTTTTGTAGCGTCCCTGTTGAAAAACCCTTTACAAAAAAGATGATTTCAATACACTTGACACCATTTCAGTACAATCTTACTACGGTTTGCAGTACAAATTGAAAATGGCATTTTCCATCCCTGGCTGTCAGTCTATTTCATACTTAGTTTATGCTCTCTTCGGCCGTTGACTCTCTTTCGTGGCGGCTTTTGTGCTACGGCTACGGCGCTACGGGCATTATGATTATGAATGAAAGAAAGATATATTATGAAAAATCATAGTTTGTACACAACTGCGTAGTTGAAATTTTATGTGTAAGATTGGTTGAGTGTGTGAACAGCAAGAGGTAAATATACTACTACAGAAACAGAAATAATAATAGAGTGGATGGATGGATGGATGGACTATTTTAAACACAAAAATTGCAATCTATTGCTTAAAACGTTAATTTACAAAGCATGCAATTAATTGGTATTCTTTAAAATGAATACCAGTGAAACTTATGAAACGCACACCCGATTGCCCCGCAAATTTTAGAAATAAAATTCTCTCTGAAATTACTTTAGCATGGCAAAGGCAAACACACTTCCCCACATTAACATACATACTGAGATACTGAGTCGTCAAAAGTGGTTGGCAAATGGCAACGCGAACACTGGTATCACACACACACTTGTAGGTAAATTCTCTCTAATGTTTATATACAATGGCCCAACGCGCCTCAAGAGTCTTCACGAACACTGGTGTCGCCAACATTGGTTACACAACATTGGTGTCGCGAGTTCAATGGTTTTATCCCATATCAAAAGTGCCCCAACGCGCCTAAAGAAGTTATCACTTCAAAAAATACGTGGATTGCCAAAAGAGTGTAAAGCAGTGTTTTTTTATTTATTTTTATAAATTCCAAACTATGTAATAGAATTGACTGTTTTATTTCACCGAATTTCTTTAAAAATATCAATCGAATTACAAAAAGTGTAACAAGCATCATTCACTACATAGGTAAGGTAGAAACTCACCTAAGTGTCTGCGAAAATGTCAATAACCTACAGTCAATATTTTTTCAATTTCTCGAACTTGAAAGTCTCCCTTCGTCCGTTTGTTTAATGTTCCGTGGTGAATATCCACAACATCTGACGACATTTATAAATTGATTGCATAAGTTAATTCGTTGCAAAGCGATAATTCTAATAAAGCCCAATTGCGACCAATAAATTATTTTATTAGACTTCTTTGTCAAAGCTAGATTTCGAAACTCATAACTAAACACAAATAGAGTTGTAAATTTTTTCTTTTTATCTAACATCCGATTGGATCACTTGGGTCACTCGGATCGCTTGGATCACTTGGTTCTAACGAACTGTTGTTCTCGATCCAGTCTCTAAATGCGACGACATTTGCATACACCCCTGGATAGCCAGTCCTCCCGCAACCTCTTCCCCAGGAGACAATTCCAACCAGTTGCTGGCCCGACACCAGAGGACCACCAGAGTCACCTTTACAAGAGTCAGCACCACCTTCAGTAGCGCCTGCGCACACCATACCCTTCGTGATGCGTGTTGCTCCATACGCCCGCTTGCACTCTTCATCACTGACAATCTTCACCTTCGTCACTTTTAGATTTTCGGAGAAGTCACCGTCCTCCGTGACGGATCCCCAACCGCTGACATACCCAGTGCTGCCTGCTTCTGGTATTGCGCTTGCCAACTGAATGGGTGCAATCCGTTTGTCTCCAGTAGGTAGATCCAGAGCCAGGATAACCAGTGCAATGTCGTTGTCAATGTATAGAGAATCGTAGTCCTCGTGGATGATGTAACCTTGAACGGGCGCTATAAAGCCTTCGGTGGAAACGATTGAGTTACTACCAGCAACTACAAGTAGGTTATTTGCACTCACTCCACTGACACAATTCGCCGAGGATATAAGGACGCGTTGCGAGTAGACAACACCACCACAGCGATGGTTGAATGCGCAGGTGGAACAGTTCTTATAACGAACAGACACTTGGTAGGGATGGGCGATGACGCTCGAATCGGCTCCGCCGATAATCCGACCTTCGGGCTTTGCGATAACGACTGCCAAAAGGAAAGACGCGATAAAAAACACCACTCTATGTGATACGATGTGAGACATGGTAACGGAGTCGGAATCTAGTAAACACGATATTGGTGAACTTTTGCTTTTATATCAAGCTGGGGTGGCAGCGACTTTGATAAGGCAATAAAGCGTTCAGGCAATCGATTCAAATCAAGATAAGCAATGTGAACTCTAAAAAAGAAAAGCACATCAGACAGTTTTTTCTTTTTATTAAATGTAGTTACAACTCATGTGTTGGCATGGATTGCATTCTCGATCCAAGACTGCAAATATGCAACATCGGCGTAGATTGCTGGTGAGTCTGGTCTGTCACAATGATAATGCCACGTAACAAAGCCGGCCAGTTTGTTGCCAACAAGCAGAGGACCTCCAGAGTCGCCGTGGCACGCATGGATACCACACTCTTTGATTTGGTTCATAACTGCCCGTACAATCATCGTTGGATATAATCGGTGCATTGACCTCAAGCAAAACCGATGATGCGGCACCCGATTCGGTAATTCTATCCCAACCGGTAACGGTTGACTTAGCTCCAGGTGTTGGCTTCTTTTCGATCATTTCGATCGCCTTGATGTAGAAGTCGTTCAGTGGTAAATCGGTCTTCAATACAAGAATAGCAACATTGGTCTCATAGCGGACAGTTTTGTAATAGTCTTCGTGTCAGATGACCTTCGCAACTGGAACAATAGCTCCCTGTCCGTTGAGCTTATTTGTGCCGGCAACTACATTCAAAATGCTCGGCGACATCCAATAAACACACTGAGCTGCTGTCAGAATGATTTTCGAGGTAATGATACTGCCACCGCAGCGATGCTTAAACAGGGTTGTTCTGCTGTATTTGAATCTCACCGAAACTTGATGAGGATGCTTGGCGATGTCGGTGACAGTTCCGCCAACAAAGCGCCCATTGAAAAGAGAGTCGATACCTGCAGTGGGGTTGGACGCGGATGCCACAACGGTGACAAATAGCACTACTAAGCAAAACATGGTGCCTAAGGGGGGCGTTGCAGATGATTTTGCTTTTATATTGTCTTGCTTATCGGGTTTCCAGTGATAAGAAGGACGTTGGTATTTAGGGCACCCCCCAATTCTGTTGTTTTAGTGGGAAAGAAAATATTTTAAGCGCTACGTGCAATCAGCCATAAGTTTGGATAATTTAGATCTACAAATAAACTGGCTTTATCGATTGAGAGAGTTTACAGCATTTTTTTGTTTTCTTTTAGTTTTAGTGCGGGGACAAAGTTTGATCGTGACATGATCTATGTATCTGCTAACTGATGAAGCTTTGAATAAGTCATGTAGATTCCTAATTACAGAATATTTTAGGCTCACAAATTGAGCCAAGAGAGTGTGCTAAATTGTGACAAGTGATCAATAATGTTTTTGAAATGATATTCGACTGATCAACCGCTGGAAAAGACTTAAGATCAAGTGTAACGCAAATCTCTACATAGCATAAAACTGTGCGCCTGGTCACCGGCAAAGCTTGTATGACAAAAAATCAGAGGAACCTAAATGAAAGAGCTTTTTGACGAATAAAAGCTTTAGATATGGCTTAGCATTCTTCAAATAAACATGGCTACCGTCGTCGGTATTAAAATAAACCCTTAATTTGAAAAAAACCCAAATAAAACTTAACAACTATTCGTTTGAATATAAATTACTTCCCGAACACCGATCATACGGTATATCTTATTATTTACAAATTTGCACTGAATATTTACAGATCATTTCCCATAGCAAAAGACTTGGCACTTCTTTCAGAAGTTTTCTGAAATGTCTTCCCCTATTTTACTGTTGGAATTATATTATTGAAGAATTTTTAAATACCTTGTAAACAAAAGTAAAATTTCGTACCGACAAAGGATTTTTTTTTACTATTTTTCAGTTCCCTATAAATATTATTAATGAAAAAAATGCTACAAAGTAGAACAACAGAGCCCAGGAATTTCCAATTCATTTCAAAATAATTTGTTTATCTTTTTTAGTCTCACACAAAACTGAACATTCTTAGTTTCGACTTTAAATTTAAGTACCTAGTTCATAATGGCTCAACTTATTATTACGGTCCTTTGTGTAGAAATGAAATTACAACTCATCGTAATCTATCGTACATAAAGGGTCTTTACTTTAGACATATAAAAAAAAAATGTATTGGCTTGAAATACTATCAAAACAATTATGAATGGAATTCGACTTCGTTCATATGTCAACCGTCTTAAACGGGAATATATGCAGCGGTCGATATGTTGAACCCAATTTTCGAAGACTCGGCCGCACATTTCGACCGATACAGCAGCTATTTCATGTTCAATTTTGGCTTTGAGCGCCTTCATGTTGATTTTACTGAATATTTTGACATTGACAGTTCGGTAATCGGTTTAAGGGTGCATTCACACTGAAAGTTTGAAGTTGTCAAGTCGCTAATGAAAGACCCTTTACCTTCAACCCATTCAACGAATTTCGTTTTAATTTCGTACAAAAGACTGAAAATTCTTGAAATTTGTCAAATAACGTACTTAATATTTTGTAACAAATTTTTATTTTTTAATAAACATAAGTAGTAAGAAATACCCAATCCGCTAATTTCATATATTATTTTCCTCACTCGATCTAGTAAATAAATAAATTTGATTAGCTAGTGTGGAGTGTTTATTTTACTGCACACATAGTCTTTGCATATTTTTTGTGAAAAAAAACCCTTATTAATAAACGCTGCGTAAAAGTTATCAACTCGTTATTCAGAAGTTACGTCTAATTTTTTTATGCTATCTGATGTCTACTAGCTAACTAACTTGCCCATTTGTTTATTAATACGGAGTGAGTCTACGGGCTCTCCTCTGTAAAATGCTTACTGTTTCTTCTTAGTTTTATTTATATTTATAGAATATTTAAAAAAAGAAATATTTTCCATATACTTATTTCTTATATCTATAAGATGTGTCTTTTTACCTAAAAATTCATCTAAAACTTACCACCCTTTTTATCTTTATCTTTCTAGGTAAGTCCTGGATAATGTTACTCGAAATTATTATCCTGAAGGTAATTTCCTATTGATGTCTATTAAAAACTATAAAAAATAGCGACTTATATAATTATATTTGGAAGTGTTTTTAAATTTGCTTTTCTAAAGGCTATCGTAGAAGACTTGAAAACCACAAGATTTAAAAGAAGCAAGCTGCAAAGTAAAACGAAAATTAGTCCAATTTTTGGTCAAAATTCATTATCATTCAAAAAATAAATTAATTTTTAGAAAACCCTTTCCAATGCGGGATCTTGGGGCAACAAAAATGCATGCAGTACTTTTTACCGGCCGTACTTTTCAAAAACTCGTATTACATCCCTCGGTTAGAAGTTGCACACTTGAGATGTTCATTTCCATTCCCAATTTGAGTTTAAAAATTCTGATTGATTTCTGAAAAATGTTGCGCTACGTTTTCCACTTAAAAAAATATATTTTCGGCGTACAAAGTTAAATTAAAAAAAAATAAAAATGCAGGATAGGTACCACCATTTTGGAGACGATTTCTCACACTTGCTTCCAGTTGTCCCATGTGATCAGAATCATAGAAACCTTCCAACTTGTGCTTAGCCAACAAAGTGAAAGAAAAACGAAGTTCGTGAGAACTCAAACTTTGTTTGTTCTGATACCAAGTGTTTCCTTTATTATCACGCCATAAGCCTCTCGTACGTCAATAAAGTATTAGGTAAGCCATTCAATTTAAGATAAGAAACCACTACCGGAAACATAAAACAAAGAAAACAGTAATTCACATCGACCAATTTATCGGCATATAATTTATTAACTACAGTTACGAGTATATACTAACAAATCGTCTATGAGTTGGCACTAATTGTGCTATCAATCCAAGATCTCAAATTGGCAACGTCAGCGTAGACTCCTGGCTTGTCTGGTCTGGCACAACCATCACCCCATGACACGATACCGGCCAGTTGGTTGCCAACAATGAGTGGACCACCAGAATCGCCCTGGCATGCATCGACACCACCCCTTGTGGAACCGGCACACAACATACTCTCGTTAATGCGGCCTGTTGAACCGTAACGGCTTTCACAAATATCGTTGCTCACAATTGGTACATCGACCTCCAGCAGAACCGACGATGCGGTGCCGCCCTCCGTAGTGGTACCCCAACCGGTGACGGTTGATGTAGCTCCATTTTCTGGTTGCTTGTCGACCAGTGTGATCGGTTTGATGGTATAACCATTCAGTGGCAGGTCTGCGCCCAATACGAGGATAGCAACATCGTTTTCATAGGCGACAGTTTTGTAGTAGTTTTCGTGGTAGATGACCTTCTCAACTGGGACCATGGTTCCGTCTCCGTTGCGTTGATTCGCGCCGGCAACCACATTCAAACGGTTCGCTGCGATATTGACAACACAATGTGCCGCGGTCAAGATTATTCTTGAGGAGATGATACTGCCACCGCAGCGATGATTGAAGGCGCAGGTGTTACACGACTTGTATCGCATCGAAATTTGATGGGGATGCTTGGATATGTCAGTGAGAGATCCTCCAACAATGCGGCCATTGATCAAAGAGTCGATATCGTCATCTGGCTGTGGAATGAACGCGGATGATGCTAGCGCCACAAGGGTGGCCAACAGAACTACTAAGCGAAACATAGTGCTTAAACTAAGGAGGGCTTTAGAGAAGAATTCGCTTTTATATTGACTTTGAAATTGACCAACCAATCTTATCAGCTAGCTGGTGATAAGGGAAGTTGATGTTTTAAGCACTCCATAAATCAAGTGGTCAGATAGGAAATACGTTTAGAGTGAAGAATGGCAGCGACTTCCAATCAGCGAGCAGATTGGATAATCTGCATGTACACGAGTATGCTGGGTATAGCGTTTTGTTTTAGGCTTTATCGGCTGTCATCGAGATGGATTAAATTAAATTGAGGAAATGCCAAGCTTTCATTTATAGACGTTTTTTTCCACCTGCGCCGAAAATGGTAGACACTGGATTATGAGAGCGGGTATAAATATACAATCGCTTTCGTGGCTTTGGGAGAGCGCGACAAATTCTCAGCAATGTCAGTTAGGGTTGGTTTGTTGGGGTACATACCCTTTGCGTCAAGTACGCCCATAGCAAGAAATCGAAAGGATTTAAATAAGATAGTCGGAGGGGCCACTTTTTTATACTATTCGGTTGGTACACGAGCTGTTTATGATGTAGTGCGTTCTTCTTAAAGCCACAACACTCGATTTTTAGTACTTATTAAGATTTTTTTTAAATAAAGTGTTTGGTTAATTTTAACACTTTCAAGCGACGTTAGCTACAAATCTTTCAAAAATAGTCTGTTCAGTTCGATTACACTAAAAGATTGTTACATGGAACTTAAAGTCGACAATGTCATCCATTCGAGTCAGTTATTTGAAATACCATGGGTAGATTTGGCATCACGTAGACTTCAGCTGATATTGCGCATCCCCCGAGATGACAAAACAGAGAGACTAATGTGAAAGATCGCAACCTAAAATAAATAAAAAGTTAAAAAAAGACCGCAGGTCAAATTTCTAGCAACCATTCGTTTTGTTTTTGTAAGTGTTTTAATTTTTGGGAGAAATGAAAAGGACCAACAATTTGATGCCGAATTGTAGCTTGTAATTTGAAAAGCGTGTATATGTTTGGAACTTTAAACTTCAAAGTTAAATTTGTGTTTTCTGGGGGTTTAACCGGAGATAAATAAAATCACAACTTTTTAGCGAATAACTATCCAATGGACATAGTATAGGAATGCACTTTATGATGTGAGAAATTAGGTCCGTGCAGTGATGCCAGACTTTTCGGACTGACTTTCCCACGAAGATTATGAAAAATACTCGTTTTGCTCATGCAAAATCCCACGATATTGAATTCGAGTTGTTTTTCTTCAGTTTCAGTATTTAAAATGTTATTTTTGTTATTTTTTTGTACCGAAATATTTTGAAATGCAAAATTACCCCGAAATGGTTATTTACCCACGATCTGGTATCGCTCGCTGGGTCCGTGTCCGTATTTCTGAAAAAGTGAGAGCGAGTTCTCAAATGAGAGTATTTTTCGAAGTCCAATGTCCGAAATCAAAGCTCGAAACTCAAATTATACAAAAGCCATACTTTTTTCAACTTCCAGCCCGCATCTAGCGAATGCCAGCATACAATTGTAGCTCCCTTCCGTTGGTCCCAAAATTTGCTTCCTTGGTTCCTATATTGGCAACTTCTACTTCTTTTTACTTGTTTCCATCAGCGATTGTATTATTTTCCCGACAAATGTTGACTGCAATCAGAAATGCCATTATAGTGGATACTGAAATAGAAAAACATCTCTTTGGCAGTACTTTCAGCTATCTGAAGTTGGGTGGCTCCACACTTTCAGGGATAACCGAAACCAGTCATGCAGAGTCTTTTTTTCTTTGATTCAATAATTTAGAACTGCTATTCTAAGGTCCGCAAAGAATCCTAAAAATGCCGCTACCACCAATAAAAATGCGAGGAAAAATAAATCAATCAACTACAAGGTGGGCCAAAAGAGAGCACCCTATTGGAAGATGTTCTTATTTTGGCAAATGGCCGCCAATGTCAAATCTGTTTTGACATTTGTGGACTAGACAGATGTAGAACAAGCCATGGAGCGATACACTCCCCAAGAACGCGAAATAATCGTATCTATTTTTTTGCGTAACAATTCGTCTGTAGTGTTGGCGCAGCGCGAATTCCGTCGCCGATTCCACGGCCGTCCGACACCGACTGCGCAAACACTTCGCCGTTTGGCCACCAACCTTGAAGAGTATGGTACCACACGCGACGTTGCCAAGAGTGGCCGGCCCCGGAGCGCCCGTTGTGCCGAGAATATCGCCGCTGTTGACGAGGATGTCGAGCTATCGCCGGAAACATCGACCAAACGCCGTGCCTCGCAATTAGCCATCAGCCGGTCGTCCCTAACGCGTGTAACCTACGCCCAAGCCATTCTCAATCTCGAATTTTCGACCAATGTCATAATGAGCGATGAGGCTCATTTCCACCTCAGCGGGTACGTAAACAAGCAAAACTATCGCTTCTGGGGAACCGAAAATCCACGAGGAGCCATTACACCCGCTCAAAGTTACTGCATGGTGCACTGTTTACACTGGAGGAGTCACCGGGCCATTTTTTTTCGAGAACGCCGCTGGTCAAACGACAACAGTGGACGGTGCGCGCTATAGGGCCATGTTAACCGAGTTTTTTCTGCCGCAATTGAACGAGCAAGAGGACAGAGCTACGGCACACACTGCGCGAGCCACAAACGATATTCTGAAGGCGGCGTTCGCGGGTCGCATCAGCTCTCGTTTTGGCGATTTGCACTGGCCCGCAAGATCGCCCGATTTAACCGTTCCAGACCTTTTGTTGTGGGGTTTTTTTGAAGTCCCGTGTTTACGTGAACAAGCCCGACACCCTAGAACCCTTAAGGACAACATTCGACACGAGTGCGAGAATCTGTCGCCCGAAGTTCTTTTGGCCCACCTTGTACAATTTTTGTAGGCTAACCGAAAGTTAAGAGAGCAATATGATTTAAAAAAATGTACTCTCCGAGTTTACGCCCCTACAAGCCAACAAGTGGACGTTTAAGTATATCCCACTCGTTCCCTGCAATTGAGTTAATTTTTATCTCAGAATAGGTTCCATTTTTAGGGCCAAACAAAAATCTTTCAACCGGGTTCACTTGAATCATACCGCACATTTGTACTTTCTACGGTTTTCCCTGCTTCCACAGACATTCCCAAATTATAGTCAGTCGCCACCAAAACGTACTCCTTATCTCTAGTACAACCGATAGCCAACAAGCCACTTTCAGTATTTAGCAACAGTCCGATCGATTTATTGCTCAAAGAGCATTTTTTATTGCTCCTAAAAACCAATTGATATCGCAACCAGTTAGCTCTAGCAAAGAATTTGAACCGAGATTGTCAAACACATAACCTACAAGGTTTTTCCTATCAACTTGTAGATAAAAAATTTGATTAAAATCAATTCGATTAGCAAATTTCCTTTAATCGTTCTTATATATGATCGGATTAGTATTTGCTGTACAGTTTCCTTTTAACCCATGACGATGTCGCTACGTTTTTGTCTATCGATCGTGATCGCAGCGTGTGCTCTAGTTGCGACCGCAAATGCCATCGCAGTGGATACAGAGACCCGCATCGTTGGCGGCACCAATGCTCATGTGGCCAACTTTCCCTACCAAGTGTCGATTCGTCGCAAATCATGTGCGACCTGTGCCTACGAACAATTTGCCAGCGGCGCCATCTACGCGAAAAATGTCATTCTCACGTCTGCGAACGTTATCCGTTCGGAAAGTGCTAACAAACTAATGGTTGTCGCTGGTACGAGCTATAGGACCTCCAGCGATGGCATGCTGTTCCCAGTGAAGGAAATTATCACCCATGAGAGCTTTCATCCGTTGTCCTTGGAATATGACATTGCACTACTGATGCTGAAGGTAGATCTTCCATTGGGCGAATCGCATACAGTGCAGGCTTTGAACATTGCCAAATCTGTACCGGCAGCGGGAACCCTTGGACTAGTTGCTGGATGGGGCCAGACATCGGAAAGCGGCGAATTTTCGGAGACCATCCAAAGTACGAGGGTGCCCATTGTTAGCAGGGAATCGTGTCAAAGTTTATATCAATTTAGTGCAATCTCTGAGAGTATGGTTTGCGCTGGACTAGCTGTGGGTGGTAGCGATGCGTGCAAGGGTGACGGAGGCAGCCCGTTGGTTGTGTCAAACGAGTTTGTTGGACTGGCGTCATGGGGAGTTGGCTGTGCAAGGCCCAACAGCCCGGGAGTGTACACGAATCTGGTGGAGCTCAAAAGTTGGATATTTGCCAACAGTTTAGAAATTTAAGTTAGGGCGATTTGTATGCAACAATGGTTGCCAAATATTACTGATATTCAAAAAGAATTTGTTTGTTTTTTTTTTCCCAAAAAGACTAAATAGGCGATAAGCAGTATCTTTGGG
This sequence comes from Cheilosia impressa, assembly GCA_948293265.1. Classification (NCBI taxonomy): domain Eukaryota; kingdom Metazoa; phylum Arthropoda; class Insecta; order Diptera; family Syrphidae; genus Cheilosia; species Cheilosia impressa. The sequence continues at coordinate 47,025,184 of OX411884.1, read as the reverse complement.
TTATCTTTGTTGAAACGACTTGGCGTTTGAATCAACTCTGAATGCTGATTTATTGAGCCTTATTTTCAAAGCAACTGGGTATAAAATGGCCATCAGGCCAATCAAAAGTACCAGTCCAGACATCAACTAAGGAATTTTTTAGACAATTGAATGAATTGAATTATTGTGTCTTTGAGAAATTTGAGCGTGTATCTAATGACCAACCAGAGTCAAATATGGCAGCAGCAACCTACTGCCATCATTTACATTCGTTCTCAATAATTTGTATCTACTTAGAATCATTTGCATATTCCTCAATCATATGCATACATTCCAATCATTTGAATCCGTCTGAAGTCATTTACCAATCACTTAAACTCCCGACAGGCATTTGTGTCCTTTCCATCACTGACAAGTTTTGATTCGTTACTTACAATCACTCATTTCACTCTTTCTATTTGTTTTGCAAACATTTGCGCTTTTTCTGCAATAATTTTCGATAATTTGCAACCATCTGTATTTGTATTTACAATCACTTGCAATAATTTTAATTTTCTCCAAATATTTCCAGCCACTCCAATCGCTTTCGTTCATTCCAATCATTTACATTCCTCTGCAAACATTTGCAATCACTTGCATGTTGCATTTGTATTCTATCCATCATTTATAATCTTTTCCAATTATTTTCAATTGCTACCAATCATTTGCGTTCCTTTCAAACATCTGCGTTCTTCCCCCATTTCCAACCATATGCATTCTCTTTCAAACATTTGCATTCATCTGCTTGAAATTATTAGAATTTAGTGGAACCATTGATATTCTTTATAATTTTCATGCAGCTCCAATTATTGTCGATCATTTCCCTTTACTGCAATCCTTTGCTGAATTCGTTCTTAAAAGTACGAATAAAATGGGGTTTTAATAACGTTTTGATATATACAGGGTGTCCGCCGGGAAGGTATACTACTTTGTTTTGCCGCCATTTTGGTAAACATTAGTCTTGACAGTTCATATTTGGCAGTCGTGAAGTAGACACGTGGCAAATTTATCGTTAATCGTTAAAACATTTTATCAAAATCAATCATCGATTACTGTGACGATGAGAAAGTTACGTGAAATTTTTGGGAGAAACAACGTGCCAACAAAACGCACTATTTGTCGTGTAGTAAATGATTTCGAAGAAAGAGGGTCTGTAGGCGATAGGCCCAAGCATGGACCACAACGTACTGCAAGATCGGCTGAAAACATTACTGCTGCTCAAGGAAGTGTTCAAAACAATCCATCAACCTCAATTCGACGCTGTGCTCAGGAGCTTGGTCTTCAAAGAACAACTTTGGCCACAATTTTGCACAAGGATTTGCATTTGTTTCCATTTAAGATTCAGTTGACACAAGACCTTCTTCCACAAGACCATTTACGCCGCCGTACATATGCCAATAGGATGTTACAGCTAGCCCATGACAACTTGAGCAACTCAAACAAAATATTCGTGATGAAATTAATGAAATACGCGTGAAATGTGTGAGAACGTAATGAAAAATATGCTTAAAAGGGCTCGCATTTGTGAGACTAACGGAGGCGGACATTTACCTGATATTGTATTCCATACATATTTGCCGACATTAAATAAAACATTATCCATATAAGATCCATTCTCTTTCATTTAATCAAAAATTATAAACAAACAAAGTAGTATACCTTCCCGGCGGACGCCCTGTATAAAAGCACTCCTCAACTAATAGGCATCTGATTTTTGATTCCTCTAAGCAGGACGTAAGCATAACAAAAGAGAAGTAATACATTTATAACGATTTCTCTATCTTTATGCGTGGTTTATGTTAGAAATTTCTGACAAATTGATTTTTTAAAAGTATTGCAAAAGTGTCTGAGAGTACTCATATGGGTTTAGGTGAAAATAAAAAGATCCTTGTGAACTACTGAGCGATAGGTTTTAGGTTCGAGTCCAAAAAAAAATCAGCAATGCATACAACTCGTGAAGGTTTCGAATAGACCCGCAATGGTAGTCGCACCATTTGATCTAAAAATACACAGGTCCTTACGCTTACTTACCATTGTTAGTTTGTGAGCTAATTTTAAATGTTTAGGACGATAGGAAAAGGACAGGTTTTTTTTTTTAATTCGCTACCAATGGCTGACACTGACATTGCGACCTAAAAGATTTATTGTATCTTGATTGGAATGGCCGTGTTAAGAAGTTTTTTGAAGTGATAACTTCCTTAGGCGCGTTGAGCACTTTTATGGGATAAAACCATTCAACTCGCGACACCAATGTTGTGTAACCAATGTTGCGACACCAGTATTGGGCCATTGTGTATAAACATTTGTTGGGCAAAATAATTCTCTTAAGTTGTCTGGTCTGGCGGCATCGTTAAAAAAAATGCCTTTTTAAAAAGAATGCCTTCGTCTGCTGGTGCGCATTTCAAAACCTCTAAGTGAAATATGGTTTTCTCCAGCGGCTGAACCAGAAACCACAATGCGTATATTAAGGCTTTCCCTATTCAGCACACTGTACATATCTTTCGTTACAAGTTTAAATGATGGCTAAAAATTTGCCTTATTTTTGTAGCCTTAAACTTAACCTTTGTACACGCTAGATCTACAACGTCTTATCAACTCGAAAAATAATAGAAAACGTAGGTATAATCTCGGTAAACCGGTATCGTTTGCGAAATCAATTCTTATCATTCACACTGGCAACTTTCAAATCGTCCACAATCGTCAGAGTTATACAGGCCCGTCAAGAATAGCCTTTTAATTTGGTTCTCTTGGGAAGCAGTTTTTTTAGGTTGAGCCAAAAACAAGACTCATTTATTGTGCTAGTTTTAATGCTGCCTTTCGACCTTTCGAGACCCTACTATCTCATGCCGTATATTAACCAAAACTTATTACTGGAGTATACAAAGGCTACGATCAATCGATGACACAAATGGTAGATAAATCAGTGCTTCGCATGCAAAGGGCCCAACTTATACCAATACAGTCGATCTACTAAACTACTGCTCCTAAGGCAAACTCTGCCTCTACGGTATTCTATTATTTTCGAGGTGTCGCACGGAGAAGGCGCCATTTTGCTAAAAAAGTTATTTAATGTTGATGACCGTAGATGAGCTGTCCTGCAGATAGCAGGTGCTTCGTGGAGTTGAATTCGTAGGCAATTGCTATGGAAGAGTCACACAAAAACTATGTAAAAAAAAAAACCAAAACCCATTTCCAAATGCTATGATAAATTTATTAAAAAAAATACTCGCTCAAGCAAACGTAATAGTATTATTCTCAGCAGCCGCAACGATCCAATCGAACAAATTCGGCACCGATGCGTACACTCCCGGGTACGATGGCTGAGCGCAACCAGCTCCCCACGATACAACGCCCAATAGTTTATCACCAACAATCAGCGGGCCGCCAGAGTCTCCCTGGCACGCGTCCTTACCACCGCCAGGAACAGCAGCGCATACCATCCTCTCTGTAAGCAGAAGCGAAGTGTAAGCCTTCCTACACTCCTTATTGCTGACCACATTCACATCGACCTGTTTCAAATGGTTTGGTATAAATTCGTCTCCTTGGTTTTCGGTTCCCCATCCCGTGACCGTCACGACGGTGTCTTCTTCCGGAACTTCCTTAGCCAAAGCGATCGGCTGTATCCCAGCACCGAATGGCAAAAATCCACGCAACACCAAAATCGCGACATCATAGTCCTGATTGTAGGTCTTGTATTTTGGATGCATAATAATCCTGTTAACTTGAAGCTCTACATGGTATTCGGAGAGCAGCGTCGATCCAGCCACAATTGTCATTTGCTTGACATCCACATTGACGACACAATGAGACGCAGTTACGATGACGTTTGCCGAGTAAATGCTACCGCCACAACGATGTCGGCCAAAGTAACGCATCGAAATTTGATGGGGGTAGTCATAGATGCTGGCATCGGTGCCACCTACTATCCGTCCGTCGGGCAGGGGAACCTGCTCGAATTCCAGCTGAGCGCTGCAAGCTGCCGCGAGCAGAATCGTGGCGAATAGCACGACGCGGAACATTTTTTTTTCTTCTACCAAATAACGAACAAATATATAGGACTGATCAAACGAAATCAGTTTGCGGAGGTATTTATAGGCGTACAGTGGCTAATTAAAGGAGATTAGATTAGCTTGATTTTTTAATCAGCCGTCAGATTAAGGAAAGCAAAGAATAGTTTATTACCGTGAATCGGGTTTGTGTGCGAGGAATAGGCAATACGTGTTTTTAAAAGTAGGGTAAATGGTTTCAATGCTTGAGCAGGTCGTTTCTTCTATTTAACAGGATGTCAAACGACTTACGAAATAAGTAAAAAGTGTTATGCATTTTTGTCGGTTGTGTCGAAATGTTTGAACGTGCTTAAGAAATTGTTTGTGTCTGTATTTAAATGCTCAAAAGCTCTCAAGGCTTTCGTACTAGAGCAACACTTCCTGAGGGGTGTCCAAAATATATCAGGGCTGGATAAAAATCGTTCAAAGTGATCAGAAACTTTTTAAGAAAAAAAATTTTTTTTTTAAGAAACTTCAATCCCGGTTACAAAGATCCTTACTTCAGATAGTTGTATACCTATATACCTATAAAATCCATATAAAGTCGTAAAAGATGTCCGTTCGTGGTACACCTCTCTGAAGGTGGCTTGAGCATTCAGCTTAACTTCCAATGGTTCATATAGGAATGTGGAAAATGCCATCAGATGACAAAGAGAAAGAAACAAGTTGAGCACGTTTCCATATTCATTCGGGGCTTCTACTTGAAATCACCAAAATTTTGCGCAACGTTCAGCCATTTGACTTAAAGTCAGTCAGCATTTTTCTCGCGACCATTTTTCAAATTGAACTTCTCCCCTTTGTTGGGATTTTTTAGGGGTGAAACTTCATAATGCACTGTTACACAAACTTAAATGGATTCACCTTTTAAATGGAATCCCAAAAGGATAACTGTAATGACGAACTCTCCTATTATACCTTCGCAAAGCGAGCATCAACAACATTTTACCTCGGAACCTTTTTTAAACATTTTTTTTTTAACAACGTCCCCAACCTCCATGGCCCCCGGTTCAATGCTCTTAACACAATCCACTTCAAAGTCACCGCTGGCACTTTTGGGATTTGTCTGCGGTCGCTTTTCATTGTGTCGGTAGGTTTGCGTGAAACATTTTTTTCGTATTTCTCCGTGACCGTCATAGTGGTGAATTTTAATTGCTTCTGCGTTAATTTCCTTTTCGTTGGGGGATAGTTCCTCGCTATTAAAGGCAACCCAATTAATTTACCAAAGGTTTCACTTCTCATTACTCATGTTTAATTTGGGAGCTTAGTTGAAAGAAAATGGGAAAAACAAAATAAACCACAGGAGAGACTAAAAGTTTATTACGACTATTTTCACGAGTATACATCAGCGTTCTCAGCGATCCAAGATCGCAGATTAGCCACAGATGCGTAGACCTTCGGAGTATCAATACGACCGCATCCGCGACCCCAGGACACAATGCCAGCCAGTTGGCCATTCACCACCATCGGACCGCCGGAGTCGCCGTGACATGAGTCCATAGCGCCTGTGGCAATGCCGGCGCAAATCATATTCTCCGAGATATAGTTCGACTGCAAGCTTTTGGCACACGAAGCTCTATCGACGATCCGAATTGTAACCTCTTGGAGCTCTTCACTCATGGACCCACCTTCGGTGGTCGTTCCCCACCCGGTCACAGTTGCGTCCTCACCAGCAGCTGGGTCTTGCATGGCCAGTCCAATCGGTTGAATAGTCGGTCCATACGCTAATGGTCTGACCAAAACGATAAGACCCACATCGTAGTTGAAGGCTAGTGGGCTGTATTCCCCATGGATGAGAAGGCGCTCGATGTCCAGCAAAGCAGCAATCGCATTCAACGAGGACACGCCAGCAACTACGCGAAGGTTTGCCGGTGAATATCCATACAGGCAGTGGGCAGCTGTAACGATGATCCGTTCGTTATAGACACTTCCGCCGCAGTTGTGTTCGAATGTGAAGCCCGACTGGAGGCGCACAGAAACTTGATAGGGGAAATTGGCGATTGCAGCATTCGTCCCGCCGACAATGCGGCTTTGATTGGGTGGCAGGCCGTAGGCAATCGCTGTGACGGTTGAAAGAACGAGTAGTAAACGGAACATTGCTGCGGCGGTACTGGGTTGGTTGTGGACGCCAGCGGTTGGTTTTATTGAGAAGAAAAGTCAGTTCGATAAGGAAGTGGTAAATCATTTGCGGCTTACTCTGATTTATTTGCAGTCATGCAGTTAGAAGAGGCTTGTGTTTTTTTTTGTGACAGCCGATAACATTTTCATTTTGTAAATTACGAGCTACTTGTTGACTGATTAGGGTGCGAGGTGGTTGATGTCATATCACTGCAGGGGTACACGGAGTTTAAGTGAATGTTTTGTACAATGCTTAGGTATAAACGGAGAATGTTTGGACTAAGGTAGGCTTGGGGGAAGTCGATCACAAAAGTAGCAAAAAACTTTAAAACCCACCTTCCTTGACAATTGTCGAACTTTTAATGTTTTCTTTTTTTCTGGTGTTCAACCCGAGACCACTTGGTTAGTAGTCCGGCACATAATATGTTGAACCACCGCTTTTGCTTCTGTCATTGTCTCCTTCGGCATTGAAACCACCACAACCCTTTTATCGTGTATTGTAAATATTATAGTCTCATTTTTACAGACTGGGTTCTAGCCGGTTGGGCCCCATTCAGTCCATTTTCGAACAGAAGGCTGTTCTGTTTCTGCAGGTTTAATAGATTCTTGGGGCACTATGTTATCATTTATAAACCAAATTTTTATATCCGCTGAGAACCTTGAGTTGACTGCGATGGAGGGTTCTGACTTTCTCTAGCCTACTATCCCCAGTGTCATGCCCAGTACCGGGCTCTTGGATAGTTAAGCATTCAGCTTTTTTACTCTAAGTCTTGTACGAGTATATCTGAGTTGCATTTAAACATGCCTAGTGTTCGCGAAGTGGACCTATCCTCACTTTAAAATACAACTTGTTCAGCTCTCCGGCTTTCCCGGTTAAGAGTAGCCTACTAGAAAGTTTCCTTCATTTCTAAAAGTCTGTGTACGGATCTTGTTGTCTTAACACATTCCTTTCACCTTTGTATTGAAACTTCTGAACAAATTTCGCTAGTAGCACTTTCTGTTTCCACAATCTATCATGGTACTCCCTCTCTCATATTATTTTTTCGCTCCGGATACAGCGATGTTTTCCCTTTGATTCAAAGAGCTCAAAAGCCACTGTCCTCCTTTTGTGCACGGCCACTTTATATACTCGGTTTGTTTTGCAGCATTTGCCAAGTCAAAACAGAGGCGTTTCCGATCTGCAATAAATTCAAAAAAAAAAACTAAGCCTAACCTTTCGTACTTCCTAAATTTAGATAGCCCAATCGGACTACGATCTATACTAACAAACCCCTTCAATCAGCTCGGTCTCTAGCTATCTGCCTTTGATTACACATAATTGAGTTCGATCCGCAGTTGTAAGCGCTATTTTTAAAAGTAGAATCTTCCTCTGCTGCCTTGTCCCTTATAGTTTAAAGAAGTAGACTCAAAGAGTTCGCTCTACGCATCCTTGCCAAAAACCACATCATTTGTAGAAGCTTGATCGCTGCGCTAAGAGGTTCGTTGTCAATATTTCTCTTCTACAATCCATTTATACGTATTGTGCCAAATGAAACTTTTGCTCAAAACTATACACTGACAAGAACCTGTCCGGTGGCAGGGCCCCTTTAAGCCAAAATTTGAGCGTAGGGCTTATGATGAATAAATATTAAAAATAATGAATTTCCAATTGACAACAGTTATTAGTTTTATTTATTCACTTCAATTAGTTTATATTCAAGTTTTACACGCTCAAGATAGTATTTTTATATTTTTTACTTTCATTATAGTATTATTTAAGATTTTTTATGCTTGTAAGTTTTACCATTAAAAATGTGTTGTTTATTTTTATTTTTTACAAGCATTACAAATTTAATGCCTATTGGAAAATTATAAAGCAGAGTGATATGACCAGAGAAAAGTTGTGAGTTCAGTGTCAGAGAAAGTGTCAAATGGAAAATTTGATAGAGTTATAGATTTAGATTTATAGGGTCATAGCACCGATAAGGAGATTTTTTTTTCATTTTCAAATAGTTTGTGTGTTAAGTATTGTATAAAGCTATACATTTCAAATAGAGTTTTTTTTTTTTTTATTTAAATTTTATTTATAACTTTGCACATAAAAGTCTTTAAGTAGAGTAACACATTTTATTTTTATTTTTAAATACTTGTTACATTATTTTTATTTTCAAGTTTTTCCTCACAACAATCATTATATTGTAGTTTTATTATTTAAATTGTATTTTGGTTTTGAAGTTATTTAAAAGGTAGCTTTCTCTCACAAAATTTTATTTATTAAAAATTTGGCATATTTATTATAAATTTATTTTTGTTTTTAATTCAGCTTTAGAAATATACATTTATATGGTAGAAAGTGTTGGTGGGAAAAAGGAAATTAACACAAAGGAAACCAATTAATAATGATGAATAAATCTGTCCATAGATTCGATTTGGAATGACATTGCCGGGGGATTCCAAAAAGTGCTTCTTCGTTATGACAAGGAATGAATTTTGCATATAATTTTGTAGCTGTATTTGCACAAGTCCTTATGCCAACGATAATGGCAGGGAAATGGGACATTTTGATGAAATTCTTTAAATTAATAGTTTCACCGCCTGTGGGCGGGGGTATTTTATGAGAGCTTTTCAGACTCTACCAGTGGGTGACATAAAATAATTAATGAAGCAATTTAATTTTCCCCGAGTGGTGGCGGTGTGTGGATGTTCATTTAAATAACTAACATTCTCTAATTGGCCATATAATTGATGGTGTTAGTAGTGTGGTGCACTTAATTTGATATTAGGTTATAATGTAATGAGATATTTTATATTTTTGGGTCAGATTTGGGAAAATCATTAGTGGCAGGACATTGACCAAATGGGCTGGAATTTGGGGCATGTTTGATGTCTGCATTAGTCATATGACTGTCGTCTACTCAACAATTTAATTTTTAAGGAAGATGGTGGCGCCACAGGAAGGTTGGTTCTTTGATGGAACTGTCTGTCATTTAGGTGGACACATTTAAGTGTATGACAAAAATAGGTACCTAGTCAGACATTCGTTGGGGTAGACAATTCATTGGTGCGGGGGTTGAAAGTGCAGATTAGACTTTAGTTTCTTCTCTGTTGGTTGGTGTCTTAACTTTTTGTTGAAGAAGTTGCGCACCTCTTTAAACCCTTGTTCTTTCCAATTAATTTTAATCTAAAAAAATATGAGAAGACCAGTTTTGTTTTCACTATAGTCAGCGGTGATAATCTTGTATCCAACTAGTTCAAGGCTCGGCTAATTAATGCCTGTTCCCCTATTTTAAGAGTCATCCTTATAACCGAATAACATGAAATAAATTGATTTTGTTATGGAGTCGGGGTCAAGGTATCAGTGATATTCCTTTGGACGGAGTCCCTTAAATTGAAGTTTTTTATGCAGATTAGTGCCAACAGATGTCACCCTTAACATGACTGAATGTGAATTAAATCAGCTGAAACGATATAACATCACAAAATTTAACTGCAGATCGGTGTAAATATATTTCGTGTTTAAATGGTTCGAAGTCAGGTACAGAATTCGTACCGTGAGTTTTTAAATATTTATAGATATTTAGTACATTTTCTTAACCATTCTTGGGAGCAAGTGGCCCTGCTGTGATACCCAATTCGAGAAGCATAGTTATGCCTCATACACTTGCTTGTCAGGCGTTAAATGGTGCGATGAGAGCTACCTTTTGTATCGGTCTATACTTCTGAAGGAACTTTTGTTGGAAAAAATATACCGAATTGACCGCCTTTTTAGATGCCAACATTCTGTTTGAAAAATATCAAAGAAAACTATAAAATGAAGAGTGTTAAACAAACCAAACTAGTGTAGTGAAACGTATTTTTAGATAGCTCCCCACATTGACTGCAATTGCAAATTGTTTTTTTTTTTTTTTATTATAAAATGCTAATTTTATTGTAATTTTTTTTTATTTTTACTTTATTGAATTGAAAACTAATACGAATACATTTACCAACAAATATGATCGTTATTATTTTACTCTGTGTACTTACGCAGTTTTATTTATTTTAAACTTATAAACATTTACAAATATTCAAGTTGTTTTATATTAAAAAAATATCGATGTTAACGATTGTTTTTTCTTAGTATTTTTTGAACCCTAACAACCTAATATACATAACACCTTTAAGAATATTTATAATTGGAACATTAATTATTAAACAAAGTAATAAGAACAAAACAAAATATGAAAAGTAAATATATATTAAATATCAACACTTTACATATATTTCTTGAGAAACGAAAAAATAGCACATAGTGTTTAGGCATTTAAATATATTATTTGTTTGATATACATATAGTTTTAGATTTACTAATTTATTTATTTAGAGATAATTTTAATGTATTCCAAGTGATTGAAGAATTTTTATTGTTTTGTTTTGTGCTATTTTTTTTTATAGTTTAAAAATTGATTCTATCTGATAATAGGGATTCTCTTGAGTCTAGTAAAATTTATTTAAGTATTCTTAGGCTTTTCCTTATAGATAAGAAAATACAAAGTCAAAAATTTTGAGGTGTTTATATATTTTTTTTTTTATTATACACCTTATTGATCATCCTCTGGTGGCATTTTAGCCAATGTCAAGAGGATCATTGTCAGTTCTTTGCGGGAGATTTTACCGTCTTTGTCGTAGCCAACTCCTCGTAGGATTGTCTCCTCGAATTGGCTTAGATCCTGGGCATCGTAGTCATCCTAAAGAACATATTTCATCTGTGTGGTTTTCCTGCATAAAATTTGATTTTGTATTTACCTTCTTAACTAATTCCAGAAGATCCTTAAGGAAGCCTCGCAGCTCTTCGTTCTCGATTGTGCCATTGTTATCCTAATGAGAGGAAAGTGGGATTCGTTATTTTTGTTTATAAATTGAAATGTGGAATTTTGTAGGGACATCAATCACTTATGCTGTCTTACAAAGAATTTGAAGGACGCTTTTTGAAATGGAAATAATTCGTTATAATTTGGAATTCAAGAAATGATAACGAAGGACAAATGGATCGAATCTATTTCCCTATGTAATGCAATATTTTCAGTTCTTTGCATTTTAAATTTCCATTTATCCTTGAAGTGTAATCGGTATGATGAACATTTCATATTCCGAATGAGTGGCGTATTTGCAAATGCCGCACCATGTACGATGCCCATTGTCTTTGAAGGGATATCCAATAATACTGATGGCTTACGTATAGATAGTGCAGACGGGGATAACTTTGTAGACTTGAGGAATAAATTTTGTATCAGGCGGACTCTTCAAATTATATGGCATACGTCTTTATGATTTTTAAACTGATTAGACAGTCGTCCGAAACAATGTGAACATTCTCAGAGGGGCACTTTTTTGTTGCCGCCTTCCCTCGTTATTTTCCTTATTTATTTAAATTACAGGTCATTAAAAAAAAGAGAAATCTGAGTAACATTTTCCAATATCCACCTACTCCTAAAGTAAAAATCGTACTTACCCTGTCGTAAAGTGAGAAAACTTTTTCAATGTCCTCCTTTGTCAACTTTGCAGCACCCTACGGCATTTCCGGCAAAAAGCAAGAGTCGGATATAAAAAACAATATAAAAGAGAACAAACAGAAAAGTTAAGTGTTTAAAAAAGTTTCATTGCAGGACACGTCGTTCTTGGAACATAAATTAAAACAAAAATTACACAATTTTCTAGACAAATATATTATTTTTTTATTTCCTTCGTAGTCTCTATTCAGCGTTATTATTTGTTTTCTATTTTCATAATATTTTATTCCTTTCTTCAACTGAAGAGCAAACGAAACGGATAACGAGTAAAACGAACAAATAAACGAATAACTTTTAAGCCTTGCTTTTGCCCTTGCTTTTGGTTGGAGCTTTTTTTTGTCTTTTCTTTTTATTTAATGTCTGCTTTTTCTTTTTGCGGTATATGCATTGGCAGCACAGTGTGAAACAACGCGAATGAGAAAGAGAGTGGGCAAAGGAAAAACAATAAAATATTAAAAACTGCAAAGCGCCAAAAACAAAAATCAACACCAAGCATCTCTCGATTGTTTATTGCACTTTTGTTGTACTTTATTGGTGAGGAACTTCCCACATTTGAATTGGCCATCATAAAAAGAACTGCAATGGTTTTATTGTTATATATCCGCTCCGCGGAAGTGCAAAAAAAGAAAAACTCGCAATATGAAATAGAGGGAAGCCTTAATTGTTGGTGCTGTTGGCGAATTGGAAATTTCATTTTTGTTGCTCCCTCGTAAGGGGTGGATGGGCGCCTCAATTGCTTTCTTAATTAACTTGGCAAAGAGGGAGTTCATTAGTCCATGGTGAAGTTTTTGAAGTTGAAATGTTCCTTGGGTGTATTTTTAGTGTATATGTAGTTTCGTGGAGGAGCATTGTAACAATGAGTGTCGGCGACCATGTGCTGAGTTGGACAAGGGGCGGAAATAAAGAGTCTTTAGGTGCAAGTTGTAAAGCAAACGGAGTACACTAAAGAGGGATAAAGATCTATAAATCACTTTTGTTTATGCTATGGGTTGTACAATTTAACAGAAGTGCAGATTGGGATGGTTTGTTGTAAGCAATATGCGAGAGGAAATAGATGTTTACGAGACTGAATTATTCATGCTTCTAACTATGCTATATACACTATTGGAGACGTTATTCTAAAATCTGTCATCTGAAAGAAACACTAGCTGCTAAAATGTGAGTTAAAGGGTGCAAATTTTAGATATATCAAGCAGACACCCTATCTGGAAAATAATATTCAGTTCAAGTGCGTGAGCAGTTAGTTGTAAGAAGGACTTTGATGCGCGATTGGGAATGAATTTGGGATTTTTTAATACAAGTAGGAAGCATTGGTTTGGAGCTCATCTGTCAGATGATCTGCCAGGTCTCCTACTTTTACATGAAAGTGATTATGTTGCAAACGGATTTGAAGAATCATTTTTGTTTATAAATATTTCGAAGTTGTTCCAGAAATGGAAGCATTTTTAGATGGAGTCTTTCTTAACGTAGATGATTTGAAAAATGCCGTCCATCTTATAACGAACAACGAAGTCTATTAAAATTAGTTATATTCGGAATTGATGTAGGGTAGAGTTGCCTTATTCCGGCAGTCTCCAATATTCGGCCACATGGGTGAAGCTGTTGTCGTACTTCTCTGGCTCGAATCTTAAAAGCATCTGTTTGGATCTCTCTCTTTTTGGTGGCCAAGGTGGCCGAATATAGGAAAATATGTGTTTATTCATAAAAACGGAAAAAAAACATTGTTATACATTGAAATATTAATGTTTTAAGAAATATCAAATCAATAATTTAAAAAGTAAACCATATCCAAAACTTAACAATTCAAACCTCAATGACAAGTTTTGCAGGAATGTGCGTTAAGGGCAGCCAATTGGCAACTCTACACTACCTACAAACGTTCAGCTTAATATGGTTTGCGTAAAATCTAAGACAAATATTTTCCACGTGATTATTGACATATTATCGCAAACATTTTACTAAAACCTCGTTTGATAATTAATACACATATACAGCTAACAAAATGTCATGTAAATTGGACCAGTGGTTCTCGAGTCAATGGCGGCAGAACAAAAAAAAAATGGGGAGGCGTTGACGATTCACCAAATGCCTGAGCATCCTGATACATAAAAGTGTTTTTTTTTCATTTTTCAAGCAACATGATTAAGCCGAAGACTAACTTTCTGTTTCCAAAATATTATTTCTTGCCGTTATTTTATCAGGCTTTTATCTCAAGAAACCAGAAAGGTCGCCTGGCAACTTAGAAGTGACGGGTCTCTTGTGCTAGGTACGAACAACGTACAATGTCTTTAAAATCCACTTATCCCCTTTACACACACAGCTTCTACCATTTTTTTTTTAAGAAATAATTTCCGCATGATGCATTTTAAAAACGATAGTGTGACCTGTCTTGTGACAGAAGACTAGTTTTACTGAAAACATATCTCAGCCAAATAAATAAGGTAGCAGTAAACAGCACGAAAAAGTGTGACTTCCTACGAGTAAGCCTGAATATATGCAATATTTTTGATAAAGTGGTAGAAACCGGTGAAAAATTTTGGTGTGTTTCTCGACTATAAAGCCTATAAAGGCTATAAAGCCAATTTTTGGGGAAAAATATGCGCTTTTCAAAATCTTTGTTATGTTTTTAATTTTTTTCCTAAATGGTTTCGAGAAAAGGGAAATTTTATTTCTCAGCGTAGGATTTTCTATGGCCAAAGCCTGTAGGCACTAGTTACCATTTTAGTCTCTACAGTTCAAATGCAATAAGCGGAGAAGAGCATTTTAAAATCCTTCCAAAACCGACTGTTGCATTTCATAAAGTTTAGTTTTGCTTCTGCCTCCCTAACCTCAAGCTTTTATCGTATAAAAGTTGCACGCAATTCCGTAGATGAGCCTTTTCTATTGTTTGATGAGTCTTTTCTATTGTTTATGAGTAAGAATGTGGTGATAAATTAACTGCACGGTTGAAAAGCCATCAGAAATAAGCCCAACAAAAAGCTTATCACAGTATAGTGTGCTACTTTATCACTTCGTTAATGGTGCATAGCAAGACAAGTCATTGCGACTGTCTGTCTTCTGGAATATGCGTACCGAGGGTGGGGCTGTATGTAGTCTCCTACAAAGAGATGTTACTTCAGACAAGCAAATGAACCCATCCATTAAATGTTTTTTTTTTGGTTTTCAAAGGAATGACAAGTCATACAGTGTCAGACTTTTGAAAGTGTGCATTATTCCCTCTTTACATACAGGCTGTCTCTTGCAAGTAATTGGATTTCTTCAATTTACCTCTTTCGTAAAGTGGACGATTTTTTTGATGTCTACATCAGATATGAAGAAATCCTTTTACCTCGTCAACTTATTTCCACTTTAATGTCAGCTGTCAGCTGCACCTCTACACCAACTGTCAAAGTTAAATTTCGTTAAAATAAATAATTCATTCGGTAAGTAAGACACGTTCCTGTTGTTTTCTGTTCTCAATTCTATATAATCAATTTACGTAATCAAATCTGAGACCAAGCTAGAACACTTTACGGGATTCGTGTCAACAGTTGCTGTCACACGTCCGAATGTTTTATTCTTCTTTTAGTTGGTTCGTTAAGTTCACTTTTCCGCAGTCAAGTCCACCGTATCAACAATTTCCATTTCCCTATGTAATCACTCATTCTAAATACGCGTCCTTGCGGCAAACTAAGCCGAATAACTTGACCGACCAATTTTTCATGCTTAATCGATTCCTTTAGGTACACCCAATTTTTTGTTTTCCAGAGGCTAGTCTGTAGGTATAAAAGGATATCCTCATCAATTATTTAATCAAAATATTTCACCGCTCTTAATCCTGATACACATTCAAACTGTACCGAGCAAAGGTCGACACACACCACCAGATGTTGGCTAACCGAAACTTTCTCAAATCGATTGCATAATTAATTTGTATGGCCGAAGAGTTGATTAAAGGACATTCTAGGGGATGAAAAATGTCTTGGGTCAGATTAAAGACGGAATTGCAATTGAATTAGAAAAAAAAACAGATTTCCCACTGAAGGGTGTATTGATTAATGAAAGCATACGGTCTTACTGGAATGAATGTGGTTTACATACGAAATTGTCATTTGCCAGACTGATTGATGATCGAAAATTGTACTATACCATTGTAGGTACTTGCCAAATGGTAAAGAAATTCCCGCAGTTAATGGTGGCGATTGTTTTGGTGTAATTTAGAGTCATCCGCTGTTTGTGTTTAAAATACACTTGCCATGGGGGGATTTACATATTGGATCTCGAATTTATAAATGACACGTGGCTTTAAAGTCATTTGTTACTGTAACTGTGAAAAGGACTTTGAGTGGGGCGAATTAAATTTTTAACGAAAAGTTTTTTCTCATTATTTTTGTTCGACTTTTGTAAACCATAGATCCATTTTACACCTTGGTTAGGTAGCGAGTGTCTACGGATGAGACCCAGGTACTTTTGGTAGCCAGTTAGACTGTTCTAAGAACGGAAAATTCTTATGTCACAGCTGGAATACATGTGTAGGCAGTTCGGAGCAGGAGAACATTATTGTCAAAAATGCCATGGCTTATCAATTCCATTAAGAATTCTCTGCCTTGAGTCACCATTTTTTCTTTAACTAGTAGCCAATGGTGAATAGGTCTACGAAGCTCTTTGTTCAAGATTGGTGGGTGAATACCAGCCGTAATGACAGTAGAGTTTTGTAAAGCAAAAGATGTCACGTGTATTTTTATTTGCAAAATATACTACTTTCCTATGATTTTTTCTGAATGCGATTGTGGGTGACGTTTTGTTTAATTATTTCTGTTACAATCAATTCTAAAGTCAAAGTCAAAGTTTTATGATTGTGCGATTTATAAAAATCAGAATGCCGCTTACAATGCTAAAAATAGTTATGAAAAATACAAACCAAATGCAAATTTACGTCTCGAAAAATTCTTGTCTCGATTCTACTCGCACCTTTTTGGTAGGGTATTTTATGAACAAACGTCAGTCACGTTTAGAACATTATACATATCATTCCGAAATTATTTCCCATACAAAATTAAAGTGCAAAACCAAAAGCACCTTCTGTCACTTTTAATACAATTCGCTAAACAAACGAGTGGGGTTTATTTAGCTGTCAAATGTCAAAAATGACATTGACGTTCTGATGTTCATCTATCATATCTACATATATTGCTTGTCACCTGTTACGAAAATGAGTATTCTGACATATGTAGAAGTGCACAAGCGCTAAATAATCAGGGATGTGTTGTGAAATTGCCCAAAATTTTTTATTTCTAAAGTTTTTTGCCCGGCACCCTGTATACCGGCACTAACTAAAGTCCAAACTCAATAAACTTCTCAACAGCTGTCAATTTTATTATTTTTTTTTTTATCTTTAATGGAGTACCATTCAGGCATCTCCTTTTTATGGCATTAATTGCTCTCTTACTCAGTTTATTGAGCTGGAAAAATTTCCGCAATGATCAACTTATGCACTTTCACCTATCATCATTACATTCATAGTAAAACGACCGTTATGTTCTATTAAATTTTATATCTGTCATAACTTACGAATAGTTAAGAATTGTGTTAAAAAATGAGACAAGAGGAGGATTGTGTGCGCGCTTAGCCAAACAAGAAGCATTGTGTCAGCACGGGCGAAAGGATTTATTGTTATGAAACTCTGGAATAGTTTAAGCCCTACGATGACAGGTGGTGGTGGTGGTAGCACAGAATGTGGATTTGCAAAAATATTCCACATGAGTCGGGGAGTTTTTATGGCTTTGCTTGCAGCTATAAAGATTTTTCACTTATTTCTTTCATTTCACGAGTCACAGAGGGTGGAAGGAGACGTATACTTGTGGTTAGATTGGCTACTTTTCGTTTTTGTTTGGCTACATACTTACGGAGGTTATTTACCAACACCGGGGATTGCAGTAAATTTTATGAAGCCAATTCAATGCACTGTGGGATAGCAACTTGCATTTTTCAAATGAAAATTCATGCAACAAATTGGAAGATGAATGTAGCACAATGACGAAGTATATAAAGTGGGAGATTTGTAGATCTTTGGCTGTCGAAAGTATTTAATTTATTTTACAATTTAAGGAAAATGTAACCGATGGTTTGAGGAGTATTGAAATTTGATTCGTTGCGTCTATAAATATGCAGTATTTTTTTGCTTATATTGATCGGAAATAGAAATACCAGATCTAAGAACAGATCTCAATGGTTTAGCCGTATGATCTAAGAAGTTCTCTAAAAGTGTATTTACGACGGGCTTCATAGCTTTTGGGTAACTCCCATGAGTAAGCTAATTGACTTTGCCAATCGGGTGAATTCAGTTTGGTACCTATGCCTATATGGAAGACCTTTTTTGAAAAACAAACTGTTGAAGAAATAAAGTACACGACTGCTTTGCACTAAACTCGATGGTTCATTGCGAGCTTGTTATTAGTTTAAGGCAATAATAGTGCAAAATTTAAAGCTTTTGCCAAATTTTTAAGATAACCAATTACCAAGTCTTTGAAATTTTTAATAATTTCCATACTATTCCATTTAAAGCCAAAACGCTTTCGTTTTCCTTTTAAATTATATTTAAAACTCATGTCCGAATTTGTTTACTTTGAAAACGAAATACAAATTGAATTCCTGATCGTAGAGTGAGAGTATTTTCTTAGCTGGCGCAAAAAAGTACGGCTTGAGTATGCAAAATCACATGGTTTTTCTTAACTAACATTTAAATTGCATATCTTATCTCTGAAATATAGTAATTTAGTCATTAATTGGTGCACAACAACAAAAATTGATCTGGGGGACTTCAACTTCATAAGTTTCATGAAAATCTAAGATTAGACCAGAAGGTATTCCTAGACTCTCGTGACCACTTCACCCTGACTTAACCTAATTGCACCCAAAATACTTAGGATACTGCAAGTTTTATAATACGTACGTTTTAAAACATAATCACAGGTCTTACATTTGCCTTTGAGTTGTGGAACTTGTCATACTTCGATATAGGCTAACGACAGTTTTTGTCTTTTATTAACTGGCGCCCAAAAATGAGGACCAACCACAATAATTTAAATGCTTGACTATAAAACAACTCACATTCAATGTTCTTTTATTATGTAAATCGAAATTACGAGTCTTCGCCAAATAATTATAAAGTTTTTTTCTTAAATGGTGGTCAAAACCTAAATGTAGCAATCTGATGATATGACTACAGAGATCAGAGTATTTTCCACAGGCCTTTACACCATTTGTTAAGAGCGGGTCATCATTCTACAGTTCCGTACATAATATAGTTTCACAATAGAGGAAGGAAAATATCTAAATGTGTGATTTGATTTTTTCTGGGGATCTAACTACAAACCACTCGCACACTAACCACTGGGTCACAACACTTCTGCTTTCAAGATGATTATCAGAGAAGAGAAATTTACAAGCTCAACTACTGAGATGTACTAGACTGCTCAAGGGACAAGTGCGGTGTTATGTCTCTTAAGATAAGTGTTAGTAACATGGGCGTTAATTTTAAGGAAATTGTTTAAAACTACTGGATCCAACATTTTTAAGAAATAAGTGGGATTTTCCTACATTCGTACAATATTATTTATTTATTTATACTAATTTTTTAAAATTAAAAGTAGACTTAAAAAATGCTGCCCCGATATTTTTCTACATCACACATCTACAAGATCTAAAGATCTGTCAAACATCTACAATTCACAATTATCTCACGTCATTCATTGTGCAATATCATCTCCATTTCAAACAAAATCTAAAACTAATTGATGCAACTATCTACTTTAACTACTAACTATAAATAAATAAATTAAATGCAACTCTACAACGTTTACTTTAAGTTCTGTTAAATTCACTATTTAAGTATCTGGAATAGTTGTTTATTTTTACTTTGTTGAACATAATGTAACTCGGTATTTCTTTTCAACAAAAACCAAAAAAAAAAAATGACACAAATGTTGAATGAAACAAAAATTGAAGAAAAACATAAATAAACACAACAAAGATTTTGGTTTTGTTTTTGGTTTTCTTGCAAATGAATGCAAAATGTATTTAGAATGTTATGTATACTTACTTCGATGCCTTCCTTTAAATTTATCACACACAAGTTTGTAAGTGAGTAGTTATTTTTTTAAAATGTTGATGTTGTTGTTATTGTTGTTGTGTAGTGCGTATGATGTTGTTATTTGATTTGATATTTAATTTTATGTTTAACACAAAAATCAAAAAAACAGTTGTTTTGTTTGTTTATCGATTGTAGTTATGTGCAGAAGAAGTTATAGAACAACGATAGTTAGTTAGGAGATGCGTCATAATATAGGGTGCATTATAGTTTGTTATATGATGGTGTTTTAAGGTATTAATATTTTTTTTTTGGCAGGCACATTCGTTTTAGGGATATTTATGTTTATTTTTAATTATCAAGTAGGTTTAGCGTTTATTTTTTATTGTTATATTTTGCAGATAGAAGAAAAAACAAATCGAGAAAGATATATGAGATATTTTGTGTATTGAAAAAAAAGTTAAAAATATTTGGTAATTTATATTGTTGGTTATATCTATAATAAGGAATTAGCAGAAAAGCAGAAATGCAAACAAATTGGCTAAAGTTCTATTTCGTACAGTTGGTTGCTCAAACGATATTATTTTAAATTCAATTAATTATTTATTATTAAAAGAGATTAAAAATAAATTACATATAACGTTTGTTACAAAATATGTAGTTTTCGTTTATATAGAGGATGGTTGGTTACAGACGTTGGTAGGAGTTATAAACATTTTTTTTGGAGGTAGAAAGAGAGAAGAAAAGAGAGAAAGGAGAATTATATATAAAAGATAAATAATATAGGTACGTAAAGATAACTTATATGAGGAGACGAAATAATGATAGTCATGAAGGTAAAATAAATGTGCAGTCGCCAAATAGTGATGCTTGGTAATTGGAATTATTTTGTTTAAGAGAAACTTGTCATTAGCCTAGGATAGAGGTGAGAGGTTGCAACTATTTTTAGCGGGCTTTACATATAATGGCTTAGAGCAGAGACAAAAGTGAGACCCCCAACTTCGCCGATTTCCCGTTACTTAGCCTACAAGCTATATTTTTTCGGAGTTATATAGAAATTCGTATTGACAAATGTCACGTAACTTCAAAAATTCTGAGTCACCAATACACTCCTAAAAAATATGAGCCACTTCCGCTTTGGGCAAAGTGGCTTGCAGCGTTCATAGAATTTTATCAGTTAAATTTGAAATTGTTCGTTACGTGTGAATAATATTTTTTTTTAGGAAAAAGTGTACATTTGCTTAAAATATTTAGGAAAAATTAAGAATGTATGTTGGTTGAGGGAAAATAAAAATATTTTGAGCAAATTTTCTTTATTATTTAAGAAAAAATTACACACGAAACCGAAGTTAAGTATATCCAAACGAGGGAAAGACACAACCATATTTGTCCTAATATATTTCTAGTATATAAAACATCTCTTTTAGGTAGTTTTGTTACCCACACAAATCAAATTATTCACCTTTGACAAATTTATAATAACTAACCAATGGCATTCAGTTATTCTAAAATGTGGTATTCCCGAACTCTTTCACATTTCCACACGGCTGCCGAGGTTGGCAGCATTTATTTTTGTATTTTTTGTATGTTTTTGCATGTCATTCGGATTCCGAATTGACATAACACCGAGAGGAATACGAAATAGCGAATTTGAAAAAAAAATGAGGGGGCCAGCGGCAAGAGGATTGTGAGTTGGGGGTCTCAGTATGGTTTGTTTATGCTAGTTTCATGCCAGTCAGTTTGAGAAACAGTCTTAGAACATACTTTTTTTTTATGTCAGAGAGATAGCAGATCTGCCACTCATGCTGACACGTCCTCGATAGTATAGTGGTCAGTATCCCCGCCTGTCACGCGGGAGACCGGGGTTCAATTCCCCGTCGGGGAGTCATAGTGATTTTTTTCTTTTTTTTTCCATATTGCTAAAGACTTTTTCGCTTATATGAAACGCAGCTAACAATATAAAATTGTAAGCGAAGTCGAGCGAGAAATCATTTGCATTTCTATTTTTAGTGTATGTTGAATACATATTTATTAAAAAGAGCTGTTATTCTATCTCTTGCTCGAAGAAATGTTCGTATTTTTGATATTTCGGTTTTAGTTCTTCGGTGGAATATTTCGGTTCTGCAAAATATTTTTGCCACCTGACTTTCTGATTCTAAGAAGGCAAAATATTTACCACAGAAATAAATTTTATTAAAACAGCAGTGTCCGTTAATAATTAACCCTAGAGACCCACAATATCAGTTGCTAACAAATATATGCTAAAAAAGCCCAACTCCCGACCAAGATTTCTGTAATATTTTTGGTATTAAATTTGATTTTTAAATGTAAAAAGGTACGTCGATATATATAATACTTGGCTCAGTGGTTCTCGGCAATACACGTTACTACATCATTTTTGCATACGAAATTGCCCATTGCGACCTTCAAAATATTTATTTATTCATTAGCTAGGACCAGTGTAAATTTAAATTGGGCAAATCTCAGTTAAAATAAATTTATTGACGCTTTTAAAAGGAAATTTCAGTTTCGCTCTGATGGAAAACTGCGCTCGCTTTAAGCAGTCATTACTGTGAACAACTCAACAATTGTTGCACCATTAGGCAATTTTATTGCGACTTTGACGATCTAAAAACCATTAGATCAGCCTGGAACTCAAATCGTACTTTGTTTTGAGGTTAAAGTTCCTTTCTATTACAGAGGGCTCCTTCGCGTTAGAAAAGTCTTAATAGTGTTTCCATCTAAACAATATTTTTAGAAAACACAAAAATTACTAAAACTCGGCACCAAATTCAGGAGCAAAAGGCATTGTCAGTAGAAATTGTTTTGATCCATGAAATACCTAAGGAAAAATTTATTTGTTTTTGTTAACAACAACTATATGCAAACATTTGTCGGAATATTTTCTGTCTAAGTCACAATAATAGTTAAAGCACGCCCCAAACTTTTGAGTCTAAAATGTCCACAAATATTTTAACGTCTGACAGCTCAAACTCCAGTTCTGAATGATGAAAGACAGATTTTCAAACACCTGCAGAAATATTCATCGATTTCAAAACCGAACAGTTTTCCTTGATCATCGAAAACCAATTCCATAAAAAGTCCAAGTGCGCTGAGAAAGTGCAAATATGTGCATGTGCATCCATCCAAAACTATCTGGCGAAAGAATATAATTGAATTGTAAGTTTTCCCTACCACTTGTATTACACATGCAACTCTACATTTAACTTTACTTCTATCCCAATTGCAATCATAGCCAAGAATACCTAACAACACAAACAACAGAAAAAAAGAAGAAGAGGAATACTATAAAATCAATAAGGATACCGGGGAAAAAATCCAAAATCTATCAACTATACAATTCTCCACCTTAAAATTGAACTGCATTCAGTCGGATTGCGAATGGAATTACTTTCCAATAGTGTGGAGTATAGCTGTTGCCTGCACTTTGCAATCCTTCCGGGGGCGCAACTGTATTTTTTTTTATATGATGTGCCGGTTTGAATAAGAGGATTTCGAAATTAGTAGTACATGGAGAGTTTTGAATAATGCATCCGGAATAAAGTTTCATGTGGTCTGCATCTGCATCTTTTCCGATTTTCTCTGCGGTGTGCAATTTTGTTTTGAAAAGAAAATGCTATAGTTTTCTTAATATTCCACAGGCAAACATGGAATGTTCTTTGGATCAATTCCAAAGTATATACACAGCGAAACTAAGTCTGGAGAGAGTCCTTGCGAAAGTTTTTTTTACATTACAACGTGGGTGGAATAATAATATCGATGCATCAGGGCAAAAAGAGAACAAGGTGAAGAACTATAAATCACAGCAGGGTGCAACCTGATTGTATTTCTTTTCTCAAGTCCTTCGAGGATGCGGCGAAACAATGGGCATGATTGTGTTGACTTTTATATTTTTATTTTCGTTATTATTCATTTTGGTCTTAATTTTGATTTAGTGGTGGTTGGTACTGGCGGTGTTTATCGTTTTATTTTATGTTCAAGCGTTAAGCAAGAGTTGATTGAAATTTTGCTGGTGCTGAAAAACACATTCGTAATACGGTTTGACACTTTTCACGTTGGGGGATGTAATTTAATGGGGGCTCTTAGTTAACATGGTTTTGATGGCGCGTAAAGGCGGCTCCTTGGAAATGTTTGCTTGGTGTACACTTGTACAGTGCTAGTACTCTATAGAATGAATATTGGGAAATGTGTCAGTTGATGAATGTATTTTTTTTAGTTTCCGTACCTTTTTCAGTTTTTTGTATGTATCCAGGTCAAGTTTAAGGCAGAAAAAAGATTTATATATGTTCCATATTTTGCCCAAAAAATTGACAAACAAACTGCCCCCGAAAACATTTCCTAATTCGGGTCTGATACGCCATCAAATAAAATGCCCTTGTATTAACTAAAACGACTGTAAGAAGCTTGTCGTATGTACATATTATAACTTCAACTATTTATTTAAACTGGGAAAACACAGCGGCGAAAGTTGTGAAAAAGAATACAAGCAAAAACTCATCTGCGGAAATTTATCTTTCATTTGGCATATATTTCATAAAAATCGGATTTGAAAAAATGTTGACCACAAAAAAAAGACTTAAATAGACTTTATAGATGGAAATTTAGATAATCCGTCTTATCAATTAGTCCATACAAATCCGTCTGTCACGACCTCTTGGGCAAACTATTTATTTGCAACCAAAACTAATACTGTAAAAAATTCTTTCAGAAATGAAAGCAAATTGCCTTAACAAAAATATGTACAAATCTGTTTGCCACGCCCACTTTTTAAAAGTATTTCTAACCAAAATCTCATTTTAACTATAAGTTCCTTTGAAAATAAAAAAAAGATTCCTGACGCAGATATGTATAGATGATACCGTCCTTAAGAATACAACGCTTTTTGATACACCCACTTTTTGGGTGCGTTCTTAACCATTCAGAATTTCTAAGTATCTGACTAACCAAAAAATGTAGGCGCATTGTTTTTCAAACATTTAACTATAGCTTTACATGGCTACAAACATAATTAGAGAGTCGGAACTTCAAATTTCTATATAAAAGCGCGAATCAAATTGAAATTATGATTACACTGACATTTGACATTTTAAAAGCCCTCTTCATTCCAAACTTTCTATTATGTATAATTATTTTTTGTATTTTTCTCTTCGACTAAAGTAATACCCAGCTGATTTTTAAGTTCTAATAAAACAAGAATAATGAAAAGTTGTTTATCGAAAACCTTGGACATTTTAGAAAAAATGTAGCGCAGGTTCCCAGTGTAGATCGGAAGGAGTACATGGGTAGGTGGCAACGATGCACAAAAGTGGCAGGTATCAAAAATAGGTACAGAATAAAATTGCTGTGTCCGAATGAAATAGGAAAAGTATTATGATTCATAATCGGCTGCACACAAGATCACACTGCTTTCTTTTTTAAATCGAAGTGTTTCAGCACTGATCACCTTGAGCCTGTTATTACCCGCACACTTTGCGAACTCGACAGAGCGCCCATAACCGTCGATATGGAATTAATATTATCTACTCTATCCATAAACTTCACCCAGTCGAGCATGTGCAGGTCCTAATAATACGTAGTTCAAACATGTGTGGCTGGGATTTCACCAGATGAGACCACTGTTGGTTAACACTATCTCCCAGTGATCTGACATTGCCTTGCACATTTGAACTGCCTTGCAATGCCAATTGAAGCAAACAAGCTGACTCACTCTTGTAACGACCTATCATCGATCTCTGACTGGTCTAATAATATTCGTTCGATCTGACAAAGGCTTAACATGTGTCCAACAAATGACATCAGAAAGTAATCAGCATTAGATAAAATAAACGGTTTTATGCAAGTTGTCACTTACTTATGCCAAAATTACGCCAGATCAAAACGAAAACGGCCCCGAAAAGTACTAGATCCGAGTGAGATCAGCGCTAGATTGAAACGGTAGTAAGTGGGTAAATTGTACTCACTGTACAGAGAGTCGAAAATGACTGCATTTCGAGGTAATGATGACAACTATGTCCTTTTGATTGCCAACATTTATCGAATGAAACTATAAAATTCATGACATGGCCGAACACTCAGCTATAGAAACAGAAAAACATTTCCGAAAGCCGTCTGTGTGTACCACCGCTGAAAATGAGAACCCATCAACTTGACATAACCTGCAGTTGAATAACAACGTTGTATTCTTGAAATTGCTCTCTACATGCATCCGCAAACAACTCAACCCAACCCCCTGACATGCATTAGATCAACAATAGTTTTGCGAATTGTTCCCTCACAACCGGCGGCGGCGGGCGGCGCAGTTAACCGTATGCAGGTATCCTCTCCAATGGATAAACATGCTATATGCATGGGAATTGCTAATTATTCTTCCACCAACGCAAAGTTCGTAAGCCACACAAGTCAAATATGCCCACAAGCCAGGCGTGGGAATGGAACCAGGATTATCCTCGTTTCATTCTTTGTTTGTTTTCGTTGTGCTGTCAGTTAATTGTTGTGTGGTGGTCTTTTTTGTTTACTGAAAACGATGCCATTCCCTTCGGGAAATATTCGTCGTGTGTTTATGCTCTGAGAGGATAAATAAAACTGCAGCCGGAAGTCGCAATAATGATGTTAACGACACTAATACACCACCGCTGCACATTTAATTATTTAAAGCGCGTCCCAAATCCACATGCATGCACGTAATTCCCAAGAAAACAGTACAAAAACACTATCGCCTTCATAACTACCGTGAGGATACGTGCTTTGGTGGATAAATAAAAATGCACCACTAGATATTGGCGAGCTGGCTCTTGATGCGACACATCAACTCTGAGAACGTGCAGCAAAAAAGTTGCATCAAAAAATGTTGGTTAAACCCGCAAACGTTGCATCTGGGATAGGGACTTATTTCGGTCGCATTTTATAAGCAGTCGCCTGTCACGTTAATAAGGATTAGATGGTATATTTTGCACGAAACCACAGGGACCTCTAAAAATTCAATTTTCATAAAAAAATGTTCATTCTCCCTTTAGTACCATTCATCTCCATAACATTCCACATAAAGGCAGGCGCTCTTTATGGGACAGCCCGAAGTGGATACTCTCCGGGGATGGTTTGGTTAACCATTTTGTCACCGCTTTTGGATGGTTTTCTTTATTTTATAATGATGAATCCTTTTATCGATTTGTGCACTTTAGGTCGTTCAGTTTCATCTGGAAGCAGGTGGTATTGTTCAATAAATTTGAAAATGCCTGGAAGTTTATGATCTGCGTAATGTTTCCGCGTGTAGTATGGCAATGAACATCAAGGTAGATATTCACCTTTTAATATGTCAACCATTTTTATTTTCATTAATGAATTACGAGTATGCCACCACACTGCATTTAAACGAGCGGAAAGAATTCAAAAACCATTATGAAAAGTTTTCCCCGCTGTTGGTCTTTTCCGTTTGAACCTTTGTGTAAGGAATGTCCCTGGACCGTCATTTCAAATGGAGATGAGTTTGGTGGCTAAGTTCTGTTTAAATCAAACTTCGGGAGAGATTTGGATTTACTTTGCGGATTTGTCGACATTTTTTTCCTGTTGGTTTTTGGTGTAGCACACCATTCTTGGTTTTGGACTGTGAAATTACTTGGCAATCCCCAGGACACTTGGGGGAAATGGAGTGAATTACCTGGGGTCTGATCCTATTTTCTGTCATGAATTTTACGCAAAAATTCACTCGCTTTGGGAGCGGAAAACTCTTTGTGAAGGATGAAAAGCGTATTAGGTGATTACATTTTGTATTCAGGTCTTTTTTTTTACAATGGTGGTCAGTGGGATGGTTTTTTTTCATCCGATTAGGAATAAATGTATGTTCTGTTTGAGGGAGCTATTTACTTAGTTAAAGAGCTTTAGAGGACGTTCATAACCTAAGAGCTTGATAGTAGTCTGATTCAGGGAGTGGAGGAAAATACTGGGTTATAGAGGTTATTCCCAACGATTCCAGAACCCTACAGCATCGCTTTGAGTTTGGCTATAGAAGAAACTTCTGACGGTGGAAAAAAGGGCAAATGAGCTTCAGACGATCAGTATGACTTCACGAAATCACTTAACTCGGCGAATTGGTTACGTATTAAAAGATCTACCCCCGTAAATAACGCTGCTATAGAAACAAAGTTATCAACTTGTTACTTCAGCAGTTACGTCAAATTTTTGTAGCTAATTTACTTCTGCATATTTTTTTTATTAATACGGGGGCTACTGTCTAAATGGGGCACACCATATAACACGATGAATATAGTCACGGGCTATCTTATGTACACACCAGGAAGTTAAGGAAGAAGTATGGTGCTAAGTGCCAACAAGTTATCGAAGGATGTTCCACAAGGCTGCGTACTTGGACCTCTTCTGCTCAATATAATGAATTAAAAAATTGATTTGACTTCAACTTTCAAAGAAAAGCTCGCTTTAATGAGGATTTCTCCCAGTTACTACCCGTATATAATCAAACAAATCTAGAGATGAAGTAGCCGTCATTATAAAAAAAATTTGCTAGAGTTTGCCGTCCAAGAACTACCTTACCCACAAGACCGCGTCTATCCTAACCAAAAACTATGGAATATTAAAATTTCGCAGAGGAAAATCAAAAAATTTTATCTAAGGAAGAGGATAAGGTTCCGCTACAAGACGCAAGAAATGTACCTCAATCATCGTTAACAGAACAAAATAGCTAACCTGGTGCGATATCAGGGCAAAATGCGTATGGACATGGACACATAAACTGATCCCCACCACCGATTTTTCCATAAAGATATTGAGTTCCTGCCCTGCAAAATATATCCAGTTTTTGGCTGGAGGTGACTATTCTGTAGCAAAAATTTCGACTGGTCACACAAAATTTTAAAAGCTAAAACTTCATGTTTGCAAAATAAATCCCAAAAGGTTTTAGTGTCCAACCTTGACTCCGCTGGAGAAAACCATTTGAATACAAATGAATTTTCCATTCATAATTAACACAGTTTTTAACATAGAAAATTCAACGATTGGAAACGCTTCAGAAATATATAAGATTGCACTCATACGTCATGCTTTTAACGCCCAAAACGTGTGCCTAACTTTTGGACTTTTCAGATGAAATTTCGCCTGTGGTAAAACAACGAGTCTTTAACGAGTACCCAAGCTCCCTTAAACTGTAACTATCATCCACTTAATAGAGTGACGCACCCACTTTGTCGCGTTCGCAATATTAAGTTACTATACTTTAAGTCAAACACACAGACACCGCCCCGTGGTTTCTCTTTTATTTTATAATTGATTATACAGTCATTAGCGACAAATTATAGTTTGTAAGAAGACTTACCATTGCCAACATAATGTCTCAGTGTGACACCAAGCCCCCACACATCACTTCCCATCACCATCCATCCCATCTAATCACTTTTATTCACATGTTCAAACTCACATTAACGAGATTGTTTTTCCGAATATTCCGACAAAACATGGAGGCCCCCAAAGCTGTTCACAGTTAAGCTGTTTATTTGATTACTTGGGTGATCGCCATAAACAGCAACGACAAATGCGAAAGACATTCGCCCGGAATTCCTTCCAAAAATACTCCTAATCACGAAAACGACTTTAATTCGTTTATCGTTACGTCAATCCGGCGAGTGGTCGCACAATTCAATTAGCGCGATAAATTCCACACCGGAGTTGGGCAATTAGTGACGGCTGCAGCCCGACATAGGTCAAGACGAGGAGCTAAAACCAGTGAGATATGGGTACTGACGCCACCAGGTGAGCCCAGTGATTGATATCGGTCAGAGGTGTAATGGCAAATCGCCAGAAATGTTCTTCTTATCAAAAATCTTCAATGCTAGAAGTCCCTCCCCCCAGGCAACAAGTTATACTTACTACTCCTTGTCATCAAAATCAATTTGCACACGCACAAACTACAAAAAAAAAACTATTCTGTGCAAGAACGAAAACTAAACCAACCATAAAACTAACGACTACTAATCAGTCGCAAGAGCATATACCCAGTTTAAACAGACAAGAAATCCCCATGCACAAGGACATAATGGCTTTCTGCAAGGATGAAGTACATTTTGTTGTCTCTTATCGAATTTTCAGCTTAACTGAACATGAAATCTCTTATGCGGTGCAGCAATAGAGTTGATTTCTGTTTTTCTTTTTCCAAAGACTGGATTTCTCATCTGCACGCAGATGGTTGTGGCTTGTGGGGGGCTGAAAGCTGAATGCAAAACATTATTCAAATGAAAATCAGTGCAAAATTGATCTCTGGCGAGTGACACACAGAGAAACTCACTTGGCAAAGCAGTAGAATATAATCAAATCAAATCAGGAGCCACGAGAGAATTAATGCATTTTTAATGGGATGCTGCATCGGTCTATACTGCACCCTATCTCTACTTGCTCTTGCTTAAATGCTCGTCCATAATTTAATGGATTTTTCCGGCTTTGATTTTTCTGGGCATTTTTCCAAATCTCTGCAACGGAAAATGTGATTTGTGGACGTGGTTTTTCGCTCTGCAAATAATTATATTATGAACAGCGAACACTGTGGCGTATACGTAACAAATTCGAGAAAGAGCTTGAGGGAAAAAAATTGAACTCCGAATTATGTTGAGTTTTGAAGTATGAAATTGAGTTATCGGCGCCGCATGTGGTAGTGGTACTCGTAATTGCTTGCGCTAAATGTTGTTTAATTTAAATATTGGTAGGATAATTTGATTTGTGTTATATGTGGGGTGGTAGCGACGCTCTGCGTACGTGTGGCAATTTTATTAAATGGTTTCGGAGTTTTTTTTTATGATGAGAGGGGGTTTCTGTGGGAACTATAATGGCATAAATGGTGAGGGTTATTGGTTGACTGTGTACATAGTAATGGGCTACTTTTTTTGTCATTAGACAGGTTGACAAATTGAAGGAAATATGAAAGCAGACTTAAATGAAAGGAATGAAAACGGCCGAGTTTGCCATGAGTATTTAGGAAACCAATAGAACAGTATTACCAAGCGCAGGCAACGAAAGTGGCGTCACTTCAGGTTATAGTCACGTCTATTGGTTTTCCAGCATTTTCGAAGCTCGTGTGATATTCCTGCAAGAGAGCATATAAATTCCAAAGTCAGCTATTGGTCGTACACAGTCGTACATGTCAGTTGAGGTCCACTAAGTGCGAAGTTATTTCAGATAGGTGGTTTAGCGAAATATGATTGTTTAGTCCCTTTTCGAAGTAAGGGTTTTCTCGTTTCCAGAGCTCTCAAGCATAACAATATTTTTCGGGAAATAAATTTGCAGATCTATGCTCTGGCTAAACATTGACAATGGACAGCCTTTTTCAGGTAGAAGTTCTGACAATCAGGAAGCTTTGTAGACTGCTTCTGAATCATGGGAAATCTAGATAGTAGTAAACAAAATATTCGTCGACAGCCAAACCGTGATTTAGGACCACATCCAAGCTTGTTGTGGACTGCAAGGAGATACTGGCCAGGGCAACTCATCGGTTTGAGTTTACTCTCGCCTGGGTTTTCAGTCACAGGACGTAATAGAAATGCGAGGGCAGATCAATTTGCAAGAAGTGGCTTCGAACTTTGCGCATTATGGCAAAGGAAGTTTGTCCTCTGTTGCGACATCCTCTAGCTCTTCATTTCAGTGGTAGAGACTAATTGGATAAATCTGGCTCTATCTCTATCATTTCTAGAAAGATTTGCGTAATTTATGACACTGTCGGAACAAGGAAGAAGAACGCGTGCATAAGTCGCTAGCTTAATGGCAATTTGTACGGGTCACTAGATTTTTTTTAGGAGTTCACCCAGGCAAGTTTGGCATCCCTCATAACACCCACTGCCCGTAGCTGCCCAAATGCAAATGAAAATGCAACAGTGGTCCACTCACTCAGCAAAAACCGGACACCGCACGCTAAGCAGGCCGTTCTTTGATGACCTTCTGGAAAATTCATGCATCATTAACTTCCTCAACTCCGGGGACTGGTCTTAAGCTTCACTTTATCATTGCCACGCTATACTACCAATAGGCAAGTTTTCATAACTGCTTATAAAAATGGGTGGGTGATCAAGCTGGCGCAGTTATTGGTATCGGGTGGTCATATGCAAGTAAGACTTTTGCCAAGTGGCTGTTTACAGTTAAGAAGAGGTTATTCTTCTGTGATGGACTCGCGTCAAATTAAACATACCACGCCACATCCGGGCTGAGTTAAATTTAAAATCGGTTTTAGTCTTCTTTAAGCCATCGTCTCATTTTGTCAAACGATGATGAAGTAGGACCTTCACAATTTCCACTACCACCTGGGACGTTCTTAAACGATATCATTGAATTTTCGACACACACCTCCGGTAGAAATAATTTGATTATGACGTTTATGCGTTCGTTTTGTCAATTTACACTTGGTGAGACTGTTTTTTTATATCTATTGGACTGGTATTTCTGTGTCGAAAGAATTTTTTAAAACGATCGGTTCTTGTAATTAACATCCGCCGGGCTACCGAACAAATTTTCCCGCCTCGGTTTTTCTCAAGGCTTCCTTTCGTTGTTGTCGATTTTACTGCAGGAAGCATTCATAACGACTTTCTTTTTAATTATTAAACTTTTGACTCGCCAAGGCGAAGAATAGGCACTTCAATCTGGAAGATCTATTATGCCGACATTGTCAGAATATTTAGGTAGAGTTTCCACTCTCGCTAACGTCTGACAAACATCCGAGAGTACTACTGTTTAGAAAGAGCTTCTCAATTAGCCGTTTGGACTCGGCATAAAATTGTAAAATTGTAGATCCCTTCCATTCGTCCCAAAAATGAAAAACTCACACAAAACGAATGGTTGGCCAAGGGTCTCTGCGGACCTGTTGCGCCAACTATTTATTTATTTTTTTAAGTGTTTCCACTGGTGGCTGGTGATGTTTTCAGCAGAGGACCTCTTCAGTCCTTCTGGAGTTAGTATTTCCCGGAAAAAAATGTCCTTCTGATTTTAGATAGAGCTGGGCATTCGCACATGATGTGCGACTAGTAGATCTTTGTAGTTCTGGGACGCCATAAGATCTTGGTGATCCACTTGGTAATTGCCGAGCGAAGTACTGACTATCAAACAATTGGGCCGAATTTATTATACCTCGTACTCCTAGCTGATGCCCCTTTTTAAAAAAAAAAAAAAAAACTCCCTTTGTTATAGTTCCCATTACAAAAAAGTGCCCCATAAATTCGTATCAGGTCTTCTTTTCATGCTGACTTTAACACAATTTAACTTTACTTTAACTTTAACCAATTTATGAACTGACCAAAGTTTACAAAAAAACAGAAATTCATTCCCGCAATTAAATACCCATCGCTGGTATTCAAATTTAACGAATGATATAGCATTCAGCAGGCCATATACAAAATAACAATCGAACCACTCTTCTATAGGTCCAATTTATTCGAAATGATTTATTTATTCTGTTCACACGTGTAATTCCATTGCCTTCATATACTCGTATGTTCAATTAAAACAGAAAAACAAAAAATCCCCATTAAAGATATAAATTAAACTGTCGGCAGCAGGAAAAACGCATACGCACAACACAATAATTCCTTTTCCTGTCGACACGAGTTGTATAAAAACCAAACAACCATGAATTTCACTCTTACGTAATCGGGCAACATATCGAGACAGAAACCGGTGAACTATTATAAAGAGATATACATTCCCTCCGATGTTTGTTGATTTATTTCAAAATCCTTCCCTGCGAATTCCATTGCAGATCACGCAGGTGAATGTATTAAAATGTAAATTTGTCTGTTTTATTTGAAAATGTTCTTCCACAAAAAACAAACAGTGGCTGATGCGGAACGAGTATGTGACGAAACACCTCAAGAAAACCGACTTTTGTTTATTTTGTCAGTAGCGACATCGATCTGAATTTCGTTTCCATCATCTTTCCTTTTCATTGCAATTTTGTGCAATCGAAACGGATACAGATTTGGGTTGGAGCATCCAACCCCAAGCATCTGCACTCCAGTGAAGTGTAACAGATATAGTGTTTATGGTGGGGGATATATTATCCCCCCTCTGAAATGGAATTCTATTACGACCGTGTAAGTTTTTGCGTGGTTTTTGTACGAGAAAGAGAAAATTCTAATTAATTACTAAGTACATGAAGTGAATCAAACTTTTTAATGAGTTTTTCATACCAAGCATCACTGTTGTAGCAAACTACACAATACACAAATGGATGGGGATTATAGAGAGATGGAAGAATAAGGGATTGCAATGAGACTTATACTTAAATCTACACTTTGAGTTACTAATAGATATATTTTTAAAAAATGTTTCTGATGCATTATGAAAAAAAAAACAAAAATATTGGATGGGGATGCAATGCATTACGATCTATTTGTTGCAAAAAAACTAAGTTTGTGAATTGTGTTTTGTTTTTCTACCAAGTCTATGATGTTCTACGCTGCTTAGGTGAAAGCTCATCCTATTTGGATTTAAGTAGGTTACTCTGTCTCTGCTGAATGGACTCGTTCGTCTCTTGGATATTCAACTGTCCATGAGTTCGTATGCCTGATCTTTTGGAATTTGTTACAAATTTTCCAAATATTTCAATCATCAATTGAATACACCACATTTCAGGTTTTTTTTTAAATCTTACTGGTCCCGTCAAAGACATTTTTGTAAAAAAAAATAGAACCACCGATGTTTGTCAAATGTCTCCAAAAGGTGGCACCGTGAAAAAAAAATTCCATAAAGTTTTACATATCTCTGTTTTTTTTAGGGGTTCAACTTGAGAACTTCAGCACTAAAATTCTGTTAAAACTATTTTGCATATCTCGTATAGGTATTGAAGCGATAAAGGGTCGTTTTCGGTTCGAGCAGGAAATCTTTCACATCCTGAAATCAAAAGCCACCACAGTCCTACATGCAGGTACCCTTGTGCCACACCACAAGTAATGATGTACTACCTTTTGGCCGCAATCGGTGTTACAAAGCACAGTTTGGTATCTGAAGTTGTCCGTTTAACCCACGTGGTCATAGCTTTTAACGTTTTTAAGACGAGATGCAATTCAGTAGCCTGGACTGTGGCGAACATCATGATTTTGTACAAGCTCTTTCCATCGTCTACTTTGTTGTGTTTTGTTGGTTGTAGGCCGTACAAAAGCCATTCCCAAATTAATAAAGTACTCGCTGTTTTTCAATGACCGTATTTTCAATCTGTTACCACGTTCGTATAAGTAAACGCGGTCGATTTTAATTGTAGAAAATGTCTTTTGGATTTGTCCTCTTGATGAACTACTCTAAGTGTTTCGCTTTTCAGCTTTCCAAGACCTGTCTGTCAATAAAAGGTCTATACCCAAAGACCGCGGTCCGATAGATATGTGACTCGCATTACTCTCGATAGATTCTAACCAAGAAACTGCCTTCTTTAAGAAATGGACCATTATACAGTCGATTCTATCGGGTTGTAAAAATCTGTTCCAAGTAAAAAGCTAGAAAGGCCGTTCAACAACTATCCTCTTTTCACACATCAATGTACTGTTGACTATTACAAGTGCACAGTAGATAACACTTAACATCCCATCAAGTAGTTGGAGGTCCTACAAGCCCAAAGTCAGTGTTTTTTTAAGGCTGCCGTCCCACTTATTCGCATAAAAGGCATAAAGGTACTCGAAGGTAGTCTCTTAAAATCAAAAGCAAAGGCTGCACAAAAACACTGCATAAACGTAGTCTTACACCAAGCACTTTGCACCCGTACGTAGATGTACAATTTTTACTTGGCAAACGAAGCTCTTACCAACCACTTCCGCACACAGTCGTCAAAGTCGTGTCATATACGCGAAACGTAACTCTAATAAGATTGAATAGCATTTTATGAAAAGGATTTTACTTTCTGACTTCATAAATAGAATTCACCGTCGAAAGACTTTCAAAGACGTACCTTTTCTATCACCAGAGTGCAGTCGATGATATAAAGTGCTGCTCCTTAAAGATGTATTCTCACCTTAATAATTCTGTGACAGGTTCCTCTTCGCTCTAATTAGAAATAAAGAATTTCAGACAAACCTTTCGACACATAAAACTCAATTACAAAGGTCAGCAAAAAGAAAAAAAAAACTCCACACAAAGTGTAACATGAACCGTCAAATTACAACTCCTCAAATTACAGACACTTTCGCAACTACCTTTGTTGCTAATTTCATTTTTAATAACATCCCTGTTTCGTTTAACTAACTTTCAGCTTCATAGCCAAGTTGGCACTTTTTAAAGCGATACTTTTGCAAAAGTTTGCAACAAACTCAACAAGGACACCATGAACACAGAGCGAATAAGAAAAGTAAAACAGATTTTCTACCTCCAAACAGAGTTTTCTTATTGTTTTAATTAGAGCTGAATCCTTATACCCTGTTCACATAATTAAGCGTACAAACAAAAAGCACAAATAATTGCTCATTCCCGCTATGCCGACATTCGGTTCCACTCGAGAGAGCAAGTAACCTAACAAACATGAACAAAAAAAATACAACTCATCGAGGCACCTGCATGCATCCTCGTGCCCATTTATTTAACAATGTTCCTCCTTGTGAACAGTAACAGCCAACATCAGCAGGTGGTTGCACAGTGATGGTAACTAAGTTCCCTCGAGAATTAAGTTGCAATTTATATCCACTTGCTGATTGAATTTCCTTCAAATCGTCCTGGATGAACAATGAATGGAAAAAATTAACGTATCGTCCGTGTTTTCGTGTGAATTTGTGTAAAATCGAGCAACGGACAATGGGCGAGGAAACATTTCCTATCAATAACCCCTCCAATGGCACACTCTTGTCAAACTGACAGACATTCCATTATACGGTTTACACATGTGTGGGGTGGAATAACTAAACATTGGTGTCGAAGTGATTGCCATTGATTTGGAGATCGATGCGCCTTGAATGCATGCACATAATGAATTCGGAATGTCACACTTTGCTTTATTTGACATGGCAATGTAGTGAATCTTGATACTGTTGACACATCTGCTGTGCTTGCAACGTGTGCACATACGAGTGGATACTGATGATTGCTCTGAAAGGGTACCCTGGGAGTAGCTATCGAATTTGTGGGTTGGACTCGTCTTTCTGCCTCGACTGCAAATGAAGGTTGTTAGTCATGTCAGTGTGTTTCTACTTGATTGGACATGAATACAGTTGATGGATTTTAAAGGGAAGCATAGAGTTCTGTCGGAAAAAAACAGAGTTCTTTCGGAAAATGCAAGGAAATCGCTTACAGATTCCATTTATACAATTCCTGGTTGCAAAGGTATAAAGTTGCTTCCGACATGTACTGACTAATGACAGCCTGGTTTCCCAAAAAAGTTCACTAACAATGCACTATACCCAGCTGCCCGAAGAAGAAGTGTTTTTGAAGAGCATCCGCACAAGTTGCACACCTCTTTTGCAGGGGATGGGTACTGGGCTTTCAAAGGGGGAAATATCATTTTAAGTGGTTAACAAATTAAGTGGCAACCACGACTGTTGAAAAACTTGCGCCAAATGAAATGGCAAGCAATTAAAAAAAATCCATAGTTTTAAGAGGAGCTCGTGACCTCGCCTAAGCAATGTTTGAAAACAAAATTGGACCGAAAATCCCAAAGACAGACGTGCACTGCACATAGGGGTCACACAAAGTCGCCATATCTTTGTATATATTGTAGTTGGAAATTAGTTGACAGATGCTGAACTTTATTGTCTGGGCCATCGTGGTTTGGTATAAAGGTGTGAATCATGATTTTTCGGAACTGTACAGTACCGGCCATTCAGACACAGGCGCTAAACTTGTAAACTAATTTATTCATCTCATCTCACGTTCTCCTTTTGAACAAAAAAAATATATAATTCTATCTACTTTTGTTGATTTTAAAACTATTTTCAAAGTAACCATTTTAAATCCAAATCACAGGAATGAGCTTGCAACCCAGCAAATACTTTCACGAAAGTTAATTCCCCGCATAACCTCCCGGCGCGTTCACTCAACGCAATCCCAGGCAAGTGTCTACTTGCAGTGAAATCTAATTTAAAATCCTCTTCTTTTCACGCGGTATTATCTAAATTGATGATTGTGTTGTATTCCTCGCACAAGAATGAGATGAAAAAAAATAAAAAAAACCCATTACAAAATCGGGTGACACGAAAAGGATATTATGAACAAGCTGTATATTTAAATATTTAAATACAAACAAATCTGACATTTCCCTGCCTTGAATCCTGAATGTTATAAAACGTGTAATCGAAAAAAAATCCTCTCAAAACAACAAAACGATGATCATGGGAATGAAATGGATGAATAAAAAAAAAAAATAATACAGCAAGAATTTGGAAAGAAAAAATAAATCATTTTTTTATATAAGAGACAAAAAGAAAATGTTGCACTCACCTTGAATACCTGACGACAGAGGAAGTTCTCCTTGACAGGAAGCAGTCTAGATGTATTTTTTTTTTTCGTAAATATTTTGTTTCAGATACAAGTCATGCAGAGATAGATGGTATTGGTTGTTGTATACATTTTTTGTTGTGTGTTGTTGATGGTTGTCATAGAACAAGAGTACAAAAATATAAGATTTGTTTTTGATTTAGAGATTGTTTTTAAATTAACAAAAAAAATAGAATGGTCATTAAAATTTCAGACTTTTGGATGTAATTAAGACGACACTTGGTGTGGCTTGGAATAAGAATGACGGGGCGGTTTTAGAGTTTTATTCGGAGTTGGGTTGCATTTTAGAATGTCAATGATAAATTATAGTTTGGGAATACAATTTGAAGCGATTTAAGTTATACTAAGCTGTTTATGTGGTCCTTTTTGTGAAGCATTAGGGTTTATGCGGAGCATCAATTGCTTTAAGTCGGTCAGCGAAGGGCGCTGTACCTAAAATTGGAGTAGGTCATTGGCAGCTACCTACAGCTGCTAAGTGGCCTGATTTAAAGCCTAGATGAATAAATACAAAAGTCGCCATTATAGTATTCCGAACTTATTTACAAACAATGGCCTTTGCGTACCTGCACATAACGAGTTTAAATTTGAAGTAAACTATAGGAAATTGGGGGCAAAAATGTACTCTTGAAAATTTAAGAGAACAACCAGAATGGGATAACAAATATCGTTCTCTGTATAACTATCGGGAATACGAACTTTGTTTACAATCGTGTTCATGAGGGGAATAATTGAGGTTTTCAGCTTTGAGGTTTTAACCTAGCAAGGGTGCGGTCGCTGGTTTTTATACCCTCCACAGGAAGGTATATACACTTTGCCAATACATTTGTAACGCCAAGAAGGAGTCACCGGAGACCTCATAAAGTATATATATTCTGAATCAGCATCACATTCTGAATCGATTTAGCCATGTCCGTCTGTCTGTCTGTC
The DNA here is from genome assembly GCA_948293265.1 of Cheilosia impressa. Classification (NCBI taxonomy): domain Eukaryota; kingdom Metazoa; phylum Arthropoda; class Insecta; order Diptera; family Syrphidae; genus Cheilosia; species Cheilosia impressa. The sequence goes on along the minus strand of OX411884.1, from coordinate 46,986,017 downwards.
TGTTCTGTCTGTTGAAAGCACGATAGCGCCCAAAGTAACTGACGTAGGTGAATGAAATTTGGTGAAAGGACTTCTTTTTATCTTCGTCAGGTTTATTTTGAAAACGGGCTATGTCGGTTCTTGTATTTTGACTTGTATGGGTATCAAAGCATCGGCCAGACCGATGATAACACTTTTACTTGTTTCAGTTAAGTTAAGTTATGATCTATAATTTATCAACAAGTCTTAAATTATGTTCAATTTATTGGCTACTGTCCATTGTTGTAACTTTTGTCCTGTCGTTTGGGCACACCTTTTTGGGAATTTTTTCCGTTCTGAAAAGTACTGACGCCGAATCAGATCATTTATTGAGTAGAAAATCTTGTTGGTTCGAAAGGTCCTTTGTTTTTGAGACCTTTGCAACAGTGCGACAAAACACTGTGTACTGAAAGAGACTACTAGGTATGTTGTCACAGCATACAAGTCTCACAAAGAGACTTCGAACAGCTGTTTTAGTTAAATTCAGCTCTTGCTTGTGTATTCATCTCTTTGCAGATGGTTGAATGTCGTGTGAGACTGACACTAAGTTGCTGTAAATTGTGAAGACAATTTCGTGTACAAAGCTCTTTTACCAACCACCAGGGGATCCGTATATAGGCTTTACTTGCAAACTAGCAACAAAAACTCTCTTCAGATTTACATGCAGAACTACTTCTCTAGGCTTCACTTTGTGATTCAATTTTCTTAAATGTACCATTCGATTTTTAATGTAAATTGTTTGCACAATGAGTTCTTTTTAAAGACTGGCTGTTCGCAGGTATTCAGTATTAAAAAAAGAAACATTTTGAATATGCATCGACTTGGAAAGGTTCCAGTTCCAGTTGAATACAGTCTTGAATACCTTTTCTTTAAAAAGCAAACACCAAATTCACGGTTTGAGTTAAGTTGAGAGTTTGATAGATCTTCCTTAAAATACGTCCATTCCGTCTACCAAGATCTCATCTGAATCCGATCTAATTTGTCAGTAAATTTGTGGCACCACTTTTTTTTTTCACATCTTTAGTATTTAGACCACACGCCTGGAATTTTTTGCACAGACACCCCCAGAGAACACATCTGCAAAAGTGTTTGAGAGAAACGCGGTGAAGCTCAGAATACACTTTACGATTCTTGCCATCGATAGAATGTGAAAAAAGCTGTACAACCAGGCGGCAACTAAGAAATTGTGCTAAAGGTTAAAAATGCATTTAACATACCTAACTGAATAAAGAAACTTTACGTTCCGACTGCCAAAGTAGGGCCAAATTATTTACGAAATATACTAATGGATCATATTGAAAATGGGGTGATGCTGAATACAAACTGATAGATATTCATTGAGAATTGCAGCAAGTCTTGTAACAAAGCTGTCCAAATCTGGATGGCAAACATGGGACCACAGCTTGAAGGCACAGTGATAAGGCAACATAAGGCGTAGATGAACTGGCTTGGACATGGAGTGGAGTACCATTAAAAATCACTTACAGTGTACGACGAATGTAACTGCCTGCAGTTTGCTTAGTGCTATTATAAATTCATTATTTTTGCTGTATTCCTCCTCTGATTCCTGTTGACTCTAGTTACCTGCCTATTTAATAAAATTCCCTCTTTGTATGATCAATGAGAACTGAGAGCCACTTCAGCTTAGACTTGAATATCTTTAAAGGGGGAGAACCCCGAGAAGTGCAAAAAAACTGGCGCCTGCCAGTCCGACAATGACTAACCCCAACCTACCCAAATACAGCAAATACAAAAATAACAAAAAATTGCAAACAGTTCATTTGAGACAATCTGTGAACTATACCATGCAACTCCTTAGAGAATCTCTATTCCTGGACTTAATGACACTCGAGTTTCATTAATTCGGGTCACACACTTCACTTATGGGACGCACACTGTATTGCGTCTGCAGCCCTTCATTGTTATTCCAAGCCAAACACAACATACGAGTAACGTTAAACAGATAACTACGAGCATATAATAAAACTTACTTCGCCATTTCGGAGAGCTGAAGTCGTCCATCTTTGTTGGCATCAAATACTTGGAGCTGCAAAAGAAAATGCAAAAAATTTCAATTTCATTCATGATCCGCACAAGTTGTGTAATTTATGTTTTCAAAAATCTTGTTGGTCCTTTACTTAATGAGCTTCCCCAGCGCAAACACAAAAAAAAGATGAGCCACCCACTTCCCAGCTTATGTCATACAATGCACAACAAAAATATTATGACGATGATAACGAGTCATAGAGATATATTGTATTTATATGTACACGAGTTGTTCCGCCTAATTGAAATGGAATGCAAGAGTGTAATGTGACATGTGCTTGTGCATGTAAGTTAGGATGACGCACAGACGTTAAACAATATACAGTCCTTAGGTGGAGCGCAGCGATAGCTGACAGTGGAAATGTGATATCTAAATTCGTTTGGAATTTAAAAATGCAAACAAGGAAAAGTAGGAGGGAGAATAAGTTTAAATAGAATTATTTAAAGTTGACGTTAAGCGAAAAGTAATACCCAAACCAAAAAAGGTATTAGCACACTGACATGGGTATGCAATAAAATGCCAGCGAAAGGAAACTTTGGAAAGTGAAACATGTGTGTGTATTGAGTTTCAAAACTGACATTTGTGGTTTCAAGTTGATTTGAGAGGGAGTCGAGTTGCTTAAAAAAGTTTTATAACTGTTATGATAATTTAATTGGTCTTTTATTAATTTGTGGAATCATTACTGTAGTAAGTTTCCTGTTTGCAACTGAATAAAGTGTGGAAGTTGCAACATTGTTTGTGATAAAAAATTCCCCTCAATCTGATTTTAAGACTTTTTTTGGATGGATGAAAAATACATTTGTGATGTCTGAATCTATGAAACTATGCTTGAAACAGGTTTTTTTGGGGCGGCTTATTTGATGCTTTAGTTCTGATTTTGTACTACACTCGACTCATTTTTATTTAATTTTAAATAAGCGTAAGTTTATCTCTTTATAAATAATGCGCCGTACTAATAAAAAATTTTAGTCTCGACTTTAAATTTACGGAATTGCAAAATTTCTATAGAAAAAACATTCTACATTTTTAAAATATAAAATCGGAACTAAAAATTTTTATTGGTAAGACCCTAGAACTATAGACAATGTCCAATCGAATATTTTATTTACACCTTAAGAAGTATTTATTTTACACGGTTCGATAAAAAAAATAACATTGGACGACCATTATAACGAATATTTGATATTGGGAACTTGCAACAACGACCGTTTTTCAGATTTATATTAGTTAGTAGGTCTGTTCCTTTACTTTTGTAGTAAAATGGAAAAGACTGTCAAAATGGCAGTGGTGGGGATAAATTCCCTCACGGAGAGAGACACTTACGAAAAAGTTAGGGAACGCTTTTGTAGTAAACTACGAATAATGACAGATACATAATTCAAAACATAAAAAAGTGTCACAAAAAGTCGTTGAAATATCTGATAAACGAAGAATTTTGCTAATTAACTCACAAGATTAGTTTATTCATCTAGAGATGAAAGTGATTCGGAATAAATCGACCTTCTTTGTGAAGAATCCGAGTATGTGGAAGAGTTTGTGCTGATTGAACAACAAGTATTCGAGAAGGGGAAAAAGCGACACAGCATTAAAAAGAGCGAGGAAGGATTTCGTCGCCACTTTCGAAAAGAATCTAAGGATAACATTTAATTTTATTTTGCCTCCTGTTGATACCATTTTAATACGCAAGAAATCAAAAAAAATGTACTCATATGTCAAATAGGACAACAAATTTCAAACCAGCTGTTCATTGAAAGGTGACTGACAGCTTTTTCAATTCTACACCAAGAAATTTGTTGAGTAAAAATTCGTAAAATTCTCAGTGGAGGGGTAATGTCTTGCTCTCTCGATGACGCTCTCTTTTACGAATTTTTCGAGTTAAGGAACGACATTGAGTAAAATTCGTACGAATTAGTACAAATTCGTAAGATTTGAAAGTAAGGGAACAGACCTAGTATCTCTATATAGCGCATGGTGACCGCCACGATTAACGAATGTATAAATAAATTGGCTTAAAAGCTCTGAAAGTATTTAAATGGCAGGACCAAAACCCATTCAATGTAACATTCAATAAAAACGGCTAGGTAAACGCATTTTTAAAAAAACTTTTCTTTTTTTAAGTACCTATAAAAAATCAATCGATATAAAGAACGAATGACATCAAATACAGGGTCATAAATTTCGTGGTTTGAAGTTTGTAGCGCTGGCATTTGACACCTGTCAAACTCAGCTGTTATTTGAAGAGTTGCACTATTAGTTCAGTGTTTGCCATTTATGATAATGGGTCGCTTAGTATCGAAACTTACTACAAAAGTGGTGATTCAAACGTATCCACTTTTCGCTCATTACGCGATGATTAGGTTCTCATAATCGACCGACTACGCAAGTAATCGATAAAACTGATATGAAATTTGAAGAGAGTGGAACCGTAAGGCCTGTCCATCATCGTAATGCACGCTCGGTCGAAAATTTTGCTGCTGCAAGTGCAAGTATTGCTGATGATCCGAATCTATCGATTTCGATATGGTCGAATGATAATCGATTTTTTTTGGCCGTCGATTGAAGGTCATGACTTGGACGATATATGGTTCCAACAAGACGGGGCAACAAGGAATACAACACGACCAATTATGGCTTTATAGGGTGAGAAGTTTCCTGGCGCAGTCAATTGGCCGCCAAGATCATGCGATTTGACAAAGTTAAATTTTTTTCTGTGGGGCTACGCCAAAGACCGTGCTTACGCGAACAATCCCCGAACCTTAGACGCATTAAAAACGAACATAACTCAAGTTGTGGCGGAGATACCGCACGAAATTTGCAAAAAAGTGTTTAAAAATTACATCAAAAGAATCGCATGCTGCCAATCTTCCTGAGGCGGCCATTCGAACAATATTGTATTTCACACTTAATGACAGTCCAAACTTTATAATGAAAAAAAATGTTCATCAAAAATGTATCGCTGTGTGCGTTTTATTAAGCTTTTACATTCGAAACCGAAAAATGAATGACCTTTTATTACATTATTCATTGCACTTGACGTCCACTATACAAATTTTGAATTCTAATTAAATTTTTCGTCAGTAAGGTTCTGGGTCATACCAGGGACTTGTTAAAAGTTATTGTTGTTTATGTTTCTGTTTTCTAAATACAGTAATCACCGTCGTGTCGCTAACTCAGTGCCAAACTCATTAACCAAATTTGTCCACAAGTTTATGCAACTCTTTGTTCAATAGTTTTTTAAGCTCCTCGCTCACTAGAGCACAAATTCGCGTTGTTCATGCCAAGCAACGCATCAATAATTATTTACTTGTTAAACGCGTTGCGGGACAGAATCTTTAGTCCTTGAACTATATGCAAAGTATGTAATTATCTTTTTAGCAAACAATTGACAAAAATTCTCCCCACAATAGCTATTTAAAATCCACAACTGTTTTGCTGCCAATAAATAAAAAAAAAAAAAACTTTATTTGAATGCCATACAAAATTAAAATAATTATGTTCAACTTTGTGCAGCCTCTGCCGATGGTGGCTTTTTTATTTATTTTCATTCGCTACACATTTAAGGCTGTGGGAAATTTATTTACAGAGTAGATATCATTCGGCCATAAGCTCATGCGAAATTAATTTAACCCATCCGTGTGAATGCTCTGCATATACAAGGTTTCATGACATAGACTACAGGATGTTACCATGCAGGTAGATTAAACGAAATCTTTTTTTAAATCAGCATTTTAAAGTCGATACCGTGCGAGAATTTAATTCGAAATTGATGCTGTTGCCATTTGTTTCACGAGTGGAATTACATTAATTTGGGGTAGAACGTTTTTTTATTTTTCTACTGCTGGTCATTACCCTTAATTTCCGTATTATATATTTTGAAGTAGTAAAATCCTGAATCACACATGGACCAACCTATCAGAGACTGATTGGAACTTAAATTGTTTGGAAAGTGGAAGAACAAGAAGTAACAATTGTACCTACATATTAATCAGTTTGAGGAAGTTTTAAATGAGGATTTCCTATGCTGACTCCACATCAATCATAAACTGGAAACAGTCTTCATATAACTCCCCAGAGCAGTAACTTTTTTTTTAATCAAAACAAAGTTTTGTTTGTTGATTCTATATTATGTACAAATTTGCTAAATAAGTCAAAAATATACCATCTGTCAAATAGCCGGCTGAAACTTTGCACACCATTTATCACGTCTTTACTCAAGACTTGAGTCTTTACTAGTTCGACATTCAAAAAAAATATTCCAATAAAAAGCGCCTTAAATACTGCTCAATCGGTCAATCTTGTGGATCATTGAAATCTGTACGTCAATATCTGATTTGTCGACCATTTTCTGAATTATTGGTAGTAAAACTGAATTTGAGAGGGAGTTAATTTTTTTGTTAAATAACTCACCCGTTTTCAAATCTAGCCTAAAAATTTACTAAATAACAATTGTAGCAAAATTAATGGTCTACAAATTTGGTCCTTACAGTTTTTTTTCCACGATAGATATTTTTCAACTTAAATCGCATTCTGAATATAAACTTAAGTTCAAATAGACAAAATACTTGTAGTATCATATTTGAACTCGTCGATTTTTTTATATTTAAGTTTAAAAATTTCCACCGTAGGTAAAAAATTATAAACGTAAAAGTTGTGAGAAATCAAATTTCCTACAAGTTTTATTATGACCATTTTGGGACAGAAGTTGAAAAACGGGAGGATATTTAACCAAATTTAAGCCCCCCACCAAATTCCAGATGGCTGTCAATGCTTCTGCAAAATCTGGTGGAATAGTTTGATTTTGACAACAAATGGCGTAGTTGGGCGGGACTATTATAATTTACACACGATGCAAAGTTTAGCTGCTGATACCCCCAACTCACAATAATCTTGTTGCTGTTCTAAATGTATGTTAAAATCGTTGATTTCATTTTACACTCATGGTCGTCGTCGGTTGGAGCCTGTGTAAAGTACACTCCTCCTTGGATTACTTGCGCTGCTCTTGCAAATCTCTTCTCAACTTTCCTACCTGTCATGAATTTAGATCAATATGTCATGGTGGCATTGAAAAATAATTTAAAGCTGTTTTCCTTCCTTCCTTCGAGAGTTTATTCCAAGGAATGTGCCAAAAATTATTGATACGCATTAGTTAGCGACGTCGATGTCATTTCAGCACACTAGCTCACCATATTTCAAAATCCATCGTAATCCGTTTCCACATATCCCCAACGTCAGGCGTCTACCACACCGTCTCTTAGAGTGCTGCCAAATCTGCATAACATATTACAGGGAAAACTTGCTTGTGAAATTTTATTGAAAATATTGAACCCTACTGCGCGACTGAATTTTATTACCCTGATGCTGGGTCCGGGTCTACCAAGAATATCAATTGGAATTTCCGTCATCAGCCGAATTGATACCGACAGCGGGACAGCCGTATGTGTGTGAAGCTATCTCATGTGAAAACTCGGATAATTGATGTTGGAAATGGAGGCAAGTGTCCTTTTTTTTTTTTTGGTTGCCACAAAATTTATAGAGTCTTTGGAGTGTATATATCCGAAGATTTGTTCACTGAATATGGACTGGTGCGCGCGTGAAGATACGTTTATTACATATTCCATCGGGGACGATATTATCCGTTGAAGGTTGTGTCAGTTTGTGTATTACTTCTGACTGTCAATATTAAATTAAGAAAAAATATATATATACAAATAAATGGGTTAGGTTCAAAATGAGAATTTTAGGGCTGACATGTGGAGAATCCTTAAACAGGCTTGGAAATCGTGTGCATTCTGTTTTGAAATATGGCTCAACTTGTCATTTTGACTGACTTTTCGTAGTTGTCAGCGGATGGTAAAACCATAAACACTGAACTACGTTTAACTTTCAAACTGGTCAACAACTCCAGGAAGTTTTAGATGGGTATCCTTATCACGTTTGGAAATCTCATCAGACAATTAAGTTCATTATCATATACCATAATCCAAGTTGAGCTCTCGAATTTATGATTTACTCGAAAACCCTTTTCCGATTCTCCCGACAGAAGCCACTTAATGGTCCCAAGTCCCAACTTTTGTATCCATGCAAAGAGTTGTCCGTAAATTTCGGAAATAAATTTCTCACGTACAAACTAATCCAAACGAATGAACCACACAAAATGTTAGACGGAAATTTGCCAACACGGAGCTGCACATACACATCCCTTCTCATTCAGGATGACAAAATTCAAATAAAACTCAAAACTAATCACCTTGAGAGAACAAAACGTAGTCTCGTACGGTATACCCATAAACTTGGTCTCGTTGACTCCTAATTTCGGTTGGAAATTATCCACGTACCAGTAAGAAAGATTCATCATCACCTTGAGGGTGTACGAAGCGAGTGTTAGTCTCAGGGAAATGAAATATCCCACTCCCACCCCTCCCATCTGACATGTTTCATTAGTGCACTTGTGAGTGAAGGCGGATTTTACGACCACTTGACTGGTAAATTGTTTGTTGTTGCTGTTGCCATAAAGTGACTCAGACATGAGACTTAGCTACCGCACAATTATACAGCTATAGGTACACCTAAATTGTAGCTACGTAGAAGCTGAGAAAAACTTTAGCTTAGGCGTGTCGCTCTGGTGGAGCGTTGGTATCACCCTGTCATTTTAAAAATGAACGCGGTGTGACTGGAGGTCAAAACCCAGTGGAGGTTGAAAGTAACCTTTTGTTTAGCGACTTGTCACGATTGTAAGTCAAATTTCTTTGCGAAAAGTCTTTCAATTGGCTATTACGTGACGCAGTAAAAAAGAATATGAACGCCGTTTGTGGGGATAAGCGCTCTCGGATTAAGTTGAGGTCGGGTTTTCGTTCACCTAATGGGGCATATTGAAAACTTTTTGACAATTAATTACGTGAGCCCTGTGAAGTTTAACTTGTGCAAATTTTGCTCTTCTCGGCGCATTAATTTTTGATTGTGGGTTTTTTTTTGGAACGTGTCGCCAATGATGAGGTGACTAAACCATTTGCAGAATGTCTTTCAATGGATCAGGGGTGATTAGGTTAGATATAAGTTCTGATGGTGATTTGGAGTAAGAAGATCCATTGTGACGTCGTATTGGTTACCATAATGGTGTTGAAGCGTTTAAGGTCCGCCTTTTCCGGGAGAAGTATTTAAACAGACATACAGCGGCAACAGGATTTTATATTCCTTTCATGAGGCTTTAGAGGGGACTCGCCATTGCGGTGTTAGCCACCTCGACTTAGAGGATCTATTTTGTCAAAATGATGGTACAAGTTTCTTAACTTAACGCTTTGCTATCTACCAACCTGCAACAAGAATAAGTCCAATGAGTTTGTTCGTTTTTGTACTTAATCCAACTTTGCACTATTGCTGTCGATAAGAAAATAGACCCAACCAATCAGTCGTATCCTTGTAGATCGATTTTTGTAGCCGTTCAGTTGGTGAGATATATGCATATATATATGCGACCTAACCTCCTTTTCTGGACTGTCTAGAGCAGTTCCAAGCTAATTTTCCAACATTCAAGTTAATCTTGTGGAACTTCTTGCCTGCACATCCTTATGGGCGTTTGTATCACTGACCTACAGAGATCGACAATATCCGCAACGATTCTTCAGCCTGTCTGAACTGCTTGTCGGGGGTGAAAGATTATTTATCTATGTAGCAGGCAATTCAGCCTAACATTTTTTTTCAGCCACTAAAGAGTGCTTAAAGGTTTTATCAAAGACGGGTTTTATCAGGGTGAGAGCTTCCTTACTCTTATGGTCGAAAGGTAGTACATTCACATTCATCAGAGGCTGGGTGTAGACAATATTTTCCACATCCGTCAGATTTTTCAGTAGGGCGTCTGTTGGACCGCTAGTTGTAAGATAAGTGATAGACCCTATTCCACCCTATTCCAGCTTCAATTCATTATGTGGTGGTCCAAGCGAAATATTCGTGTTCATTCAGGAGCTTAGCAGCCGTTGATGCGTTCGGTACGCCTTTTTGAGTTTTGTTTTGGTTCCTCTTAAATATTTGTCAACATCACCTAATATTTCGAGCGTCGTTCCTTAAAGTACTAATCACAAGCATGCAGAAGTGGGCGCGGTGCCTAAGTCAGTGTGTTGGGTTACATTTTCACCCAACTTCTTTTTTAGTTTTTTCCACTGCCGTACCTCTGACGTCTGAAAAACGTTCTTTAGTCGCTCAGATTCAATATAAAGTTGTGATTCCCTTTCTGAGACAGTCTCCAGAATCTCGGAATCACTCCGATACAACCCAAGCCAACCGCGCACTTTCAGCTCTTCTTTTCTTCGGTTCACATTGGGCGAGTGATAATTCTTCTCCAAACTTGTCGCAAGAAATGATACTTAAATTCCGGTTCTTACGGCCTAAAGCGAAGCAGTGCTTCCAATGGAACCCTCAATGTAAGACGAGTTGGCCAAGAACAACAGGGAGGTCAACGGTAATGACAGAAGCTCAGTCTCAAAATTTTCAATCGTGGACGACGTATCGTGGCAAGTATCGACCTGCAAACAGAGAGAGATCGAAGGACCTGGTTGTCGCCCTATGCTCCAGGAGGAATTAAAGTGTTGCTGCCAACAGCAGCTTCCGAAACAGAAAAAGAAATAAATTAAACTTGGTTTTCTGATAGTGTTTTCGCAGTCCGATTTGGTGGGCGATTTTTGTTTCAACCCTTCTCTCTTAACCAACCAACGAGACACACGATTGCCACCTGATCATGTGCAACATTTCACAATGAAAGACACCTACAATAAATAAAAAAAATATCTGGCGCAACAGGTCCGTATAGCCACCCTAGGCCTAACTCCTAACAACCATAAAAAAGAGCTGTGAATAGGCTTTCCGCTGGGAAGTGAAATCTACCATCTTTCAGAAAACTCTAACCTCATTTATCACTTGAACAAGTCATTTAATTGCGATGAAATTAAAACTGAAAGTTGGTCCATTAAGCCCTTTGTTATGTCAGCGAAGGCTTTGCACCAAAACAAAGGAACGAGGTGATTTGTTGTCACCTCGAGTAGAGTCCCGCAATTATCGGAAACGACGGCAATCCATCACCAAAGCCTCGGGTATTTTTCATTTCAAATACATAATCCCTTCGCGATGCGTCCATAATCCCCAAATAAATTGTTGCTCAAATTCATGGACGCACATTTAACTGAATTAATTAACGTGCAGTGGAAGATCCTTTAAGCCAATACCCATCTCCATTATTATTCCGACAATCTGTCAACGACTGCACTGGACTGGCACGTGCACATCCATAATTAGTTTGCACAAGTTTCTCCCCATTTCAAATTGAGACACAAAAATATATATCTATACTTAAACAGGACCCCATCATAATGTCAAATCAATTATTCATTTGAGCAGCCCATTGTTGCTGCTGCTGCTACTTACCATTGTGTCAGTGTATTCAATTAGTTTATCCTCCGAAACATCGTTGATTTTTTTGGCCTCCTTCAGCAAGTCCCTCAGGAAATTCTTAAGCTCATCAGCCTCAATGTATCCACTGTTATCGGTGTCGTACTCACGCCAAATCTAAATTAGATGAGGAAAATCCAATTAAAAACACTGCTGACATTCTTTAGATAGGGCTTAAACACAATTGTTTGGCATGTTTTAAACGAACAAATTCTGACAGTGGAATGGATTCTTTTATGTGAAACCATGCTACCTACCTTCATAAATTCCACACTCGATTCCAGGGGATTATCGAATCGGAAGAGCAAAAGGAAATTCTCCTCCATCGGGAGCAATTGGGCGAGCTGCAAGGAAACGAATTAGAAAAGGAAACATTTTTATTTAATTTGTTTGAAGAGCATGGATGTATATGGACCGCTACCACACCCACCATTCCGGATGAGTAACTCGTGCCAATTGATCAGAAATACCGCATTTCGCATCGCATTCGCAATTATTTTACTTTAAAGCGACTACATTCGGTTTAATGAGTTTTGTGTGTGGTGGCAAAATGGTGGAGCATTGGGAATCCATAAATCCACGACAAGCTTGCTGTTGCATCGTGCATTCGCTGTTACTGTCTCTGACAAGGCCAAGTTAATGGCTGGTTGGGTGTGTGGTCGTGCGGTGCAAGCTCAGCGTGAAAGCGGAATTCGTTTGTTACTAAAATGGCATTTGGGGCTGGGGTCGGAGGCAACCGTCTTCCAAGTCGGAAAATCCATTTATCTTTTCGATTGAGATTGCGGGATTGGAAATGTGTTACTTGTGTGTGGTGTAGTTTGGTTGGGAACTTTTACAAAATGTCGTCTCGATTATAGGGATTCGGGATGTTGTGAGTCGTGTCGAAGTGGTTTGAGTAGCAGAGGCTCGATTGCGATTTGCATGAAATGTCAGAGTTTGCTAAAGTTTTTGACACAGTAATGGTCGGACAGAAAACGGATTTCGATGTCAAGTTGTTCCGAATGGTCTGTTCTATGTGAACTGAAGACAAGCTCACTTAGTTGTGACTGCAAAAAGCCTTGAGCAATTTGCAAAAGCCCGTCACTGTTTCAGAATTGATGTAGGTAGCTCTACTCAGTTATTAGTTTGTAGAGCTTTGTGAAAGGCTTTACCCCGTATTCCTTTGAACAACTTTTACTTTTGATTTGAAGATGCTGCTTCGGAATAATAGTCGCGAAGACAGCTTTAGCGTTGGATCTTTGAAGAAGATACCACAACCTGTTGAAGTCGGAACTTCTTTTCGACACTCTCATGATTTAGAATGTCAAAGTCGACCTCATGATTGCCCACCATCTCAATTTAGCTCATGCTGTGTATAAAGCTGCAAGTCCGAAAGTCGTAGTGAACCACAGCAGGTTCTTTAATCCGTAAATCAAGTGAGCACAATGTCGGTCCTAGCTGCCGTTCTCTATACTCGCTCGAATTTTCCGAGTAACAAATTTATATCCAGTCAAACTCATATCTCAGAAACTCGTTTAATATTGACACTCTTTACTATCAAGAGCTAACGTCTCAAGTCGTAATAGCGAAAAAAGAACACAGTTCGCCGGCCTTGATAAATAGGTCTATTAAGAAAGTTGCTTCTTTCAGAGCGAACGAATTTTATTTCTCCTGCCTCAGGCACACGCTCTTCCTTTGTCTACTTGGCACAAAATGAATGTAGATGGCCTGCGAAAAGTAATCATGCATCGTTCCCTCTCAACTAGTCCGTGGAGATACCCATACCATTGGTGGAAGTGTTATGATTTATTGCCTGCCCGTCTCTCTAACTTACCATAACAAAAAAGTCGATGAATTCTTAATGCAATTCGTTTCTTCACCAATTCATAGGCATCGGTATATGTACCTCTGGTCAGTGAGATTAATTTTACTAAATTTATCAAGGGCATCACATTTGGCCGCCCCATCAACAGGGGATTACTTGGATGATGTATGCGACTTAGGTTTTCATCTATGATCATCCCTATTCTGTAGGTCAAGCTACACATTTATTGTTGGCACAAATGACTCCATCAACTCTTTAAACATCAACAGGCCCGAGCTTGCCCAACGAGTGTGTAATTTATTATATTTTTGCATCTTTTATTTGTCGGCCTAATTTGAGGCCTATGTAAATATAATTTTTGGAAATATAAAAGCCTAGATAATTATAATAATGTGGCCTGTGTGGAGTGTAGTTAATCGTAATTAGGAAGAGACAGTTTTATTAGAACATAAAACGTAGATGTGTGATGCCTGCGCTCATAGCTCTCTTGAGAGATATTACATCATTGATGACCGGGGGTGGGTCTCACATGGAGGAGCACATCCTTCCTTAATGATAAATACAGACATAGATGGTCTGGTAGTCACTATGTTATTTTAGTCGATGACCAATTCCCTGGGGGATATTTTCAATTTAGGACAGGCAGTTGTTTTTTTAACTTTCTCGATTACGTAATAAGAGAAAGATATTGTATTCGTACAAAATTCTGAACTCATGATGATAATCAATTGTGATATAACGATGATAGAGGAACTCAAAAAAGTGGGTCGCAGAATTCTGTCCGTCTGTCTGTATGTCTGTATGTCCCGAGCTTACAGCCTAAATGGCTACCCAGATTTCTTTGAAACTTCGTATTTGGAGTTTGGGGGCTTACAGTTCGGGCGGTTTTATTTTTTTTTTGCATGATGAACTCAATATTAATGGTACTTTGTTCGAAAACTGCTCCAACAATTTCAATCAAAATTGATATTTAAGCTTAAGTAGGTGAGGTTTAAATAACTGCATACTCTCTTTCCCGCTAAAATTCGGACATATCTCGAAAACGTTCCATACGATTGTAATTCGGACATATCTCAAAAACGGTAAATACGATTGTAACAAAAATTCATTTCGAAGGTAGTACGGTCATTTCCAATTAAATGGCAAGCTCAGTTTTTCTCAATATTATCGTTAAATGGATTTTTGAAAAAAGCATTTTTGAAAAACTTAGTTTTCTTTCGTTTACCTGAAAACGGCAATAACGATTTTGACCAAAATGCAAACATAGAGTTAAATTGATGTTTTCAAAACTATTGCGTCTTTAATTTTCAATTCGAATCACCGTAAACTGTAATTTTCAAAACTGCTCATATTTCGAAAACCCCATTTTCGATTTTGATAAATCTTTAAAAACGAAGTAATGCTTACATCCACAACAATAACTTGTACTCGGTTTTCAGCTAAATAGTTAATAGCATTTTTCAAACCAAACATTTCAATATTTGGTAATATTTTGTCTGCCTAGTTTCACAAAAACCTCTTAAACGATTTAGATCAAAATATTTAACATAAAATCAGCATTCGAAATAATTTTTAATTTTTCTCGAAAAATTCTAATAAATCAACAAATCAACCTGTATTCACATACCTTCGGGTTTAATAATCTAGATATCCCTCTTCTGATAAAAATGCAATAACAGCTACGCAAAACTTCTTTTCTGCAAATATAACCCACGGCTCTATGCAATTATTGCTCCTAACATATTTACTCCTAACAAAAAAAAAATAAATGAAACCTAAAATTTGTACCTTTCACTTATTTTTAAAACGATTTTTAAGGAAGAAGACTTTTCCTTTTGTATATTTTCGTCAGAGAACATTATAAAATTAATGGAGGAGAATATTCCACGAGCAAACCGTAACTTAATGGCGGATGGGACATTTTCTGTGGTGCTTATTGGATGTTTTAACCAACTACTAGTTAAATAATATTAAAAACTTTAACATAAAAATCAACTCTTTTATCAGCCGGTGGGGGTTGCGGCTGACGCGGCTCGCAGTTTGGCCCTCGCGGACGGCATGGGAGTTTAGTTATTTATATATCCACAGGTATTTCCATTTTTGTTTGTCCTCTTGGATAAGAAGTCAAGAGGCGTTTTTCTTTTTTTTAGTTCAGAGCACAACCTAAACTTTTATACAAAAAGTTGGTGTTTCTTTTTTAGCTGAGATACATCAGAGCTCAGAATTTGTGTTTCTTTTTCTTCAGAGCATGATCAGAGCACGCTCTATGAGCTCAAAATAAATTGACTGAACAGACTGATTACAGTCACATTTGACAGAAAAAAAAACCGCATAAACAAAATAGTTGAAATGGCGGATGAGCCTTGCTGTTCTGGAACTGAAAATTAACCAATTTAATAAATAACAATCAATAAATATTAAATTTATCCATATATTTATTACAAATGACAGCTGTGTGCTCAAGTGTGTTTCATAAATATGTATATCAGAACATCTGAGCACGCTCGGTTCAGAGCGCGCTAATAGTGTTCGAGCTCGTTAAGAGCTCAGCTGAACTGAAGAAATATTTTGCACTTTAGGACTTTAGGAGTTCTTTCACAATGAAACAATTCCTAGCAGTAAAGAATGAAAAAAGTCCTAAAGTGCAAAATATTTCTATTTATTTAATTAAGCGTCAGTACAGGTTCAATTATAGTTCAGCTGAGCTCTTAATACCTATAGTATTTATTTAATGTTTAGGTTAGAAGATATTTCACCCAAAGTTAGGACTTATTTCATGTTTAAAAATTATTAATTGTTGCGTTTATTTTTTTTTTTTTTTTCCATTAGGAACTATTTCATTTTTCCTTTTCCTATGTTCTATGCACCGCTTCTTTTATCTAGCATTGTTTCTCAGATTTTTACCTACCTACCTAATTAAATATGAAAACATCCAGCCAAACTTTTGATGAACGAGAAAGTTTCGTTTCCAATCGTGCACTTTATTTGTTTAATAATTCGAACTTAAAATGATTCAATTGTAGATAGTTGCAGGTAGTAACACAGATTGTTATAAACTGTAGTCCTGGAGGGATATTTTTTTTTGCAAGAAGTTCCTATCCTGTTCCACTTGCAAAACTTTTCAACTTTTAACCATTTAACATTTTTTAATGAATCGGCCAAAACATCTTCTCCTATTCGAATAATCGTTTTCAGACATTTAAAACCAATGTGCATCGGTATCTCCTATCTTCTCTATCCCAATTTCCTTAATACCCGCGCTGTGTAAATCACATTGCACTATAAGAGTAGTCATAACCTCTTTAGCGCGTGTCAATTATAAAAAAAAAAAATCAACAAATCTGTTTAACTTTACAGTTTGTGACTAAATTATGTATACGGGAATTAGTCTACAGAAAATTTAACTAAATTTCATAAAAATCTGATTTGAAATAATGCTTGTACGACAAAAAATGTGAAGCCTAATGAAAATCATACAAGTTAAATACCAGGCAGATGGTAAGGTTACGTTTAAAGGGTTGGGTTACATAATACTGAATTTTTAATTTTTTTTCCGGGATGTCGACTTGTTCGGTGATTCTCATTCTTTTGCCATTGTCTTAGCTTCCACCAGGTATAGTGAAGATGCTTCATCTGCCTTGTATTTTGTATAATTGATTCGAATTTTCCAATTCCTGCATTGAGGTCTTCCTGGACTCATGCTTAGGGATTGGGTTTGTTCACATTTTTCCATATTTAACCCTTTCGGTATTTTGATGCCATATGGCAATAGGAATTCATAACGTCCATTCTCTCTCTTTGATTATATTTTTTCGATTTGCTTTTCTGATTAACTTCTTATAGTATCTGTTCAATCAGTAGAGGCAAACAAACTGGTTGATATGGTTGATATCATTGTGCTTTTAGCTTTGGTGCAGGGAAGGTCTGTAGAGCTCGAATTTTTTCCTCGGAAGACTAATTTTATGATTTCATTTTTACATTGGTAATTGACAAATACATTATCAATTTTGATTTTATTTTAATGATAAATAGCAGGGATACAATAAAAAAAATAAAATAGACATGTTGTCCTTCGTTATGCTGCCACTAGAGACAATTGATGTCATGTGGCAACGTTCCCAAAAACCACTTTAGAACAAATACTTAACAAAAATAATGTTCCAATGTCTTTAGTCTGAGCCTCCGTAACAACAAAAAGAAAAAAAATATTTTCCTAACCTTAGAACAAAAAAGAAGTACCGAAAGGGTTAATCAACTTTTGAGGTCAAAAACAATATTTTCAGTGAATTGAAGTGAATATTTTTTAACTAATGCCCCTCTTGCTGTCCATTCTCACTAAGACTTTTTATATTTTCAAACCTTCAAATTTTACGAAGGCATTCATGAAAATAAGACCGGGCTTGCTTTATCGAACATAAGTCGCAGCAAAGCAAAAGAATGTAGGTTCGTGGTCAATTAAAACAATTCGAATTGACTCCTTCCCCCCCCCCCCGAATCCGCCTATGAGTATACAATTATTTTTGATAAAGTAGTGAAAGCGAGCATCTTTTGCATTCCTCCCAAGGGGCGTGGCAGTTTTAAACATTAATGAACATTAAACAGTTGATGGATGCCAGATGGAGTAAAGATTCAGGAAATATATGACAGCAGTTGTTTTGCATTTATTTTGTAAGGCAGGTTGCCCTTTGGCAGACTTGAATTTCCAAAAGTAGAGTGGACTTGAATATCCCAAAATAAAATCGTATACTAAAATCCGGTTACGCATTTTAAGAAAAATACGATTTTCAAATGCCGAAACGAATTAATAACAGAACAACCTTCTTCTAAGCCTTCTGTGAATTATTAATGATTGAAGCTATGTCAGCTGTGGGTCTGGGCATATAACCTAACCTAATCTTATATTAGGTTTGTTTGACGTGGCTAGCACTAGTGCCCACTAGTGCTCACTTAGAAGTGTCAGCTAATCTCCACGCCTGTCAAAAGCCCTGCACAACCCTGAAAATTCGGCTTCTATATCAAACGCAAAATGTTGCCTTGAAGTCTGTCAATTTTTGATAGTAACAAATACTTATCTTTTGGTAACACTTTTTCCCGTTTATTAGCAAAATGACAGTGTGCACTAGAGCAAACGTCAAACAAACCTATTAATAAACCAGTATTTCGCCATTGGCCATGGTGTAGTAGCAAGGCGCCCCTCTGTTTATGGCAACCCCACGCATTAACCCACCCAGAATCCATCACAGACACACCACGTGCCTGAAATATTCACATAATTCTGCACCTTTTCACTGTGAAAAGCATTGTTCCGACATTCTGCATGAAATCGACGAGATCTCCTCGCTAAACCGACAACTCAACCGAACTCGACAGCCTGCCAACTTTGATGGAAACTTTCTGCGGAAAGCATTTATCGCAAATGCCTGCGGCAATTTTCCAGCATAGAGATTGCATAGTTCGGATTGTAAGCACAATAGCCGCTTCTATGTGTATGCACACGGATTGTACAAATATTTGTGGTTGAAATTTCATTTGCTGTTCTATTGATTTTTGTTTCAGTCAGACAGAGACCAGGAATGTCGCATTAGCTTCGCGATGACCTTATTTGGAATGCCTCTACTTACCTCTCTGATATCAATTTTACCATCCTGATTGTCGTCGTAGGCCTCCATGAAACAGGATTTCAATTCGGCCAACATTGTGTCAGTGACAGCCTGCAAAAGAAGAAAAAAGAGAAAGGATTACAGATTAAAAAATGAACTCAATGGAAGTTAATGCTATTATAATAAATTTAGAGCAGAGGAACCCCTGCACTATATGCAGACGAATTGCTTTCCTATTACATGTGGCAACAAAGGAGGGGAAGGAGTGAAGGCTGACTAGTGAATATACCTTTTACGTGATGAGATTAACATTTATCAGATTTAAATGCGGATTTACTGTGAGTGCTCGATTAACGATGCACTCGAGTGGTTTTGAAAATTAATTAGATTTCCATTGTCCTTGAAGGCAGTCAGATGAAATCGGGTGGGTAGTTTTCGATTACCGCATTTAGTTTTCAATTTCCCCATCTATTATCTGGTTCGAAGGACCAATTTTTCAAGTTTCCCCATTTCCATTCTAATTGACACTAAAGATCCTTTTAACACTTTAAAACTGCAATTGGATTAAACGCATAAAATGACGCCCCAATAAAACCATCACCGAGTCAAGTCGAGAAACCCGCTCTACTCTCTAGTTTGAGAATAAAAAAAAAAACAAAAAAATGAACCAATTCGCGTAAAGTCTTTACTGACAGATTTACCGCTTTGCTGGTGTAACCCTTGCTCATCTTGAACGCAATGGAAAATAAGTCCGCGAACAATGTGAATAACTCTCTGTGCTGTGTTCGCTCCTTGGAGAAGTCCTTTGGGTAATATATATTTTCACATTCACCGAAATAGATTTCAATGCAATTTCAGGGAAACACAACGTTCGCCGGCTACTCCTTGGTGGGTATTTCCATTATTCTCTGACATGCTGCCAAACTTGTTTCGTCTATCAGAATACTGACGGAGATGTGTGCTTATTTATTGTGTGGTTTCAACCTGAAGGATGCCTTTGGCTTCTATTGTTCAGAGAGTTTGCTGTACAAAGGAATCGGGGTTGTTATTTTATTTTTTATGGATATTCTAAACTGATTTCAACAAAAAGATTCCGAAATTCAGATAATTTTCGACAAGTAACCATCTGGGAGCAACCCTGATAAGAAATTTATTCCATGGATTGCATGGACTTCTCGGAGGTTGGGTAGTTGTAACTTTCGGAATTTGAATTTATTTCCTAAAATCGTATAGAGAGGTTAATAAATTAAATACGCAACAGGGACCTCGAATGATGTCTGGTCTGGTGTGGAATCTTATTAAGAGGGAGTAAAGTGGATACAAATTTATGGCCGATAAATTTGGGGTATGATTTGGACAGGGAGTGATATTTATCTACCTTGTGGAGTGTATTTCTGTGCTCATGTGAGTGCTTTTAGTTTGAGTTAGCATCTGTACGTAGGGTAAGAATTGTTAGGTACCTAATTGAAAGGTCTGTATTTGGGATTGTAAGTTTAATTCAATTTTATTGAACACTTAACGTAGATGACCCAGGGTTGATGGATAAGACTTTTACGAATCATCGTTGGAGGGAGAAGGGGGATTATGAAGAAGGGGAGACAATGTCAAAATGAATTACTATCACAATTGAAAGGTTTTTCAGGGCCAGTGGTTTTTAATTAGTGGAATATCGTTTAACATTGCGTTCAGGTTATGTTTTTATTGGAAAAAGACGCATCTCATACTTTTGTTCGATTCATTTTATGGGTCGTCCAATTTTTTTTCGTAAAAAAGGGACCAATATTAAACCTCCTATAAATTACTAGCTGTTCGTTAAATATTAAGGTAAGTTTTGGCTCCCATTTGTTCGTCTTTTTGACAAAAAATTACTTAAGTAATGGCAAACTGACAGTGGAGTCGATATAAAAAGTATATTTTAATCAAAAAAACGCTCCCAGCAAAGTAGGCGTGGCACAAACGAATAGTTGTGGGAAGATTTAGGCCAAGGGTGACTATTTATCTCTAAAACGTACACAACCTGATTACAATCAACACTTAGCAAGCTTGAAAGAACGCATAAACCATTCTTCAGAAATCTCTGGAAGACAGTCTCAAGCGCTCTTACTGCGGTGGGCTACAAAGAAGCCCTGGCAAAAATAGAAGAAGTTCCAAAGTTTCTGAAGAAATACGACAGCTCTTTGTAAAATTATGGCCAAAGGGTTTTACTTCTCGTAGAGACCCACTTCATTCCATTGACTGAATATCCAGCTATTAGTGTAGGTAGTTAGTCTGGGATGAAGCATGGTGCCTTCGTAGTAGCTTATTTCGAAAAAAAAACGTGACTGAAGTGTCATTCAAACGGTCTCCCGTTCATTTAAACAGACGATAGATAAGGTCACGGACAACTACTATTTCTCGATCTAAATGGGCATTTGACAATACCCCAGAGTCAGCTTCTAAGAACTAGATCAACTGAGGCTCAAACATCGTCTGCATATACATTCAAGAAGAATCTCAAGAAGACCATTTACTCAGTAAGAGGTTTGTTCATCTTAAAGTTGTGCAAGAACCAGCCTTAGCATGATCTCTAAATTATTTTTGTTTTGAACTAGTGGACTCGGTGCTGCTTTTCTAGGGCTTGAGCAACTTCATCTATAAAGAGATAGCGGCTACCCACCGTGCGCTACTTTGTTATTTGGGAAGTGCCAAGTCAAAACTTCCAAGCGCTTTGCTCGGACAATGCACATCAAATTTTATAGCTTTTATAACTCTATCTCCCATGATTGTCGAGAAACAGAGTTTGCAAGTTTTTTGTTTTGTATGGGGGGTGCCACTCCTCTTTGTAAATTTCATTTAAATTTTACTATGAAAACAAGATCGTATTTGAATGCAGTGTTGTGCTTTCGAGTTTCGTGACCACAAACAGAGGTAGTCTTAGTTTTTGTTATAAGATTTGTTGACGTCTCATTTGACCCGCTGAGTTATGTGCCTTTTAGAAGAAAGTTTCCACCTTCTTTTGCACTTGCTGAGTCGACGAAACTTCAGCTGTCATCACTTTTAACTAGTGAGGTGTATGCTTATGATATAGTTTTAAACGAGTGGGGAAGAGCTTGCCAACATATTGATGGTTACTCTGAGGCCAATATTGGATTCAAATGGCCTTAGTCAACATTATCCCCACAAGAGAAACTATACGAGCCCAAACGCAAAATAGTTGGTCTATGCTATTTGATTAAGAATAAATTCTGTTGAGAAATTCAAACGTTCAAATGTTTTGTTTCTTCAAATAAAAAGTTTTGTTAATGAAAATAAATATGTATTTATATTTCTGCTACAATTAAAAAGAAAGTTTAATGAACAAGTTGTAAGCATTTGAAGTTATTACTGAATAAAATATTTGGTCATCTTTCGTTTGAGCGCAAAATAGTTGGTCTAAGATTTAAAAATTACTTTTTACCACTGCGTCACATCACCTTTCTTGGATATGACTGCTTGAATTCGCTGTGGCATTAGGTCTGTTCCTTTACTTTTGTAGTAAAATGGAAAAGACTGTCAAAATGGCAGTGGTGGGGATAAATTCTCTCACGGAGAGAGACACTTACGAAAAAGTTAGGGAACGCTTTTGTAGTAAAATACGAAAAATGACAGATACATAATTCAAAAATTCAAAAAAGTGCTACGAATAGTCGTTAAAATTTCGTATAAACTCAAAGAATTTGCTAATTTTCTGACAAAATTAGTTTATTTGTCTCCCTAGCGATGAAAGTGATTCGAAATTATTCGAACTTCTTCTTCATATACCTATCTGGAAGAGTTTGTACTGATTGAACTACAAGCATTCAAGAAGAGGAAAAAGCGACACGGCATTAAAAATTTCGTGGAGACGATTGTCCTTTCTTACTCCTTACAGCAAGTAAGAATTAAGAAAGGACAAGGATAACAATTAATTTTATTTTGCCTCCTGTTGATACCATTTTAATACGCAAGAAATCAAAACAAATGTATTCATATGTCAAATAGGACAACAAATTTCAAATCAGCTGTTCATTGAAAGGTGACTGACAGCTTTTTCAATTCTACACCAAGAAATTTGTTGAGTAAAAATTCGTAAGATTCTCAGTGGAGGGGTAATAGCTTACTCTCTCGATGACGCTCTCTTTTGCGAATTTTTCGAGTTAAGGAACGGCATTGAGTAAAATTCGTACGAATTAGTACAAATTCGTAAGATTTAAAAGTAAGGGAACAGACCTATTGTATCCACGAGTTCTTGGCAGTCATCGGTTGTAAACGATTGCCAAATATCATTAATTGTTTGTCGTAGATCTTTGCGAGTCCTTGCTGGTTGCTGTCTTAACTTTTGCTTCATTTTGTGCCATAGAGTTTCGATGGGCGAAAGATCAGGGCTACTGGATGGCCATTCCATTAATGGAATGGCTTCAGTAGATAACCAGGCTAGAGTTGACTTTGCCGTATGACAAGATGCACCGTCTTGCTGAAATACGTAAGCCCCTCGGTTGACTGAAGCTGTGTTATTGATGGAAGCAGATGCTCTTGCAAGATGTCACGATACTTTACTGAATTTACAAGGCCGTCAACAAAACATAAACTACCAACACCACGCCCAGACATGCACCCCCATATCATTTGTGATGCTGGAAACTTGATTGTTTGTTTCTGACAGTCTTTATGGAACGCTTCTTTGGAGGTGCGAAGTACACGCTTTCGCTCATCGCCAACACAAACCTCAAATCTTGATTCATCGCACCAAATTACTTCCCGCTACTGCTGTAAGGCCCAATCCCTGTGCTCTTTAGCCCATTCAAGTCGCCTTTTCTTTTGCTTTGGTGTAAGAAGGGGCTTTTCTTTGGCCTATTAGAATGGGTTGAAAAAAACCACAATACAAAATTAACAAAAGATGTAAAATTTATAACCCATTTTGTTCATGTTGCGTTTACAAGTGTCGACAGACATTTCTTTTTTGATGCGGCTTTTCCACTCTACAGTTACCCCAGAAGCAGTTTGACGACGATTTTCCTTAATTATTTTTTTTAATACCCTACAATCGCGGGCTGTTGCTATTGGCGGCCGCCCAGTTTTCTTCCGGGTTTTAATGTTACCCATCTTATTGAAGAGCGAAATGATATTTTGTACCGATGAACGAGGGAGATTAAAATTTTTGGCAATTTTGTAGCTTGAAAAACCATTTTCAAATGCTTTTACAATCGATTCTCTGAGATCTTTAGATAGGGGAACACCACGCGCCATGATCAACCAACAACTGAATTAAAACTAATTGCACAAGTACACTAATAAGCTGACAAAGCAAGAGTACGTTTGTTTTTGCTTAATTTTTGCTAACGGTTAACTTAATCATACGATTATGTGAAGTAGACCAACTCTTTTGCATCACGAATGACGTAGACCAACTATTTTGCACTCATTTACAAATGAGAAAGCATACAGATTTAACGGTACTCGTTGTAATTTTGCTTATTTTTGTCATTAATTCAATTAAAAAAGCATATTGTCTATGATATGTTTTTGTTGTTTTTGTAAAAAAATAAATGCGTATATTATGACAAACTAATAACATAGAAGCTTCCAAGTGCAAAAGTGGGTGGACCAACTATTTTGCGTGTGGGTCGTAGTACCATTAAAGAAGAGAAAGAAAATGTCGAAAACTTAAAGCAATCGGATAATCGGAACCAAAAGGAACCGGTTTAACTTGCGAGGCTTTCTTATCGAGGAACAGATCCACCCAGTCATGGCAAAAAGCAGTCTCTACTGTCCAAAAGCAGTCTTTACTGTCCAAAGTTCGTTTGCCACCTTATTTCGTTTCTGAATAGAGAGCTCCACTTCGTTGTGTTCAATTCATCTGTATGTATCTATAGGTTTCCCTTGCAACCTCTGCCCTCACCTTGTTGTCACGACGTATTGGCAGTTACTTCCAACTAAAGTCACATATCTAAGCCCTCATTCCATAAAACTTGTACTCGCATGCGATCCATAACCATGACACCAATTGTCACAAGCAATATCTTCTGTCCTACTAAACATTTCAATTAAGTTGCCAATTTTGCGAGCCGCCTACGTCAGTGCATTCAACCGAACGTAAATGGGCAAAATATGCAATCCAACCCAAATTTGTCCTGCTGTTCAATGAAACCTTCCTACCATCATTATACACACTTCAATGGCAACATCCAGGCCCCCATAGCCCAGACTACATTATAAATTCAAAGGAAAAGAAAAAAAATTCAATCAAATCGAAATTGTTTTGGGAAGGTTGGCACGAATGGCTCCCCCACAAAAAAAAAAACGAAGAAATAGGTAAAACCAGGTCTACCTGTATTTACCATACCCATCAGCCTTCAATTGGCCCCAAACGACAGAGTCGTGCCAATTCAACCGCAAAAGGAGAAACTTGAGCATTTTCAATATGCATGATGCTGCTCCAAATAGATTTTTGGCAACGAGCGCACCTTTGCTTGGCGACGCTGGGAACTGCAACGACATGTCCTTGAACTCAATCTGCGTATATCATCCGCATTATTGTCTTTTAGTTGGAATTAGATGTATAGAGGCATTTAAGATTTTTTGGCACGCCAAACCTACGTCCGAGAATCCATCTTCGACGGATGTAACTCTTTTTGTTTTTCTTCTTATCCTCCGGCCAAAGGGACACATAAATTCACATAAATTCCCTGCACCTGTGTTTACCTCCACGGATTACGGGAGATATACATCACCCCGGGTGGTCCATAATTATGGCCTCAAGAAAGTGCTGAAACCGTCCAGATAGATTTGTTTGCCTTGTGCATTTGGTGCGGCGAGAGAGCGTATTAAACTGAATGATATCGTAAAGTGCGATTATTTACTTTCTGTCGGATATTCACACAGTTGGCTCAGGAATAAAGATGTCCTACAGTGCACGGTGTGGAAACGTTTTTTCCTTTTTATTTATTTTACGTGGGAATGTCTTTTTGGGGGAAAAGTAATGTCCGCCATTGCCTGTGCGAATGTTGTCTGCCAAATTAAATAATAAACATTTTGTAAGGGACAGCTTGGGCCAATATAAATAAGTGTATTTTCGGTGGTCTTCCAGATCGTTAAGTCAATCATAAATGCTCTGCCAATGAGAGGTTGATATTGCAGAACCCACTAAATCGAAGGAAGGAACAACTTTCATGGGCTTTAATGGATGAGATGACTTTGGGGTGGTCGGAGTATATGGAGGTATGTTATCGGTCCTTAATCACCTGCATTTAAAATGTCAAGTAATTTAGTATAAAGTTGGACCCCATTAGGCTCTGTTGAATTTTGGACTTCATTTTAAAATTTCTTTCAACATGGTTTCTTTTTATTAATTCCAGCAGCGGTTCCGCAAGCATGCAAAACAGGACATGTCTCGGAAACCGCCCTAAACACTGCATATGAGCTGTGTGTTCTTATATGTTTGACGTGATCTTCTTTTGAGTGGTGGGACTCTAAATTAGAGCTACAATCTCTTCTTAGTTTTGTTTACTTTCGGTGAAATGAGATGTAAAGCGGACAAATCGTCTGGAGTTTAGATATTGTTTGTCAATAGCTTGTTTAGGAAATTTGTGCGAGCTCTTTATTGAAATATCTGCCCGGCTTAGTCCGCATGTTTCTAAACAGCTTTCCTACTCTTTCCAGACAACCTTTGAGTCCTACAATCGACCAGCGAAGGTTCTTGTTTATAACGTGAAAACCCGCAGTTTTTCGCGACAGTGGCTTACAATTTCTGATTTTATTACTGCAGCAGAAATTGTTTTAGATGCCACTGTGCAGTGACTTAAAAATCGTCGATCCACTGCTTAGATGTTCTCGTATCGCTGTTTGATTTTCCAATCAGCTCTGGATTGATATATTTGTGTGAATCAAAAAGGACATAATTTCAGTGAGCGAGGATTAAAATGCTTTTTTCAAATTTCAGCATTTGCAAAACTCTGTCTTCTCACAAAAAATTTCTGTTTTTCAAAATTCTGCTTTTTTTTTAATTCTGCCTTACAAAATTTTGCTCTTCAAATTTAAATCAAAAAAAATATTAGATTCAGATTTTTTCCCACTAAAAAATATAAACAAAAACTAAAAACGCTCGCTTTTGAACATTTTCCAATCCTTTTTTTATTGTTTGAAGAATTTTTTAAAGCAGAATTTAAAAAAAAAATATTTTGAAAGCAGAATTTTGTAAAAATAATTCGGACTCTTCTACAATTTTGACCCCAACCCATTAAACTGGGCTGCCTAATGAATGACCGAGCAAAATGCTGCGCCCTTGTCCATCCGCATAAATTCTTCTCTGTTTAGAATTGAGCGGGAGCTTTGTAGGTCGTGCATGCATGATTGCTTGGTATAGAGAAACAGAGAAACAGAGTTTCAAAATTCATGTCAAATTAGACGAATTTCCCTAGACTTTGTAAAGGGCACATTATAAAAAAATAACTATCTCTGTCACCACAATTTGTGTACACCACAAATAAAGGATTTTTGTTTAATTTTTTTTTTTTGTTTTATAAATTTTCTTTGCAAGAACCCAGGTATCAAGTGACGTAGTCGAAAGAGAATTGTCTATGACGTTGTTTTGTATTAACGATTACGGCACATGTGCCGTGCATTTTTTTAAGTACAAGAAACAAGTACGTCACACGACAAGCTCTACACTTCTGTAAACTATAAGTAACCAATTTTTAATTTACACAATTTCCACAAGACGCTCTTTTGTTTTTTATAACTGCTAAATCAGTGATTTTGTTTCAGGAGAGGTAGGAAAACCACTGGTTTCCTTTCCTTTTGCAAATCGCAGGCTCTTTGGCTCATTCTTTGTTCACACTTTGCTTTTATTTTCTCACATTAAAAACCAATTTTGGCGCATTTCAATAAAAAGGATGAAAAAGGGGAAAAGAGGGGAAATAATCAAAAATCTATTTGAAACTTAAATTGCTTCGAATTTAAATTTGAACGCATTTCCATTACAAATAAATTTCAAAGTTTACTCAGAATGAAATGTTCACACCAAATACGAAAAAAAAACAGCCCATCGAACGTCTACGTAATAATTTTTGTGTATGTGAATGCATTTCAAATTCACATTTCAAAATTGGAAAACAGTCTTCTCAGTCTGGGACCACTGATTCCAACTCAAGCTAAAAACAGAGTTAGTAAATTTCTTAAACTGTGAACACAACATCTGGTAAGTAAGTAGCAAATTTGGAACTTCAAAGCCTTCAAATGTTCTTTAAAACGCACTCTCGGGGGGATCGCTCTCAGTTTCAGTTGCTGAAGAACGCCTTGGGTTCATGTATCTACTAAGTGTTCTTCTAATGTGTTTGTATTAAATGTTTTTTTTTTCTAAATATGATGTGTCATTTCAAATTTGTCACCATTTTAGGTATTGTAATGACTTTGAGGGTTCTATCGGCCTTTTGATGTGAACTGCGTGTGTTAATTTCACTTCAGTTGGTTCGTGTACGCGGTATATCGGGGTTCTACTTACTTTTTTTATATATATATATTTTTCCCTACACCACCTTCGGTATACAATCTTATAATAATCCTTGACAACCCATTCAACATCTGTTCAATGATGCTTGTAATGAACATGTAGGCATACCTGCTCCATTTTCGAATTGGACATTTTCTTATTGATGGAATTATATAAACAGCTCCAGGAAGCAAACATCAGAGACGAAATGAATTAATATCCGCCCAGGTACACAACTACATACCTGTTGTAATACAACAAATTCAGGCTGAGGCTATTTATTTTTCCATCCGGCATAAGCCAATTAACCAAATTCATTCAATTCAGACCATGTTTCCTCAATTCAAAAGGTAATCCCCATAGGGACAATTAAATTCCAACTTTCTGCTTCATTTGATGTCAATTTCACAAAAGGGATACCTATCTGCTGGAGAATAAAACAAACAAAAGTAACCCCTATTCTTCCTTGCAGACATACAACTTCCAGAAACTGCTTTTGGGGAAACTTGATCACAGATGGCAATGCTCCACCACAGACGTTGCGTCAAGGCGTTAAACTTTGACTTGCAAACAGCAATTACATCGCGACATTGCTACATCCTTGTAGGAGTTGAAGAAAAATACGTACCAAAACAAATGGCTACACAAAAACTATGCCGGCTTGTTTAAGTTTACCCTCGCAGAAGTTTTAATTGAAAAAAAAGAGAAAACTTTTAACCAGATGTAGAAATTTCCTCAGCGATGATGACCACTTGAAAGAGAATAACTATATATCCTTAGCATCATCCTCTCATAACGACGAAAGTAGCAAAATCTTGGATAATCCTCAGAGGGATTCATAGTTTCCTGTCAGCGCATTAGGTTCTCATTATGTCGGGACGAACTACCGGAAGGAGTGGTAGATAATTGAAGATTATCCGAGAGGATATCTCACACAAATTGAAAGGGAAACGCGCGCTCTCGACTGTGAGATGAAACAACAGATAGAGATTGCATAAATTCAATTCAATAAAAGGATATTACCAAGCGCCATCAGCAGGAGACACAAATTGGTATACTCACTTCAGGACTAATATCCGTTGCATTTGCACTTGACACAAATTCTCGTAGGAAGCCGTCCAGTTCGGTTCCCTCGATGTAGCCATTTCCTATACGAAAGAAACGAAAGGACAATGCAACTGTAATCGATATTGAGATTGGC
Organism: Cheilosia impressa; assembly: GCA_948293265.1. Taxonomy (NCBI): domain Eukaryota; kingdom Metazoa; phylum Arthropoda; class Insecta; order Diptera; family Syrphidae; genus Cheilosia; species Cheilosia impressa. The sequence continues at coordinate 46,956,428 of OX411884.1, read as the reverse complement.
AAACATTCGAGCGAACTTACCATCTTTGTCATAGTGACTCCACACGTCCATGAATTGGTTGGCAGAGAGTTTCTTCAGCTCGCGCGATTCTGGATCCCGATACTGACGCATGAAATTCTGTGCTTTTTCGATTTGTAAACGTTTTGCTGCAGCTGCTGCGTCCATTGTTACTTGCTGTGGGTATGCTGGGTGTTCACAAGTGTCCTCTGCTTTCCGTCTGAGCTGATACTGGAAATGGAAAAATGCAAGAATTTCTACTTTAGAAAAGTATTTCACACACAGAGACATAGAGGAAGTGTATAACATCCATTAAATTTGCTGTTTTATCTGGGCGCCCCCTTTCGCTTGGCCGGTCTTTTCGTGCTTCTCTCTCAATCGGATATTACTTTTCATTGTGTTCGGGTGTTGAAAAGCAATCACATGCAGTTATAATACGAACCGATATCGGGACACAGTATGTGAGAGAGAGAGACACTGGCGAGGACATCAAGATATGCCTGGGTCTTGAGAATATCTTTAAGTTGTGCCAAGGATGTTCTTATATGCTGCTGGGCATTTATACGGGATTAGGGGATGATTTTGGAAGTGGAATGGCAACCGTTTAGACTGTTTTATGTGTGTTTGCAGGGGTGATGTCCTTTTAATTCGTTGTTAAGAAAATTGCATTGCCAGAGATTGTCTTGAGGCGATAATGAGCCTGTGGTAGATACCCAAGTTTATGGTTATTATTTTTGGTTTACAAAAATCTGGCTGCAGATGTACGGACTTCAGAGACAGCTGTACAAAACATACATTTTCTCACTGTGTGAGATTATATGGGGCTACTGCATTTAAAGCGGGTTGTCCCATTGTTCCATTTTTGGTCAAGTGCCAGAACTATAGACGAAAGAAGACTACGAAAGGAGATTACGTTTGCACCTTGGTTTCAATCACGTGTTTGAGTTGCCGAAAAAGCGGGCCATTGATGGTAAGAGACTAAATACGATTATTATTTAGAGCCGTGATAGCTCTTTCCATCTTTCTAGTAATGACCTACTCAAGATATTGAAGGCGGATCATTAACATATAGAAGCAGAGGCCCTTTAATGTCTCTAAAAAAATGGTGCGAACCCTTAAACTAATAAATCGTTGAGAAATAACTGCTGCATTTCTAAAAATACCAGACGTCGAAGGGTGAAGTTAAAAATCGCTACAAGTCGACTTATTTGCCGACAAGTTTAATAATTCATTCCTTTTTTACCTTGTGCAGCTGGGAGGGAGCCACCAGACGTTTGTCAGCTTCAGCTTGAATATTAAGGTTTTTTAAAATTGCTTCTTAAATACGACCCGACTTATACACCGAAAGATTTAACGCCCACCTTTATAAGGAGATTATTGTTACACCTTGGAGCCACTAGACATATTTATTATCTTGAGTATTCATGTTCGTCTAAGTTTCAAGCGCCATTAAGAGCCACATGCCACTTGGTAAAATCAAAACTGAAAATGTTTGCATGACGTTTATCGTGTGACAAATTTCGACACAACTGCTTTCCATTTATTAAAGAAATAATTACGTCACAAAATAAGCTCGTTGACACTTCTGTGCAGACAATTGATTGTATTTTGCAACGAGGCGTCAGTGCCATGCGAATTTCTATTTTTGATTCATGACCTAGGTCATGGCAAATATCAAAGTTTTCAAGGCATAATAAGAGACTTTTTCTTGCTGATTGTTGTCAGCGGGTTAGCGGGTATTAAGGCATACTTGGATGCAGTCAAGTCCGTACACTGCCTTTGCGCACTAATAGTCTATACTAATATAAGTCTTGATGAAGTAATGAAAAACTTGCCTGGTAAGACATCCCGGACCATTGAAAACCTCCTCAGATTCTCCATCTTCATCAACATTAAAAATTAACTACAGCGGATTATGTTTAACTCGGAAATTGTGTTATTTTCATAAATAACTTCTCCAATTAAATGTTCTTGTAAGCCTTCAGGGGGCGCTATGTTTCCCACAACTAAACAGAGTACTTAAGCATGTTTTCAGTTCTTTTTCATGTGTCAAAACCAGATTTCAAACGGATTGAGTAACGATGCGATTTAATTAAGCAAGAAATTAGAAAAAAAAACTGTAGAGGGCGCCACGGTGCGTAAAACAATTGTGTAAATGTCAAATCGGGTTAGGATTCTCTGAAATAGCGCTGTTCCTTTTGAACTGTTTCTAAAGCCGCAATAGCAAAACTCGTTTTGCAGGAAACTCAGCGAATAGTGGGCGCCACTGTGCATTAATCTTGAACAACTGTCTTACTCCCATTAACCCATGAAGACAAGGTTTATTTGTACGATTATGCCAGGCATTGGGCACCACACAGAAAATATTTCACGCATATAATGCGGATGGCGCTATTTGCCCATTCAAAAAACGCCACTTGGCGAAGAAGATGTTTCCATAAAATATCATAAAGAAGACATCCAAATCTTTCTTTGGTTATTAGTAAGTGGAATCAGAAAAACAAATAATTGGGTCAAATAATGAATAGGACCATCGGCCTTTTGCATTTTAGGACGATAAAAAAAGGATAAGCTCAATTTTATACCGAACCCGAATAGCTGTGTTCAAAGGCATTCTCAATTATACTCTCTTGTGTTTGTAAAACGCTCGGCAGAGATGAAGCACTCAAACAAAAACATTTCATTTTTGTGTTTCCACGGATAAAACCTGAGATCCCACTGATAACCACCGCAGTATTTTTCCTACCATAAATTCAAGCCCCCTTGTTGTATTTCCTCTTCGATAACTGATTCCATATCGATTGAATTGATTTCAATTCAAAATACAACATCGATTTATATGTTTTTTCATTACTCCCTCTAGAGTCCTTCAACTCAAAGTTGAATCTCTCCTCGAGTGAAGAAAAAAATCAATTTCTGATATGAAATCCTGCATTTCAATGGCCTTTTTAATATGCGGACTGCTTTCACTGCTACATCGATAAATTAATCATGGACATGGCATTGCTTTTTCCAACAGCCAGCCTGCTGTGCTATGAATTTCATGGCGTTTTGATTTGTTACATCGACATCACGTTGCAAACGCAATGCATCACTTACGTTCCTGGGAATCGTCAGATTTTATGTGTTTTCTCGGACCCTGCTAGTGATGGTATTTTTCGACGACACGAATGTGATTAATGCCGCATGGTGATGGTTATTTTCGGAGCTAGACGCAGATGATGCTGCTTTTGGAAAAAGAAATGTATTTCTATGAATTGCAGACGCACACATGCAAGTGAGTTCGACATTCAAGAAACTGATTTTGCAATGTGCCGAAAAGGAAGCCCGACACATTCGGCTTACAGCGAGAACTTAATCGAGCAGTTTCGCGTATGGTGGTTGCATTTGATTAGCCTTCCATCCTTTCTGGTTGGTAAAGGTTTCCGAAAATTTTTACTCGCGTGAACAGATTTAGTACAGCAATCAATTGAGTAAATATTTTCCGAGTCCCGCAGCGAATGTGACACGACCTTCACCAATACCACAAAGTTACAGGCACACCATTTTCCCATCTTTGCATTTACCAAATTGGGTATACAGCAAATATTCGTTCATCGGCAAAATTCAGCACAAAACGGGCTGGAATTTTTTTTTAACAAAAACCCATCAACAATATCTACAAGTCAATAAAAATGAATTCAATGCAAATTCCACCATCCATTTGTATCCACTGTCATATTTAATTCCATTAGCGTGACAGTTCATATGATAAATTGCTCACTATCCTCTTGCCTCCTCTGCAGACCTCGCAGCTGGTGCTGGTTACTCGTATTTGCTTCCACACGACGAATTTAGTCATCAAAACAAACATCAATTATAAGCACACCAAACAAATGTGTGTTGTGACAGTTGAAAACTATGGCAAACTATACTTGAAAATGTAATGGAAATGTTTTTCTCACCCCCATCAATTTGAAGACATTTTTCGATTAAATTTAACGCACACCCATCTGCGGAGGAGAAATGCGACACCTCCTTCCTGTGCGCGATAGAAGTTTTCTCGCGTGAGAATTTTTTTCAGCACATTACATGTAGGTAAGGAAGCCCAGGAGGAGTGATACATTCGAAATGATCTTTGGAAAATATACGTTGCCAGCGTTAAGTGTATGTAAGCGCCGTGAAAGTTTCTACAAAATTTGTTTTCGGAGCGCTTCAGGACGGCGAATATGTGTTGAAAGTATAGTTGGGTTGGGGTTAAGGAATCACTTCCTTTTCTGAGATCTTTTCACGGGGAAATCATTGAAAAAGTTTCGGTTCGTTTCGTTTCGTTTCGTTTCTCCGCGTGTGTTGGGTGACTAATAAAGATAAGTTTGACTATTGAAAAATACCCGAGATTATTCGCGAGGATAGATATTTTCATACTTAACGACAAAGTTGAGGATTTTTAACCAAGGGAAGCTATTATGTAAGTGAGTGCAAGGAAACTTTTGGTAGTTTTCTATAATCTTACCGGTTATGTAATGATAAGGTGGGAGGAAGGAGAAGGGCTTGGTTATGTGAAGAAAGGTCGCACATGGTGCATAGGAGGAAAAGACATTCATCAACCCGTTCGTTGGAAGCATGGCATCGCAAATAATCTTTAGTTAGCAGACGTTGGTTGGCAGTGATTATCTAACAACACAGGTATCTCCATACTGTTAAAAGAACCCCAAAAATATTCGCAAACAATTAGAGAAATTTTTTTATGCGCACATTTATCAAAAGAGATTAAGAAAATATAACTCCGTTTTGGGCATTCAATGCAACATAACAGATGTGCGCTGTAGGTTTTATGACATTTACTTACAGTTTTATTTAAAAGCGGTCATGAGCTAAGCGCACACTGTATTCTTGTGAAAGATAATTAAATAGATCATGTGCTAAAAAGCCTCAAATTTCACTCATTGAGAGGCTTTCAATTACGCACAATAGTGCGCATTTTACTAATTAAAATAAAGCAATTGGTTTCACATCCTTGATTTATTTATTATTCAATCGGTGGTGTACCTCAAAATGCAAATCGATTGCGCACACGAGAACTTGACCTACCACTAAATTAAATCTGTCGTTTGCGATTGTCGTACAAATAAAGCAGCATGGACATTATTTTCATTCTTGGTTAAATTGAAAACCTATTGCGCACATAATATTTTTACGCATAACTTCACGAAAAATTTATCAAATCGGTAGTTTCAAATTTCACTACAAAACAAAATGCATAACAACTGCAAACAAGACGATTTTTTCATTGCGCACATATGTGTGCGTTTTCGTTTTTTAATTAAATTTTTTATAATTTGCTAATGCTTCTCGAAGGTGGAAAGTTTTTGCAAGACATTGCCCAAGGAATGATTGTGCACCAATTGTTTGCGACTCATTTTTCAATACGCAACGAAGATGGATCAAGGAGCAGGGTCGCCTTTGCCTAGTACTTTATTCTTGCTTTGACAAAGATTACTGAACGATGTAAATGAAAGTTGAAGTATACTTCCTTAGAGCTCAAGCTGTATCTTTATAGTACTTAAAACTTGCTAGGATGTCTTTAATCCACACCCTTGATATGTCCTGATCCTGATATGTCTTTCACGACCAAATGACAAATGACCTACGAAAACATAATCTTGATTGCAACCACAAATAACTTGCGAGACTAATACAAGCTTAATCGAGAATGATGATCCAAATATTAATAGAGAATTTGTCATCAATGCGGCAGTCCGTATTAATATCCTTCCGCCAGCATAAATAAATGCGACCTCCCACCCCGAAGGCCATCAAAGGCCGGAAGATAACAGAAATAAAACTACAACAAAACACGGAAACACAAAAAAGCAAAAAAGAACTCAACCACAAACAAGTGAAAGTGAGTCCTTATTAAGGATCATTCATCTTAGGAGGACAGACCACTGCCTTGCATTCAGAGATGATGACAAGCCACAGCACTCCATTCTATGCGTCACCCCCAGACCCCAGTGTAGCTGTGAAAGAATGTAAAGATGGTGTCATCGTCATCACATTGCCTTAAGGATAAGTTCTACGAGTATGCCATTCTTGGGTGCGGTTTCAAAGTTCTCTATGTATGTATACACTTTTATTTTCCGAGCTGTTGTTGTTCACGAGTTGTTTGTCACCTTTGTGATGAATGTCCCAGAGCTGTCAAAGGATTAGTGTGCGTAGACCTAATGATAAGATACTGTTGTCAACTTTCAAGGGAATCAGATACCCAACACAACTTGAGGGGGAAACAGGAAGCAGGCAATATAACTGTAGCAAATAAAAAGGGATAACGCCTTACCCAGCAAAGATAAGATGTATAAATTAGTTTAGCCTTAGTCCTAATCGTTGGGTGGCTTATTTATTCGAAATTAAGTTGTTGGCGGGGGCACTTTTTCTCGCTGTCAAGGTGTTTTCCTTTCTTTTTTTTTCTGTTGCTGCCATGTTTGCGTTGTAGATTGCGGTAAATAAATTGCCTATCTGCACAGAGGTACCACCAATGCCCGATGGTGTTTGTTTTGGGTTTTGGCTTTTCCCAAATTTAGTGTCGCTAAGTGAGGTAATTTTAATGGAACGTGGATTTGTGTGTCTGTTTGTAGATAATTGCGGGTCCGTTTTGGGCGCCAATATATAGCGGGTGTAGGCCAACGGATTTACAGCGACACAGTGAAACAGTGAGGATGCATAAGTACCAAATGCGATCGTTCATCCGGCCATTATGTGAGCTTATAATTGCGTGGTTCGATAGTTTCGGTAGTACGCTGTATGGTTGAAAAATATTGACCAAAACCTCCACCAAATATATAAATGACAAACGCTTACCTCCAATCTAACCAGAAACCTGTATCGCACAATCCATTCATTACATCGCTATCTCCTGACCGCCTGCCTACCACAATGATAGCAATTAAAAGTGCGCACATGCATATCATTTCCTTTAACAGGAACAAGTGCGCTCTGCATGTCACTGAACAATATTATTGATAGCCTCTCGACTGAGGTAAACGACTAACAATGACACAATGTTGACTAAACGAGTCTTTTCTTGTCCCATCATCGTTTTCAACTTTTCCGCATACTCACACACACATCCGGTTACTGTAGCGCACACCGGTGCCGGTGGTGCTCTTTTCAACCATAAAATGCATTTGCATAACCTTCACTGCAAACAATATGTAGGTGGGTATCACGCCTTTGAGAAGTGAGCATAATTAGAAATTCCTTGAGTCCTTGCACTCGGAACGAGCAGGGAACAATGTGAGCGGAAAAAAGTTACACGTATATAACTTAAAAGTATTTAACCCAGGGATTAACTTGAAAATGCACCCTTACTCATCCATTGTATGAAAATAAATTCCCATTTATATCCTTCACACTTTAATGCCGCCGCACATTAAGACTAAAGGAAGAGGCAAAATAAAAATGCAGCACACACATAGGTTAGGTATATACGTTAGAATTTATTGTTGGGACATTATTTATGCAAGTTTCGTCGTTCGAACAAAGCATTTGGAGGATGTACCTAGAGGGAGAAGGCAAAGTTTCCTTTTTCTCTTTGAATGGGGCCATTTATTTATTTGGCGATCTTTTTTTTTTCTCAGTTTCAGTGCAGGATACTCCCCTCTCAAGTGCATGTGTCAGTTACTGTTCAAGTTGGTGTCCCATGGAGTTGGTTGTGTGATGCCTTACAAGGACATTATGTGATTTGCCATGGGGGTGTTCAACAACTCAGCATATATAAGTATTTAAATGTTGTTTGCGCAAAAGACAGTGTAAGGACTTTCAATATGTGGATATTGTTGGTTAGGGAATGCAATTTTGTTTGTATTCGAGGGGGGATATTCAAACTTGGGAAAAACTACCAGAAATGTATTTGAAAAGTTCGAGAGGTAAAGTGCAGCAGAAAAACATTTGAAAAACCGATTTGCAATGGAATCTTCACAAGGATGAGAGTTTTTCTTTTTTTATATCCTTAGCCATATGCACTTACCGTCGTGATTTGAGTAAAAATGCAGCTTTCATTGCGCACAATGAATATCGCTTTAAAGAATAGATAGGGCGAGAAAAGTGCATTACACTGAAACAGTTTGATGCACTACTCAAAAAATATCCATTATTGGCCCTTCCTAGAGACGATACTATCAAAAAATTTTAATTTCCAAAAGAACTTTGTTACAAAGCTGAGCAACAAGAAGAACTGGAGCAACGAATCCATAATTCACAGACTGAGCAATAACACAACTAAGTGGTACACAGATGGGTCAAGAACTGATGAGGGAACTGGAGTGGGAGTATTTGGGCCTAGAACCAAACACTCTGAACCGATGGGCAAAAGTACCAGCATTATAGCTATATCAACATAACCAACTGTGATATAGCTATAATGTCATAATGTCAGACAGCCAGGCTGCAATTATGGCACTTAATTCCTACATCATTAAATCCAAACTTGTATGGGAATGGCTACAAAAATTAAATGAACTGGGTAGGAGAAACAAAATAATCCTCTGCTGGGAATAGAGGGTAATGAAATGGCCGACTTCCTAGCAAGAAAGGGAGCATCAGAAGCTTTCATAGGTCCTGAACCATTTTGCGTTATAGGGGATCACACCCTCAGAGAAGAATTTAGGAAACTAGAGGAAGAAAACAGGGCAAGAACTTGGCATAACACTCAAGGCATGAGGCAGGCTAAGAAACTTCTGGGACAATAACACCGGAAAAGATTCCAAGCCTGCATCGGCATGAGTAAAAAAAACCTCCGTATCCTAACGGGGCATTGTAGAATGTAGGCTCAAGGAGCACCTCAGGAAACTGGGTATATATCGGAAGAAGGTCTCTGCAGATTCTGCGATGAGTCCAGTGAAATCCCAGAACACGTGCTGGGGTCATGTGGGGCACTGACCCACAAAAGAGTGAAATACTTGGGCAAGAACCAACTATCTGATGAGGATATACTGTCACTATAGCCAGCTCTCATCCTCTCTCTTTAAGGAGATTGAACTAGAGAGAGTGCTATAGGACGGAAACGAGAGTACAAGAACCTCTAAATTGATTCCGAAAGGAATTACAATGTGAGGGGAACTCTTATGAGGGCAGATACCTCACTGAGGCGTAAGCACTTAAGCAGGGGTTACAATAGACCAAAAGGTCGCAGTACAAACACCCATTTGAGATTTGACATAATAATAATAATAATATCGCTTTAAAATAGCGCACATGTGTTGTGGAAAAACTGTTCCGATTTCCATATAAAATCAGCTCTTTAAAACTTCAAACACAGTAAAAAAAAACGTTCTAAAAATTTCAAAAGGACTTAAATCCAATAGAAACACAGAGCACCAAGCGATTCCGCTGCCAATCGCAGTGGACCTTGAGACCGATAACCTTGAACTCGCCTCTCACACCTTCTGGTGTAACTGCCTCTCCTTGATCGCCACTTATGAAATACAAAACAAATATTGATTTAGCAAAATCACAACCATTGCCAAGGCATAATGTATAAATGCCCTTCCATTTTATTTACGGATAGCACGCAGGTCAACACACTTTCGAAAGCGAAAGCTAGCCTTGTTTCCTCCGCCAGCTATTTTATTTTATTTTTCCCATAAAACCAGGGAGTAGTAATTTATATGTCAATGTAAAATCGATATCTACAAGGGACATGCAGACAGTATTCACTTTTGGGCTTTGTTTTCTTTTTCTGAGGAACAAGTTTCATAACCTAAGTTATGTCGTCGAAGTTTCTGTGCTTTGTACATGTATGGCTGTCCCCCAGCCCTTTAGGCAATGTAAAAAGAAAGCTATTAACTTAACTTCGGAATCTGGTGGAATGTGTTGGCTGTTTACACGATAAATAGACGGGGGTAAAGAGTGGTTCAGTGACATCCCCTATAGTGGTAATATTCATATTTGATGACAGAAACGTGAATTCAATTACTTTTTAGAGATGACATTCGGTTGCCGAATATTTTTTTCAAACCGTATAAATAGAAAGTAGTAATATCCTTAATTGAGCGATTAGAATGCTTGCTCGTAGCACATCAGAAGGTTTTTCCTATTTTTAGGGAATCTCACTCCGTAATGGGAATTCCTAAGCAAGTGAAGACAGAAATGCTGCAATCATTCTGAATTGACCACTAGACACTAGGGCTTTGTCTTTTCAATCAATTTCAGTAAAAGCTAAACCCGAAAAGCGTACACTCTTGTGTTAATGACAATCGTCTTCGTTCCGCTTTGATTGAAGGAGTGCACTTCAATTAATTTCGAACGTGTAATCTCGCTCCTCTGGTCTCATTCGTGAATTATATCAGACAATGGAATGAATGAACGCCTTTACTTTGCACTCAGCAACAATGGGTGATGGGGATGTTTTATTCGTAATCAGGAAATCGATTTGTAATTTAAGGGACAACGAAATGCATGGTGTTCATGGGAGAAGAGTGGGCATTGTAAGTTGAGTGTAGTAGAGCGCACTTTAATGAGTTGATGATGAAGTATTCATTTTTGCAGTCAGTGAGGACCATAACCTTGACGGGGGGAGTGTAAATTAAATTCTAACAACGGTTTGGCAGTAGCATTTTCGTTGCGCACAAAAACCCTTCAATCATTACAAATTTTAATCTTAAATTTATAAAAGCGCCCAATAGCATATTTTACATCAAAAATGTGGGCGTTTGTCATTTGTGAATAATTTTGGCTTTGCGCACTGAGAATTCTTCCAAAAAAAAAACGGTTAAATTGCAAGTGTGCCATTGTAGCATAAGCATAAGCTGCATACAAACTGCGTTCGATTTGCTTTTGATTGCGCACATGAATGTGCGTTATCTCAATTGGATGAAATATGTTTAAATTGTTTTTTTATTTCTTGAATATGGACATGGACATGACTAGGATGTAAGTTTTCTAACAAGGGATGATTACGCCTTAAATTTAGCCCTCATTTTTCAAACTACAATAGATGTAGTTAATATGGTCGCATGAGAACTAATCATTTCTTTGTTTAACGATAACTGATGACTGGTGTACCTGACAACCAGCGTTATTGACCAAACTATGACAGGACAGGTGGCAGGTTGCGCACACATTTTTATTTTATGTCTTAAGGACTCCAAATGCAGCTGAATATTAACTGGAATTTAAATACTGGGCATTGTCTATTGACAGCTCATTATAAATAGTTGCGCACATACGGAACTGAATCTAAAAGTGCTCAAAGCTAATTACTGGATCTCATTCAATGGCAGCTCATTACATTATAGTTTGTCTTAATTTTCTTAGAAGTTATGTACTCGATCTTATTCAAAAGCAGTTTAATTATATATATTTGACTAGCAGTTACCCGCGACTTCGTCCGCGTGGGACTCTATTAAAATGTACATTTTTAGAAAAATTGTTACTAAAATAGTGTTTATTTTTAAAGGATTTCTTTATAGACAATGTTTCTTGTTTTTTATTGGGCGGCAGTAACATTACCAGACTTAAAGGTGAACTTACACGAGAGCAAGCTACGTAAAACTGACAGTGCGTAAAGCAATCTTCCCTTAAATCTATACCAGCGTATTTCAAAGATTGACCCTGAGACTTATTGATCGTCATGGCGAGGCACACTTTAAGGGGAAATTGTAATCTCTTAAAGTTAAAGGGAAGGTCATTAGGTATCAGAGGAATGCGTTGCACGAATACTTTTTCCCCTTGAGCAACCCCGGTCAATATAATAGCTTCGATTAAATTTTTATGCAAAGCTTTGATTTGCAGTCTAGTGCCATTACATAGTTTTGGCGGTTTTAGGTTACGAAGGAGCATTACGGGTGTGCCCTTCCGAAGAGTTAGCCTATGTCTATGGTATGATATACCCGATGGTTTCAGGGAATTTAAAAACTCTACCGGATAGTTAACGGCTTTATCCACACATTCCCACTCAGACTTCACCAATCCAGCCAACACCAAACGCACAGCTCACAGCAAATAGCCATGTATGCACGCATGGGTTGCTATGGACGTAGAGTAGACTGCACTGCATACTCACTCGCATGCCCGTCGGCCGTCGCACACAACCCAAAGTCAAATACCGATACGGAATGGAATATGGAACGGCAAGTCGTAACTATATTAAGAACGATTGTTAAGAATAACCGAACGTACTGTGGCTGTGGGTATGTATATGTGTATCCATCTGTTATGCTTTCCATGGGTACGATATACTCAACCCACTCACCCCCAAGCAGAGCTGGGTTAGCAAGAAATTTCTTACTGATCAAATAGATCTGTCTCTAATTTCTTCTATCTTAGCCTCTGGAAGAAGCAGAAAGATAAATGATGGCTTAGAATACTCGGGGAAGTATTGACTAAAGAGCATTTTAAGCATTTTTGGATTGGCCAAGCCTTATGAATGTAATAGCAGGTTGAGTGAAGTAAGGTTAGATAAAAAAGTTAGCATCCTCTTTTTCAAGCTTTATAACTCGAATTTTGAAAAAAAAAAAAAAAAAAACCAAATAGGTACTCGATGATTTTTTATTTTCTATAAACTTACAAATTTTCAAGTTTATACGATTAACGTATCGTGAGTAACAGAAAAACCTCTCTAAAAAGGGCAGGGAGGGTCGTATCGAAAAATCCCTACTTAGTGAACGTCTACATAGCTAGTGGAATATATCCTGAACCTACAATTAGCGGTTTGGCCTTTACGATGTCTGTCAACTCAATCACGCTACTCTTTTATGTATATAGATATAGATTTTCTTATGAAATGGGTTGAGAGTTGAGCTCAATATACACGGCACAACGAAAAATTTAAAAAGTTCAGCACGCTTTAAAATATATTTTAAAATTGTGCGATGCACAAAGGAGAACAACGAATTAGAAACCCTTCCCAGCGAGTTGGTAGGATATAGTTTATAACCTCGTAATTGATTAATTGGCCACGAAGTGTGCGACCAGCATTGGAATGTTTATGGATAAATTGACCTATAGTTGGGTTAGCTTTTTAAACCCTCCACAGGAAGGTGTATTCACTTTGTCATTACATTTGTAACGCCAAGAAGGAGTCACCGGGGACCTCATAAGGTACCTATATATATTCTGAATCGATTTAGCCATGGTCGTCTTTCTGTCTGTCTCTCTGTCTGTCTGTCTGTTGAAAGCACGATAGAGCCCAAAGAAATTGATTTTGGCGAATTAAATTTGGTGAAAGGACTTCTTTTTATCGTCGTCAGGTTAGTATTGAAAATGGGCTATGTCGGTATAGCAGTTTTTGTACCTCCCATACAAAATCAATATAAGGCCATGTGTCTCTCTGTCTGTTGAAAACAGGATAGCGTCGAAACAAATCGACCTAGGCAAGTGAAATTTTGTAAGAGGACTTACTTTTATCGCCGTTAGGTTGTTATTAAAAATGGGCAATGTCGGTCAAGTAGTTCTGGTACCTTTCATACAAAACCAATTTTGCATGACTTGTATGCCGTGGAGGGTATCAAGCATCAATTGGGGCGGTGATGAATGTTTTTTAGGATAAAAGTGATACTTTACCTTTTTAAAGACCTAGTAACTCCTTTTAGTAAAGCACTGAATTTCATTTGCTTGTTTGCCTGGAATTCAAAATATTCCTAACCCATTTGTAAGAGATTTCTTGTAGGTCAATACTGACCTTGCTTTCTCTTAACCTTTTCTTTCTCCTAACGTGGTCTGAAGCACTGGCCATTTAGTTTTCTAACCCTTGCTAATATAAGTTAAATTGGAGCTACAAAGATGATCGAATATAAAATACCAGACGATACCAATTGATGGAAAAATCGTCAGTATTTCTGCAGCCTGGCTGGACTGGACGAAAACCTTTTTTATTAACCTATAGCAAAAACCACTCGTATTTGCACTAATTATTTCATGCATACAGTCGGACTCTGACCAAATCACATTCCTCACTTAACTTTTTCCACTGCCTAATCGACTAATTCCAAAATACACAAAATCAATTGAAGGAATATTTTCTAAAGCGCAAGGGAGGCGAACAAGGGTATGGTGAAACCAAATTAAAGACACGAGAAAAGGTGGTATAAAACAATGTTACACATTTTCCTTGGAGGCACTTCTTTTGCATACATTAGCAACTTTCACATTCCTTAAGGCAGTGTATACTTTGGGTGGGAATTCACTGACAGAGCGGCAGTGGTTTAATGGAGAGCACCTCGGGTTGTAGGAGGTTTTCTTTAATCCATAATATTTTATGATAACACTGTGACTATATACAACGTATGTAATGTTTAATGTATCTCTTTGTTGGAAAGGTTACGGGTTACCGGTTTTCACTGAATGCTTTCTTTGAGTATGATGATATTATGGTTTCCAAAATTACATTTCCAAGTAGTATTTCAATTTTATTGCGAATTTACTAACTGAACTGCGTAGAAAGTGCTGGGGGAATGGTCATCTTGATAAAAATGTACTTGATGTCTGCTTTTATGTGCAGAGTTGACAAAGGGAAAATTAAATTCGGGGAATTTATGTTGTAATCTTTGAAGGATTTCAATGGAAATTAAATGGAATTTTACACAGAAATTATTGTATACATATAATTGTTGGATTATCAGTGTTGTGATGGAAATATAAGTATATTTTTGGGGAGTATTTGACGCAAGTTGAATTCTATAAACAAATTATACTCAAAAAACGAATTTCATTGTTGCGCACACCTACAATTCGTGCGCCTTGTGCAAAATCATTTTTAATTTTAATAAATCGTACAGTCGCCAACTTTGATGGAGTTAGTTTCTAAGATTTCAAGAGAAGACATTATGCCTTTTTTATTTGCGCACATCAGTGTGCGTTTGCTTAGTTCAATAAAACTGATTGAATTCCTTTATGTGTCTCGAATGCAAGTATGATTTAACGTAAATTCTCCATGAAAGAATTCTTAACCCATAAGTTTTTCGCTCACTTTCCAACGCTTTTTGAAGACAGATCGAGGTTGTTCGTTTGCGTCTAGTTCAGACTTCGCTAAATTAAGTAAATCGTTGAAACATGATGACTAAATCTAATCCTAAAAATTGGAAAAGAAGTCGACTATTCGTACAAATAAAAGCCAAAAATGGACAAATTAGAATACTTATTTAAAAACTATTGTAAGCAAGCCTATTGGAATTATTTAGAACAAAAATACGTTTTTAAACTGAATCCAAAAAATGCACCATTTAATTTAACTTATCCCTTAAAACTACAAAACTTTAAAGAAAGTGTAGTTACAACATGTTGCCCGATATAAAAAAAAAACAAAACAATTAAAATAAAAGCCACCAGCCACTGCCATACTTTCAACAGAAAGTCTATACACACTGGGAAAGCAATCCCATCCAATTAAAATTGTGTCAACGGGTACATTTCAGAAGTGCCTACGGAGGTTTTAATAGCAGCTCAGTGAGCTTTTAGTGGAAGATAAAATTCCGGTCTGCTCTTAAAGCAAACAAAATTAAATAAAGTTCAGGTATACGGGGAAATGGTTTAATGATGCGAAACAGTTCCAAGCTCTAAAAAACCTTAGTTTTATTCTATACTTAAACTAGGCACTATAGGTAAATGCAGAATTGAAACTCCACTTAAAATGTTTGCAAAATTGAAAAAAAATGCATTCTGTGGCTTGGTTTCAGAATAGTTATAAAAGGCGAGTGAAATGCAGTATTTTGTAAATCATTGAGCGAGTTCTCGCAGTTTCTTTTCCATTTTTGTTCCGGGATCAAACTAAATTAGTCAATTGTGGGCTATACACAGTTTCTCGACCAATAAACCACGAAACGTCGACAAGATTTTACGTCGGAAGAACATGAATGAGATTAGTTCTTAATAAAGGGTTTTCCAATGAGAGGTTTTATTGTGAATGACCCGCTATTTCGGTAGCTGTCACTTTTGAAGCTTTTATTCTTTAACATTTGACAAGTCGAAACTACGCCATTACTAAAAATGGAACGATACACCCTTCAACAACGCATTGAAATTATTAAAATTCAGTACAAAAATGGTGAAAATCTTGCAGTTACAGTTCGCAAAACTAAAGCATTTTTTGGTCGTCGTGAAGCACCTTGTCGGACCGCAATACAGAAATTGTTGGAAAAATTCGAGATGTTGGGACAAGTTAGTGATGTGAAGAATAAAACCTGTACACGACGCTCAAGAACAACTGAGAATATTGGTGCTGTAGCCCAAAGTGTTGAAGAAAACCTAGGTTTGTCCATTCCTCGTCGTTCTTTGGAATTGGGCATTCCACAAACATTTTTATGGTGGGAGTTGGATAGTATTTATCTGGACAACGTTTACTTTCAACAAGACGGCGCTACGTGCCACACAAGCAACGAAACCATTGATCTTTTACGGAAAAAGTTTCCGGACCGTGTTATCTCTCGAAGAGGTGATCGCAATATTGGCCACCGAGATCTTGTGATTTAACACCTTGCGACTTCTTCCTTTGGGGACACGTGAAAGATAAGGTCTACGCCAATAGCCCAGCGTCGATTCAAGACCTCAAAGATAAAATTCGTGAAGCTTTTGAGGACATAGGGCAGCCACTTTGCCATTTGGTTATGGAAAATTTCATGAAAAGGATATGGTCCTGTATGCGTGCTCGTGGTGGCCATGTGGCTGATGTTGTTTTTCATTACTAATGGCATACCTTCCTCTTTATTATGAAATAAACATCCGATTATTTATCTTAAAAAATGACATTTTTCTTTGAATACCAAAATAACACCTCTTATTGGAAAACCCTTTACTTGTCAAAAATGTTCTTACAAGTAGTATTTACTCTAAAAGTAGCAACATGCATGAGAATTTACATCAACAATCCTGACATCATCTATCTTAGCATTATCGTGTATTGTGATTTGCGTCTTTTTGTTAAAGGTTTGTAAATGACCCTACGAAACCCAGGATAACCCCAAAGAAACTCAATTGATACTTATAGAATTATATTGCTTCTGACTACCTTAATTACACTACCATCACAAAAACACATTTTCTTAACTAGTCGAGACCTATGTCGTTAAGTTGTCCACGTTTAAGCTAGGACCCTCATTTTTGCATAATTTCGTACGTTTTTCGCGCACACAGTACTGTCAGACTTTTGTTATAAAAATTGCCATGCTGAAAGGTTATATTTCAGTTCTTACCTATCTAAGAAAATACTAATCAACTTTACAATTATCGCTGAATTAAAGTTGTACCCTACCCTAGTAATATACAAAATAGATCCTTATGTGATCTGTGAGTAGATAAGTCCACTTTTTAACTAGAAAGTCATTGACAGTTGAGCATGAAATGCGTCTGGATTAATTGCAATGATCGACTTCAACTGCTCGCGAACAGTAATGCATTTTTTTTTGGAACAGAAGTCATTTTCAATATAGTGCACCGTCATTTACGGATAATTTCTAGTACCGGATAGAATTCAAAACTTCTACGTGAAAAAACTTATCTTTGTCGAAGTTTTTGCTTAATCATTCATGAGGTTCATTCCACGCGACAGTTAATACAAGCAGTGAAATGAAAGTCGAGAGGTTGGCATTTTAGCCCATGTAAATTTGTCGAAAGTTCAGCTGGTAAAGAAATGGACTGTAAGGTGCCATCAAGAAAACGTAGTCTTTATTATTTTTTCTTCTGTATTTTTTTTGTTGACTTGAATTCTTTCGTTTTTATAATCAATTTAAATTAAAATCTTTTTGTTTCTAAACAATGAAAATATTTTTATAAATAAAAAAAGATTATCAAGTAATAAGTAGGAAGTACAAAACTGAGTGCAGACGTTGCTTGTTTATACCGTGGCACATACATAGCTGCACGTTGCACCACTCCATTACCGTTTCTGTCACATTCCACAGTAGGAGTATGCTGGTCAAGTTGCTCTTTTACAAAAGATATCGCTGCCGTTTCGGCACAAAATTCTTATACAGACTGCCACTCCGTTGTCGTTACTTTCAATTTTAAGCCCATGTTACTTATTATGTAAAGACCTTCACTATGTTTTAGTTAACGAGTTGCCTGGCAACTTATCAACATCCTGAGACCAATTTAACTCAAGCAAAATCCATTGGAGCTACTTTTGAGTAGTATTTTTATATTTTTATTTGCATTAATTATTAATTAATAATAATTTAGCATGTTTGTTGGGTTATATGTATTGACATTTTGTTTTTAACATAAATCGAAAAAAATAAAAATAAAACAGGTAATAGATTTTAAGTCTTTCGTGCACCACAAGCGTTATATCTTGTTGTTTTTAAGTTTTCATCCACTCTTACACCATTCGAAAAAGTTCTTAATTGTTTTTCCATTCAAAGTTGTAGTTAATCTGCACTTTTACGAAAAATATCATGATATATATCATGTGATAATTCCTAACTTCACTGAAATGAACGTGTTTAAGTAATTTCCTAAGCAAAATCGTATAAATTCAGCACTTTCCGACAAAAAATGTCACTATATATATCATGCTGTTGCATGCGCATAACTCACATTTCGTAATAACTTTTCCTATCTTAAATTCACACGAAATATTATATCGTCTACCAATTTATTGCATGCGCAAAACTCCTATTTCTTACAAATCTAATTCAAATTCAAAACGCAATAATGCAATGTGTAAGGTGCACTCGTTATCTTCTTTAATTCAAATTACCTATGTGACCTGGTCACTGCCAGCGTTCTCAAGCGTGTCGCATATCTTCTTAAAAGATAATGCCAGATGCCAAACAAATTTTGATGTTCGAAGGCAGAGCAGACAATTTAGAAGCGAGAGTTGGTTACCGAAACGCATACGATTAAGACGCAGCTTGCCACCTGTCCAGCTACGATTACTTTCGGTGTAAAAATAAATACAAAGTAGATACTGACTTATATATTGTGAAGTCCATTTCTTGTTTTACATTTATTGTTGTTGTGAAAAGTTAAAAATAAATACATTATTGGTGCAAGTGTTATCCACTCAATATGACAATTCTTGGCATCCTAACGAAAATTGTGTAGATACATTCAGTAACATTTAACCGTCACAAGTACTAAATACTTGGATAACAATAAGAGGATCTTTACATCACCTCGAGACATTAGTTCAAGGTTTCAAAGTGAAAAATTGTAACAATGCGATATTTCCCAATTTCACTCAACAGACTCTTTAAAGTAATTTCCGACATAAAACTGTATTTGTTCTGCTTTTCAAAAGTTGCGTGATATATAGATATCAACCGATAGTTCCCAATATCACAGAAAATTTCCCCCCCTAACTACACTCACAAATGCATCCACAAAAGCCGATCAAATGATGCGTGTTAATATATCATTTTCCCATAGTTTTCTCGCAATTACTGCAATAACAAAGAAGCCAATTAAATCACACTCAACTCAGCGGTACATTATGAGAGATAAATTAAGACAGACAGATGAGTTCTCATTGGGAAACTTAATTGTTTGCTCTTTGCGCACTCTGATTGAGTGATATATGAATATGAACAATTTCAGTTCGTTTTATTTATTTTTCTTCCATAAATTGCATTTTGCCAATACGAGTGCACTCGCAATTTCTCGAGATAAAATCAATTATACGGTCCGTTCTCTGTTCCGCCATCCTTTGGGACATACGATACAATGTGCAATTTCGAAATTTAATTGATGCCTTTGCGTGCTCTCTTAGTGCCACCTGCATAAATTGCAGCCTAGCACTGGTCGCTGGTCGGAGGCATATGTGGGCTAGCTCTTTGTATGAATTATACTGCAGCCTAATTGCATTTACGTGTCTGGCGGGGGCTTATTATGAGAGAAATTGTAATTGAGTGAGAAAATATACTCTAATGGCCATTTAATAGCCTACCGGAAGGAGATGTTGGCCAGAGCGACAGTTCGTGATTGGTAACAGTGGGCAGGTAAGCTGGCTACGCTTAATGGGCGGTGTTGCTCTAGAATGTATGCGCCTAATGGCAGTGCGCGGCGTGTGCATTGTATAATTTATTTAAAAATTCATCAGAATATTAATTTGTTAATCATATATGGTCTCTCATGCGACATGAGATGATAGCAATCTGAGTAATTTACTTAAAATAAATGTTTGTTGTTGTTGAGTCGAATGAAGGACAAGCACATGTAGACATTTACAAGCAGACAAAGCTCCCAATTAAATTGAGGTTGAAGCATATTGCTTCACAAGTAGATGGGCACATATGCCATCAAATATTTTGGTTTCCTTTCTTAAAAATTGAATGCTTCAGAAATTATTGCATTTTGATTGGGAGCGGGTCGAAATGCTGCTTTCAGAAGTCTGCCTTTGCAAAGTTCTGTCCTCTCACACAAAAATGCTGTTAAAAAATTGGAAAAAGCTCAAAAGCGCGCGGTTTTTAACATTTTCCAAATTTTTTTTTATTGTTTCCATAGTAATAGCATTATCTTGAAAAGCAGAGTTTAGAAAACAGAATGTAGAAAACAGAATTTGGAAAACAGAATTTTGTAAAAAGAATTTTGACCCATCCAGAATTTTTAACCCCATCCAATTTTGATTACTTGTCTTAGCAGTATTATCTGGCTGAATTCTTAAATGTATTATACTACTGTAGCGAGAAATTCGAGGTTCATTCTACAGGCAATTACAAAAATTATGCCTTAAGTTGTGCCTATGTGCTTAGTGACTGCCTTGTGTTTTTAAATTCCGATCTACCAACTAGGTCTCGGATGAAATAGTGAACCCTCCGCAGCTCTTGAGTTGTATAGACCACCTTTTCAATTAAAAGAAACTCGTATTTAGACCCAACCGTCGTCACATCAGTCGTCTCGCCTAGAAGCTTCAAAAATACAAAACATCAGGTGACCAGCACGTTATTCCGCATTGAAGATCGAATTGAATACTTCTTTCGTTGGAAAAAGGTTTACAGTGTTCACAAGACTCTCAGAAGTTTAAACTAGGCTCAGTTGGTTTTAAATGGCTGCTACATAAATTTGCTTGGCTATCACTTTAAGCTGTCACCACTCGATTAAATCAACTAGTCCACCCTTCGATAGCCTAATTCCATTTTCCAATCACCGCACGACTGCACTAACCCCATTTCGCAGGCAACCCTCTTAATGCGTGTGTGGCGCCTTCTATCGTGACATAATAACCTTCAAGGCCGCCTTGAAATTCCTCATACATACTCAGTTAAAAAACAAATCAGATTTCCTCAACTTACAATGTTCTCGCTTTTGTACATAAAACGCTATCGCAAATAACAACTAATCCGTCGCCTAATTCTCTGGCTTTGGAAGGTAATCCTCCATGGGAAGATGTTTCTTTTCTGCAAGGCCATTCAATCACAACACTCACTCTGCAAAAAATTTGTATGAAACCCACTACATGTGAGCAACAGGTAGCCTTTTGCTTTTAGCCAACTCAGCCGTGTCTGTTAGCCATGTGGCCACTGCTGCTAAGTGTGTTGTGCTTGCTAAGCCAATAAAATTTGTGTAGACGTGTTGTCCCCTTCGTATCACAACAATGGACAGAAATTGATTTTCATTCGATTATTTTTAGAAATTGGAAGCACCACAAAATCGATAGAGCCGGCTAACCCCTGCCACTTAGCTTCCCGATCTACCTAACAAATGAACCCCAGTCCGCCGGTAATCTGGCTATAGCCGCAGTGTCAGTCATAGGGTGGCAAATTCAAAATGGGAGGAGGTGAACTCATATAAGTTAGGTAAAGTCAGTTCTGAGTCAAGCTAATTTTAATTCATTCTGCGTTTGCCGTGGATGCACGGGGTGGGTTTGGATTACGTTACCGTTGGCCCGATAATACGATAAGTCGGCTGTCGGTTTTTTTTTCTGCAGATCCTATCGGAGCACATTTTCATTTTAGTTTGTTGAGTCTGCTGATTTGCGACTGAGCCTACCGATGTGCATAATTGGCCTGACATAGTAGCCACAATTGCACCAACCGGCGGTAGTCCGTCAGTAATTAAATGGGGATAGCCTACCGCGGGCAGCTGAAACGGAAGGTCGTATATGGACGGGTGGTCTTTGCATCATGCTGCAGATAATTTTCCACGAAACGTCATCAACAGATTACATTTTACGCACACAATGAAGCAATCAGCGGTGGTATGCGGTGATGGAGAATGTCAATGTCATAAGCATAAACATATCCCAATGGATAGAGTTTGGCGAATAGTGCAGGCAAACCATGAAACCCATTTGGACTGGCGTAGTGCCGCTGTGGCAGCAGATAAGCCCGCACAGTGGTAAAGGCGACTTTTGTCATGAATACGTGGGTGGATGCATTGTCACATGTTGCTGATGTGATTCTCTAAATGGAAATGCATGTGCGCCATATACCCTGGGGCTTAGCATTGACAATGGGGATTCACAACATTGTAGTTAGCAAGGTTACCCGTTTACCAAGGGATGGTTTTAAGAGACAAATGAGGACGGTTTTACTCGAGTAATTACAAGTTCTCTTGGACTAAATTTTAGAAGCCTTTCGGACAGAAGAACACACGAGTGGTACGATATGCTTGATGATATTCGGAACAAAGCCTGACAGGGGTTTTCGCAATTACGCCATGTTTGACATGAACAAAATCATTTTATACACGGCAGGTGGCTTTGTATGTCGACGCATATTGTCACAACACAGTTGCCAACCCACGCACGGTTGAGGAGTATCATGCGATGTTCAAAGAGGTAATTAAATATTTCCAGACTCTACTTGCCTTATTTTCTGACAGTCATGCAACCGCGGGGGGCAAACATCTTTGAAACCGTCTTTGAGGTAGCTTTTTCAGGTGTCGGCATCGATTACTTTTACAGACGTATACATGTGCTGAACAATAGAAACAAAGGAGCGCATAAAGCCATCGGCCTGTCAAATATGGCGTTGGGTTCATTTATTAACTGTCTCTGTTTGGGGTATGTTCCCCACTGGCCTGGACTTGAATTAGTCCTGACAGAAATGTCGTCTCTTTAATAAAGTCACTGGAGGCGGGCCCATCTCGGGATGGTGACCGCCAGGAACATATTTCAGCGATATAGCTCCCGGCCACAGCGAAAGTTAAGCGGGTACAGGTAGAAATTTATTTAATCCCAGTGGCGTCGTTTTCCATACAAAAACGCGCCACTGGGAGTTTCGGTATACAAAACGCAACCGCACTCAATGTACTTACGTATTTAATTATTCAATAGAATTGATAACAGAGCTCCTTACCTGAAAAGAAAAGAATTGAAATATTTAGCAAATGCGTCACAAATCATTTATTTAAGTGCACATAAGAACCATCTATTATTCATTCAAACAACCAGTCAGGAACAGCCTTTTCCAATTGGGTACATTTTTTTCACTAGTCCCCATCATTTACATATAATTATCCTCATTAAAACGTACTAACTCGGCATGCCAACGTCCAACATTTTCCTTTGAATATTTAGGTTTCCCCTTCTCAAAAGACCATCACCTGCCATTAACTTCAATATATTCACCAAAAATGGCCCACATAAATCCATACACGCATATGTTCCCTGGCAGCCCCATCAAGCCCCCAACCCACATATGTTAATACCTTCAGACGAATAACTGCCTCCATTAAAGTCCTCGAAAAGAAAAACAAAATATACAGATAAAAACAAAAAAAAATAAGAAAAACCTTTTGTTATGGTTCCGTAATTTTCCACAAAAGGGACATTCATATATTAACACAAAGAAGGCTCCAGTCCTTTCGCATTCCCAGTCAGCCTGCATGGCAAAATGACGACAAAAGAAAAAATGTGAAAAGCCCTCTACTCTCTGAAAAGGGTTTTTTTGTTTCAGATTTCAGTGGATCAGGAGAGAAAGAAAATCTCGACCCTTGAATGCAAATGTCATCCACCCGCCGCCATTGGCTGTTTACCTGTTACGCAGCCTTGACCGTATAAATTAGAAAACAAAACGACACGGATGCCATGGCGTATATGGGTGTACTTAAGAACTTTTGTTCCACACGTCCTGACAGCAGAAATGTCATCTTTATGGCACTGGTACCTTGATGTGGTGGACGACCGACGACGCCTTTCGAGTGTCCCGGGGAAGGAAAACGAAGTTCATGAATATCCATTTCAACCTTGCGACATTTAACAGGAAATGTAAGTTGACAGGATGTGTATACACGAGAGTGTGTGTCTTAGTGTGTTTCTGTCGGTCATTTCAATGCTGCTAATTAGAGCTCAATAAAAGACTTCCAGCTGGTTGCGTGCAATAGTTGGAAGGCGGTTGTATTTTTCGTTTTCCTTTAATATTGCGACCTTGACTTTGTTCGTGGGAGGAATGGAATGGAATCTATTTTCAGAATCCACTCTCATTCCGTGTGTTAAATCTAAAAAAAACATCAAGCGAAATTGTTCACACTCGGTCACGTGAAATGATTTGTGTAACTGTCAGACATTTCAACGAGTACATGTGCATGTATACATGGTCCCCTAAACTGTCACATGATTTAGCATAGAGAAATCATGGCAGGTGACACATGAAGGATAAGGATGATATAAAAAAGAAACGAAGATGTACCTACAACAAGCGCTTCCACGAGGCATTCTGAGTTCTGACACGGTTTTCAAATTAAATAAACATTCGAGTGCGATGTGGTTGAATAGAACCAAATTGGCCGTAGGTGCGAAAGCGTGCGCACGTGATTTCCTACGAAAAGGATGAGCTGAGGGCGGTTACCTATTTCGTAAAATTTTATTGTGGGGTTGATGGGATACTTTCGTTTTTGAATTATCACAAATGAGTTTTTCTCTGCGATGTGTGTTTCCCTTTTGTAAATGGTATATTTGTATAGATCTATCCCTGCGAATGCAAATGAGTGAACCCTTCTTTCAATCCGAAACAGAATACGTAATGTCACCTTATATTCAAATTTGTCATTTGAAATTCAGAAAAGACGACCATTGTTGGATCGATGTTGGTATTTGACGTTCTGCTTTTGACACTTCTTAACAGATAAACGTACTTCCCTTTTATCTATGCATCTTCCTGAGGTGCTTTATTGTAAAAGTGTAATGATTATGATTATAAGGACGGTTTTGCCTAATGCGAGCTTGTGGTCTGTTTAGGGATAGGTACTGGGGTCTTCCCAACTTGCAAAACAATAATCTAAAATATAATTGTTTGTGCAGTTTTTGGACCAATTGATTGAAGCGGAAATAGTTTGTGGTAAAACAGACTTTAAACCATTCTCTTGCAAATAATCACGATTGCCCGACATTTTCTTATATTTTTGAATTATGATCTCTCTGCATAGAAGAATGTTAAGCAGTGAAAAAAATATACGCGCAAAAGGCCCGTAAGTGACCCCAGGCCCAGCTTCTCGCCACCATTCGTTTTGCAAGAGTTTTTCATTACATTTGCGATAGAATGATCTAATATTTTATGGCGGGTTCATACGGCCAAATGAAAAGCTCTTTCATGGCAGTTATTATCTCGGATTTTTTAAATAAATAAAAGATAGGATTTTCAGACTATCGCGAGAGATGGCGCAGTGGAAAAACTACAAGATGTTATTTGTGTCTTTTCAGTGATCAAACCAAGGACCCCCAGCTTAGTAGTCCAACACATTAAACCACTGCGTCTAATCTCAACACTAAAGCTTTTATAATGTCAAAATCGTTGCATTTAAACTAAATTTTTGCAAAAAAAGACTTTGACTTATTGGAGCCACTTAATGTTCCAATAAGTCCTTCGACAGAGCTTAGAGGAATGTACAAATTATGAAATATTAGGTACATGGGCAGGGAAATTCCTCTCCGAATATATTAAACATTTTTCGGGTTAATGCTGCGTCCGTTTGAAATATTGTTTGCTGTTTGAAATATTATGAGTGTTCGGTGAAAAGACCGTTTGATGAATCTCCACTTGCACTAAAAAAAGCTAAAAATACGAGTCGAAACCCCATCACAAACCCTTCAAAAAATGGTTCAAAACCCGCTTCTAGAATACTTTAAAACGCTTTGAAAAAACTGCATTTTTTAGTTGTTTTCTATTTGACTTTTTGACGCGTATTTTTAGCCTTTTTGGTATGTTGTTAAGTGCAGGATTTTATGGCAATACCAATATCTAAAAATTTTGGTTCAAGGACTTAGCAAGAACCCTTCAAAAAACGGTTCAAAATCCGCATCTAGAACACTTTGTAAAACATTTTAAAATACTCTTCAAAAACCGACTTTTTGAGTTGCTTTCTAATACGTTTTTGACTCGCATTTTTAGCCCTTTCAATGAGCTTTTGAAAGCAAGATTTAATGACAATTATTGTAACGCTGTTTTTCCTGCACAACCTGCTGTAAAAGCTGATAGCGGTAGAAAAGTTTTGCTGTTTATATAATGCTTTAACTTACACCCATGCAACAATTTTCGTAGCTAGAATAACATTGAAATTTTATTATACGCATCTTTAAAAAATGTGTAGAATCTGATCCAAATAACCAATAGAGTCATACATTTTTGAACAAATAGTGATGACCAGAGTGCTTAAATATTTGTATTTGGTAAGGCGTGACGTTGTGACGTTTTCGTGCACACGAATGATTTGCTCTAACTCGCAGAAGTAAATCGTTTGTGCACTCGAAAACGTTCAAACGTTTCGCCGCCTTACAGAATGCCGACCCAGCTGAAGAAGCTTTTACTAAAAAAAATAAGTTTAACTGAGTTTCACTTTTAGTTAGTCAATTCTGTGTACAAAAGTTGACGTGTTGCAGGGATGAGTACTTGGTCGTCTATTTTTGATTGTTATATCTAAATTCTATATTGAGTTACCTTAACGGAAGACATTACTCAATTTTTTGAATGATCTGGCGCTGAATTTATAAGATCGAATTTAACCTTGGTAAATGATCCGTTTCGATGGCATTAAATAGTTGCTAGTAACAAGTCTAAATGTATGCACTTCTCGTTGTCAAAGCAGTACGCATTTAATTGAATTCTATAAATTTCTGAGTATAACTTCGGTACCTTTTCATTAACAAAGACAAGCAAACTTAAGTAAAAGCCGCACATAGCTTTCGTAAAAGAGACTTGGTTGAAGTAGAAAGTTGTGCAAAGTTGTACCTCTCAAAATCGTGGGTGCGATATAGTATGTCAAAGTTAATTAAGGGATCCAAAACCCTTCATGTAGCGCTCGTGACTTCCTTCAAAGACCCATGGAATCTTAGATGTATGATCGGGTAACTAATCTGAAAACGTATAAAAAGCAAACAGACAGACAGATGTGTTGCGAATACCTTTTTCCATAAGAACTTGTTTTGGAAAAGGCGAACCTTCGATTCGAGCCCGGAGGTGAAGGAAGACCTCACCTTAGGTAGCTCGAACCACAGTTTCATTGGAAATGTCAGTAAGTTTGGCTTGGATAACTGAGAGCAACATATTCAGGATATCAGAGGATGAGAGATGGTAGATAGAAGTCTTTAGGCAAAATCCAGCACAGCCAGTTGAACGCCACGCATCAATTTGTTACAGTTGTTCACCCTACTTCTCATGCTTTCCATATGTTTTAAATCCTAAATTCGTTTAAACGAACCATAATTAAGCCTATTACGATATTTTGCTTTTTCGTTCTTATATCCCTAAAGCCTTCTTATACCTTGTGCTTGTCCCCACAAAACTGATGAACTCTTCAAAAATTAAACCAGTTACAACGTTTTTAAGCCCCCCAACAAGTATTTATTTGTCGATTTCGCTATTATATCCTCTTAAAAGTCCACAAACCCTCGGAAAATTGATATCGCCGGGCCTTATCACACAATCAATATAAGTACGTACCAGTATCTGATGCTCCATCACTTGCCGCCCGTAAATCTAAATCAAACCGAGAACAGAATTCGATCTAAAGCCCATAACCGTTCATATAACTTTCGTCGGTTTTATTTCTTCTCCAATAACTTTATCCCGCACCCAAATGGCCGGCACATTTTTAGAAAGCAATATCTATCCGCAAAAAAAGAGAGAATAAAAAGCTTGACAGTCAATAATTCCCACACTCCCCAGCAGCTACATCGCACACACACCGGCCAAATTCAATAAACGGTCCAATGAAAAAGCGCAAAATATCGAACGACATCTGGAATGGGCACTAAAAACACATCGAATCAGCAATTTGAACAGCGAAATAAAAGGACACTGTGGGTACAGTGTACGAGTATACCCCACGCCCACACACAGTTTGTCACTTTGTAATCGGTATCGCCACATGGCTAACATAAAATGCTTCTGTTTCAGAAATTTGTTCATATCCTCTTGGTTTTTTTTTTTTATAAATCCAATAGGGTGGCAATAGTCCACAGGGAAAAAGGTTGTCATAATAGAATAAGAGGGGCATTTTTTTTTTTTTTTAAGGACTAACCACAAAGTCGAAATCCTGGCGATATATTCAAGCGGCGAAAAGTCTCCTCTATCTTAATCCTTCTTAAATACTTTGAGATAAAGTGACATTGCACATTAATTATGTGCATCATGGTCATGTGCCGGGAAATTCGTATCCATTTACCATCCTGAAGGATCAGAATATAGTCACCGAGCCAGTGCAAGTAGTTGGTTTTTGGTGGGTGTGGTAATATAATTTATCGCATCTTGCAACCGAGGATATTGCATCCGTAAATCCTGAATACATATATACGAAACATTATCTCGTTGCTTCCGTTGGGGGATACAATTTGCAATAAACCTGTCTTAGTGTGTCTCGTGATCTTCTCTCGTGATAGGACGAGTCCAAAAAGGAATTCTGTAAAAAATCTCTCGAATTACATTCAACTGACAACCAACCCTGGATACAGTGGCAACCTGCATACACAAAGGCAGCTAATTGCTAAGTAAGCGAGGATGCCACCGGAGCTGCTAGCTATATATAGTCTATCAAGGTAACTACTGTGGTATCGTAGAGTGAACTTTTGCCACACAACAGTTTTTGGTGAAAATTGGCAAAATAGAGAGCCAGCAACTGAGGTGCATTCAGGAAGAAAATCAAATAACGATCTACCCGCTGTTACAGGGGAACAGAGAGACCACACAGGAGTCTCACATGAAGAAGAAATTACCATTTGATACACGTATCCTGGGAATACCACACAACAGAAGGCTCCGACGCTTGTCAATGGAGGCACCTTTTGCTCGGTTAGTATGCCAGTATGAGTACACTCACACCGAATGATTTCGAAATTAAATTCGGCAAATGTGTGCGCACAGATACTCCTATTCCGGGAAGCATAATGCGATCCAAGGGTTGCCTGCGGTTTTGGGGAACGTGGGAAGTCCTCTCTGTGTATGCGTTACATTTGGTGTTTCTTTTGGTAGCCGTAATCACCTTTGCCATTGGTAGTTGTAGTTCAGCAATAAATATTGATTTAACATTGATTTCGAGTCTTGTGTAATTGGATTAATGTTGGAATAATGACACTGTGTAAATAGTAATGGTTACGAGTATTTTGATTGGGGTATTAGGTCCTGATCCTGTTTAAATTATTTGCCTTTTTGGTAGAGATACCAAATTACATAATAATGGCAGAGGAGTGGTGTTGCTTTAGATGCTTTTGGAGTTCTTAACTAATGGGTAGCACCCAAATTTGACACTAGAAACGTATTGTCATAGGACCCTATCAAAAAGTTTGTTAATGGACACATTGGGGCTCACAACTAACCTTTTCTAGCCTCCACCTTAAATAGTAGGTCACAATAGATGGTTTTATATGAAAGTTTTAACCATTGCGAGTTTTACGTGTTACAGCTCAATATTTTCACCAGCCGCAAGCATTATCAGAATTTTTTCAAATGACTTTAATGGCAGCTGTAGCAACAAAGAGGAAATATAACACGTGCAAGGTAAAGTCTTAAGGTGACCATCCATTGATTTTAAATCTGTTCTGCATTTGAAGATGAATTATTTTGTATGGAAAACATGTAAACGTTCTGTTTTTTTAAAGTTGTTCCCTATTTGTGCTGTTTTTTATTTAAATTCTTAAAATGAAAAGATTTTAAATGTTTACATTAAGAAAAGGGCTAACGTGCCATAAGTTGGAGTATGTCGAATGACGACTGTACTTTATATCGTCAGCTAGAACCGAGTTTAAAACTTCTATTCGCCATGCCTACTCAGTTTATATCAATGATGTCGAATCAAAAACTAAATCATCGCCGAAATTATTTGGGAATTTTGTTAATTTACAAAAGAATAGTTATGTTTTTTTCGGCTTCTTCTTCAATAAAGATTAGTCAATAGATTATCCTTGCAGGCACGTAGCCAGTGGGGGGGGGGGGGGCTTCAGCCTCGAACGCACTAGAGAGCCGAAGAACTCGACTTCTCCGCTTCTGTGAAGCAAGATTCATTGGAAGGCATGATGACAGTATTATTTCAATAAGCCTTGAAGGAATAAAGAGCAGTACGTGAGCGATGTCTTCGAAAACATAAATTCTTTTGGCAGCAGTCCAAAAAAGTGATTTCCTAGTAAACCTCATTGTACGCGAAAAACTGCTCGGTTTAACGCTGCCCTTATCAGTTTTTCTACAGAATAGAAAAGCTAACTTGTTATGCAATGCAGTTTCGTTGTCAGCTGTGAAAACTGAGTACCTACATTATTTGGTGCAGAAAAACATCGTCGATTGATCCTTCTACCGAAGTTCTGAAATTGCTTAATATATGTGGCAAGACTTACTTTAGAGAAATAAACTTCTTGCTTATGGTTTTGGCCACGATTCCAGTTACCACAGCTAGTGTTGAAAGAACATTTTCTACTATTAAAAAGATTAAAACAGTGTCCCGGAAAACCAGATTAAGCTCACTTGCTATGACATATGTCATGATTGATCTCATGTCAAAAAAAATCAAGACAAAAAGATGTCTAAAAAAATAATTTAAGTACATATGTTCGTTTGCATTTGCAAAGGCGACTTTGGCAAAAATAAATGTACCTTACTCTACTTTAAGAATAGTCGCCCTTTAGCTATATCAATAGATCAAGAACAGAAAGCTATGCTGCGATTGCGTGCATCCAAAGTACTCGCACCCAATTGAAATAAAGTTGCCAGACCTTTCTGTCGTATATCTCACCAGAATCTTCATGCAAACCAAACTAAACCAAAAATTTCGTCACGTGCTGCTCGTTCACGGATAAGACTTTCTCTTTCAAATTGCTCGAAAAGGCTCCTCAATAATGCTCCCCTCTGACGCCAAGACCGAACAATCACCAATGCATAGAACTTCCTCGTAAGGAATTCCACAAAAAATCAATTTTTCCTTAATAAATGCATATCCGCCTTGCGGCTATAACCTCAAATGTCGTGCTTCTCAAATAGTACTTATTTTCCGCATTATGACATTATCTCTCGGTCGTAAAAAAAATAAACCTACCCCCTCCATTCATGCCCCATTGAAATTCAAATCACAACTCAAGAAACCCAAAGTCAACTTCCACTCTGTTCTTTTATCTTGCCTCTGCAACAGTTTTCTCCTCATTATTCTCGGTTGAATGCAAGAAATAAAATAAAAAATGGCATGCATCCTAACCATCTTTCATATCGTCGTCATTCTCGGTGTCATGGCAGATCTCATATTTTGCTCATGTCACAATAGGTCATGTAGAAAATTGAGTCCAAACAATTTGACTACATAATCATGCATCACGTCACAAACCGAACCGAACTGTGTATGGGCAAGGACACACCGTATGCGGCAGCGGCAGAGCTGCTCCAAAGAAAGTCTGGCCCCAGGAAACTTTATCAATGACACATTATGACACAAGGCCCATTGCGCCATAACTTCATCTCATCAGGCGTTCCAATAAAAACCTGCCGCCCCACACTGAACTGTCAATGGTGAAAAGTTGAAAAGCAATAAGGACATCATCGTTTCTTTTCCAATGGCATTGGTTATTGGTTATAAAAAAAAAACAAGAACCCTTGGAAGGAAAACCTGAGCAGAGCAAGGTCTTTGTTCTTGTTTGTGAGGTGAGTCGGGGAAGATGCCCATTCGGTTGGAATTTCTCATATTTGAATTCTTTTCAACCTTTCGAGACATTCTGCGAATGTGTATGGGTAGTTTGTTCTCATAACCATACATTCACGTCCCGTCTACAAAGCCTTGGACGACTTGACTTGTGGTGATAAAGCATGCGAAATAAATCGCATCAGAGAAGTTTTTCCCTTTTCAAGGGGCCACTTGGTTGTGCGCATTAACTAACGCCAACTACAGCTTCTAACTGATTGACGCATAAAGCGTACAATTTATTACCATTGCCTAGTGCAGGTAATACATAAACAGTATTGAGGGCTGGTTTCCACATAATTAACCTTATTGAGGGTGCCCTTCAACATGAAGTAGGCTCATTCCGGATGAGCTGTCAGTTGAAATACGACGAATGGTCTGTGGAACGAGCAAGGGTTAAAAGGCTTTTACGGATTATTTGCTTCTTCATTCGACGATTTGTAACAAATTTCAACCATTGATGCACAGAAAACGGAAGGGTAGGCTACTTTCCTCTTTGGCACTTCTCGCCATTTTTGGGAACCTATCTCATTGTTGGAAGTTATATTCTCGCAGACACTAATTGGTTCACAAGTAAGGGTAGGGGAAGTTGGGCTAAATCGGACAGGTAGGTTAATAAGGTCACTTTGATTTTTATTCAAAGGAAACGTGTGTTCTATTTGAGGGGGGAATAGCAATGGGAAGCTTAGATTACAGTTATACCCTGGGATGTGGATGTAATTTGTGTGTGTTTCCGGGAATAGAACTTGAATTGAACTCACTTAGTGGGCAAAAATACCAGGAATTGCATTGCTTAGATATACTCTTGTCCATCACGATCTAAAGAAGGGTGGCCTTTCTTTTTGTACTAAAATTCGGTCCGCACTCGAAAAGTAGTCAGTCAAAATTTACGATAAGGTGCATGGTATTTCTAAAAGTAAAAAATTCCAACCGCTATTTCTCGACACTCATGTGAGATAAAGTTATAAAATTAGAAGCAGTATTCAATGTGATGCATTTTCTGTTTCTGACTAACAGCAAGACTTCGCCTTGAACTCTAGTCACTAGCTGGGATACTAATAATCATTTTTTAGGGTACTGGCTAAATTTTTCAAACCCACATTGGCGAAGTTTTCGATACAAAAAAGCATATTGTGGCCTACAAAATTTAAATCTACATCTCTAAGCAACGTCCTTATTTTTGGACTTTGAAATTTCCCAACTGGCCAATGACATCAATCAAAAATGCCGCTCTGCGCAATGACCGTGTCTCGCATCCCAAGTGACACTATTACAACCGACAAACCCTGACATTGCAATTTGCAATTAAAACCATTTTACAACAGCCGGGACTCTATCAGGATTTTTATCTGAGAAACCCTTGGCCAAAGGCGATCATGTAAATTTGTAACCTTAATTAAGACAAATGAGGGTAACAAGCGTAACTTTTTCGCTGCTTTCTGGGCGAGAGCTCCTTCCATCTAATTGGCAACGGTTGTTTTTCCTCTTTTGCCTTCGAAAATTACCAAAAAGCGTATTGCATATAAAGGGAAACCACCAGCAGGCATCATTCGAAACAATTGGGGTCGGATTCTCATCTATCTGCGGGGGTATGCAATTGGATTAAGCGAAGATTTCCAAGACTCGTTAATTGTCGTGAAGAAATTACTCTTCTTCTTTTTTTTTGTTTACTTTTTATGCGAAAATCGTAAAAGGTGCAATGGGGAGGTGAATGGAAGGTTGGAAAACGCCAGGATATGCCTTATTAAGTGGTTCGAAAAAAAATTCTTTAATTAAAGACAAATAATTGGGTTAAGAACTCGCATTTCTCATTTCGCCTTAGAGGCTTTTCAATTTCTAGAGGGTGTCAGCCTTAGTGGTAGAATTTGGAATTCTACTGCTACTGAAAGTCGTCGCCTTGGAGAGGCGCAATTTAATACGTTCAATTGGGAGTGTGAGTAGATAGTGGCAGGGGAGCAACATACCCTGAAATAATTTTAAGAATCTCCAAATTTAATTTGAGAGAAAATTCAATTCCGTTACCCGCTGTAACGTTTATTCATGCAAATATTTTGACAGGCGTATTTGCGTGGGAACTCGTTTTTCAAGCAGGTATATATATATCTGGGGATGGCAATGCGCCCGTTATGCTGCCTGGTCTTTTGCGACGATCTCACAACCCCAGTCAATCTAACCTAACTTAACCAGCTTTGAGCTATAAATTATTAGAACTTTAAAGAGGACTCTGATATACTAGAACTAGATGTTTGCCCGGAGTAGTTCGGACGTCGGGTAATCATTTTTAGCTTGTGGATTTGGTGGACTATGGAATGTTGGTTTGTGCGTGAGATAAGAACATGAAAACAATTTAAGAAAATTGTTTTGGGTATAGCATAACTTACTCTTTCGCAATCATGTGTAGATTTGTTTGATAAAAAATCCTTGAAACCTTCGTAAGATACCTTTTGTGTTTGAAACTAAGGTACAAAATTTGTATGTTTTTGATAATCTTTTTTATATGACCTACACATGGTGCAAAGATCACCTTCAGAAAAATCCTGCTACGAGAGATTTTCAGTCATACGAATAATGGACTTATTGATTGGGTAATTTAGGATTACTTATCCTTTATACAAAAGAAAGACATTTAAGACTTGAATTGATTGAGATGTTACCCAGGGCCTCAATTGCGCTTTTTCTCAGGCATTTCGATGAAAGACTTTTAAAGCAGCTATTTCCAAATTAACAAGTTTGGGAGCAGCATGAAATTCTGTCTCTAAAAATGAAAATAAAAACAGCAGCCGAGAGATAATCGAATCAGACCACCATTGTCGGGTTTCTTTTCGTCTCTCTACCACTATACCTAGTCCTGCCATAAGTTCTGTTAGACATTTTCCAGCGCTTATCGCTAAAAACTTCTTGTGGGAATTGCACCGTTAACTTTTTTTTCGGAACACATGCATTGATTAGTAAAGAAAACTTGCCAGTTTGGTCTCAGCTTGCGATCTATTAACATGGGGTGGGGCGTTAAAGAAAATCGAGTCGCGGTAATTGCGTTGCATAAGTGCGGGAAGAATGCTGGCCAAATTTTTGAGTTGCTAAAACCACTCGGCATATCGAGAATTTTTGTTTATCGGTCTATTGGTCGTTTCTGCGAATTGTCTGGAGTGGAGGACAGGTCAAGAAGTGGTCGCCCTCGCGTCGTTCGTACAAGTGCGGTAGTAGAGGCATTGCGTGAACGAATTCGGAGAAATCCACTTAGGAAACAAAAGATCATGTCCAAGGAATTGGATATATCAACCAGATCCATGGCAAGGTTGATTCGGGATGATCTTCACATGAAAGCCTATCGTCGGTCCACGGGACATCTCCTAACTCCTCAATTGAAAAAAATTAGGCTGGAAAGATGCAAACGACTTCTGCAGTGGCACGCGGCCTATGGGCATGAAAACATTCTGTTTACGGATGAAAAAATGTTTACCGTGGAAGAAGTTTTTAATAAACAAAATGACAAGGTCTATGCCACGTCATCTAAAGAAGCGAAAAAAATCGTTCCCAGAATTCAACGAGGCCATCATACAGCTTCCGTAATGGTTTGGTGGGGGGTATCCCATCAAGGTGTCACATCCCTCCATTTCTGCGAAAAAGGCGTAAAAACTGGGCAAAGGTTTACCAAGAAGACGTGCTAGAGGGCGTTGTGAAAGGTTTAACCAATACTCTTTTTGGCGGAAACAGGTGGATCTTCCAACAAGACTCTGCTCCAGCGCATAAGGCCAAAACCACGCAGGAGTGGCTCAGGCTCAATATTCCTGGCTTTATAGCAGCAGAAGATTGGCCCTCGGGGAGTCCAGATCTGAATCCAATGGATTATGGTTTGTGGTTAGAACTTGAAAACATGGCCTGTAAGACTCTCCACAGAAATTTGGAAAGTCTTAAAGCAGCATTGACCAGAGCAGCGTCCACGATCTCTATTGAAACCGTACGTGCCGCTATAGCCCAATGGCCACTACGTTTAAGAGCTTGTGTGAAAGCCAAAGGCGGCCATTTTGAGTGAAATTATTTGTATTCTATTGCCAATAATGTAAGCTAATAAACAAAACTATTTTCAATACGATATGTTAACTCGTTTTTTTTCTACAGCGCTTTGTATTTGTAACAGAACTTATGGCAGGACTAGGTAAATCTTACTCAGAGAGTCTCTCTGGATTTCTCCACAGTTCTTCTCTAGGCTCGATTCCTAGGGTTAACGCTAGCATCTGTGTATGGGAGATCTGTTCCATCGGCTGGGTCACGACCCAATGATGTCCCAAGGTCCTCATTCTTCTGCCAGCCAACGCCGTACATTGACAGAGTATATATGCCGCTGTCTCAGATTCCTCCAGGCATAGTTTACAAGTATCATCCTCTTTAAGGCCCATCTTCCTTAAGCCGAAATTATCATTTCCCATTTCAATGTAGGCGCAGTGGCTTAGTGGTTAGTGTGTTGGACTACTAAGCGAGGGGTCCCAGGTTCGAATCCCGAGAAAACCCAAATTCCAACTTAAGGGTTTTTTTCACTGCGCCACCTCTCGCGAACGTCTGACAAACATCCGAGAGTATAACTGTCATGAAAGAGCTTCTCAATTAGCCGTTTGGACTCGGCATAAAACTGTAGATCCCTTCCATTCGTCCCAAAAATTAGAACTCACACAAAACGAATGGTTGTGAGAAGCTAGGCCCAGGGTTCCTGCGGACCTGTTGCGCCAACTATTTACTATTTTTTTTTTATTTCAATGTTCTTGGACTAATGCTTAGAACCCTTCTCTGAGTGGAGCAGGTCGGCCACTTAATTGCCATTTCAGCCCGTCTACATTGTTCCACGGTTGACCACCTTCTCAGGTGTTCTGCCGTGATCCATTTGTGAATCAGCTGTTCTACCATTCCTCTGCCAATTGAAGAGAATGGTTCTGGTCCCAGCAACTTTTCCAGTTGAGCCCTGTTTTGCAAGGGAGTCCGCCTTTTCATTGCCTTCGATCCCTATGTGTCCTCGTACCCAAGTCAGTGTTACTTCATTTTTAGATGAACATGTTGCGATGTTTGTTTGTTCCATGCATCTGATCACCGCCTGATTGTCCAGTGCTATAAGGATATTTCTTCCTTCCAACTGACTCTCAAGCAAGAAGTCCAACGCATGAAGCAAAGCAATCATCTGAGCCTGGTATACTGAAGTGTATTTCCTGAGGCTAATGTGACGGGCGAGTTCCAGCTCTTCTGAATAGATACCGGCCCCCGCTCCGCCATCCATCATGGATCCATCCGTGAAAATCACTATTTCACCATTTCTTTTATCTGGAAGTAATCCATTCTCAATACGAGTTTTGTGATTTCTTTCCATAATACGCACCCTTGTTATACGATCCATAGGCATATTTAGCTCCCTAATCTTCCTATGCCCATAGATCATACCACGATTATGCCATTTCGCATGTCGATACAAACGAAGTGCCGTTTGGACCGCTGTTTTCTTACTAAATAAGTCTAGCGGTGAATACTAAAGTGAAAACGAAACTGCAAAACGACCATAAGTATGTTTTTTTTCATTTTCTTAGCTATAAAAAAAAATCTCACGACCATCCGTCTCTTATGTAAACATGTCATAAGGAGGTCCGTATGCAATTGGCAAGTTTTTTTTTTAGGCAAAAATGGTCATCCAGTCATATTTCCTAAAGGTCTTCCTCAAATTTCTGTTTTCAACTTTCCGACGTCTCTTGGCTCTCGCTTTCTGTAAATGAAAACTGTCTTTCATAACACGAATACTCAAAAGAGGATCAAATCGCAAGAGCTAATCCTTCGGGTATATCTGACAAATAGAGAAAAACTGTCATGAAAGAGCTTCTCACACAAAATGAATGGTTGTGGGGAGCTAGGGCTAGGATCCCTACGGACCTGTTGCGACAACTATTTATTTTTTTATTTTTTATCCTTCGCGTTTACCCAAAGCAAGCTTTCAGTGCAAGTCTTTGGTTTCTTCTTACCAACCATTCTAAGAGGTTAATCAACAACCACAGACTCCGTCGAATTCTTGTCTTTTGCATTCTAAGCCTAGGAAATGTGCTTAGTCGTTAGAAATATTGAAAATGATGTAATGCTCTTAATAAAGTGTCCACAAATGAACCCTTTTCAAACTTTAACGGAGATCTACTAAACTGGGAAGCAGCTTTTACAGTGTTCGCTTTCGATCCGCCCTACCAGTCCCTATTATTGACCTCCTCTGGTGTGCCTCAAGGTAGTCACCTAGGCAACCTTCTCTTCATCCAAACTACCAACAACACAAAAGGGTCATGAAAGACTCCGCGAATTCTGATAAAACCAAATGTTTCAGACCCATTACCTAACAAAGCGACCACCTTCAAAAAGAACTAGATATTTGTCACATGGTGCTCGCTCACTGGTGAGGTGATTCCGCATCTGTACGCGACTTTCGGCATATAAATGCAGCAGTGACCAATTAATTTGCATATTACCAGGATTATTCCCAGACTCATCACTTAACTTTTAAAGAAAATTGTACAAAGACTTCTCCAACCCTTCCGTAA
Source organism: Cheilosia impressa (assembly GCA_948293265.1). NCBI lineage: Eukaryota > Metazoa > Arthropoda > Insecta > Diptera > Syrphidae > Cheilosia > Cheilosia impressa. Next base: position 46,917,882 of record OX411884.1, on the reverse strand, counting down.
CCAAGTCTCTCTGCATCACATTTATTCGCCCACTTCTCAGGTACACTAGTCAAGCATTATATGACTTTAAGCTGGTTTATGCGTTCATAATCGAGTGTATCCAACGTCGTTTTCTTCGACTCCCTCTTCGTTTATATATCTCGGTACGAACCCATTATCTAAGCTTTGTAGGAAGACCGTCTAAATGCCCTTGGGCAACTCAGGTACAGAGCAAATATTCCCTTCAATTACCTGTGGACCTTTCTTAGGCTACGTCAATTGAACTCGTTTTTACAACGCTCCTCATATGGCTCAAACCACCTATCCTCGCATATGACAAAGAAGGTTAACCCAAACCCAAAAGCAATTAGTTCCAGGAGCAGACGGTGTTAATTATCTGTTTTCGGTCTCTGGGCACCTCATTGAGGTTGGCCCCTGAACCAAACGAACCCAAACCTGTTTACTTTCGACTTTAACCGCAGCTCCTCCTTTCTTGACTTCGATCTTCTTTACCATCATAAGCATTTGGCCCAATAATTGTAAATATTGTCTTAAATTTAAATCCTCGACTTTAATTTCAATTTTAAGCCGTTTCTATAAATAATTGGAAGTTTTGCCTCAAAAAATATGTTAAATCGACTTCAGTTTCATAGATCCCCTCCCCTGCGTAATCGCATTTCCGTTTTTCTTTTTCTACATAGATATGGTAACAATACTAAGTCTGAACTTTGTCTGCCGTCTGTTTGGCAATCAAATGAACCAAAAGCTCGAAATAGAGTCGTAGATACATTCCCCAGACAGAATATAGAAACAACTTCCTCAAGGTCGCACCAATTTTAAATTACCAAAGATTTTCCACTGTTCTATAAAAAGTGCTTCCCCAGTCCACATATATATACCCCCGTTTATATTTTGCCAATTTTATTGACTAGTACCAACAGTCGAAGAAGGCCCTTGAAAATTGAATAATAAAAACCGAAACCATAAATATTCTCACGCACCCACCCAGCGAGACAGAAAACCAGAACACCCCCAATTACTATCACCTCGTAAATAAGAGCCCATGTACATTTTCTAAACCAAAAACGGATTTTGCTATTTGTTCAGATGGAGGATGCCATGTTTGATATTCCCCCGAACAAAAACGAAGAAGAAGAAGAAGGAAATGCGTTTATTATTTTAATGGGCTGCAGACGTTTCATACGCTGTGTCCGCATTAAACTCATTATGCATACGGTTTTATTGCACAGACTCTGTGTAGTTGGCAATAGTTGGACTTTCATGTTATTGGAATATTTTTTAAATGAAAGTAAACACTGAAGAAGAAATCGAAATCGTGTTCGGGGAATCGCATAAAATACCGCTTTATCGGAGCTCATTGGCATAGCGTGCGTGTACGCTGGGTGAGAAAACAAGAAACCTATTTAAATGGCACTATATCCGGCGGCGGAGTTCTTTTGATTTTATTCGGAATCCGAATTTGATTTTTTTATTTATTTTGGAATGGAATTGATATAGCTCGTAAAGTAGGCGAACAACAATTAAGCAGAACTTTATTGTGGCATTCGTGGCGAATTTATTGAATTTGCGTTTCAAAGAAGTCCATCAACTGAGGGAATTTGGATGCGAAGTTTGAAAGGAGGAATTCGTACAATACTCATGTGAAGGAGGAAGTGATGGGTAAACCTGAATCTATTTGGAATTTGGGAATAATACTCATGTGCTTGTTAACGTGTGCTTGTTTGTTTTGTTTCTGAAGGGGAACTTTTTAAAATTAATTTGCCTGACAACATTACTAAGCAAAATGTATCATTTTGTCCTTTTTTATTTTTTTAGCTTAACTTTTTATTAAAAACACAAAATAGCTCTGAAATCTTAGGGCGTATGTCAAATGCGCTAAATAAGACTCTATTTATTTACGGCCTAAGATTTTCTGACAAACAAAACCCCCATCTGTTGAAAAGTTGTGCAATGCGGCTAATTTGTTTACGCCTTCATTTGCTTGGAACTAGAATATTTACCAGGAAGAACATCACTGAATAAGGAGAAATCATTTGAAATTCTTTTTTCAACACTAGGTATGTTTTCTGAACATTTTTATCGGCAAAGTGAAGCCCAATAAAACAGTTCCAGTTGGTTTGTTTTGTGTCTCGACTTAAGGTTTGATTTAACGTTCTCCTAGTTCACAGTGAGTGGAGCTAAAAGAAGTTAACTCGAAATTGTTATAAACACAGCTCCAGAAAAGTTTTAACACGAACTGCTGCTGTCAAGTTACTTGAACTTGGAATAAATCAGGGTTCGGAGTTGGAAAATTCATTTATGCAGCAGATTTAAAAAAAATGCGAGGTGAATCTAAAATTTGCCAAGATGTATTTTGAACAATTCATTTATGCAATCGATTTTTCAAAAAAAGGGAAGTGAATCCAAATGGGGTGTTTTTTTAAAGCCCCGCCTGTAAGTCTTATTTTGGACTAGTTTTTGGAGCAACTGAAGCCGTATGTCAAAAGACTACTCAAACTGAAATGGCAAACCAAAAGTAGCACAAACCAAATGTCATTGGGAAAAGTGTTGCCAAATCCAATAGCAAATCACTTAAAGAAACAATCAGGGTACTCATTCCGTAATTTTTTAGACGATTATCGTCGAAACGATAGACCTCCAAAAGTAGCAACTAAGTGCCAAAATTACGAGTTTGAGACCTCAATCCCGTTAATTTTTCACAAATGTAATAAAAGCTGACGATAGTGAAACAAATTCGGGCAGAATATAACTTCTTATGGTCATCAAAATTTCAAAAACGATATCGTCCCGACGATTATTGTTATACGGAATCTGCCCCCAGATTATCATTCTGCTACCATCAAAAACTGCTCAACAGATTTTAAGCCACTGACTTTTTCTTTGCGAACTCTTATTGACTTTCAATATGAGAAAAGAACACGGACAAGTTTGCAAAAACAACGTTGTGTTGAAAATGAGACAGAAAATGTGATAAAGGCAAACGTGCAGTTTAAGGTCACATACTATAGAAACCGAGAGTCGAATCCGTTTCAAACGTATCGCTAACAAGGACTATGGTAAAATCAATAAAATATCGTTACCAACTAGGTCGCGGTGTTTTAATTTTTTTTCAAAATTTTAATTCCAAGCTATTTGTCAACTTTGGCTTATATTTATTACAATTAAAAAGTTTGCCCTTTTGTGCGTCTTTCCGGCTTCCTTCAGTACCCGATATTTTGCAAGGAACGTTTACGGGTTTTAAGGGGTTGATATCCAATTATTTTTAATTTAGTCACATTTCGTTGGTTGTCACCTGAGTTTTATTGTACCTCCTATGAAATTAAAGGGTGATTTTTTAAGAGGTTTAGAACTTTTTTTAAAAAAAAAACACAAAAAATTCGAAAAAATGAATGAAATATTTATTTGAATCGATAGTTTGAACCTTGCAATTAAATGTTTAAAGATAATTTCATGCAAATGTTGACCGCGGCTGCGTCTCAGGTAGCCCATCCGCTGAGTCCAATTTTGGCATACTCTTTCACACATATCGGCCGGTATCTCACGAATGAATGCATGGATGTTGGCTTCCAGTGCGTCAATCGAAGCGGGCTTGTCCCTATACACATTAGCCTTGGCATACCCCCACAAAAAATAATCTAATGGTGTCAAATCGCACGATCTAGGCGGCCAATTGACCGGCCCGAAACGTGAAATTAACTGTTCACCAAACTCGCCTCGCAATTGCGCCATTGTTTCGCGTGCTGTGTGGCATGTGGCACCGTCTTGTTGAAACCACATATCATGCAAGTCAAGAACTTCCATTTCGGGCAAAAAAAAGTTTGTTATCATCGCTCGGTAGCGTTCACCATTGACAGTAACGCTGCGATTCGCATCATCTTTGAAGAAATATGGCCCAATAATGCCGCCGGCCCATAAACCGCACCAAACAGTGGCTTTTTCGGGATGCATTGGTAGCTGTTGCAATGCTTCTGGCTGATCTTCACTCCAAATGCGGCAATTTTGCTTATTTACGTACCCATTCAACCAAAAATGAGCCTCATCGCTGAACACAATTTTTCGATAAAAAAGCGGATCCTCGGCTCGGATGAACATTTCGAACCGAGCACGAATTTTGATAGTAAAATTCAATAATTTGCAAGCGTTGTTCATTTGTAAGACGATCCATGGTTAAATTGCAAACCAAACTGAAGCTGTTTGACAGTGACACAAGGTACTAAACACACGTCAGCTGTCAAAACCAGTGTTGCCAAAACCAAACCAGCTAAAAAATCACCCTTTAGTATAAGCAACGTTGACGTTAAAACGCAGCTTCTACCTTTGGGCACTTTCTATATATAGTTTAGATCGTATTCAATAATCTCGAAAGAAGACTTTGTATAGAGGAGTATGGCCTCTAGTGTTTTTTACTTTAACCTGGTTGATATGTGGATCCAGAAGCATACTTCTTGTTACAGATGCATTTATGAAAAAACGTTAAGCGTGCTTTGTAGAGCGTCACCTGTGGTTGATAGAACGTTGGACCTTCTATCCAGAGCAGATCACCACCGAACGTCGACGGTCTAATAAGTTATCGGTTAAACAACTGCGGCGCCAGTATATTATATTTGGCTGATGAATTAAAACTCATCACTTAACTTAAAAATGTACAAAGAAAGTCTCCCTACTCGAGCACCCTTACCCAAGAATGGTATTCCGAAAGAGCATTCAACGTAATTGTTGTTAGATTTGTTTTTCGTGGTCTATTCTAAAAGGAACTACAATAAAAATCTCATCACGACTCATTCACCTGAGGGCCGTGGGGATGCAGCAGACATGTTGACTTATCCACCTTCAGGCTTTGTTTATAATTCATAAAATGTTCACTAAAGAAATAGGGGTATGATATATACAGCAAAATTTAAATTAAAATTTAATTAAATCTGTTAAGATTTTGACAGCTATAGCTGTCGAGAAAATAAAGAAGTTTGTTTCTTTTTTTTTGAATTTTTCACATTTTGTTTATTAAAAAATGTCACCTTCATTAAGTCTAATGTACATAAAAATGCATGCTCCTAAACTACCAGTACATCATTCCCCCAATTAAAAATACAATAATTGTTAAACAAATATACATATTCAGATAAATATACCAAAACATTTTAAGTAGTTTTTATTGATTTATTTCCAACGCGTATACGGCGTACCTACTTCATAGTAAATTGAAAGCAAACAAAAGAGAGAAGGATAAGTTCATTTGTTTCTCGTTTGTCTGCACATAAGAAATGTAATCCAGATTTTCTATCCAGTATTCCCTTGAAAGGGTGTAGAAGCTAATGCATATTCAACACTTTTATAAATGTGATGATTAATTTCGAAAAGATTACTCGTCCGTCGTGCTACGAATTTGTTTAAGAAAGGACTTATCCCACTCGATGGACGCATAAAGTGGGTGAGTTTATAGTTAGCAGTTTCAAGCAGGAAAAAATGAACACCATCTTGTAATTTGAAAAGGAGTTTCTGCACAATCTCGGTCTAATATTTAAGCTTTCGTAATTGTGACATTTTTGTGTAAAAAGGAGTAAGAAGGCCAAGAAAATGCTGAGATATTTATTCATCAGTTGAATTGTTTCGAAATAAATAAATAAATGCTAGAATATTTTACTTTTGGATACCGGTTTCCAAAACCACGTCTTATGAAATGTACCTACGCTCTAATCGAGTGCGATTTTTGCTCGGTTAAAAAAAATGGTTTAAATTCAATAAGTTTTTGCAGAACGAGTATTCATTGTTAAAAATTACCGAGATAAAAAAATGTTAAATGAATTCTGTTAAAAAGAAAACACTTTATCAGTTGTTATCAACCGAGTTGGTTAAATTCTACAGAGTTAATTTGTTATTTACGACCGAGGAAATTAGGACGAAATTGATAAATCAATTATTAAATATTTTTTTTTCAGTTTTTTTTTCGTTTTATTTTGTTACACTATTACAAATATAAGGATGCTTTAACAGCGTACTTCGGAGTTTCCTTAAACAAGTTGACTTTTTTTTTTTTTTTTAAGAATACCCATACCCAGCTGGCTGACACTGCGACCTGTAAGATCTATTGTATCAATGGGAAAAGTTAGTCTAAGAGACTTGCGACCTCACTAACGAAGGCCAATAAGTCTTTAGTAGCAGAGAGCGCTATATCTGCTGGCGTACGAGTCTCTCTATTAAAGACACGTTTTCTTAACCAATGAAAAGCCGGACAGTCACATAACATAAAATGTGTTCTGAGGACTCAACATCCTCCAGACAGAATCTGCATTCTGTTTCCGAACAAAGGTTCATTTTGTTAAGGTGATATCTAAGGCCACAATGACCTGTGAGGAAGCCCGTTAACTTTCTTATGTTATCCTTACTGAGCCTAAGGATTTCCTTATAGGAGTAAGGCTTAATTAATCGTTTGGATTGTCTTAGACCAGGGACATGTTCCCAATGATCAAGACGAAGTTGTTTTTCCCAATCATTAATTTGCCTTAGTGCAGTAGTCCAATTGACTAAGCAGAAGGGTTCTGGTCCACAGAGAAGGGATTCTGAACCAGCCCTAGCTAGTTTGTCTGCATGTTCATTGCCTGCAATACCTTGATGGCCTGGTACCCAACCAAGCCTAACCTTGTTGTGTTTGGCGAGGGTTTGCAGAACATTGTGACAGCACTTAACTGTTTTAGAGTCCATTGTATTGGATGCCAATGCTTGTAAGGCTGCCTGACTGTCTGAAAAAATTTTAATGGTTGCGCCCTTCATACCTTTTTTGGAGATTAGATCAGCGCAAGTTTCGATCGCATGGATTTCCGCTTGAAAAACCGTGGGGCAATTCCCCATGGGTATCGAGACTTTGGTGTTGGGTCCAAAGACACCAGCTCCAACTCCGGAATCCATTTTCGATCCATCGGTGTACCAGACTAGGCTTTTTGGGTCCATTGTCGGAACTCCATTGGCCCAACTAGCGCGTTCAAGCAACACAGTTGACTTAGTTGTTTTTAATTCACTAACCCCCGTATTAATAAACAAATGCGCACAAGTTAGTTTGGTAGTAGACATCAGATAGTAAACACAAATTTGACGTAACTTCTGAATAACGAGTTGATAACTTTAACGCAGTGTTTATTAATACGGGGGTAACTCTGTGAGCGCTGTATCAGCAGTAATAGTTGTTGGTTTTTAACTGAAACTTGGTTGATTTTAAATAATTGATTTGCCTGAGCGTACGAATCAAATGAAGGTGAATTTCCGTAGGTGAAAATCCCCGCTTTTATTGTTGAAAGCGCCTATTTTTTTGAGGCGTTTTATCTTGTTCTCTTTATACAGCCGACAGTTAAATTTTGAATCACTACTGTATGTGAAGGCCAAATTAAAAAAAGAGGCTGAAATGTATAAATGTAGGATGAGCATTGTGCATGAGATCCTAGATTGAGGGAAAACCGCTTATATATAATGAAAAGAAGGAAAACGAATGACAGGCTAAAAAAGGGGGAAAAAGAGTCAAAAATAACTGTGAAAGTTAAATTGTTTTAAAGCAAAAAAAAAACATACTTTCCTTAGAAACAAATTTCAAAGTTTACTCAGAATGAAATATGCTTAACGTGAAAAAAGCAGTCCATCGAACGTCTACGTAAAAGTACAAAATTTAGATAAATCTATTATAATTAAAACTGCATTTACACCATCACGCACGCGGATTTTTGCACGAGACGTGACAGAGAAATCGCTTTTTCCGCAGTCAATGCTAGCAAAGGAGTAAGAAAGAGATCATAAATCAGACGCCTAAAGTGTCATGGATGTGCTGCCCATAATTATAGGTACATAAAACGGAAACAAACCCAAGTTTCGGGGAATATAATTTCTGTAACCACTTGAAAATATTTCTAATTCTGATTTAAAACATGTGAAATGAAAGCGATTTTGAGTTTCAGTAAATTTAACCAAAAATGCATCAATCAGTTGTACGAAATTTTTAAATAATTGTCCGCTCATCACTTCCAGAAGGCATTTTGTTTTATAGGAAAGCGAAGTTTCGTGATCTGTCGCTATAAAAATATCAACAACATGCATAGCTTTCCCATAATTCCTACCACGTAAACTAGATGGGCGTTTCTTTGCGTGTTAGGTAATGCTGTCCCTTTCAGTCACACGGCTATTTAGTATTTAGCATCCCTTTAATCTTCCGTGATAGAATTGTGTGACTGTGTAAATGCGGCATAATTTTAAGCGCTTTGCAAAGTCTCAATTTATATTATTGAATATATGTTTTTTTTTTTTTTCAATTTTTATGTGAAACTGAATAAAAATTCACATAGGGGAGAAAAGGGGAAGTTTTTTTCGAATATAAGTGAAAACTAATGCTTTTGTTGATTAAAAAAGGGGATACAGTCGACTCTCGTTTATTCAAACCAGCGATAACACGAACCTCTCTATAATTCAAAATAGAATAGAAAGTTACATAGAGAAAGAGACAGAAAGATTGTATAAGTACATTTTGAGACAAGCTCAAACTTGTATCGTCGTACACGAGCCTTTGCTTTTGTTATGATTAGTTTGACATTTCAAACACTCGATAATTCGTGATATTTTAAGAGTCCTTTGAGTTTCGAATTAACGAGAGTCGGCTGGAACTGTCGTCAGAGTCTGCAACACCCTGTGATTGTGAGTGAGAGGTATTATTAATCGAACGTCCGGTGAGATATTAAGCTGTAGGTCGCTTCAACACGAATGGTATAGCAAGTCCCCCTTGCGACCGATATTTTCACTTTATGTCTTATAATATGTATTTTTAAAAACGGATTTACACACATTTCCCGAACCCATCCAAATAGCTACTTACTTTAACCTCACTTTAAACGCATATAAAAAACTTTATTCCACTGCTCTGATTATTGCGGTCGAATCTGCGTACCCTATTTTTATATGCCGTCTCGCCTTTTCGATGACACAGTAAAACACTTTCAAACATCACAATCGCAATACCACACACAACCATCCCCCCTCCTCCGCTTAGTTATGTCGTAAATTCCGGTCTAAAACACCATTACCAAATACTATTTCCCTTACAATTGAGTTTATATTTATTTAGGATCTGCCCTCGCAAAAGCGGAACATAAGAAAAAGCCATAAATCTACGGCTACAAATCTTTAGACGGAGACAGCATTCAGCATTACTCCCATATAAATAATATATAACCAACGAAATGAGAGTCCACACAAGTGTTTGGCGGCAATGGCGAAGCATCATAAAGCAGACCCAAGTTTATATATACGGTTTCCAATATTCATGAGCGCCTAATCCTCTTATTAAATGGAAGCCGAACAAGAAGCAAGTTCGGAAATCATCGGATTTTGGCAACAGGTTAGACTCTCTGCCCACACTCCCTTCTGATTGATATCTGGGGTATGTTAATGGAAGCTCATCCCAGCGAAAAGGTGGTCGCCTTTCATTCTATTTTATCGGTGTCCTTGATCAGAAGAAGAGGTTGTTTTACTCTCCGGGATTCGAGATTTTCGATCCGCATTTCTTTTTATTCATTTGTTTGTTGGATGAGTTCATCTTCACTTTGAGAGGCAAAATCAAGATGGATAGGAATCGTCCTTGGCAGGATAAAAAAGAAAACTTTTGTGAAAAGAATGTAATTTAATAAGAAAACTTTGACTCTATGGAAATAGGGAACGCATCGGATTATGGGCTGGGGAAAAAAACCTCTCCCGCAGAAGGATCACGGGAAACTCTTTGAATTTCAAATGAGGACAATAGTGATAACAAGACTGTAAATACGAGTCATCCCGGATTTTTTGTTTCGACCTGGTAACCTTAATATTCGCGTTTTGCATAGCAGAAGTTTTGATCGTAACGACGGCGATAAGTTCAATGCAAATTAGCCGACTTTCGGGAAGCATTAATCAAGATGGTAGCCAGCGATTTGGAATGTGTTTGCACTTCCGTCTAAGTGGAAGTTTCCACGTGTGGTTGTCAGGGTAAGCCTGGCAATTTAAATCGATTTGTGTTACATTATCCGTGAGCAGATGTGAAAGCCATTAGATAATCGTTATAAATGTCGATTTAATCGGGAGAAAGCTTTTTTTTTTTTTTGGTGGAAGTAGGCAAATGTCCTTATTTTGGAGAGTGTCATTAGCAGACTTGCTTGGTGCACAAACGTTTTTTGGTATCAGCTTAATACACCTGATGAATTGATTTATATTAAGGCGTTTAAAGGTCAGTGTCTTCTTATAAAGTAAGTTTCCAAGTCATGGGGCAATCAGACTTGACTACCGGTCCAAGCATGAACCACTTTTTAGATGCAGTGCTAGAGGGACTTGGCTTAAGCCTGTTTCTGTTTGCAATCGATGGCTGGGGTTCGAACCTACATGACAAATGCATCAGAAGGAAGCACCCATATTTTGTTTTATTTTATTACTAAAACTACGGTTTTACAATTCGATAAACACTGCGATATGTGGCAGTGGGAAAAATAAAGTGGTTGATGAATTTGCTAAACAAGTGAATATCGTTGTTATCGATTAGTTCCCATGGATAAGTGGTTTCAGTGGATGGGATTTTGTTCAGAAGGCTCCACTTTTTTTCACACAGTGTGTGGCAAAAGCGTAGTGGATGAAGCCATTTTGACCCGGTTCGAGCCCTCCGGGTTACATCATAAAAGAGAAACGAATGAAATCATATATCCCCCACTACTCCAAAAAAAAAAGTAGTTTCTGCTTGGAGTATGACGGACCGGGATTGGTCTGACTGCTCCAGGATTTGAAGGCCCCTTTCGATAAAAAAAAATCACACAGTGTTGGTGACATTACACGAACAACTTGTCTCTCATGTTTCCAAAAGGAACGAAACATCCTACCGCATATGCCATTTCCCAACTGACGTAAGCTGCCATTGTTTTCATTCATTGACGTTTTTTTCTTCTTTCTTTACTGAAATAACTTGCAACACGAACTGTCACAGTCAGTTGTCATGTCCTGCGACACGATAGATTCAAATTGATTCGCAAAATCCCCACGACGGTAAACAAAAGTATATTGGGCTTTGTTTCATTTATACATTAAATTGTCAGCTTCCCTTTGGCGAGGTCGGACTCCCTCCCTTGCTGGCATATACTTAACAAGTAACTACTTGAAATAAAATAATAAAATCCTTGGAAGCCATCCAAACTTGTTGATGTTGCTACTTGAGAATAATCGTGCTGTTCTCCACCACTTGATGTCGCCGAGATTTTTGCACCCCCTCTTCATAACCAACTATAGGCACTTTCACTTAAGCGGCGACCCCCTCCACCGGATCGTTTTATATCTCAACTTCTTGGCATGCAAATGCCAGATTTGATTTGCATATTTCTCATTTGAAGGCTGTGTTCCTAAGACGAGTGTGCTTGACACAATGTTAAGGTTGCCTCGCGTCATATCTTAATACAGTCGACTTAAAATCTAACATTAGCATAAATCAACTTAAACAGGGTTAAAGTTCGCCACCACTTTGGATAATTTAGCCATCACCCATGTGCCTACTGCCTACTGCCTGCATGAGAGCGATATTTAACACCACCCCCTGTGTATAGTGTACTCCAAGTTTTGTCCGCAAAACCGACGCGCCGAAGAATATCAGTCGTCGCCTCTTCTCTTCCGTTGGCAAAAGTTTTTGATAAATTTTATGAATATTACGGTTGGAGCAAGGTACACAAACGTTTTCGGGACTGTGTAATTAAAACCCAAACACTAATCTATGTGGAAAGTTCATGACGCTCTAACCGCGAGCAGTTAGGCTATAAGAACACACAATTCCTATCGGGAATTTGACACGACCTGGGGGGAGGTTGTGGCCCCGAATTAGTTTCGCTCGATAAATGAGTTTCCGAGATGATTATGAGCAGAAAGTTGAGGGAATATTTCCAATCATGCCCACATAATATTCCGAAGGCTGTGGGAGGAAAGAGTATTGAATTCCGTGCTGAAATATTTGAGTACGCCATGGCATTCTGGACACGTCCATCGATTGTGTCTCAATAGTGCGGTTTGCGAGCGAATTCCGCACACTTAAGGAGCTTTTGATGTGTGAATAACCAATACAATCAACAGAAGCGAATGACGTTACACAATTCAAAATAACGATTATTGCACGGGGATAATCATTTGAGGCGAACACTTATGTGCTATTGTGAATTATTCAGCCCGTCCATGTGACGAACATGCAAATGGGAATAGCTGGCGTGTTGACATTGTGAGCGAAGGAAATTGGGCCATTCATGCGGCGAGAATTGTTTTCGGTCCTAACTCCTAATTGGGGAAAATGTCTTATTGCGGAGGTCGCACGATGAGGCTGCATTGACTGGTTGTTCCTCTATGTGAATGGGGACATTTACTTTACACAAATTGCCTTGGACTTAACTTGTGGATCCTAATAAAAGGAATGGCTGTTAATTTTGTCGACGCTTTGATGGGGTAATGGTAGACAAACAGAGTGGAGCAATATTGCGATTTACCATGGGGGATATCATGAGACCCGAGCTGGAGCTATGAACTGGGGGTGGTGTATAGTTGGTTGCTGTTTATTTTTGTTGGAATTTTTTGATGGTTCCACATGAAGTCGGCGAGTTTCCTCAAGAGTTTATTTAAGTACGTAGGCCAAACGATAGAAATTTTATAGCCGCATCTGACTGCTACTTAAACTACTTAAGAGTGCGTTTGTCAAAAGAGGTACTCGATTATTTTTACGTTGTTAGGGCAACTAGTAAAAATGCGAATAAAATGGCGGACATTGGTTCTCATCTAAGAGTTTATTTTATGGGCTTTAACGTTTTAGGACAACCAGGAGATTTTCATGGAAGCTCTCCATTCGAAGGACATTTGGGTCGAAGGAATGGAGTTAAATCTCCAAATAACGCACACGCTGCGCTCAAAAAAAAATGTCAGCCCACAAACCTAGATGAAAGGGTAAACATTCATGCAGTTCAAAATTAAAAAATAGAGGTCCTATTCATAGAACACAAATATTTTAAAACACTGAGTCGATCGCTGGACAAGATTTCTTCTTACGGATAAACGTCACGCTAGCAGTGATTACCACTTCTTATAACTCATTTTGGCCAAGCTGACTCAAGACCGAAAGTTTGGAATTAACCTTCCAAAGAGCCATATATATTGTTGCAACTCGAGCACTTCCTTCTCTTCTTTTTTCTGTCGTCTTTTCGTTTCAACGGAGATTGGAATTAACTGCTCAACCAGGCACATACGTTCTGCATACTACATACTTTGTCAACACTACCTCTCGTTTCCTATTACTATTTTGTTTCAGCCGAGTTTGGAACTAAACATCCAACGAGCTACATATATTCATTTTTCTCGAACTGTGTCAACGCGGGCGTTCCTTTCTGTCGTTTCCTGTGAGTTTTTCGTTGCACCGGAGGGCTTTATAGTTTCTTGAGATTTTAAAAATACTGCCCAACGATCCAAACATTTTGCCGCAGCTGCCTTGTCTTTTGGTTTCATCTGAATTCGGAACTATTGCTCAAAGCACCTTAAGAAGTTTCCTTACACATTACATTTTAGATTTAAAAATTGCGGAGTCTTTTTTGCAATTTCATATTAAAAATATATATGTAGCTATTGTGAAGGTTTTAAACTTTAAGTCGGTGGCCCAAAATTGCCTTCCGAAGCGCGAGTGTGTCGTTTTAGATCGGCGATTAAACACATTTACACGCAAAAACAAGGACGCGGCCGTAAATCGAATAATATTCCTGTAGAATTGGTAGCCATACACATTTTGGTTGGAATTATCCTCCCACCGACTTTTTAACAAATATTTTAGTCCACTCAATTCCATTTTATGTCTGGTTAAAAAATACACGAAATTCGTAGGATCTAGGACCTAGGAATTTCAAATCGAATTTATTTTCTTATCTAATACCCGCACCAACACTCTGTATTTGTGGCAATTTATTTAATATATAAACTAAACCGAGCTAACCTTGACTTGAACTATGTATGGACAACGCAATGAAACCCGGATGGACATCAAACTTTTTATTAAATGAGGATCCGTGTTAGATCTCCGCAGAAGAAAATTATATATTTCTTTGAACAACCCATCGCAGTCTTTCAAATGAGCTTGAGAAATCGAGGGGTTATAGCTCGAAAGTACAAGTACACACTCTTGTAATTGTAAAAACAAGTTAATTTCCGAAAATGTAACAAATTACAACTGGGCTAAGTTGCAAGTCCAAAGCTGATGATCACTTGAAGACAGATTCATATGGCGTTTGGAAGTTGATATATAGAGCTTGTGAACTTGTAGTTTCGAGCTACAAGCCCCAGGACCAAGATCTTTAAAATTGTGGATAGGTCACATTTTTTTTGAAAAATATCAATAAGTCTTTTATTGCAGCATGCTTATTTTGAGGTCAACAGAACTTGCTGTCGCAAAATTTATACAAGCATTGCCTTTGGGCGTGGTTCTAGCGAGTATTCCGCTTAAGGGTCTTTTTACTTTCTCTTGCCAAAGACACTGATTTCGACAAATGTTTCCAAACCGAGTTGTAAATCAACTACTTATGAAAATAGAGTAGAGTGTCGCAAATATACTCATCTGAACCTCAGTTGTCATATCATTTGTCAAGTTGCTGGGACGATTAAGTCTCTTAAGTCTTCGTTTGAGGGTATACAAATTTTGCTGATATGGGATAATACGACCTCCTCAGTCAATTGTAGGAAGGGTTGACTACAAATGACTGCGCTTGTCTCGTTGTTCAGCGGTCGCAACAGGCCCACAACAAAAGAGTTCTTCCAATGTTGCTTCCCATACGGTTACCAATGTGAAGGTCACTTTCCCTTTTCCACCTTCCTTCAGATCAAAAACTTTTTCTCAGAAAACCCCAAGACCTAGTTTCTTCTTGTTTTATCAATGCCAGCAGACCGACCCTGATAAATCTCAGTTACAATTAAAGTTTACGTCATTCGTCAAAGATTTCTGCCCACACAATGAGCACGTTCCAGCCGAATCCAACTGTGCCGACTACGTTAATCTTTCACGGCCGAATGGACCCATTAATCACAATTAAATTGCAAATATCGTCCCCAAATTACAGAGGGGAAAAAGAAATATCTCTCAAAATTGCCGTTTCGTCCTTTCGGGAATGGCATATTACGACGCCGGAAATATCCATCTCTGATCCGCCCATTTTATGTTGTCCAACTGTTACGTGTTCTATTGGTTTGAGTGTCATCCTTTTTCGTGTTATCCATCTAAACAGACAGTCGGCACGTTTTTTCCTCTTTCAGTGTGCCCAAACTTTGGCGCAATTTTCTTCCCATTCGATATTCCAGTTTGAGCGCGTGACGTAAACGCCTAGATAGACAACTGTCCTATGCGTAGCGCTGCCTACATTAATGGCGACAAGTCAATATCGCCAGAGTTGTGTATTCAGCTTTAATTCGAAATTCGATAAGAGAGACAGACCCGTATAAAATTGAATTGCAATTCAGTCTATTGTGCTGCGGCATTCTCGCACTGATTTAGGTGCTGGCAGTGCGGGTGGGTTGCTGTTTAATTTTCCTATTTACTGAGGACATGACAGTGAAATCTAATATTGTCGTTTGAAAAGTGTAAACACAAAGAAGGAACAACGGAATGGAAATTGTGGTACTGCCTTCAAGCCGCCTTTCCCGAGGAATGAACTATAAACAAGGATTAAATAAATTTCATTAAAGATGAATCGTTATGGTGCCTGGCTTCGCCTGTCACTTTGGTTTTGTTCTTCCACTTACAACTTGCGGGGTGGTTCTGATTGTATTGGGCGTCAGTGTGCAAGACTATGGTATTGGAATTCAGCTATCGTGGTGGCGTCTATTGTTTGTAGAGTTGCCAGAGCGAATCACGAATGACTGTTCCATTTGCACACGACAGCGACTGGCGTTTACATTCAACACACCAACATAGACTAGAAGCGAGTACTTATTCTACTTCGTACATAGTAAGATAGTTAGATTGAGGGAGAATCAAACGCTTCGAGGAATACACAACTGGAAGTTGATCCCACATTACAAATGGTGTTCTTATAGAAAGCGGAGCCGGAGTACTTGTACACACAAAAGAATAAGGAATGAGCGACAAGGATTGAATTGAAATAGTGTGCTGAACAGCAATTCAATTTGTCCTGGATAAGTTGGAATTATGTTTGCTTTTAGCGAAGAACCTATTAAATGAGGAGCACATTTGACAATGGAATCGGTATGACAAGTGCGGAAGGCAATGATTGTCAGAGAATATGTCCTTTGATTGACTGAGCAAAACGCTCTTCTATAGCGTGTTGCTAACTGCGGAGGCAAATGGCAAATGCCTTCGGCTCATTAGGTTTCTATGTACCGACAGTTTCAATTTTACAAATGAATATGTATAAATATTGTATAGTAAAGTGCGGGTGATTGTAACTTGAAAGAGGGCGTGTGAATTATTTGCTCAATTGGACACGTCTACACGAACTGGCCATTTTGAGGGAACTACATCTAAGAAAAGTTCTCTTTAAATTTTCCAAATGTGAGAGCTTCTGACATTATCCCATAGATATCTATACTGTGCCTGCTGACAGATGCCAGGGATATTTCAGAATACCATTGGATATTAAATTTTTTAAGTTGCTGCCCAACATTTTTTTTACCAGTTTAAATACAACACAATTAATATGCAGACAGATTACAGAATAAAATGAATTTCGCTCCTCGCCATTATATTCTCATGTGTCATCTGCCATGTCGCACCATAATAACCAAATTGCTTCATTTCTGTTCCAAGTTAATTTCTCATATTTACCATCTCTATTCACTTTCTCCCATGCGATTTACAGCGAAAAGAGCTTAAGCCCACTCAATGCGTTTTCACCTTCATGGTATCTACTGAGCGAACAACGAGCCCAACAGCAAACTACCTTGCCGACTCGAACTCAGTGCAGTTTCTGTTGGGTGCGCGTAAAGTGTCTGTGAAGTGATCACTTTAACAAATTTTGTTTGGTTTGAGGTGAGAAGTAGTTTTTGTTTGTTTAAATATTTGCCAAAATTCGAATTTCATTCCATACGTACATATCTAGTTCCTTGGGTTGTTGTGTTTGTTTGTGTGTTTTGAAATGTGTTCACTATGGGAAGGAAATCAAAATGCCCAACATGGCCATATCCACTAAAGTAACTACCACAGTAAACGAATGTCGTACAGGTAAGTGATACTTCTCCACAGCTATCTTTCAAATAGAGGCTTGTAGGCAACCAAATGTCAAATCAGGAGGATTTATTCGATAGGTTTGTCTACTGCAGAATGATATGGCCAAGCATTTCACTCGTCTTAAAACTGAAAATTAATCGGTATAGCGAAAACGTTCTTTGAACGCTAGATAATGTTTCCTAGATGAAAGAGTGTTCGCTAGAAACCTAGCGGTAGCGATAAGTGGTTTTCTTTCATTTCAAAGTGAGCTAGTTTCTCTTGAAATTATTTTAAAATTTTATCGAAGAACTCCATCTCCACCTTCGTTAGTTTTCTACAAATTTTTTTATTCACTTTTGGATTTCAGATTTCGTGTGTCTAAACATAGAAACATCACTTGCTCTTTTATTTTTGTTAATATTCGTTCGATTAGAATATGTGTACCCTTCGATGCTTTTTTACGCCTTTTACTGGATAGATTCTAAATAAAACAAGTCATTTAAAATTTTGCGCCCCGATTGATTTCTAAACATTTGTAGATAAATAATTAACAACAAAAAGGTTCACACATTGCAATGTTTTTCTTCGTTGTTTAAGAATTTTTCGAAAACGAAAGCAAACTCCACCAGTTTGTCAAACTCAAACGCACTTGAATTGGTAAATCTGAAGTAACTTTGAGAAATAAATCCAGATTAGCAAAAGTGCTCTAAAATCGGGATAAGATTGTTCTTTTTGTACCAATCGAACATAAAGTGACCTAGAGCTCTGACAGTACCCAGTCGAATACCACATAAGCTTCTAACCGGATTTCATTGACAGATGACAGCTCTTTGTTTTTTTCGGATAATTTTAAGCTAGTTTACTTCAAGAGAAAACTGCGCAATTTAGGTAGGTGGTATAGAGATCTAGAGCAATCGTGAATGTAAATTATGCAGTTTGACATGTTGCTACCAGTCAACTTCGCTGTCATTCTATTTTCTTTTTTACACTTTTTAACATATTTACTTACTTTGGTTTTAGAGTTGCGACTGGGAAGCATTTTGTTTTGCGTGTATATTTAAGATATATCTTGACACCTTCCAAGTGTCAAAAGTGACTCATAATCCTAGCAAACAGAAATGAATTTTAGCAGAAATGGATAGATCTGTAGAACAAACTGTCAAATGTAATAGGTCCAGTTACTTATTTTTAATATATAAAATACTTTGTCATTTATTTGACATTTCTCTAGTCATGAAAGTCACTAGAACGTGAAATTTGTTCCAAAAAATATTGCATACCGATGCTCTGGGGTTCTAGCAAAGATCTCAAACCTTTTCTGTAGTGACGTCGGATTACGTCAGCTTAAGCTGGTTTCAGAAATAAATGAAAATCGACTCAAATTCAATCAAAGGATTAAAACGGGCGAAAAATACACAAAGCACACTTGGCTTCAGTTGAATTAATCTAATTATAGAGAGCTTTTCGCAGAATAAAAACAGACCTTACCCTACCAAAAAAACGGCTATTAACCGCCAACCTGCTCCCCAAATATCTGCAACACTCATGCAAACCATTTGCATTCGATTCGGTTGCTGCAAATCCCACCAACCAATCAAACATCACGAATTCCCTTTGAAGTGGTTTAACGCTTCACACCAGGATCAGACAGATTGGTAACATGAATAAATCGCGCGGAAACATCTCTCGAACCTATGTATCTGCGGTTGTACCCATCTTCTCGGTAGACCAAAAATTCAATTTACTTTGATTCATGCCTCCTCGTGGCGCACCTCATAATATCACAGGCTGTACCAATTAAAACAGACATCGCCACCCTTCACCGCAGGGACTGCACTCAAAGCATTGCCAGCTACGAGTGCGCTGCGCGTCCGAAAGATCTACCGATGCACGGGTGCCTAATTAAAATGCAATTTTGCAGAGTCATGCACAAATTCGGTGCGGCATTGGTGTGGTGTTGCATTTCAATCACTTGCAGTGTTCCGCATAAATAATGTTTAATTTTTGCACTGAGGGTCGTTCCTCTTTTAACCCCTCCACCCGGGGACAACTGCAACAATATTAATGGGCAAGGTCGAGATAAATTCTGCGGTCGCTGTCTGTGTCACCGCTAAGTGTTCGTAAATCATTCCACTGAGGAGTGGAATAATTGCACTTGCCATTGCTTGTACTAGTCCTTAATCGAATGTCATGTCATCGGGGGACCGCTGAAGTTTTATCTCAGCAAAACCGTACAAGTGAGCGCAACTAATCGGTCAAATGGGAGACTTTAGTGTCAACAGAAGTTGGTTTTGCGTGCAATTGTGTGTCCGCCCAGACAAGAACACATCCTTCATGTCTGTGCCATCAAATTGTCGTCTCAGTGCATACAATGTGAATTATTTTCGCTTCACGCGAGAGCGACACTAATTTATTGAGTTGTGATTTAGTGCTCATAAAGTGTACTTTTGATGAAATAATTGCTCTACCGCGACGGTGCGACCCCGCCCGATAATCAAACGATCTGCTGGCTCCCAGCCAGCACCATTTAATAGTGGATAATGAGTTGGGTTGCATCATGTCTTTCGGCAGGGCGGTGATTTCCCAACACACATCTGAATGGATTTCGTCTATCGCAATGCCAATGTTTTCGACTACAACGATTGTAATTACAATCCAAACATATAATTCGCAAAATGGATAAATCAGTGGCAGTGCATGTGCATTCTTGCGGCTTTGGGTCAGCCATCTGCGAACTGCACAGCAGCACAAGTGCGTTTGGAAATGTGGTGTGCGTTTCGTGCGGAAATTGTATCTGACACATTTGATATGAGCATTCCAGAAGGTCAATTTCAATAATTAATTGTAATTGTGATTACAAATCCAATAGGCGGAATTCCAAGTGAACAATTAGTTTGGCAAAAGCTATGGCAGTCCTAAATAATTTAGTCGACGGTGGGGTGTGCAATTATTGAGCAAATGGTGATTCAATTTGGTGCGGTTTTTGGTTCTCGCTTCTGGACGTGACCATTTCCAAATCGGAGCAAAATAAACAACAGAAGTCACATGATAATGCGTCTCCTTGCCGAAATCCGGTGCATGTTTGGAATAGCTCGGAGGAACTACTTCCAAATTGCACATTGCAGCGTGTGTTCTCCAGCGTCAAGCTACATAGCTGGATCAGTTTTGCCGGGATCCCGAATTCGGCCATCGCCACATAAAGCTCCTGACGATGAATGCTATCATATGCGGCTTTGAAGTCGATGAATAGGTGGTGAGTCTCGACTTGAAATTCATTGGTCTTTTCCAGGATTTGCCTCAGTGTGAAAATTTGGTCTATAGTCGATCTGCCGGGCCGGAAGCCACACTGGTACGTGCCGATTAGTGTGTTGCAGAACGGTTTGAGACGTTCACACAGTACGTTGGATAGGATCTTGTATGCGACATTATGCAGGGATATGCCTCGATAGTTCTTGCAAGACATAGGATCGCCTTTTTTGTAGATGGGGCATATGGAGCTGATAGTCCAGTCATCGGGCATACTTTCCTCCACCCATACTTGGTTGATGATTTGGTGCATGCGCCCTACCAAAACATCACCACCGTATTTGAAGAGCTCCGCTGGTAAAGCATCAGAGCCGGCGGCCTTGTTGTTCTTTAGCTTTTTTATTGCTAAGCCAACTTCTTCTATACTGGGTGGTGGAACTGGATCTGCATTGACTGGACGTGGGTTCTCTTCTTGCCCTATCACTCTCTCTACATGATGCCCATTTAGCAGCTGCTGGAAGTGCTGCTTAAACACATCTACTATTCCCTGCGCTTCGGTGACTAGGTTTCCATCACTGTTTCGAAGAGCCTGCGTTTCGGTCTTAAAGCCAGCAGCCAGTTGCTTGAACTTCCGGATGTTGCTTCGATCGCGGGACTCGTCGATCTCCTTGAGATGGGAGACTGCGTATGCCCTCTTCTTTCTACGCAGGATTTTCTTCGCCTCCCTCCTCCTGGCTCGATACTCTTCCCTCGCTGCCCTTGTTTTGCGCTGCAGCGCCTTCATATGTGCATCTTCTGTCACCTTTTTCCTGCGTACGCATTTATCATCATACCACGGGATCTTTCTCTGGGGTGGCTGGTACCCTAAGGTGGTTTCGGCTACCTCTTTGATGATGTCGCGATACTGGGACATCGCTTCCAAAATTCGAAGCCATTTCCTCCCAAGGACAAATCCAATAGTAGGAAACCAAAATGTACGTGCAGCATAGACTAAACTTCTTAAATGTTAATGAAGACCTCCTTCGAAAGCCCTATAGCGACATACCTCTCCTCAAAGCAAATTAAATGCGGACTCGCATTTGTCATTTATTATTTGTCTTCTACAACCATCCTGTGTTAAACTTTCAATGAAACTGTCCCGAAGCAGAAGCTTAAAAACTATTCAAAAGCCCCAAATAATCAGCCGACTGTAAAAATTTGGACCATTACCAAGATTACAAAGAAAAATCATCACGAAATCCTCTTAAAATGTTCAAGTTTGCCCCCACCCTCTGACAACAGGCGGTATAGTGGTGCCGCCTCATGCAACAACCATCAATGGCTAACCAGTCTAATAGGACGTATACGTAACATAAATTGCAAAACAAGCAAACACTTTAATTGCTTCCTGCTCCTATACAGTCCTTTTAAACTGCCTATATACATACATTCTTTTTGTTTTTGCTGCTTGTGCTACACACAAATTGTACATAGATAACTTGAAATAAATGCGCCTTTGGAAAAGTTTCTCAAACGGTGAAAAGTTTTTCATTATACGTAGCCTACAAAAGAGTGAAAATACAAAAACTATAGAAACGACCAAGGATACTTGACAAAATGAGGACTATAATCCGGGCCTCCGGATTTATATTAAAAGACAAGAAACCCATTTGCCAAAAACTCTTACAGCTACTGTGGCGCACTTTCGATAGAGAGCTGCGCGAATTTCAATAGCTTGAGAATTTTGTAAACTGTCACCTGGATATAATGAGGCAAGAAATGTGCCAAAAGGATTTGCACTTAAGCTGTGGGACATTCCACTGGAGTGACATTAATATGGAAGTGGAAATTGTGATTTAGCATTTTTGTATTTTTGTTTCATTTTTAAAACCCTTTGTTCGAAGTGTGGGCTAAACACAATCTTCTCATATTTTATGATTAGGAACATTTAATGGCTGTATGTGAGTGTATATTGTTCCTTTGATATACCAGGGGGAGATGAGGCAATCATATTTTATTTGCATACGCGCCATCAATTATAGCTGTTTGTCTGCCGTTAGCGCATTCTACGTGCTATACTCCTTTGGAAAAGAAGCCGTAAAAATAAATATAAATTCGCAACGTTCGCGATAAATTTGACACCCGCAGGAGAGGAGTAAATTGGGCCAGGTGTTTGTATTGATGGAATTTACGCAGCTACGCGTACTTGCAGAGTTGACAAATTGAAGGAATTCCGCCATCAAATTGGTTGTGTGTGATTTTTATCTGCAGATATATGCAGGTAGGATTGACGATATTTGAAACAGGGTTAAAAATAAGCTCAAACCTTTCTGTGGAAGATTTCCTCTTTTCAAAAATAAAAAGAACGAAAATTACTATTCCGTTTAATGTCACACAATTTCAGACAAACTGAAATTCCCTAGTTTTGTTTAAATTGCAGCATAATTCAATTTGACAGTTGTGACAGAAGAAATTCTCGGCAAGACGAAAAATCGCCGCTCAGCAATAATTTTCTTTCATGTTTGACATGATCGCATTTTGAGCACTCTTATGAGTTTTGATCGTGTTTGATTTGATTGATTGATTGATTTAGAAAACGAACATAATAAACAAGCTTTCAAATTCTTGTGTGACGGCAAAGTCAATTTGTGTTTATCCAAAGTACACGCGTTTAAGTTTATTGCGAGTAATAACTGCAACAGCAAGCGAAGAAATGGAAAAACAACTCAACCAAATCTGGAAAATTTTGGAAAATGCTATTTTTAGCTGCAGCTTAAATTTATCTGAGGTTGTGTGTGATTTTTAACTGTAGATATACGTAACTAGAATTGATAGTATATTGGAAATGATTTGTACATATTTTAAACGGAATTTACTAAACGAAAGGGTTTTCCAATAAGAGGTGTTATTGGGAATGACCCGATATTTCGGTAGCTGTCACTTTTGAAGCTTTTGTTCTTTGACATTTGACAAGTAGAAACCACGCCATTACTAAAAATGGATACACGCTTCAACAACGCAATGAAATTATTAAAATTCACTACAAAAATGGTGAAAATCTTGCAGTCACAGTTCGCAAAACTAAAGCATTGTTTGGTCGTCGTGAAGCACCTTGTCGGACCGCAATACAGAAAATGTTGGAAAAATTCGAGATGTTGGGACAAGTTAGTGATGTGAAGAATAAAACCTGTACACGTCGCTCAAGAACAACTGAGAATATTGCTGCTGTAGCCCAAAGTGTTGAAGAAACCCAGGTTTGTCCATTCCTCGTCGTTTTAATTAATGATTTTTTATGATCGGAGTTGGATGGTATTGATCTAGACAACGTTTACTTTCAACAATTCGGCGCTACGTGCCACAGAAGCAACGAAACCATTGCTCTTTTCCGGACCGTGCTATCTCTCGAAGAGGTGATCACAATTGGCCACCGAGATCTTGTGATATAACACCAGGCGACTTCTTCCTTTGGGGCCACGTGAAAGATAAGGTCTACGCCAACAGCCCATCGTCGATTCAGGACCTCAAAGATAAAATTCGGGAGGCTATCGAGGACATAGGGCAGCCACTTTGCGATTTAGTTATGGAAAATTATATGAAAAGGATATGGTCCTGTATGCGTGCTCGTGGTGGCCATTTGGCTGATGTGGTTTTTCATTATTAACGGCATACCTTCCTCTTTATTATGAAATAAACATCCGAAACATCGTAAAAATGTATGATTAAAATTTGAGTTCTTTCCGCGAAACGTTCCGCACATTTTGACAGTTGTAGTGTTCACAATATTCATTATTGCGACATATATTTTCTTCATCCTGTATTCTTACTTAATTTCATTGCTGTTTTGTGTCTCGACCTTTATATTCGTAATCTTTTGTATTGCAATATTTTTGACATTCAATTTGACACTGCAAGGACAAGCTGTCATCCCGCATTAAAAATTATCAAATGTAGTTTGCTGTCAAACAGACTGTTAACAGATATCTGACAATAAAAAGTCAACAACTAAATATGCGAAATGTAAACAAATTGTTTTGACAATTCGACAGTTTGTCAAACAATTTAAGTGAAGCAAACACATTGGGGACTTTCAAGTATTTATATAAGTAAGTCTGACAGCTGTGTTGATGTAACTCAGTATTGACGTCTGTGGAAGGTTAGCAGACGAATCTAGTCCAAGAAATTCGTAGATCTGGCTGACGTAGGAAAAGTGACGTTCCCGACCATTCCAGGTTTTTGGTTCCATTTAACATCTAGTCCAGGCCAATCTAGTCGACTTAAGATAGCTAGATTTTTGAATGTGCCCATTTCGAGTTCCTTGCAACCCGACATGACGTACATTCAAAGCTTTTTTTTAGTAAAAAGTTTAAATTTCTAGAGTTTTTAAATATCAACTAAGAACAGCTGGAAGTGGCTTTTACTTCTCAAAATGCCTGCCAGTTCAGGGAAAATGTGAAAACTGAACAGTACGATGCCATTTGCAAATGAAAAGTGTAAACTTTTCACAGCTTTTTCCCCCCTCTAACTGGTATCGGTAAGATTGGTTTAAATTTCTTGAAACGTTGGTCCACATGGTTCAATTTTGTATTGCCGAGCAATACTGGGTAACCCTTTCCACTTTACATCTCCTAACCCATGAAGCAAAAATTAAATTTTCCACTTCAACCAAAAGTCCCAGTCGCTTCGAAAATATTATCATAAACTACTATTGGGCATCACTTCCTGCATTCGCATTCTCTTCGCTAAAAACTAACTGATGCGTATTACTCCAGCTGTCAGTCAGTTTGTTTGGATAGAATATCTGAATAAGCCATCAAAATAATATATACTGTCTGAATCCTTTCTGTAAAATATAAGCTGCCTTACTCCTTGCAAAACCCGTTTCCCACCAACTCCCACCACTCAGAAACTGACTGTACTGTGTATACGCATCGTTGAATAAATTTAGATAAAGTATTAACAAATATTCGTTTAACCCAATTCGTTAGCATATGCTGTGTGCATTCAGTTAAAAGTTTTTTTTTTATTATTTTTTTGGCCATGGGTTGGTGTAGGAAATTTAAATGTTTGTTCCACTACGCGGGCTACACCGGAAATTAAAGAGCTTACAAATTTTCAGTTCGATGAATTGTTTTTCAATATAAAAAGGCACTCTCTCTTGTAAAATAAATTATTCCATCCATAGTAGAAAACTCTATACGGATAATACTCAATTATTGTCCTTTCAAATATCTATTATTGTATTCAAATTTTATTTATCAAATATGCATAAGTTGAATTGGTTTCGCAGGTAATTACTCAATTTAATATTACACAGGGATGGCATTCGTGCTTAAAATCTTTCAGTGAAAATATTTTACTTGTACACAGGAAGAGAAAGCTGCTCATAAATGCACATGCCAAATTAAAACTCGCCTCCATTTAAAAAAAGAAATTCAATGGAATAATTATTACAAACAGTTGCACCTCGTGTCAAACTGAAACAAAACACATTGTTTAAACTGTGACATGTTGGAAATTGGAAGAGTTTCTCTTCAGAGTTGAAAATTTGTGACTGTTCTCGTTGAACTTTAAATTGTGCCCCCAATTGTTTTGCAAACAACTTAACGATTTTAATGATTCAAATAATTATCCATAATTGCAAAGTTTTGCTAAAATATCTGCAAGCCTTTGTGCACAAGATACGATTGTTGTAGGAGGTCGATTCGGGTACTCGTTAAAACTTTGTCAGGAAATGGTGCGAAGGCGTAATACGTGTAAGTTTAATGGAAATTGAGGGAGGGACAATTTGTATACATGACATATCAAAAGGTCCCATGTAGAGAGCAAGTATTTGATTGGGATACTCGGTTGCAATTATTTCACCTTTTCTTTGCCGGAAAGAAGATATATTCATGACGTGGCGTTGTGTTAATGATTCCGCCAAAAGCATTTTCTCCTGTCTTGCATATACGTCACAATATAAGATGGAATACATTTTGATATCAGGAAGTGCTCTCAAATTTGAGTCATGCAGATGTCGTACTATGACACGATGAATCAATTTCACGCGGAATAAGATGAAAACTCCGAAATGGGTGACAGTTCAAAATGTTTGTTCGTGCAAATTTATTTCGAAATAATGGTTCAGTTCGCGAAGTTTACCGCAAGCATCCGCAGAGACGTCGAACAGTACGCACCGAAGAAACAATTGCCGCTGTAGAGCAAAGTGTTGAAGAGGACCCGAATGAATCGATTCGCCACCGTGCACAGCAATTGGCCATGATAACCGACGGCCCTACATGCCACACAGCGCACCTCACAATCGATTTATTAAAGGCAACATTCGATGAGCGCATAATTTCGCGGAATGGACCTGTCAATTTTCCACCAAGATCGTGTGATTTGACACCATTGGATTATTTTCTTTGAGGATATGTGAAGTCGCTCGCCTACGCCAACAAACCAGAAACGTTGGGGGACTTGGAAGCCAACATTCGTGGCGTTATTGCCGACATACAGCCCCAAATGCTCGAAAAAGTGGTTGAAAATTGGACCTCTAGACTTGGCTTTCTTCGAAGCAGCCGCGGCGGCCACATGACATTAAAACGATTTTCTTGTGTTTTATTTCGAATCGAAGTTCCATACCCCTAAAACAAACACCCTTTACTAACACGGAAAACAGCTTGTAGGCAGTTTTTCAGTTGTCTAGAGCTGACGATCTATCCATTTAATACTTGGTTTAAATAGTTGTATTTTTAAAAGAAATTTTGCAAGGTTCCATAAATTTATAGTTGGAATTTGAATTAGTTATTAGAAATGTCTAAGTAGTTTTGAAAATAAAGAACTTGGGTAGATAAATAAATTTAAAACATTTGGGAAATGAGAACTGGGTGTACAAAAAGAAAATTGTCGGGCAGATTGCAACCCAGATTCGCCCGGATTGGACTCACAAGGTGCTCGTTGTCTTATAATTGCATCGAGGGATGTTTTCATTTAAGAAGAATATAAGTAGATTTATTTTTTAAAAAGAAAAAAATATATTGCTGCGAATGGAGACAAAATGTGAAAAAGATGATGAATCTTAAATTAAGGCGAAATATTCCAGTTTTTATCACTTTGTCACAAATAGCTGCATACATGCAGGCTGAATTTGAGCAAGTCATTCTGAATTATTTCTTCGTGCATTTGTCTACATTGGTTCGTTTTGCTCAGATAGACGTTGAATGAAGTAATTGCAGTTTTACAACCCAGTGTGCCTTCTAAAGCTTGAAATATTCCACAGCAAATGGCCTCGTTACAGTACGGAGTGTTTGATCTTATAAATTTCTCTGTTGTAGCAACTAATATTATTTTGAGCCTTTTATACCTAGACAGCTAAAATTTGTGAAAAGTAAAAGTAAAATATATATGAAGTTCCCACTTACAATCAATTTCCAGTAGAAATGACAAAATTAATTTTGAGCAGCCAATTAGTTCCTTAGTCAACTGTATGTTGCACTTTGCAGAACCAAACAAATTAGATTTGCGATGAACAAGAACTTAACGTTTGCATTTTAAGAGATTTCTCAAAGAAAAAAAATTATTCGCATAAACTAAAAAATACATAATTAAACTTGATTACAATTCCAAGCTTAGTTAAATAAAAACAAGTAAAAGTGCTATCATCGGCCTGGCCGATGCTTTGATACCCTCCACTGCATACAAGTCATGCAAAATACAAGAACTACTTGACCGACATAGCCCATTTTCAATACCAACCTGACGCAATAAAAATAAGTCCTTTCAATAAATTTCATTCACGTACGTCAATTACTTTGGGCGCTATCGTGGTTTCAACAGACAGACAGACAGACAGACGGACATGGCTAAATCGATTCAGAATGTGATCCTGAGGTCTCCGGTGACTCCTTCTTGGCGTTACAAATGTAATGACAAAGTGAATATACCTTCCTGTGGAGGGTATAAAAACAATCTACCAAAATCAATCTAATCCAAGGATGCGTTACATCTAAATTCAAAGTTACTCACAACTTAACGAACAAAGATCTTGTATCATTTTACCGACTGCTGGACTTTTCTTAAGCGTTTCGAATAGAAAATTTTGTATTAAAAAGTATTCGAAACGTATATTTGGTTGTTGTTCATTGTTCAAATATCTTAAATGCTGTACAACTTTTGAAAGGGTATTTCATTAGGAGCGATAGTTTTCAAATAAGGGCTTCTTCATTCCATATACTTCTTTTTTCCAAGTGTGAAAATATTCAGTATAGTTTGCATTTTTGTGGTGCAGTGCTGGAACTTTCCGACGGATTATAAAGTATTGAAAAATATTATTGCAGTTGTTGGTTGAGGCCGTTGTCAACTCCACCACCAAAAATAAATAAAGTTTAAGCTTATTTGTAGGTGCTTCAACCTTTTTTCACTATAGAATTGGGTTATCAAAACTTGGAGCAATCGGTGGGTCAATCTTAGCAAAGCCGTGGTGGACATTTGAACAAATAAGTTGTTTTAAAAAAATAGCTGCAATCTTCAAAATATCGCAAGAACTAAACTGATGTTAGGAAATACGAAAGTCTTTTTTAGTTCGCTGTCACAACACAAAAAAAGTTATTAGCAGTAAGCCATTTATTATAATATATTTACATATATTTATTCATATGTAAGTGGTGAAAAAGGTCACTTGCCAATTTAAAGGCGTTAACCGAAATTTAAGAAGAACTCGTGTGAAATTCTGTAGCATAAAAACCTTTAATCTTTTGGCATTTCTGTTGAAATTATTTTTCTTTCCCAAAGTAACTCTAAAAACGAAAGTAATTTTCATTTCGTGCCAAAGAAAAGCTGTCGGCATTTTTCATTTTCAACGATTTTTTATTTCTGTAAAGGATAAGTCCCATTTTCGGTTTTCACTCCCCTAATCTCAATGAATAAGGCGTCAAAAGTAAGAGACATTCTTAGAGTAGTAACGAGTCTTTAAAACAACGATGCGGGATGAATTCGTATTTTAATGTAAGACCAGAAAAGCCGGAAATACAAAAGTTGGCATCACAACATGTGCTGCTGTCAAAAATCGAAATGCAAAATGGAATAAGACCCTAAAAGTGTGTAATACAAACTACATTGCTTACAAGTTCTTAAACATATTCAAATTGGTAAAAGAAGTTACATAAATCAAAAAGTTCTCCCTTCCGCATGATTTCTTTCGTTTTTTTTAAATGCGAAGGTAATTTTCGTTTTAAACAGAAATATTTTTTTTTAATCTCTTTAAAATCTGTCTGTGTAGAATATTTATTAAAAAAATCGTTTTGTTCGTATACATTAATCGACGCTATCCACTGACTCCAAGTCGAAGAAAATTAGTTGAAAACCACTTTATGGTAAATTGTGCACATGTACTTTGGTATGCCAAGAAATTAAGTTACATAAGCATAGGAATTTCCGTTCCCCTACCTTAAAGATGTGAATGATCATCTGCTACACTCAAATTCAAGTGACTCATTGTTTGAGCGTCTAAATACGTAATCGTCATTTATTCGGAATAATAATAATAATAGTTCAAACCCATTTAAGAACAATCATAACTTTTCGAAAAAAAAAACTGCTTCCTAGCTTAACTACTTTTGAGCATGACTAACAGCCCTGTAATAAATTTCCTTTGAGTTCGTGCTGATATGGAGTTTTCAGAAAAGAACATTTGCATTTACATCTTAAAACAAAAAAAAATCCAAGTGAATTGTAATAAGTTGAAGAAATAGCGAATAACAAATAAAATTCGAACGAAATTCATCACAGGGTTGTTAATCATGTTTAAAGTGGGTTTTCGATTTCGAGTTGGTCGATGGCAATTTTTTTTTAAATGCTTTGCATTTCCTTACAATTATCAAACAATTTCATCACAAGTCGGAAAATGTCTGCGATTTTTTGCTGGGACTCAGTCTGAATTTATTTCATATATAAATTGGTTAAATAATTTTAAAGCTACTC
The DNA here is from genome assembly GCA_948293265.1 of Cheilosia impressa. Taxonomy (NCBI): domain Eukaryota; kingdom Metazoa; phylum Arthropoda; class Insecta; order Diptera; family Syrphidae; genus Cheilosia; species Cheilosia impressa. The sequence goes on along the minus strand of OX411884.1, from coordinate 46,887,491 downwards.
AAATTATGCTGTATTTCGAATACACTGCCCAATACTAGGAAAATATACACATTCTTCTGTGTTTTGGTATAAGACTCTATGTTGAAGAAATCCTCTAAATTTCTTAAAATTAATATTTTTAACACACTTACCTACAAAGTACTTTGTTGATCTGGAACAATTTCCTCTCAAAAACTGTAGCCACAAAAGTTATTTAATCTGAAAAATTTGTATTTGCACGACGCGACTGATTAGTTAAAACACTTTTGCCTTTTAGCTTTATTATTTAAATAAATGAACGAATAATAACAAAAATTTAACAAAAAATGCCCTGATTAAGAAATGCAAGGACGGTGGGTAGTAGTTAAAATCTTATAAGTCTGGAAAACTGTTTTATATATCAGAACTTTATTGCTTTTAACTTGACGTTCGTTTTTGTCGCGGGTTTTTCTAGAGAAAAGAAGTTTCTCAAATCCCGGAGCACTCAACTCTAATTCTGATTTATACTACTATGTAACAAAAAATATTGTTTAGTGTAATGGAAGAGAAACTCTAGTATAAATTATTTCTCGTTATGTCAGAAGCAACAACTCTACAGTCACTACACCATGTCCCCGTTTGAAGTCGGGCAAGACAATTTATTCTTCAGTTGGATACGCTTTGCAAGCCTCAAATTTAGCTATAAGTTTTGAGCGAATTGCTGCTACGATTTTGGAGTTGAGAACTTAAGTTTTAAGTTTATGAAATCTTTAAAATCTATTTCTGAGCTATGATAAGTAAAATTGTCATAGACTTGAGGCCGCTCAATATTTCCTCTGATTGCGATTGCAATCACAAGATAAATTCATACAGCCTTTACAGCTCTTTTTAGCTCGCAACTTAAACTCTTTCATATGCCAAAGCGAAGTACGTTTCATTTAACCGAAAGTAAATGTTCCTTCAAAACATGGCCTCAATCAACATTAAACATATTCTACTCGCCTTACTGAATCGCATCACATTCTATTGAATACAAATTCAAAAAACCCATACAAACAAGACAAACTCGCCCCCGCTGAAGTGAACCACTTCAAAACATCACCACAAATCAGGACAATAAATATAAACATCACAAATAAACTCAAATTAAATACGATACACAATAATCTATCGAAAGAAAAACACAATTACGTTCAATAACTCGGAGAGTAAAATCACCTTGTGTGCAAAATAAATTTTCACTGGGAATATATTCTGTTTTATGAATTTCGTTTCAAGTAATGCACGGACTTGAATTCGAATTGCTGGCGAAGGAGCGACTCCAATGAGAATCCTGAGCAGACTGTCGCTTTGGTTGTTGATATCAGGGTTTTTACTAGAAATTCATTGTGAATGTGTTGAGAAAGCGCTGTGTAAAACAGATTTTCCCCAAGTCTGCACACACAGATAGAGGTGTGTCTGCATTGTTAGTCCATTCATTCATTCAGTATATTTTCCTCACTAGAATGGGGGATGTGTTTGAAGCAACTTGTTGATTGGAATGTTGATGATACTGGGTGGATTTCCCATTCACAATGTTGCCGATATCGGTGGCGTATACGCATCTTTTTTTCGTTGTATTTGATTTGGAAATATTTATTATCCACACTCAATTGATATTTTATGCCAATTTGAAAGGCCTTTTTAAAGAACATTCAAATCCTATAAACAATTGAGAAAGTGTCATCCTTACTGAGGACAAAATTCCATCAAAGTGTATGTATGCGCAAATTTTATGAAATCCCTTTGGCAATTTGATAACAGACAAACAATGTCAGTCTCGGTTGAAGATTTTCATTATTCACCATACACACATCGACATAGAAATGTATTCATTGAAATGCGTAAATGTATATCGTTGTTTGGCGGCCCCTTCTTTTCGCACTTAACCAAGCCCAATAATACATCATCTCACGATGATGTAGGCATGAAAGCAATTCCCAAATGAACCATTCTTATTTAACGACATTCATGTGAAAGGAATAAAATTGCTTAATTTTGTTTTGTCCTTCGCAGGAGACTCACTTGAATTTGCATAGAGACGAGTTCAATCGAAAAAGAGCTATATGCACATAAAGTGTGTATAAAATGATACTCATTATCTACCCATGACTCAGAAGGGGAACAGATTTTAATGAACTGAATTTAGGAAAAAAAAATAGGACATTTTACTCGTAATAAGTGCGCTTTGATGGTGGAATGCAGGACCATAAAATTCAGAAAAGGAAAATTTGCATTACTAGGGTTTTTTTTTTTAAATCAATCAAGTTTCAAAACAATAAAAATTATTAAAAAATTAGGGGTAGCGCTGTAAAACTTTGAGGGCTCAATTTTAGGACGTGCTGAGCTACATCTTCCAAGGCATATGTTCATATTCACATTAGCCCCCCGGATGCTTGCTCCCCCCCTTCAAAGGGCAGTTTGTTGGCCAAAATCTTCTAAAAGACGTGTTAAATTATTTTCTATTAAGTATGGTCATTTAATATTGCACATTGGTGTGGTAATTCGCTAGAAAATCTTAGGCCCTAAGAAAGTGAATGCTTTAACTATTTTACCCCTCAAAAGGGGGGCCATTTTGAAAAACTGTGACATACGAGTTTAATCGTTTTTACTTCTCGACCAGGGCGGAAAATTTTGAGTTAATACGACTGAAGGGGTGCCGTGAAATAACGCCGAATTTTGAAATTCATTTCTTTCACTGCGGTTTTACCTCTCTTGTTGTTTGAAAGGGGTTTCTTTCGAACTCACGAACCTTCAGTCGTGAAATGACGCCAAATTCCAAAATTCGCTGGGCATAATTCCAAAATTCAGCGTTATTTCACGGCATCGACTAAAAGTTTGTGACTCGTGAGTTTAGAAGAATCCCCTATCAAACAATACGAGATGTAAAACCAGAGAAATACAGCCTGGGACTTTAGTTACACTGCAATCAATGGGTCCACATGGACCTAAGTGGGGTGTTTCAGGGATCGCTCTGCCGTACCCACCCATAAACCTAACCCACTCTGCAATCACCGATGAGTCTCAGTTAGGGAACTGCTTTATATATGGAGACTCTTACTTTGCAAGTTATTTTAACTTAAAAGCCAACTTTAAAGGACATATTTCATCTTTGGGGTGCGCGAACCTAAGGCCCTCAGGGACAAAGTTTGGTGCAAATCCGATCATGCTGCAGTTTAGTGTACACATGTCTTAAACGAAACAGTGAAAAGACATTGTGAAATAGAAAGATGGCAGAAGGATCCATATTTTTTGGGACTACCATATAAATTTCGATATAGCCTTGAGGAATAATGACCTCACAAACCCCAGGTACAAAGTTTGATTCATCAGCTTATCCTTTAAAAATGTTTCAGCTGCATGGACAAAAACAAATAATAATTGCCAGGCCAGATTGTTCTGGGCTCTCCTAACCCATTTTCTAAAACTTAAGGATTTAGGCCTTTTAAAAATAAGTAAAAACAGTCGGTGCTAACACAATTTAAGAGAAACGCCTTTTGTAGACTTTTGAACAGCGACGATGATTAAGATCCTTAGGTGAGGCATAATCTGTAAGACATTGACGGCAATGAAGTAGAATACTGACAAAGTGCCAACGAGACATAAATATAAATGGAACCACGCCTTAACCGCCGAATTTGTCAAACTGAGTTGCTGGGGAAGCTAATGCTCCAAACAACTTGTAAAGTTTGTTCACATATAAAGGGTTTTCCAATAAGAGATGTTATTTTGGTATTCAAAGAAAAATTTCATTTTTTGAGATAAATGATCGGATGTTTATTTCGTAATAAAGAGGAAGGTATGCCGTTAATAATGAAAAACCACATCAGCCAAATGGCCACCAGGAGCACGCATACAGGACCATATCCTTTTCATATAATTTTCCATAACCAAATCGCAAAGTGGCTGCCCTATGTCCTTGAAAGCCACACGAATTTTATCTTTGTGGTCCTGAATCAACGCTGGGCTGTTGCCGTAGACATTATCTTTCACGTGGCCCCAAAGGAAGAAGCCGCAAGGTGTTAAATCACAAGATCTCGGCGGCCAATTGTGATCACCTCTTCGAGAAATAACACGGTCCGGAAACTTTTCCCGTAAAAGATCAATGGTTTCGTTGCTTGTGTGGCACGTAGCGCCGTCTTGTTGAAAGTAAACGTTGTACAGATCAATACCATCCAACTCCGACCATAACCATAATGTTTGTGGAATGCCCAATTCGAAAGAACGAAGAGGAATGGACAAACCTTGGTTTTCTTCAACACTTTGGGCTACAGCAGCAATATTCTCAGTTCTTCTTGAGCGACGTGCACGGGTTTTATTCTTCACATCACTTACTTGTCCCAACAGCTCGAATTTTTCCACCAATTTCTGTATTGCCGTCCGACAAGGTGCTTCACGAAGACCAAAAAATGCTTTAGTTTTGCGAACTGTGAATAAAAGATTTTCACCATTTTTGTAGTGAATTTTTATAATTTCAATGCGTTGTTGAAGTGCGTATCCATTTTTAGTAAGGGCGTAGTTTCTACTTGTCAAATGGCAAATAATAAAAGCTCCGAAAGTTACAGCTACCGAAATAGCGGGTCATTGACAATAGCACCTCTTGGAAAACCCTTTATATGACTCGGACAATTAAATGGTTCTGAGAAGAGTTGTTGGTTCTTTGATCTGTCCCCAAACTACATAGGCTCGTTCCTCTGCAGATGATCTCAACTTACAATATAGTATTTCGTGTGTAATAGCCTATGAAGGCCTATCAGTGGATTGTTCACAAACCGTTCAGGGCTTGAAGAAGACCCAGTATATCAAATCAACACCCACCAACTATTCTAGGGCTTACCTTTCATTTCGTAAGGCACGACAACTGTCCAGTTTATCATAAATCCGTTTATTGCCTACAAAAGTTTGCAACAACTTTCTACCATCTAAGGCATCAACTAATTTATCTGTCTAATTTCTTTCTACTTAACTAGAAAGTTGAAGAAGCTTCCCAACAATTTGCAAAAAGAAAAGACTTTATCAATAAATTCCCTATAACTCTCAGCAATACGTACACCTCCCTAATTTCCTAATTTATGGGCCATAAAACAAAATAACTCCAGCAACATGTTCAATGATCCGATCTAAGTCCCCAATAAAAAGAACTTCAAAGAACACAAATCACCCATCATCATGATGGCAATAAACCATCCAGACACCTCCCTCGCGGGTTTTTGCAAATTCCCATTGAACCTTGAATTAATCAAAAACAATAGAACACTCATTTAAGTGTTTTCTCTTGATAATTGAAATCACCTTAAGTCCCATCACCACCAATGAGCGTTACGCCATTAAACCCTACTCGCGCTACCTCACGCGCAATTGATTTGTGCACCATAAAAACGTAAATGAAGGGCTGACCTTGGACCATATCGCACTGAATACATCCCCAGAATTACCGTTTTCAATTGATTAGAGCAGCGTGCCCCATTCTACCTTTGGATACGCATTTGCAGCATCCGCGCACCCCGAACGGGGTACTCGCTGAGGTGGATTGTCGCCCAAGTATGCCTGATTCACCTTGTGGGCAATTTTCACCTTGAATTTTCTCCACGCTACCTACCGCATCGCAGGGAAGTTTTTGCATGGATTTTTCACCAGGAGAAAGAGGGAATTTCATTCAGAACTTGACACGGACTAACGCCCAGCTGGGCCATGAAAATGCATCAGCTGGCTTCTGTATGTCCCGCATGGGATGAGAATAGTGCGACAGAGAAAGGGAGTGTATCCACAGCAGTTGGGGAACTGGACTTCCAATGTCCAACAGATTGTTTAATCGGAAAGTTGTGTGAATGGATTTGTTTGAATGCCAACACCACAAATGTGTGTTGGTGGCAGTGAACTTTGTGCGCAACAGCAAGTTTCATGTTGAAGTGCTGGTTTAGAAGGGGTAATTGTTGCTGAGCGCAGTGATACTGGGCGAAGCAACAAGTTGCTGAAAAGAGTAGTTGCAACTGTTTGAGTGGAAGGTGGAAGGCTTTTGTCAACTTGTAGGACGCTGCTTTCGTCAATTGGAATTGAATTGAAAGTGTCGAGTTATAGTCTCTAGTGATGCATATTTCGGTGCTTTATCGCCTGGTGGATGTTAACAAGGGACTTTTAAAGGGGGCCTTGTAATGCTTCAAGTTGATTCAAATGAACAAAGTTTATGGGTTGCAGGATAGGCCTAATCGGTTGTTTAGAATGTTTTATAGGCTTAGAACCAAAGTTGGCTCTCGTTCTTTGGCTCGGAACAAAATATTGCATCATTGAAGGTGTAAAGAACGTAATTAAGTAGATCTGCATTAGTCGCATTTATAATCGGGAAAATCCTGTATGACTCCATGTGCCTTAGAGACCCCAAAAAAAGTTTCAACGACAGAGGACGTGAACAGATTTTTTGTTTCCCACTTTCTTTCATTCAGTAAAGGACACTTTACATATATGCATCGACTCATCAGCTGCGTAAGCCGTAATTGTCTAAACTGTCTCATGATATGCGTAATTATCCTTATTAGCATTTACTATTCCAAATCACTTGACGCCACCCTCTAAAATAAAAGCAGTTTGTCACATGTTTTACGGTTGATTTGGAATGCGTTGAGTTGACAACCTGTGAAAATGTAACCTCGTTCTCCACGAACCCAAGCAACTGTTGAAATTTCCACCACCTGGCATTTCTCCAAAGGTGTCTATCCAAAAGTTTAACTATCTTTAATATTTAATTTTGTCCTTGATGCCATCGTTGTGGGTAAAATCTTAGAAATGCCTAAAAGTGCTTACTCCCACTTATATAATGAGAATCAAAGTCGTTATAGGAGGCCACGTGTACAACTTACAATTTCTTGGGAGAGTAAAAGTCCTTGACCCTGTTCGTGGCTTTTCAGCTGCATTTTGAGGCAACCGAGTAGGTTTAAGTGCAATGAAAATTTTCCAATAGCTGTCATTACGAATAGTATTTCGTTTTGATGATGACATTTATTGACATTTTTACAGACGAAAATATGCACCGGAACTTACATTATTCTTTTTATGAAATGGAAAATTATTTTTTATAAATGCTTCTGAAATAAAATCGTAACGCCGAAGTATAGTTTTCCGTCTGCTTTGATGTGGCAAATGCCTGCATTGTAGTCGAGAGCGATTGTTCAACTTGCAACTTTCAAATCAGTTGTCATTCAGGTGAATTACGTTTCGTTCGCTAAAAGACTTTATTCGCCTGCGTGTTTGTCTAATAATCCCATCATCAACAACTGTCGTCTGAAGAATTACTGGCGATTAAAGAAACTCATCTACATATTTTGAATATCCATTGAAAATTTAAGTAGGTATTCATTTGAATTTAATTTTTTATTAACTCTCTCGGAGGAAATTTAAGTATGATAAATAGCTGATGGGCAAATTGTTAGGTGGCGTATTAGGTGATCTTCCAAAAAAAAGAGTAGGTGAAGTATGCGTTAACGTTTCTGTGCGATTTTAAATGACAAATTTCTAAAGTTCCGTACAACACATCAATAATTGTCATTTCAACAAATGTTCAGTTCGACTATTCAAATATTCGGCTATATATTTGAACCCATTGTTACATTGGCAACTCCAAACCCCACCTACCAAAAATTAACCTTTCACAATACCTACATAGTATTTCGCGAAGCCCATCCTTTCAGCATCCTTTTAGGTTCAAACTATAAATAAACTTGTAGGATAACAAAGCTGTTCTATTTGCCTGCAAGTTTTTTTTAGCTCTCACTTGGCTTTTTCTTCTTCGTATTTGACACTGGCGTTGTAGTGAACTACTCTATTTCCGCAAATGCTCTTATAATTAAACAATGCGAACGAAATGTCCCTTACAGCATTTCCTATAAATTTGAAGCAGGATTAAAAAAAGCAAGAGAAAAATGTACTGCCAATGTAATTTGATTTAAAGTTAAAACATTCGGGAAAAATAACAAAACTGATGATCAAATTGTTTGATAGCATTTGAAATATTGATGAAATGAGCTATTTAACTAAATGGAGGGCCGGAGCTTAAGCTCTAGCAGGCGTTCCTCCATCAGACTTATTTTCAGTGTACAACTAGACGTCTGTCTGTCAACAAAAAACTTCCACTAGAAAGGCTTTTGCACATTTTAGTTGCCTACTTGAAAACTAAATTCGCTGTAATTCCGAAATATTTTCCCAGCAAACTAAAATTACTAGTATCGCTTGTGGTCGAAAATCGTTATATGTGCATGTATTTTTTAACAAACGAAAAGTGCGACATCTAGAAGTTGAAAAAATACGTAACTCAGCTGCTCCATCGGAAACAGTTGGCAGATTGCGTACAACAATAATCGTCGGAAAGATATAGTTTTTGAAACTTTGATGACAATAAGAAGTTATATTCTGCACGAATTTGTTTCACTATCCTCTTTCATTACATTTGCTTAAAATGAATTGAGAAAAAACGCGTCAAAAAACGCGAGAAAAAACGCGAGAAAAAACGCATCAAAAAACGCGAGAAAAAACGCGAGAAAAAACGAGAGGAAAAACGCGTCAAAAAATGCGAGGAAAAACGCGTCAAAAAACGCATCAAAAAACGCGAGAAAAAACGCGAGGAAAAACGCGAGAAAAAACGCATCAAAAAACGTGAGAAAAACGCATCAAAAACGCGAGAAAAAACGCATCAAAAAACGCGAGGAAAAACGCGAGAAAAAACGCATCAAGAAACGCGAGGAAAAATGTGTCAAAAAACGCGAGAAAAAACGCATCAAGAAACGCGAGAAAAACGCATGAAAAACGCGAGAAAAAACGCATCAAAAAACGCGAGGAAAACGCGAGAAAAAACGCGAGAAAAACGCATGAAAAACGCGAGAAAAAACGCATCAAAAAACGCGAGGAAAAACGCGTCAAAAAACACGAGGAAAAACGCGAGAAAAAACGCATCAAGAAACGCGAGGAAAAACGCGTCAAAAACGCATCAAAAAATGCGAGAAAAACGCGAGGAAAAACGAGTCAAAAACGCGTAAAAAACGCGAGAAAAAACGCATAAAAAAACGCGAGAAAAAACGAGAGGAAAAACGCGAGAAAAAACGAGAGGAAAAACGCGTCAAAAAACGCGAGAAAAACGCATCAAAAACGCGAGGAAAAACGCGAGGAAAAACGCGTCAAAAACGCATCAAAAAATGCGAGAAAAACGCGAGGAAAAACGCGTCAAAAACGCGTGAAAAAACGCGAGAAAAAACGAGAGGAAAAACGCGTCAAAAAACGCGAGAAAAAACGAGAGGAAAAACGCATCAAAAAACGCGAGGAAAAACGCGTCAAAAAACGCGAGAAAAACGCGAGAAAAAACGCGAGAAAAACGCATGAAAAACGCGAGAAAAAACGCATCAAAAAACGCGAGGAAAAACGCGTCAAAAAACACGAGGAAAAACGCGAGAAAAAACGCATCAAGAAACGCGAGGAAAAATGCGTCAAAAACGCATCAAAAAATGCGAGAAAAACGCGAGGAAAAACGAGTCAAAAACGCGTAAAAAACGCGAGAAAAAACGCATCAAAAAACGCGAGAAAAAACGAGAGGAAAAACGCGAGAAAAAACGAGAGGAAAAACGCGTCAAAAACGCGTAAAAAAACGCGAGAAAAAACGCATCAAAAAACGCGAGAAAAAACGAGAGGAAAAACGCGTCAAAAAACGCGAGAAAAAAACGCATCAAAAAACGCGAGAAAAAAGCGACGAAAACGCGAGAAAAAACGCGAGGAAAAACGCGAGAAAAACGCATCAAAAACGCGAGAAAAAACGCATCAAAAAACGCGAGGAAAAACGCGTCAAAAAACGCGAGAAAAACGCGAGAAAAAACGCGAGAAAAACGCATGAAAAACGCGTCAAAAAAACGCCAGAAAAAACGCATCAAAAAACGCGAGGAAAAACGCGAGAAAAACGCATCAAAAACGCGAGAAAAAACGCATCAAAAAACGCGAGGAAAAACGCGGGAAAAAACGCATCAAAAAATGCGAGGAAAAACGCAAACAAAGCTGTTCTATTTGCCTGCAAGTTTTTTTTAGCTCTCACTTGGCTTTTTCTTCTTCGTATTTGACACTGGCGTTGTAGTGAACTACTCTATTTCCGCAAATGCTCTTATAATTAAACAATGCGAACGAAATGTCCCTTACAGCATTTCCTATAAATTTGAAGCAGGATTAAAAAAAGCAAGAGAAAAATGTACTGCCAATGTAATTTGATTTAAAGTTAAAACATTCGGGAAAAATAACAAAACTGATGATCAAATTGTTTGATAGCATTTGAAATATTGATGAAATGAGCTATTTAACTAAATGGAGGGCCGGAGCTTAAGCTCTAGCAGGCGTTCCTCCATCAGACTTATTTTCAGTGTACAACTAGACGTCTGTCTGTCAACAAAAAACTTCCACTAGAAAGGCTTTTGCACATTTTAGTTGCCTACTTGAAAACTAAATTCGCTGTAATTCCGAAATATTTTCCCAGCAAACTAAAATTACTAGTATCGCTTGTGGTCGAAAATCGTTATATGTGCATGTATTTTTTAACAAACGAAAAGTGCGACATCTAGAAGTTGAAAAAATACGTAACTCAGCTGCTCCATCGGAAACAGTTGGCAGATTGCGTACAACAATAATCGTCGGAAAGATATAGTTTTTGAAACTTTGATGACAATAAGAAGTTATATTCTGCACGAATTTGTTTCACTATCCTCTTTCATTACATTTGCTTAAAATGAATTGAGAAAAAACGCGTCAAAAAACGCGAGAAAAAACGCGAGAAAAAACGCGAGAAAAAACGCATCAAAAAACGCGAGAAAAAACGCGAGAAAAAACGAGAGGAAAAACGCGTCAAAAAATGCGAGGAAAAACGCGTCAAAAAACGCATCAAAAAACGCGAGAAAAAACGCGAGGAAAAACGCGAGAAAAAACGCATCAAAAAACGTGAGAAAAACGCATCAAAAACGCGAGAAAAAACGCATCAAAAAACGCGAGGAAAAACGCGAGAAAAAACGCATCAAGAAACGCGAGGAAAAATGTGTCAAAAAACGCGAGAAAAAACGCATCAAGAAACGCGAGAAAAACGCATGAAAAACGCGAGAAAAAACGCATCAAAAAACGCGAGGAAAACGCGAGAAAAAACGCGAGAAAAACGCATGAAAAACGCGAGAAAAAACGCATCAAAAAACGCGAGGAAAAACGCGTCAAAAAACACGAGGAAAAACGCGAGAAAAAACGCATCAAGAAACGCGAGGAAAAACGCGTCAAAAACGCATCAAAAAATGCGAGAAAAACGCGAGGAAAAACGAGTCAAAAACGCGTAAAAAACGCGAGAAAAAACGCATCAAAAAACGCGAGAAAAAACGAGAGGAAAAACGCGAGAAAAAACGAGAGGAAAAACGCGTCAAAAAACGCGAGAAAAACGCATCAAAAAACGCGAGAAAAAACGAGAGGAAAAACGCGTCAAAAAACGCGAGAAAAAAACGCATCAAAAAACGCGAGAAAAAAGCGACGAAAACGCGAGGAAAAACGCGAGAAAAAACGCATCAAGAAACGCGAGGAAAAACGCGTCAAAAACGCATCAAAAAATGCGAGAAAAACGCGAGGAAAAACGCGTCAAAAACGCGTAAAAAACGCGAGAAAAAACGCATCAAAAAACGCGAGAAAAAACGAGAGGAAAAACGCGAGAAAAAACGAGAGGAAAAACGCGTCAAAAAATGCGAGGAAAAACGCGTCAAAAAACGCATCAAAAAACGCGAGAAAAAACGCGAGGAAAAACGCGAGAAAAAACGCGAGAAAAAACGAGAGGAAAAACGCGTCAAAAAACGCGAGAAAAAACGAGAGGAAAAACGCGAGAAAAAACGCATCAAAAAACGTGAGAAAAACGCATCAAAAACGCGAGAAAAAACGCATCAAAAAACGCGAGGAAAAACGCGAGAAAAAACGCATCAAGAAACGCGAGGAAAAACGCGTCAAAAACGCATCAAAAAATGCGAGAAAAACGCGAGGAAAAACGAGTCAAAAACGCGTAAAAAACGCGAGAAAAAACGCACCAAAAAATGCGAGAAAAACGCGAGGAAAAACGCGTCAAAAACGCGTGAAAAAACGCGAGAAAAAACGAGAGGAAAAACGCGTCAAAAAACGCGAGAAAAAACGAGAGGAAAAACGCATCAAAAAACGCGAGGAAAAACGCGTCAAAAAACGCGAGAAAAACGCGAGAAAAAACGCGAGAAAAACGCATGAAAAACGCGAGAAAAAACGCATCAAAAAACGCGAGGAAAAACGAGAGGAAAAACGCGAGAAAAAACGAGAGGAAAAACGCGTCAAAAAATGCGAGGAAAAACGCGTCAAAAAACGCATCAAAAAACGCGAGAAAAAACGCGAGGAAAAACGCGAGAAAAAACGCATCAAAAAACGTGAGAAAAACGCATCAAAAACGCGAGAAAAAACGCATCAAAAAACGCGAGGAAAAACGCGAGAAAAAACGCATCAAGAAACGCGAGGAAAAACGCGTCAAAAACGCATCAAAAAATGCGAGAAAAACGCGAGGAAAAACGCGTCAAAAACGCGTGAAAAAACGCGAGAAAAAACGAGAGGAAAAACGCGTCAAAAAACGCGAGAAAAAACGAGAGGAAAAACGCATCAAAAAACGCGAGGAAAAACGCGTCAAAAAACGCGAGAAAAACGCGAGAAAAAACGCGAGAAAAACGCATGAAAAACGCGAGAAAAAACGCATCAAAAAACGCGAGGAAAAACGCGTCAAAAAACACGAGGAAAAACGCGAGAAAAAACGCATCAAGAAACGCGAGGAAAAACGCGTCAAAAACGCATCAAAAAATGCGAGAAAAACGCGAGGAAAAACGAGTCAAAAACGCGTAAAAAACGCGAGAAAAAACGCATCAAAAAACGCGAGAAAAAACGAGAGGAAAAACGCGTCAAAAACGCGTAAAAAAACGCGAGAAAAAACGCATCAAAAAACGCGAGAAAAAACGAGAGGAAAAACGCGTCAAAAAACGCGAGAAAAAAACGCATCAAAAAACGCGAGAAAAAAGCGACGAAAACGCGAGAAAAAACGCGAGGAAAAACGCGAGAAAAACGCATCAAAAACGCGAGAAAAAACGCATCAAAAAACGCGAGGAAAAACGCGTCAAAAAACGCGAGAAAAACGCGAGAAAAAACGCGAGAAAAACGCATGAAAAACGCGTCAAAAAAACGCCAGAAAAAACGCATCAAAAAACGCGAGGAAAAACGCGAGAAAAACGCATCAAAAACGCGAGAAAAAACGCATCAAAAAACGCGAGGAAAAACGCGGGAAAAAACGCATCAAAAAATGCGAGGAAAAACGCGTCAAAAAACGCGAGAAAAAACGCGAGAAAAACGCGAGAAAAACGCGAGGAAAAACGCGAGAAAAAACGCATCAAAGAACGCGAGAAAAACGCATGAAAAACGCGTCAAAATACGCGAGAAAAAACGCATCAAAAAACGCGAGAAAAAACGCATCAAAAAATGCTAGGAAAAACGCGTCAAAAAACGCGAGGAAAAACGCGTCAAAAAACGCGAGAAAAAACGCGAGAAAAACGCATAAAAAACGCGAGAAAAAACGCATCAAAAAACGCGAGGAAAAACGCGTCAAAAAACGCGAGAAAAAACGCGAGAAAAAACGCGAGGAAAAACGCGAGAAAAAACGCATCAAAAAATGCGAGGAAAAACGCGTCAAAAAACGCGTCAAAATACGCGAGAAAAAACGCATCAAAAAACGCGAGAAAAATGCGAGGAAAAACGCGTCAAAAAACGCGAGGAAAAACGCGAGAAAAACGCATCAAAAACGCGAGAAAAAACGCATCAAAAAACGCGAGGAAAAACGCGTCAAAAAACGCGAGAAAAAACGCGTCAAAAAACGCGAGAAAAAACCCATCAAAAAACGCGAGGAAAAACGCATCAAAAAACGCGAGAAAAAACGCGTCAAAAACGCGAGAAAAAACGCGTCAAAATACGCGAGAAAAAACGCATCAAAGAACGCGAGAAAAAACGCATCAAAAAACGCGAGAAAAATGCGACGAAAACGCGAGAAAAAACGCATCAAAGAACGCGAGAAAAACGCGTCAAAAAACGCGAGAAAAAACGCATCAAAAAACGCGAGGAAAAACGCGTCAAAATACGCGAGAAAAAACGCGTCAAAAAACGCGAGAAAAAACGCGTCAAAAAACGCGAGAAAAAACGCATCAAAAAACGCGAGGAAAAACGCGTCAAAATACGCGAGAAAAAACGCGTCAAAAAACGCGAGAAAAAACGCGTCAAAAAACGCGAGAAAAAACGCATCAAAAAACGCGAGAAAAACGCATCAAAAACGCGAGAAAAAACGCATCAAAAAACGCGAGGAAAAACGCGTCAAAAAACGCGTCGAAAAACGCATCAAAAAACGCGAGAAAAAACCCATCAAAAAACGCGAGAAAAATGCGAGGAAAACGCGTCAAAAAACGCGAGGAAAAACGCGAGAAAAACGCATAAAAAACGCGAGAAAAAACGCATCAAAAAACGCGAGAAAAAACGCGTCAAAATACGCGAGAAAAAACGCATCAAAGAACGCGAGAAAAAACGCGTCAAAAAACGCGAGAAAAAACGCGAGAAAAATGCGAGGAAAAACGCATCAAAAAACGCGAGAAAAACGCATCAAAAAACGCGAGGAAAAACGCGTCAAAAAACGCGAGAAAAAACGCGTCAAAAAACGCGAGAAAAACGCGAGGAAAAACGCGAGAAAAAACGCATGAAAGAACGCGAGAAAAAACGCATCAAAAAACGCGAGAAAAAACGCGTCAAAAAACGCGAGAAAAAACGCGTCAAAAAACGCGAGAAAAAACGCGAGAAAAATGCGAGGAAAAACGCATCAAAAAACGCGAGAAAAACGCATCAAAAAACGCGAGGAAAAACGCGTCAAAAAACGCGAGAAAAAACGCGTCAAAAAACGCGAGAAAAACGCGAGGAAAAACGCGAGAAAAAACGCATGAAAGAACGCGAGAAAAAACGCATCAAAAAACGCGAGAAAAAACGCGTCAAAAAACGCGTCGAAAAACGCATCAAAAAACGCGAGAAAAATGCGAGGAAAACGCGTCAAAAAACGCGAGGAAAAACGCGAGAAAAACGCATAAAAAATGCTAGGAAAAACGCGTCAAAAAACGCGAGGAAAAACGCGAGAAAACCGCATCAAAAACGCGAGAAAAAACGCATCAAAAAACGCGAGGAAGAACGCATCAAAAAACGCGAGAAAAAACGTATCATAAAACGCGAGAAAAAACGAGAGAAAATCGCGAGGAAAAACGCGTCAAAAAACGCGAGAAAAAACGCGTCAAAATACGCGAGAAAAAACGCATCAAAGAACGCGAGAAAAAACGCATCAAAAAACGCGAGGAAAAACGCGTCAAAAAACGCGTCGAAAAACGCATCAAAAAACGCGAGAAAAAACCCATCAAAAAACGCGAGAAAAATGCGAGGAAAACGCGTCAAAAAACGCGAGGAAAAACGCGAGAAAAACGCATAAAAAACGCGAGAAAAAACGCATCAAAAAACGCGAGAAAAAACGCGTCAAAAAACGCGAGGAAAAACGCGTCAAAATACGCGAGAAAAAACGCATCAAAGAACGCGAGAAAAAACCCATCAAAAAACGCGAGAAAAATGCGAGGAAAACGCGTCAAAAAACGCGAGGAAAAACGCGAGAAAAAACGCATGAAAGAACGCGAGAAAAAACGCATCAAAAAACGCGAGAAAAAACGCGTCAAAAAACGCGAGGAAAAACGCGTCAAAAAACGCGTCGAAAAACGCATCAAAAAACGCGAGAAAAATGCGAGGAAAACGCGTCAAAAAACGCGAGGAAAAACGCGAGAAAAACGCATAAAAAATGCTAGGAAAAACGCGTCAAAAAACGCGAGGAAAAACGCGAGAAAACCGCATCAAAAACGCGAGAAAAAACGCATCAAAAAACGCGAGGAAGAACGCATCAAAAAACGCGAGAAAAAACGTATCATAAAACGCGAGAAAAAACGAGAGAAAATCGCGAGGAAAAACGCGTCAAAAAACGCGAGAAAAAACGCGTCAAAATACGCGAGAAAAAACGCATCAAAGAACGCGAGAAAAAACCCATCAAAAAACGCGAGGAAAAACGCGTCAAAAAACGCGTCGAAAAACGCATCAAAAAACGCGAGAAAAAACCCATCAAAAAACGCGAGAAAAATGCGAGGAAAACGCGTCAAAAAACGCGAGGAAAAACGCGAGATAAACGCATAAAAAACGCGAGAAAAAACGCATCAAAAAACGCGAGAAAAAACGCGTCAAAAAACGCGAGGAAAAACGCGTCAAAATACGCGAGAAAAAACGCATCAAAGAACGCGAGAAAAAACCCATCAAAAAACGCGAGAAAAATGCGAGGAAAACGCGTCAAAAAACGCGAGGAAAAA
Organism: Cheilosia impressa; assembly: GCA_948293265.1. Lineage (NCBI taxonomy): Eukaryota > Metazoa > Arthropoda > Insecta > Diptera > Syrphidae > Cheilosia > Cheilosia impressa. The sequence continues at coordinate 46,871,037 of OX411884.1, read as the reverse complement.
CGCGAGAAAAAACGCATGAAAGAACGCGAGAAAAAACGCATCAAAAAACGCGAGAAAAAACGCGTCAAAAAACGCGAGGAAAAACGCGTCAAAAAACGCGTCGAAAAACGCATCAAAAAACGCGAGAAAAATGCGAGGAAAACGCGTCAAAAAACGCGAGGAAAAACGCGAGAAAAACGCATAAAAAATGCTAGGAAAAACGCGTCAAAAAACGCGAGGAAAAACGCGAGAAAACCGCATCAAAAACGCGAGAAAAAACGCATCAAAAAACGCGAGGAAGAACGCATCAAAAAACGCGAGAAAAAACGTATCATAAAACGCGAGAAAAAACGAGAGAAAATCGCGAGGAAAAACGCGTCAAAAAACGCGAGAAAAAACGCGTCAAAAAACGCGTCGAAAAACGCATCAAAAAACGCGAGAAAAAACCCATCAAAAAACGCGAGAAAAACGCGAGAAAAAACGCGAGAAAAACGCATGAAAAACGCGTCAAAAAAACGCCAGAAAAAACGCATCAAAAAACGCGAGGAAAAACGAGAGTCAAAAAACGCGAGAAAAAAACGCATGGAAAAACGCGAGAAAACCGCATCAAAAACGCGAGAAAAAACGCATCAAAAAACGCGAGGAAGAACGCATCAAAAAACGCGAGAAAAAACGTATCATAAAACGCGAGGAAAAACGCGAGAAAAACGCATCAAAAACGCGAGAAAAAACGCATCAAAAAACGCGAGGAAAAACGCGTCAAAAAACGCGAGAAAAACGCGAGAAAAAACGCGAGAAAAACGCATGAAAAACGCGTCAAAAAAACGCCAGAAAAAACGCATCAAAAAACGCGAGGAAAAACGCGAGAAAAACGCATCAAAAACGCGAGAAAAAACGCATCAAAAAACGCGAGGAAAAACGCGGGAAAAAACGCATCAAAAAATGCGAGGAAAAACGCGTCAAAAAACGCGAGAAAAAACGCGAGAAAAACGCGAGAAAAACGCGAGGAAAAACGCGAGAAAAAACGCATCAAAGAACGCGAGAAAAACGCATGAAAAACGCGTCAAAATACGCGAGAAAAAACGCATCAAAAAACGCGAGAAAAAACGCATCAAAAAATGCTAGGAAAAACGCGTCAAAAAACGCGTCAAAAAACGCGAGAAAAAACGCGAGAAAAACGCATCAAAAAACGCGAGAAAAAACGCATCAAAAAACGCGAGAAAAATGCGAGGAAAAACGCGTCAAAAAACGCGAGGAAAAACGCGAGAAAAACGCATCAAAAACGCGAGAAAAAACGCATCAAAAAACGCGAGGAAAAACGCGTCAAAAAACGCGTCAAAATACGCGAGAAAAACGCATCAAAAACGCGAGAAAAAACGCGAGAAAAAACGCGAGGAAAAACGCGAGAAAAAACGCATCAAAAAATGCGAGGAAAAACGCGTCAAAAAACGCGTCAAAATACGCGAGAAAAAACGCATCAAAGAACGCGAGAAAAAACGCATCAAAAAACGCGAGAAAAATGCGAGGAAAAACGCGTCAAAAAACGCGAGGAAAAACGCGAGAAAAACGCATCAAAAACGCGAGAAAAAACGCATCAAAAAACGCGAGGAAAAACGCGTCAAAAAACGCGAGAAAAAACGCGTCAAAAAACGCGAGAAAAAACGCATCAAAAAACGCGAGGAAAAACGCATCAAAAAACGCGAGAAAAAACGCGTCAAAAACGCGAGAAAAAACGCGTCAAAATACGCGAGAAAAAACGCATCAAAGAACGCGAGAAAAAACGCATCAAAAAACGCGAGAAAAATGCGACGAAAACGCGAGAAAAAACGCATCAAAGAACGCGAGAAAAACGCGTCAAAAAACGCGAGAAAAAACGCGTCAAAAAACGCGAGAAAAAACGCATCAAAAAACGCGAGGAAAAACGCGTCAAAATACGCGAGAAAAAACGCGTCAAAAAACGCGAGAAAAAACGCGTCAAAAAACGCGAGAAAAAACGCGAGAAAAATGCGAGGAAAAACGCGTCAAAAAACGCGAGAAAAACGCGTCAAAAAACGCGAGAAAAAACGCATCAAAAAACGCGAGAAAAACGCATCAAAAACGCGAGAAAAAACGCATCAAAAAACGCGAGGAAAAACGCGTCAAAAAACGCGTCGAAAAACGCATCAAAAAACGCGAGAAAAAACCCATCAAAAAACGCGAGAAAAATGCGAGGAAAACGCGTCAAAAAACGCGAGGAAAAACGCGAGAAAAACGCATAAAAAACGCGAGAAAAAACCCATCAAAAAACGCGAGAAAAAACGCGTCAAAAAACGCGAGGAAAAACGCGTCAAAATACGCGAGAAAAAACGCATCAAAGAACGCGAGAAAAAACGCATCAAAAAATGCGAGAAAAACGCGAGGAAAAACGCATCAAAAAACGCGAGAAAAAACGCGTCAAAAAACGCGAGAAAAAACGCGAGAAAAATGCGAGGAAAAACGCATCAAAAAACGCGAGAAAAACAAATCAAAAAACGCGAGAAAAAACGCGTCAAAAAACGCGAGAAAAACGCGAGGAAAAACGCGAGAAAAAACGCATGAAAGAACGCGAGAAAAAACGCATCAAAAAACGCGAGAAAAAACGCGTCAAAAAACGCGAGGAAAAACGCGTCAAAAAACGCGTCGAAAAACGCATCAAAAAACGCGAGAAAAATGCGAGGAAAACGCGTCAAAAAACGCGAGGAAAAACGCGAGAAAAACGCATAAAAAATGCTAGGAAAAACGCGTCAAAAAACGCGAGGAAAAACGCGAGAAAACCGCATCAAAAACGCGAGAAAAAACGCATCAAAAAACGCGAGGAAGAACGCATCAAAAAACGCGAGAAAAAACGTATCATAAAACGCGAGAAAAAACGAGAGAAAATCGCGAGGAAAAACGCGTCAAAAAACGCGAGAAAAAACGCGTCAAAATACGCGAGAAAAAACGCATCAAAGAACGCGAGAAAAAACGCATCAAAAAACGCGAGGAAAAACGCGTCAAAAAACGCGTCGAAAAACGCATCAAAAAACGCGAGAAAAAACCCATCAAAAAACGCGAGAAAAATGCGAGGAAAACGCGTCAAAAAACGCGAGGAAAAACGCGAGAAAAACGCATAAAAAACGCGAGAAAAAACGCATCAAAAAACGCGAGAAAAAACGCGTCAAAAAACGCGAGGAAAAACGCGTCAAAATACGCGAGAAAAAACGCATCAAAGAACGCGAGAAAAAACCCATCAAAAAACGCGAGAAAAATGCGAGGAAAACGCGTCAAAAAACGCGAGGAAAAACGCGAGAAAAAACGCATGAAAGAACGCGAGAAAAAACGCATCAAAAAACGCGAGAAAAAACGCGTCAAAAAACGCGAGGAAAAACGCGTCAAAAAACGCGTCGAAAAACGCATCAAAAAACGCGAGAAAAATGCGAGGAAAACGCGTCAAAAAACGCGAGGAAAAACGCGAGAAAAACGCATAAAAAATGCTAGGAAAAACGCGTCAAAAAACGCGAGGAAAAACGCGAGAAAACCGCATCAAAAACGCGAGAAAAAACGCATCAAAAAACGCGAGGAAGAACGCATCAAAAAACGCGAGAAAAAACGTATCATAAAACGCGAGAAAAAACGAGAGAAAATCGCGAGGAAAAACGCGTCAAAAAACGCGAGAAAAAACGCGTCAAAAAACGCGTCGAAAAACGCATCAAAAAACGCGAGAAAAAACCCATCAAAAAACGCGAGAAAAATGCGAGGAAAACGCGTCAAAAAACGCGAGGAAAAACGCGAGAAAAACGCATAAAAAACGCAAGTAAAAACGCATCAAAAAACGCGAGGAAAAACGCTTTTTTTTTTTTTTTTTTTGTTGTTATTTATTTATTTATTCACATTTATGTATTTACAAAAGTATTACCCGCAAAGCAAAATGCTTATCTGCAGGTGGTTACAAACAATTTTTTTGAAGTAGGTAGTTTCAGTTTCCGATTTTTATCAGATTTCAGCTTAACATTATTACATTTATGAATATGTTTTAAGTTAAATTCAACGTGAACAATTTAACAGTCAAATTCAATAATTTTGCTACTGTACATAGTAAAAATCAAGCAAATATTTTTTTATTTCTTTTTTTCTTTTCTTAAAATTTAATAAGTTTTTTATGTTTTGTGGGATTGAATTCATTGTTTTAGGAATCACGCATCTCAATTCGCGTTTACCGTATATGTTAAAATGTGCAGGTACTTCAAGCATCCCCTGTGCTCGTCTTCTTGTGTTTTGGTTGTGTCTTATTGGCTGAAGAAATCTTGTATCATCCATGTAGTGTTGTAGTAATGTCATCTGGTATATCGCATTAACATCTAGAACTTTAAAGCATGAGTTAGGTTGTCTAAAAAGCTTAATGAGACGATGTTGAATATTTGATATCTTATCAAGATGTGATTTTGAAGCATGACCCCATGCCAGGATCCCGTATCTTATTCTGGATTCAGCAAGCGAATAGTACACCTGTTTCTGCACGTCGAGGTTAGAATATTTTTTGAGGTAAACCATGGCGAAAAGAGCACTTTTCAGTTGGAGTCGTAGAACATTGATGTGCTGTCGCCAGAGAAAATGGTCGTCGATAGTGACTCCTAAATATTTAATTGTTCTAACAGTTTCGATCATAGACAAATCATACTGAGACCCCCAACTCACAATCCTCTTGCCGCTGGCCCCCTCAGTTTTTTTTCAAATTCGCCATTTTGTATTCCTATCGGTGTTATATCAATTTGGAATCCGAATGAATCCGAATGACATGCAAAAACATACAAAAAATACAAAAATAAATGCTGCCAACCTCGGCAGCCGTGGGGAAATGTGAAAGAGTTCGGGAATACCACATTTTACCATAACTGAATGCCATTGGTTAGTAATTATAAATTTTTTGAAGGTGAATAATTTGATTTGTGTGGTTAATAAAACTATCTGAAGGAGATGTTTTATATACTAGAAATATATTGGGACAAATATGGTTGTGTATTTCCCGCTTTTGGATAAAATTAACTTCGGTTTCGTGTGTAAATTTTTGTTAAATAATAAAGAAAATTTGGTCAAAATGTTTTTATTTTCCCTCAACCAACATACATTCTTAATTTTTCGTAAATATTTTAAGCAAATGTACACTTTTTTCCAAAAAAAAATATTATTCACACGTAACGAACAATTTCAAATTTAACTGATAAAATTCTATGAACGCTGCAAGCCACTTTGCCCAAAGCGGAAGTGGCTCATATTTTTTGGGAGTGTATTGGTGACTCAGAACTTTTGAAGTTACGTGACATTTGTCAATACGAATTTTTATGTATCAATACTAGCGCAGTAAATCGTGACCACTCCGAAAAATATAGCTTGTAGGCTAAGTAACGGGAAATCGGCCGAAGTTGGTGGTCTCAGTATTGTCTCTGGTTTCGATAGCTGAGTTGTTGGCTGAAGTAGGGCAACGATCGTTTCTATGAAGAAGATTGAAAGTTTCCTCGCACTTAGATGAATGGCGTATATGCATCACTTTTGTTTTTCCAACATTAATAATTAATCCTTGGTCATGACACCATTTTGAAAACGCGTCGAATTCTTCTTGAATTATTTCCAGGGCTGAGTTAAAGCTTTTATGTTTAACGACAATAGCTATGTCATCCGCATAAGCATAGGCAGTACACTTTTTAAATAAACGCAAAAGCTCATTTGTATATAAAATAAACAAAATCGGGCCTAATTTGGAGCCTTGAGGAACACCAAATGATATTGGCCTTTCATTGCTTACTGTATTCGAAACTTTTACTCTAATTTTCCTGTCAGTAAGATAGCTTTTGATCCAATTCGCTAGTACTCCTCTCACACCAATTCTATAGAGACTTTCAATTAGCTTTCGATGAGTTAAGGTGTCAAATGCTTTGCTGAAGTCGACAAATATAACAAGTACATGCAGGTTTCTATTAAGGGCCGCATTAACGGTATTAGTAAACTCTCCTAATAATGCTCCTGTACTCTTGTTTTTCTGAAACCCGTACTGATTCGGGTGCAACACTTTATGCCAGAGACAATACTGAGACCACCAACTTCGACCGATTTCCCGTTACTTAGCCTACAAGCTATATTTCTATAGGGTGGCACACGCTAAGTGCGCTTGTATTGTACATAGAAATTCGTATTGACAAATGTCACGAAACTTCAGAAACAAATACACTCGCACCTTGCATATGCCACTTCCGCTTTGGGCAAAGTGGCTTGCAGCGTTCATAGAATTTTATCCGTTAAATTTGAAATTGTGCGTTACGTGTGAATAATATTTTTTTTTAGGAAAAAGTGTACATTTGCTTAAAATATTTGCGAAAAATTAAGAATGTAGGTTGGTTGAGGGAAAATAAAAACATTTTGAGCAAATTTTCTTTATTATTTAAGAAAAATTTATACACGAAATCGAAGTTAATTATATCCAAAAGCGGGAAATACACAACCATATTTGTCCTAGTATATTTCTAGTATGTAAAACATCTAATTTAGATAGTTTTATTAACCACACAAATCAAATTATTCACCTTCAAAAAATTTATAATTACTAACCAATGGCATTCAGTTATGCTAAAATGTTTTATTCCCGAACTCTTTCACATTTCCCCATGGTTGCCGAGGTTGGTAGCATTTATTTTTGTATTTTTTGTATGTTTTTGCATGTCACACGGATTCATATTTGACATAACACCGATAGGAATACAAAATGGCGAATTTGAAAAAAAACTGAGGGGGCCAGCAGCAAGAGGATTGTGAGTTGGGGGTCTCAGTATGGTTTGTCTATGCTTTATGCCTTTGAATGAAGTTAATAAGCCGATTAACAATGACTTCTTCTAGGCATTTTTCAACTGCCGAAAGTATTGCAATTGGCCTATAATTCTCAATATGTTTTTTGGTACCTCCTTTAAAGATTGGCCTAATGATTGAAGTTCTCATTAATTTTGGGACATAGGCTTGTTGAATACTACGGTTAATAATTGTTTGGATAATTCGCGCAAGAAAAGTGGCATTCATTTTTAAATCAATAGGTCTTATGTTGTCCACTCCGGATCCTTTTTTGCAGTCTAAGTTACATAGCATTAAAAATATTTCTTGTTCACTTGGTTCTTCAATGAATATGCTCTGCTGCAGATGGAAGTTCTCGTGGTTTGACGTTTTTACACTGCATATATGCATGATCGACGAAGTTTGATCAGAGAACTGACTTGCAAATTTCTCCACAATGCCATTCAAATTATCGCCACTATTGCATAAATTGGTTTTGATGACTTCATCAACTGAGGGTTTTTTTCTTCCTAAAAGATCATTAATTATATTCCATGTTTTCCTAGGATCATTTTGGGAATTTTTGAATTTTTGTTTGTAGAAGTTGGCTTTAGTGTTTTGTATGTTTTGGTTTACAAAATTTCGGAAACGCTTATATTCAGTTTCGTAACTTTGACATCTTGGGTTATTTTTCCATTTCCTATAGAGTTCATCTCTTCTTCTACACATTGCAATTATCTCGTGTGAAATCCATGGTTTTTGTTTGCGTTTTCTGTCGGCTGTCTCTATTTTGCTAGATTCAGCGTATATTCTGTTCATGACATTTACGAAATTATTGTACAAAACTTCGACATTGTTTTCTTTCATCATATTCTGCCAGTTTGTCTGCTCAATAAGCTCATTAACTCGTTTTGAGTTAATATGCACAGTATTAACTTGTTGATTCGGTCGGTCATTGCTTAAGTCTTTAGTTGCGTACAAAACTGCAAAGTGATCAGATAAGTCGGTTTCAATAATGGCTGAGTGTATTTCAAGCTGAGTGATGCTGACATAAATATGATCAAGAAGAGTAGATGTATTTCTTTTTGTATCAACGCGTGTGGACTCCTTGATTACGTTTATGAGACCATTTGAGGCCATCATTTCCATATATCTTAGAACAAGTGATTTATTCCTATCATTAATGTTTATGTTAATATCACCTAAGACTATGTTTTCTTTATTTTCATCAATAATTTCGTTGATTTCTTCGATAAATCTTTGGGCATTAAGATTAGGTCGCCTATACAGTGCATGAACATATTTTTTTATTCCTTTATGGGTTATTTCTAAATGCATGCCTTCATAGTTGACTGGTTTTGTTGGTATTATATCATAGCTAATACTATTTCTGATATATATCGCCACACCTCCCCCTTTCATACCTTCACGATTTATAAACTCAGGTTTGAATCCGTCGATGTTATAAAAATCATTTTTGTTTTTAGGTATATTTATTTCATTTAAAACTAGAATATCGACGTAGCAGAGTATGTTTTCAAATTCTGCTACGAAATTGTCCCATGTTTTTGTTATAGATCTTATATTAAAGGACACACAACAGAAATTCATTTTCATTAAATATTCTTTTTCAATGCTAGTAATGCCATGTATCACCCTAAAATTAACTTCAGCTTCACTGTATTCGTTCTCACTGTCTTCATTTTCCATGATTATATATTTATTTTTAATTTTTTTTTTTTTTTTTTTTAGTGTATAGGTGCATTAGTTGGACATTCTATTTACATCTTCACATGTTGCGATTTGTATAGTTTCACCGGTTTCGTATTTTTTTGCGAGTATTTTTCCCGTTGTTTCCCAAACAAATTTCCAATTGCACTCTCTCGCTTTGTTTTTGGCTAGCCAAAGAAGGTGCTTATTTGTTTGTGTAAGGTGATTGTTTACATAAACAAGTGCATCATTTTCAGTTGCTGGCGTTGCTTCGCAATTGCTTGCATTTTCTCTAATTTTTTTTAGTGCAATATTACGCATTGACTTTGCCTTCTTGATTATGTTTGTTTTGATTGTGTGATTGGCAAATGATACAATTATTGTTGATTTGATTGGGTTTTTTTTGTTGGTTCGGTAGACATCAGAGATGTCCGTGTTGTTTAAAGTTATATCCATTGTCTTGCCTAATGCTTGGACAGTTTCAATAAGATTCTCGTTTTGTGTCGGTGGAACGTTTTTTATTTCGATATTGTTTTTTAATAATTGTTGTTCGAGGGTATTAATTTTTGTTTCCATTGTGTAAATTTGTTGCTCCTTTTTCGTGTTACTTTCCTTTAGATCTTTGATTTCATTTGTAAGTTTTTGTAAAAGGTCGTTGTTCGAGGCCATGTGTTGTTTTATTTCATCGTACTTGTTTGCAAGAAACTCGCAGCTTGTGTTTATTTCTGACATTTCCTTTCTCATTTTCCGCATTTCACCTAGAATATTGTTGTTTTCTACCAATGAACTAGCGCCTAGTTGTTGGCCACCATCAGGAGAACTTACGCTTCTCATTCGTTTGGATAGTGGTTGGACAAGTGTACTTTCAACAGGTGTCGTTATTGGTGCAGGAAGTGCCATGAGCTCCTTTCTACATGCTGGACATCTCCATTCCTCCTTTTTAGCAGGGGCCATTTTCCGATAAGATCTTTCGGAGATAGTGGTGCAACCATAATGCATCGTGCGATCACATCGATAGCAGGTCACATAGTCACCATCAGCGGGGAGTTCGGACAAACATTCAGAACAGGAATCCATGTTGTACACAACAACAAACGTAAACGTAGATGTGTAAGAGTTTATATTAGGAAATATATGTACCTATATCTTACGGGGGATTGCTGTTTTTTTTTTTAGTAATATTGTTAGGGAAAATCAAATAAAGTTTTTAATAACAAAATAGGTTTAAATTGTTTAAGACGTGAAAGACACTGGCTATATTTTCACTATTGTTTTTGTTCAAGTCAATTGCTGTAAAGTTAGTTCTTGTTCACTTAATTGAAAGCGTCAAAAAACGCGAGAAAAAACGCGTCAAAAAACGCGAGAAAAAACGCATCAAAAAACGCGAGGAAAAACGCGTCAAAAAACGCGAGAAAAACGCGAGGAAAAACGCGAGAAAAAACGCATCAAAGAACGCGAGAAAAAACGCGAGAAAAACGCGAGGAAAAACGCGTCAAAAAACGCGAGAAAAAACGCGAGAAAAACGCGAGGAAAAACGCGTCAAAAAACGCGAGAAAAAACGCGTCAAAAAACGCATCAAAAAACGCGAGAAAAAACGCGTCAAAAAACGCGAGAAAAAACGCATCAAACAACGCGAGAAAAACGCATCAAAAACGCGAGGAAAAACGCGTCAAAAAACGCGAGGAAAAACGCGTCAAAAAACGCGAGAAAAAACGCGTCAAAAAACCCGAGGAAAAACGCGTCAAAAAACGCGAGAAAAAACGCGAGAAAAACGCATAAAAAACGCGAGAAAAAACGCATCAAAAAACGCGAGGAAAAACGCGTCAAAAAACGCGAGAAAAAATGCGTCAAAAAACGCGAGAAAAATGCGAGGAAAAACGCGTCAAAAAACGCGAGGAAAAACGCATAAAAAACGCGAGAAAAAACGCATCAAAAAACGCGAGGAAAAACGCGTCAAAAAACGCGAGAAAAACGCGAGGAAAAACGCGAGAAAAAACGCATCAAAGAACGCGAGAAAAAACGCATCAAAAAACGCGAGGAAAAACGCGTCAAAAAAACGCGAGAAAAACGCGAGGAAAAACGCGAGAAAAAACGCATCAAAGAACGCGAGAAAAACGCATGAAAAACGCGAGGAAAAACGCGTCAAAAAAACGCGAGAAAAACGCGAGGAAAAACGCGAGAAAAAACGCATCAAAGAACGCGAGAAAAAACGCATCAAAAAACGCGAGGAAAAACGCGTCAAAAAAACGCGAGAAAAACGCGAGAAAAAACGCATCAAAGAACGGGAGAAAAAACGCATCAAAAAACGCGAGGAAAAACGCGTCAAAAAACGCGAGAAAAAACGCGAGAAAAACGCGAGGAAAAACGCGAGAAAAAACGCATCAAAAAACGCGAGAAAAAACGCATCAAAAAACCCGAGAAAAAACGCATCAAAAAATGCGAGGAAAAACGCGTCAAAAAACGCGAGAAAAAACGCGAGAAAAAACGCATCAAAAAACGCGAGAAAAAACCCATCAAAAAACGCGAGGAAAAACGCGAGAAAAAACGCATCAAAAAACGCGAGAAAAACCGCATCAAACAACGCGAGAAAAACGCATCAAAAAAACGCGAGAAAAACGCGAGGAAAAACGCGAGAAAAAACGCATCAAAGAACGCGAGAAAAACGCATGAAAAACGCGAGGAAAAACGCGTCAAAAAAACGCGAGAAAAACGCGAGGAAAAACGCGAGAAAAAACGCATCAAAGAACGCGAGAAAAACGCATGAAAAACGCGAGGAAAAACGCATCAAAAAACGCGAGGAAAAACGCGTCAAAAAAACGCGAGAAAAACGCGAGGAAAAACGCGAGAAAAAACGCATCAAAGAACGCGAGAAAAACGCATGAAAAACGCGAGGAAAAACGCGTCAAAAAAACGCGAGAAAAACGCGAGGAAAAACGCGAGAAAAAACGCATCAAAGAACGCGAGAAAAACGCATGAAAAACGCGAGGAAAAACGCGTCAAAAAAACGCGAGAAAAACGCGAGGAAAAACGCGAGAAAAAACGCATCATGGAACGCGAGAAAAAACGCATCAAAAAACGCGAGGAAAAACGCGTCAAAAAAACGCGAGAAAAACGCGAGAAAAAACGCATCAAAGAACGGGAGAAAAAACGCATCAAAAAACGCGAGGAAAAACGCGTCAAAAAACGCGAGAAAAAACGCGAGAAAAACGCGAGGAAAAACGCGAGAAAAAACGCATCAAAAAACGCGAGAAAAAACGCATCAAAAAACCCGAGAAAAAACGCATCAAAAAATGCGAGGAAAAACGCGTCAAAAAAACGCGAGAAAAACGCGAGAAAAAACGCATCAAAGAACGGGAGAAAAAACGCATCAAAAAACGCGAGGAAAAACGCGTCAAAAAACGCGAGAAAAAACGCGTCAAAAAACGCGAGGAAAAACGCGAGAAAAAACGCATCAAAAAACGCGAGAAAAAACCCATCAAAAAACGCGAGGAAAAACGCGAGATAAAACGCATCAAAAAACCCGAGAAAAAACGCGTCAAAAAACGCGAGGAAAAACGCGTCAAAAAACGCGAGAAAAAACGCGTCAAAAAACGCGAGAAAAAACGCGTCAAAAAACGCGAGAAAAAACGCGTCAAAAAACGCGAGGAAAAACGCGAGAAAAAACGCATCAGAAAACGCGAGGAAAAACGCGTCAAAAAACGCGAGAAAAAACGCGTCAAAAAACGCGAGGAAAAACGCGAGAAAAAACGCATCAAAAAACGCGAGAAAAAACCCATCAAAAAACGCGAGGAAAAACGCGAGAAAAACCGCATCAAAAAACCCGAGAAAAAACGCGTCAAAAAACGCGAGGAAAAACGCGTCAAAAAACGCGAGAAAAAACGCGTCAAAAAACGCGAGAAAAAACGCGTCAAAAAACGCGAGAAAAAACGCGTCAAAAAACGCGAGGAAAAACGCGTCAAAAAACGCGAGGATAAACGCGTCAAAAAACGCGAGAAAAAACGCATCAAAAAACGCGAGAAAAAAACGCATCAAAAAACGCGAGAAAAAACGCGAGAAAAAAGCTAAAAAAAAAAACGCGAGAAAAAACGCGTCAAAAAACGCGAGAAAAAACGCATCAAAAAACGCGAGAAAAAACGCATCAAAAAACGCGAGGAAAAACGCGTCAAAAAACGCGAGAAAAACGCGAGGAAAAACGCGAGAAAAAACGCATCAAAGAACGCGAGAAAAACGCATGAAAAACGCGAGGAAAAACGCGTCAAAAAAACGCGAGAAAAACGCGAGGAAAAACGCGAGAAAAAACGCATCAAAGAACGCGAGAAAAAACGCATCAAAAAACGCGAGGAAAAACGCGTCAAAAAAACGCGAGAAAAACGCGAGAAAAAACGCATCAAAGAACGCGAGAAAAAACGCATCAAAAAACGCGAGGAAAAACGCGTCAAAAAAACGCGAGAAAAACGCGAGAAAAAACGCATCAAAGAACGGGAGAAAAAACGCATCAAAAAACGCGAGGAAAAACGCGTCAAAAAACGCGAGAAAAAACGCGAGAAAAACGCGAGGAAAAACGCGAGAAAAAACGCATCAAAAAACGCGAGAAAAAACGCATCAAAAAACCCGAGAAAAAACGCATCAAAAAATGCGAGGAAAAACGCGTCAAAAAAACGCGAGAAAAACGCGAGAAAAAACGCATCAAAGAACGGGAGAAAAAACGCATCAAAAAACGCGAGGAAAAACGCGTCAAAAAACGCGAGAAAAAACGCGTCAAAAAACGCGAGGAAAAACGCGAGAAAAAACGCATCAAAAAACGCGAGAAAAAACCCATCAAAAAACGCGAGGAAAAACGCGAGATAAAACGCATCAAAAAACCCGAGAAAAAACGCGTCAAAAAACGCGAGGAAAAACGCGTCAAAAAACGCGAGAAAAAACGCGTCAAAAAACGCGAGAAAAAACGCGTCAAAAAACGCGAGAAAAAACGCGTCAAAAAACGCGAGGAAAAACGCGAGAAAAAACGCATCAGAAAACGCGAGGAAAAACGCGTCAAAAAACGCGAGAAAAAACGCGTCAAAAAACGCGAGGAAAAACGCGAGAAAAAACGCATCAAAAAACGCGAGAAAAAACCCATCAAAAAACGCGAGGAAAAACGCGAGAAAAACCGCATCAAAAAACCCGAGAAAAAACGCGTCAAAAAACGCGAGAAAAAACGCGTCAAAAAACGCGAGAAAAAACGCGTCAAAAAACGCGAGAAAAAACGCGTCAAAAAACGCGAGGAAAAACGCGTCAAAAAACGCGAGGATAAACGCGTCAAAAAACGCGAGAAAAAACGCATCAAAAAACGCGAGAAAAAAACGCATCAAAAAACGCGAGAAAAAACGCGAGAAAAAAGCTAAAAAAAAAAACGCGAGAAAAAACGCGTCAAAAAACGCGTCAAAAAACGCATCAAAAAACGCGAGAAAAAACGAGAGAAAAACGCGAGAAAAAACGCGTCAAAAAACGTGAGAAAAAACGCAATCAAAAAATGCGAGGAAAAACGCGTCAAAAAACGCGAGAAAAAACGCGAGAAAAACGCGAGGAAAAACGCGAGAAAAAACGCATCAAAGAACGCGAGAAAAACGCGTCAAAATACGCGAGAAAAAATGCATCAAAAACGCGAGAAAAAACGCATCAAAAAACGCGAGAAAAAACGCATCAAAAAATGCGAGGAGAAACGCGTCAAAAAACGCGAGAAAAAACGCGTCAAAAAACGTGAGAAAAAACGCAATCAAAAAATGCGAGGAAAAACGCGTCAAAAAACGCGAGAAAAAACGCGAGAAAAACGCGAGGAAAAACGCGAGAAAAAACGCATCAAAGAACGCGAGAAAAACGCGTCAAAATACGCGAGAAAAAACGCATCAAAAACGCATCAAAAAACGCGAGAAAAAACGCATCAAAAAATGCGAGGAAAAACGCGTCAAAAAACGCGAGAAAAACGCATCAAAAACGCGAGAAAAAACGCATCAAAAAACGCGAGGAAAAACGCGTCAAAAAACGCGAGGAAAAACGCGTCAAAAAACGCGAGGAAAAACGCGTCAAAAAACGCGAGAAAAAACGCATCAAAAAACGCGAGGAAAAACGCGAGAAAAAACGCATCAAAAAACGCGAGAAAAAACGCATCAAAAAACGCGAGAAAAACCGCATCAAAAAACGCGAGAAAAAACGCGAGAAAAAACGCGAGAAAAAACGCGTCAAAAAACGCGAGGAAAAACGCGTCAAAATACGCGAGAAAAAACGCATCAAAAACGCATCAAAAAACGCGAGAAAAAACGCATCAAAAAATGCGAGGAAAAACGCGTCAAAAAACGCGAGAAAAAACGCGAGAAAAACGCATCAAAAACGCGAGAAAAAACGCATCAAAAAACGCGAGGAAAAACGCGTCAAAAAACGCGAGAAAAAACGCGTCAAAAAACGCGAGAAAAAACGCGTCAAAAAACGCGAGGAAAAACGCGTCAAAAAACGCGAGAAAAAACGCATCAAAAAACGCGAGAAAAAACGCATCAAAAAACGCGAGGAAAAACGCGAGAAAAAACCCATCAAAAAACGCGAGAAAAAACGCGAGAAAAAACGCGTCAAAAAACGCGAGGAAAAACGCGTCAAAAAACGCGAGAAAAAACGCGTCAAAAAACGCGAGAAAAAACGCGTCAAAAAACGCGAGAAAAAACGCGTCAAAAAACGCGAGCAAAAACGCGTCAAAAAACGCGAGGAAAAACGCGTCAAAACACGTGAGAAAAAACCCGTCAAAAAACGCATCAAAAAACGCGAGAAAAAACGAGAGAAAATCGCGAGGAAAAACGCGTCAAAAAACGCGAGAAAAAACGCATCAAAAAACGCGAGAAAAAACGAGAGAAAATCGCGAGGAAAAACGCGTCCAAAAACGTAAGAAAAAAACCGTCAAAAAACGCGAGGAAAAACGCGAGAAAAAATGCGTCAAAAAACGCGAGAAAAAACGCGAGAAAAACGCGAGAAAAAACGCATCAAAAACGCGAGAAAAAAAAGCGTCAAAAAACGTGAGAAAAAACGCGTCAAAAAACACGAGAAAAAACGCGTCAAAAAACGCATCAAAAAACGCGAGAAAAAACGAGAGAAAATCGCGAGGAAAAACGCGTCCAAAAACGTGAGAAAAAACCCGTCAAAAAACGCGAGGAAAAACGCGAGAAAAAATGCGTCAAAAAACGCGAGAAAAAACGCGAGAAAAACGCGAGAAAAAACCCATCAAAAACGCGATAAAAAAAAGCGTCAAAAAACGCGAGAAAAAACGCGTCCAAAAACGTGAGAAAAAACCCGTCAAAAAACGCGAGAAAAAACGCGTCAAAAAACGTGAGGAAAAACGCGTCAAAAAACGCGAGAAAAAACGCATCAAAAAACGCGAGAAAAACCGCATCAAAAAACGCGAGAAAAAACGCGTCAAAAACGCGAGGAAAAACGCGTCAAAAAACGCGAGAAAAAATGCATCAAAAAACACGAGAAAAAACGAGAGAAAATCGCGAGGAAAAACGCGTCAAAAAACGCGAGAAAAAACGCATCAAAAAACGCGAGAAAAACCGCATCAAAAAACGCGAGAAAAAACGCGTCAAAAAACGCGAGGAAAAACGCGTCAAAAAACGCGAGAAAAAACGAGAGAAAATCGCGAGGAAAAACGCGTCCAAAAACGTGAGAAAAAACCCGTCAAAAAACGCGAGAAAAAACGCGTCAAAAAACGCGAGGAAAAACGCGTCAAAAAACGCGAGAAAAACCGCATCAAAAAACGCGAGAAAAAACGCGAGAAAAAACCCATCAAAAACGCGATAAAAAAAAGCGTCAAAAAACGCGAGAAAAAACGCATCAAAAAACGCGAGAAAAAACGCGTCAAAAAACGCGAGGAAAAACGCGTCAAAAAACGCGAGAAAAAACGCATCAAAAAACGCGAGAAAAAACGCGAGAAAAACCGCATCAAAAAACCCGTCAAAAAACGTGAGAAAAAACCCGTCAAAAAACGCGAGAAAAAACGCGTCAAAAAACGCGAGAAAAAACGCATCAAAAAACGCGAGAAAAAACGAGAGAAAATCGCGAGGAAAAACGCGTCAAAAATCGCGAGAAAAAACCCATCAAAAAACGCAAGAAAAACGCATCAAAAAACGCTAGAAAAAACGAGAAAAAATCGCGAGGAAAAACGCGTCAAAAAACGCGAGAAAAAACGCGTCAAAAAACGCGAGGAAAAACGCGTCAAAAAACGCGAGAAAAAACGAGAGAAAATCGCGAGGAAAAACGCGTCCAAAAACGTGAGAAAAAACCCGTCAAAAAACGCGAGAAAAAACGCATCAAAAAACGCGAGAAAAAACGCGAGAAAAACCGCATCAAAAAACGCGAGAAAAAACGCGAGAAAAAACCCATCAAAAACGCGATAAAAAAAAGCGTCAAAAAACGCGAGAAAAAACGCATCAAAAAACGCGAGAAAAAACGCGTCAAAAAACGCGAGGAAAAACGCGTCAAAAAACGCGAGAAAAAACGCATCAAAAAACGCGAGAAAAAACGCGAGAAAAACCGCATCAAAAAACCCGTCAAAAAACGTGAGAAAAAACCCGTCAAAAAACGCGAGAAAAAACGCGTCAAAAAACGCGAGAAAAAACGCATCAAAAAACGCGAGAAAAAACGAGAGAAAATCGCGAGGAAAAACGCGTCAAAAATCGCGAGAAAAAACCCATCAAAAAACGCAAGAAAAACGCATCAAAAAACGCTAGAAAAAACGAGAAAAAATCGCGAGGAAAAACGCGTCAAAAAACGCGAGAAAAAACGCGTCAAAAAACGCGAGGAAAAACGCGTCAAAAAACGCGAGAAAAAACGAGAGAAAATCGCGAGGAAAAACGCGTCCAAAAACGTGAGAAAAAACCCGTCAAAAAACGCGAGGAAAAACGCGTCAAAAAACGCGAGAAAAAACGTATCATAAAACGCGAGAAAAAACGAGAGAAAATCGCGAGGAAAAACGCGTCAAAAAACGCGAGAAAAAACCCATCAAAAAACGCGAGAAAAACCGCATCAAAAAACGCGAGAAAAAACGCGAGAAAAAACGCGTCAAAAAACGCGAGAAAAAACGCATCAAAAAACGCGAGAAAAAACGAGAGAAAATCGCGAGGAAAAACGCGTCAAAAAACGCGAGAAAAACCGCATAAAAAAACGCGAGAAAAAGCTCATCAAAAAACGCGAGAAAAAACGTATCATAAAACGCGAGAAAAAACGAGAGAAAATCGCGAGGAAAAACGCGTCAAAAAACGCGAGAAAAAACCCATCAAAAAACGCGAGAAAAACCGCATCAAAAAACGCGAGAAAAAACGCGAGAAAAAACGCGTCAAAAAACGCGAGAAAAAACGCATCAAAAAACGCGAGAAAAAACGAGAGAAAATCGCGAGGAAAAACGCGTCAAAAAACGCGAGAAAAAACGTATCATAAAACGCGAGAAAAAACGAGAGAAAATCGCGAGGAAAAACGCGTCAAAAAACGCGAGAAAAAACCCATCAAAAAACGCGAGAAAAACCGCATCAAAAAACGCGAGAAAAAACGCGAGAAAAAACGCGTCAAAAAACGCGAGAAAAAACGCATCAAAAAACGCGAGAAAAAACGAGAGAAAATCGCGAGGAAAAACGCGTCAAAAAACGCGAGAAAAACCGCATAAAAAAACGCGAGAAAAAGCTCATCAAAAAACGCGAGAAAAAACGTATCATAAAACGCGAGAAAAAACGAGAGAAAATCGCGAGGAAAAACGCGTCAAAAAACGCGAGAAAAAACCCATCAAAAAACGCGAGAAAAACCGCATCAAAAAACGCGAGAAAAAACGCGAGAAAAAACGCGTCAAAAAACGCGAGAAAAAACGCATCAAAAAACGCGAGAAAAAACGAGAGAAAATCGCGAGGAAAAACGCGTCAAAAAACGCGAGAAAAACCGCATAAAAAAACGCGAGAAAAAGCTCATCAAAAAACGCGAGAAAAAAACGCATCAAAAAAACGCGAGAAAAACACGTCAAAAAACGCATCAAAAAACGCGAAGAAAAACGCATCAAAAAACGCGAGAAAAAACGCGAGAAAAACCGCATCAAAAAACGCGAGAAAAAACGCGTCGAAAAATGCGAGAAAGAACGCATCAAAAAACTCTTATGTTGGCACTTTTGAAGGTCTGTCGTTTCGACGATAATCGTCTGAAAAATTACGGAATGAGTGCTCAGGTTCTAATTCTAATCTAAGATGATTTATATTTGAATACGTTGCTATGGTAATATGGGGGCGAAAAAATTTAATGTCACCAAAATCCTTTCAATTAGGTACCTGTTTTGTATGGGGAATTCATAACTTAATTTTGCAAGCCTTAATGGTGACATATACCCACGATTAAATGTTTGTGCACATCTATGGCACAGTATACCTTTTAAATAACAAAAGTTTCATTCTCCTCATTTTATAATAAAGTGTACCGAAACTTTTGATGTTCACGTATTAATCTTCATTGTACCTTGTACTATAGTAAATATCGCTATTAGAACACATAAATCACACAATTTCCACTTGGTTGCAAGCAGGACTACATCTAAGGGCTACATCTAAATTATTTAACTCCAAAGGACCATTCATATGAGAGCGACCAACTACCTACGAACGAACGGCAGATGTTTGGAATTCAAAATTTCGTTATTTAAACTGTTTTTTAACTTGTTTTCTTGATACATTTTGATGGGATAATTTATTATCCTCCTCTTGGAATAGTAAAATGTGTAATTTTCTGTTCATAAATCCATCAACAGAGGTTTGTTCGCGTTTCAGCAATTCGTTCGCTCGCTCTCATGTGAATAGTCCTTAAGAGGTACCTTCAATTTTATTTCAACAGTTTATTATTCAGCCTAACAAAATTCTTTCAAATCTCCTACTATAATTTTTTCCATCTTCTCCCATGCGAAAAAATCGAAAAAAGATTATATCCACTCAATGTGGTTCTAGCTTTATGGTCGACAGAGATAAAAAAAAAACGAACCAAGATCTACCTTACCGACACGAATTCAGTGCAGTTTCTGCCGAGTGCGCGTAAAGTGTCTGA
The DNA here is from genome assembly GCA_948293265.1 of Cheilosia impressa. NCBI lineage: Eukaryota > Metazoa > Arthropoda > Insecta > Diptera > Syrphidae > Cheilosia > Cheilosia impressa. The sequence goes on along the minus strand of OX411884.1, from coordinate 46,851,453 downwards.
AGTGATCACCCAACATAATTTTTATTTGTTTCAAGTGAAAAGTAGTTTGTATTTGTTTAAATAATTGCCAAAAATCGAATTTCACAACATACATATGAAGTTTTTAGTGTTGCTTGTAAATTTGTTTGTGTTTTTTCAATGTGTTCACCAGGAAAAGAAAATCTAAATGCCCAACTTGATCAAATGCAGTAAAGTACCGTAATTCAAGAATATCATGCAGGTAAATGATCTTTACTCAAACTTTTTCAATTAAGTATTAATATTATTATGTAGTCAGTCATTTAGTTCAGGTAATACATACTTTGGACCAAAACTGAGAGATAATTGGTACACCTATGCATCAAAGTCTTGTGAACAACTTTCCACTAATAGTGAAGGAAAAGTACTAGCTATACATAAGAATGAGTAGGGCTCTCGTTATTTCCTTTCCATTTAAATTTCAACCGTCTATTTGCCATGCACATTTCCCTGCCCAACATGATCCACACTTGAGTCAAAAGAAAACCCACTTTCAAGTGAAAAAGTGACATAACAATATCAGCTGTGTCGGTTCAATAATAAAAAAAAAATCATAATTCCTTCTCCGCTGCCGAAACGAACGAAAATGTTAACAAAGTTCACCCTATTTCGCGTACCAACTCGAATCAAACTCTTTGCCCGTTTGCATTCAACCCGTCCCGAGTTAAAGGGCAACCTCGAAATTGGCAGCAACGTCTACAACACCGACGAATGGACAAACGTGACGCCGAAAATCCTCTCGTACCTCGGAGCCAACAAGCATCTCCAAAAGAACCACCCATTGTCGATAATTCGACAGAGAATCGTCAACTATTTCTACCAATCGTTCACAAACTCACGAGGTAATCCCCTATTCAGCGTGTACGACCATCAACATCCAGTTGTTTCGGTGCAACAAAACTTTGACAACCTTCTCATCCCATTGGATCATCCCAGTCGCGCCAAGTCAGATTGTTACTACATCAATAAGTCTTACCTGCTGAGAGCACATACCACTGCCCATCAAGTTGACATGATCAAGTCGGGATTAGACAATTTCCTTGTCGTCGGAGAGGTGTACCGCCGAGACGAAATCGATTCCACACATTATCCGGTGTTCCATCAACTTGACGCTGTCCGACTGATGAGCAAGGAGAAGCTGTTTGACAAGCATCCGGGCCTGGAAATCTTTGAAACCAATCCGACTACGAAAGCGGTGATTCAGTCGAATACAAAGTGTATAGATCAATCGAAGCAGCCGTGTCACACGTTGGAGGCGGTCAAATTGGCTGAACACGAGCTAAAGCAAGTGCTGGCTGGGCTGGCGGTGAATCTGTTTGGAGACAAAATACAGTACCGCTGGGTTGAGCAATATTTTCCCTTCACTCAGCCCTCATGGGAGTTGGAAATCTTCTACAAGGACCAGTGGTTAGAGGTGCTCGGCGGCGGTATAATGAGAAACGAGATTCTGCTAAACTCTGGTGTGCACAACTCGATTGGGTATGCCTTTGGTCTGGGACTGGAACGCCTGGCAATGGTCCTCTTCGATATCCCTGATATCCGTCTGTTTTGGAGCAACGATTCGGGTTTCCTGAGCCAATTTAGTGAATCGAACTTGCAAGTACTGTCCAAGTACAAGCCAGTGTCAACATACCCACAGTGTAAGAATGATTTATCGTTTTGGCTGCCGGACGGTGTCGAATTGGATCAGTTTCTGCCCAATGATTTCTACGATTTGGTCCGGACAGTGGCTGGAGATGTCGTTGAACAGGTTTGACAATATTTTGCTGGTTAACCAATTTAGAATGACACGGCTATGTTTTTGCAGATAAGTCTCGTGGACAAATTTAAGCATCCGAAGACTGGCAAGTCCAGTCTCTGCTTTAGGATCGTCTATCGGCATATGGAACGGACCTTAAAGCAAGCGGAAGTCAATGAGATTCACAAGAAAATCGCCGACGAGACGGTGGAGATGTTTAGGGTTAAGATTAGATAGTGTGCAATAAAGCCAAGTGATTGTAGAACTGTTGTGCTAAGATACTGATGTGTTGTCAATCGTTTCACCGCCTCAAGCGGGTTGTCCTTATAGCAAACTGAAACTGCAGCCTCTGAGTGTACCTACATCTAGCGTGCAACCAAATATTCAATCTGATTGGATGTTCGTTGCCTGTCAGTAGTAATTTCGAACGCCAAGCCGCTGGTGTATTATTTTGTGCTCTTTAGCTCATAGAGACCCATCTGAAACCCCCCCACTGTTAAGTAAGAACCCCTGCAACACCAAATTCTCACAGAAACAATCATTTTTGGTTTTATTTCGAAAATAAATTTCAGCTAAATCAATTTCTACAGTAAATTGAAAGAAAGACAAATTAAATAAATTAAAGAAGAAGGATAATCGAAACTAAAAATTACACAAACACAACAACAGGCAAATATACGAGTAGTCCCTCCTTCATTCGCACACATTACAATAAATGGAATTACATAAATCACGGTACGGGCACAGCGGCAGTCTTATCTCAGGAACAAAGGAAAAACCAAACAGAAAAGCCTTTCTCCAACGAAATAGTCTGTACGTCTTACGTCCATGGCAGGAAATTACTAAACAGAGTTGTTCCAATGAGGAAGTATCCGCCAAACCAGATGAGAACCACGGAGTTGGCGGACTTCCATTCGATGCGATCGAATGTCTTTGGCAAATGGTTGACGGCGAACCAATACAGCACCGGCGACGATGAACATATGAGCCGAGTGCTGATCTGAACGTGTGTGAAGAGCGTGCAAAACAGTGTCAAAAACAGTGAGTGGATTATGAACGGTATTGATTTCCATTCGGTGATGACCTGCTGCAGGGTGGACACGCGAAGAAAGTTCAACAGCGAACGGACATAGAGAACCGTCTGATATAGGATGAAGCCAATTATCGGAGAGGCGATGATAAAGTTCGGCAACTGCTTCCACTCGTAGTACCTCAAGAAGCCGACATTCCAGTAGTGAGTCTGGATGTATGAGTAGGGAAATGGGAAGGACTGATCGCACCATGGCGAATTCGGCGGGACTCTATCCCCAGCCAAGACGTAGTCCTTTTCGACGGCATATTGAACCACCTCCGGCGGATGTTGAATGTCGGCACTGGTCGTACAGAACTGATGAAATGCATAGAAGCAAAAGAACGTCAACGGTATCAGGGAAACAAACACAAACGCTACCAGCTTTAGCGCCAACAACTTGGTCTGCTTGAGGAATATCTTCCTAAAGATGAAGTACACGGGAAAGCCAATATTCACCAGTCCATTCGAACGGCAGACAATACCAAGCGCCAGCGCCAGTGACGTTGTAAACACCGATACCTGCCCAACGGACTCCAGCATCAGGCTGAACGAAAGCCAACAAAACAGTCCCTCCGAATAGGGTGCGGTAAAGAACACCGAAGCCGGATTGAAGCAGAAGATGACAGCCGCATTCCAAGACTTGTTGAGATCACCGAATATCCGCTGCGTTAGTTCGTACAGGCAGTTGGCCGCACGACAGAAGAAATAAACGTTCAGCGCAACACCAATCACCAGTGTCAGCGTTCGCAGAGATATGCCCACTCCAACGAAATAGACGCATTTGGCCAGCAGTCCCACAATCGTCGGATAGAGCGGGTAGAAAGCCAGAGTATTCTCATAGCTATATCCATATTCGGCAATGTGGAGGAAATACTCTGCGTCCCATCGACGCAGACCGGAGAAGCAGAAATTCAACGTCTTGTCTATGAATGAGTCGTCGGGTACGTGCGGCTTGGGCGACTTGAAAACATCGGCGTTGTGGTCTGGAATGAGAGCATCCGAGATGAGTTGTACGCTGAGCACTATGAGCCGGCTGGCCAGAGCTAGTTTTGTGACTTTTTCACTCATAGCACCACTGTGTTGGTTGCTGTTGCTGTCTCGTCTGTGGGAGATATGACATTCAACTTGGATTGTGCAATTGCAAACGGAAAATTACTTGTTTACCTAGTTGCTGAGCGATTGGTTCAATTGTTGAGTGTCTCCGTGTAATTCTAGCTGTACGAGTTGAGCTTTCTTTTCTTCATTTAATTTTCACAAGAATTAATCACCAGCCGGCTGCGTTGCAATTGCATGCAGTAGTATTTTTCTTTTTTTCCTCCATACAGCTAGTTGTCAAAGTCAGGTGTTTCCTTGCAAGTTTTCTTACGGCTGAGGATTGCGTTGTGTTTGGTTTTTAGAAAACGTAACCGACTTGTTGGTATACAAAGTGTTTGTGCAACTATTTTCAAAATACTCATTTTGTCGGCAACACAGTTCACACTGGTACCGAAGATAAATGATGCCGTCTGTCGGCTCTTTCAATTGTAGTCCAAGTGGGTACCGACATAATCAGAGGAGACTTGGATGCCAATTCGGAGCAGAGACAAATCATACTGCATGGTTTGTCTATGATTCGCAGGTCCGAACGCTGACACGCAGAATCACGATGAAAATACATTCGCTGCGTATGAGCAAGACCATGAACGGTTCTTTGTAGGATTCGAATCAGAGTTTCAATTGAATGGTGTATACAAAAAAGCCGTATAAAGTGTTCTACACGCCTTAAGCTCCCTTTGGTATCCACACTCTCAACGTGTTTGTTTTTTTCCGTTTCAGCTACTTAACATTTTTTGAGCAACATTTACCCTGTACTAACTAGTGCTTTCTTTTCTCTTATTTTACAGAGCATGATTGATCAATGTAAGTTGCATTTTAATTATTAAAACTAAAATTAAAACCACTGCCAAGTTCGACTTCCATTCTAACTGACTTCGACGAATCGTAGTTTTAAGGCAAAAAGTTGAAGCACTATATAACAAGCCGCACTCGACAGTTGACGACACCAGACGTATGTTTTTATTCCTAAAGAAAATAAAAAGAAAAAACGCCACATACCTTTAGAAATTACTTTTTATTGTTCTACAAACAGTCTTTCGCGAGACGAAACATACATAACATTACAAACATACTCAGATACACAGTTTTTCTCACACCAATGGGTAACTGGCAGCGGTAGCAATACCACATTGGTTCTGCTTGTTGCGTGCCATCTTGATGTAGCCCTTGTCGCCCCAGGTGTTGCCCCATGAGTTCTTCACCAGCCAATAATCGGAGCCATCTTCTTCGGTGCCATAACCAACAGCGAGAACACCATGATCCAGTTGTTCGGAATCGCAGTTGGGCTCGTCGTAAACACCCTCATTGTAGAACTGGAATGATTCGTGCGAAGCATCAATGGCAACCGATACTGGACCAATGGTGGCAACAGCTTCCATCATCTTAACTTCATCGCCTGTTGGAATGTCAACGAATCCCTTATCTGTGGCACCGACCTTGGTCTTGTCAAAGCGGCAGGTGTCATCAACTCCTTCGTAGGGGTATGCCTTCTCGGTGTCAATGCCGCCGTTGTCCTTGATGTAACTGAAGGCATTATCCATAAGACCACCATTGCAACCATTGTTGCCATATGCTGATGAACAGTCGACCAGATTTTGTTCAGAGAGTGACACCAGTACTCCAGTACGACGGAAGTGTTGACCTTCTAAGGCTCCTGTGGTGGAAAACGCCCAGCATGATCCACAGTGACCTATTCCAAAGGATACAAATAATTAGACAACACTGTTTGGGTTCTAGATTGTTACAGTTCTTACCTTGATCCTTGACTGGTGTGACGGCACCCTTGTTCCTCCAATCAACCAATTTTGGCAGTTTGACATTAGCTGGACTAATGTAACTGACACCGCGGTCCTTGCGGACTTGATTCAATCCAACAAAGGCGTTTTCGGTGTTGCTGCGGTTGTAGCCATTCATTAGGCTGGCGAATTCATGATGCAACAGATCAGCGTACTTGTTGACGCCTAGCTTGTACGAAACCAGACCTTGTGCGTATTTCTGATTGTGTTTGGCGATCTTGTGCTTGTTCTCCATGAAGATCTTCATGCGGAACTTCTCCTCCGTTTCGCTTTTGTACTGCTTGGAATGTGACAACTGGAAATGGTGCACAAAATGCGATTAGTCTCAGTATGTGGAAAGTGTGGAAAATAATATACGAATTGAGACAGCCTACGTAGAAAATGGATTTACTCAGTCTGCCTGTGAATCCCGTCTTTCATAAGAATAAAGAGAAGTCGCTCTCCTAATACTGTAAACCATTGTTTGTCGGATATATGTACTAAAATAGTTTTACAACACTTGGCCTCCACCGACTCCAATCTATAACCCTCTTGACCTCTAAACACAAGCAAAGCTGTACAGTATAAAAAAATCATTCAAACAACAAAACATTTGAAAGAACTCCATCTGTGGAACCTATTCATTAGACACCCAAACAATTTACTCATTGAAAGCAACTCAAACGATGAGATAAAAGTAAAACACGCATCTTCAGCTTATTGTCGGAATCGATTGAAATTTTTCGCGTTAAAATGCGCAAAGCTATCTCTAATGTAGAGAATCACGAGTTGAATAATTATAAAAATAATATGTATGCAGTCGGTGCTTTGGCATTTCTACTGATAAAGTGCTTCCGCGATTTGTTAGCACAAAATATAATAATTTGTGACTTGGCAAAGTCGTTATCAGGAAAGAAATGCCGGCATGAAATATACACAAAGTGCTTGTGGTACAATTGCATTCATTGTCCTAACCCAACCCAGATTCAAATGAACTTGGTTCCACTGGGCGTGGAACTTTACTTGAAAGGAACATAATTATATGACACGTCATGCATCACTCGCTAGAATGACACGTTTGTTTGAGTGAGTCAATTTTTATCGAGGGCATGTACGGACATGGGGAGGGCTAAGAAAGCACATAATACAATCATTTTATGGCCAACAATAAGCAGTACTTGGTTTCAGAAGCACTACTTAGTCTAAGAATTTCTACACATCAAAAAGTACTACTTATTCCTATGTAGTCTTTGCCGAAAACTCTCCTTGTTTTCCTAATTCGACACCAACAACCAGGACGGCATCAACTCTTACTGCACCTTGGAACGCTAAGACGCACCAGCAAAAGGCCCAAAGTACACCTGGTTATCTTGAACATATCATGCATTTCACGTACATCGATTTAAAAATAACCTCCATTGCTTTGTTCTTTATTTATTGCGCAGATAAAGAAATAACACCTTTCTTCAGTAATGTGCTTACGATTCTGTTGAAACGAAACTGTTGTCGTCCTGACTTTTAATTCAAATTTGTTTACATCCAGCGAAACAAAACAGCGGTCCACAGTAAAAAAAAGAAGAAAACTGATTTCATTAGCAACCTCTCAAATTACTCAATCTAATGAGAGGTGTACCCCACTGAAATCACGTGAAGCTCTCTGCAGTCTTTCAGACGTTTAATTGATTTGCGGAGGTTTTTATTTTCTACGGAAAAGTAAGAATCATAAACAAGTTGACAAACGTTAAACCTGTTTCGTGACCACCGTGAACGGCAAATTCCCTATTAAAATAAATTCGCTGTTGTTTTTCGCTTTTAAAGCACTCATTTCCGTGGTGAAACCAATGACCTATCGCAGTTTCGATTAGTGAAATGTAAGCTGTCGCCCTACTTTTAGTCGCAAGTAATATAATAATTATGCTATCAATTTTGTTATCTCTATTGTTAGAGAGGGGCGCACAAATGTTATCTTGTCCTTTCAAACGAATAGTAAACAAAGCGCCAAGTCGAGAGCCTGGCTTCATTTTTGTCATATTAATCAAGAATCAATATTAGACGAGGTCGAAGGCCTCTTGATAAACGGAATTTGCAACGAAGGGCTTATGGCGATGCGATTCCTTATCAATTATTCTCGCAACCGTCAAAACAAACGTCGTGCGCAGTTTGCTTATCACCATCTCGGCAAAGAGCCCTTTGAACACTAGGCATCACGTGGCAAGTGACATTCTAAACTTGATGTGGAGTGGAATGATAAAAGGGTTGCGCTGATGATCATTTAAAATTTGAGTCATATTTAATCAGGCATTTTCTTTGTTCACCCGTTTAGAAGTTACTCGCTTTGAATAGTATATTTGCTCTTATTGGGAGTTTGAATTCGAAAAAAAAGTGTAGTTTATAATTATAGCTTGAAGCATGCACTTACCTTGAATGTATGCCATTCTTCTTTCACGATGTCGACGAATGAGACTGCGCTTGCAACGGCAATCACACCAAACAACAGAACAACTAAAGTGCGCATGGCTGTAACTTGAGATCTGGAAATATAAATAGAAATAGATTGTAAATATAGTAATTATTGATTGATGGAGAAACTATCTAAATATTGAAATGAATACACATGAACATTGAACATGAACAGTAGGGGAGCACAGTTTTGCTATACAGATGAGAACTTTGAAGGCCGAGTTTCGATTCTGACTCGTAGAAGGGTTAACCTGTGTCCAATGAGGGTTAACAAGATCAGTTTCCAAGTATGTAATTGACAAAGAGATTAGAAAACGGAGGATCTGAAGTGACTATTTTTACGCCTTACGAGTAATGGATGAACTATAGAACAGAACACTGTTCCAATCTGATTGCAGCGGGCCCTTTTGGTTTGACGCATTTCTGTTTGATAGTGAATATAGTCGGCACAACAACATAACATTGAGATTAGTGGACAAAAAATGCAAGAGCGTCTTGGTATCCCAGACCCCAGATTCGATAATACAAGCAAGTCACCGTAGATGCCAGAGGGCTTGATGTAGACTACGACTACTGGAAGCAACGTGCCCGATATTAAAGACGATTGGCTGTGAGCCTCCGCTAAGTAAAATAAGTACGCAAGTACATGAAACTAACTGAAAAGTTTTATTGGAGGAAAACGCATTTGTCGCCGAATGAAATAGAAGTTGCACGAAAGAAGATATAATGAGAAAAAATAACAATTTGAAATACGAACAGCAACTTGGACGCGAATAGTATCAAAAATCTACGGCACATCTCTTGCAAATGTGTATAAAATACGGTTATTGGAGTAGCGAGGAAGAAGAAATGAATTCCCAATGTTAGTTTCATAGTTGAAAAGACTCTCTCCTTGTAATGTGCAAAGGAAAATGCGGAATAATTGTGCAGGCGTCTTTGGTTACTCATCAAGGATAAGAATGCATTTAAATGGAATCTGAAGCGCTAGCAAAATTGAATACACACCTCAAAAAACAACAGTGGGAGCAGATTGGGTCGTTGCGCGTTTACTGATTGTTATCCCGCAAGTTCACGGAGCATGGTTTCAGATGAAAAGATCAAAGAAGCTCTCAAGAAGTCCCTGTAAATGTTGCTTTAACAAAAATTACTTTTGGAATTGCAAAAATTGAAAAAGTACCACACACGTAGTATCTGTCTGTTGTAACCAGAGTACCATACGAAGACCGCGGTAACGATGAAAAGAGAGACAAATTATGACCGCGGGCAGTGTATGAAACAAGTCCAGAATCAATGCAATTGGTATGGTGGTATGACAGAAAAACTCGTTGGGTCTACAACCATTGAAACAACATTTTGGCCAAGGAATATTGCAAATACCCGAAGGGACTGCAAGACAACCATTAAAAAGCAATAGAGGCACAATGAATATCGTGATGAAAAGGGATTCAAGTGCTCCTGCTATTCCAAGCATTTCAGTTTTGTCAAGAATGGAAAAGGAAATGCCAAGTCGCTCACAAATGCTGGATGGCTAATATAAAAAGAGAGAGCTTAGCAAACATCATAGAAAGGTTTAGTGATGACAATATCCAAGGCTGTATAATATACCTACCACATTTATATTATAAATGGCTGATGCTATTCGCACGACGTTAGGGGCACGGCTTAGGTCGACGGCTAAGGTTAAACGCGGCAAATAGGCTTAATGTGGCTCGCTTCGCTCGCTTAAAGGGATCTAAACTCCAGTATTTCATTTTCGGGCACGAGCCTGTACGTTTTAAGGCCCAACTTATTTCTTAAAATACTATTTTTAATTATTAGGTTACGTCAAATACGTAGCTGTCGACCTAAGCCGTGTCCCTAACGTCGTGCGAATAGCCACTTTGATTATAAAGACATCAAGGCGACTTTGCACCAAGTGACAACTCTGTGCAGTGAAGATAGGGCATACATTGTGCATTAGTAATAAAAAATAATCCCGATAAAATAAATATACATACTTATTTCTAAATAAATTTGACAATTTACCTACGATAGTGCTTAAAGTTCCAAGAATAGGTAGGTACAATGCGGCATATTTAATAAAAATCCCATCTCCCACACACAAAACGAAGTCCACATACCAAATTAACTCGACACTTCGGAATAACAAAGTTGCATAAAATAAACAATACGCCAAAGAAGAAGATAAAAAAGTAAAGTTATCATGACTGTTGCATGAAACAAAGTATGCATAGAAATCAAACTCTCAACCAAAGAAGAAGTCAGCAGAAATGCCATTGAAGTATATTTACATTCGACACATCTCTGTCCATTATGTTTGTGAAAATTATAAACAAGTAGGCGTTGTGGAAGCGACGCAATGCTTTGGTGTTTGGTGACGCCCCAATAATGATAAAATGGAGCCTAATCAACAGATTCGAATTTATGTGCTTTGTCCAATCGTTTTAAATATTACATATGTATTTGAAATATTATCTACTTCTTTGGTGAGTGAATTGGAAGCGGATTTGCAAACCAATGACAATGACTAACGACTCCAGAGAAACGTGAACAAGTAGGCTTATGAATGGTGTTTGTCGTTTGTTTAAATGTCACGTATCATTTGAGATGTGCAACTGGAAACCACCTGATGTTGTGTGTGAACCATCTTGAAGCGATTTTATACCTGGCTGTATGCTGAGAAAAAGTGCAATAGCTGAATTCCAAGAGGGTCGACCAAAGCGATTGATTTACAAGAATGAACGAGGGATTGGCGAACGGAGCACCGAGGATCCAAGTACCTGAGGAACACTGACAAAAGAGAACTACTAATGCTTCGCAATTGCAGAATTTGATCAGAAAATTATCGTCGTATACGAATGTTGAATAAACTACGAAAATCTAGTACCCAAGCTTAAAAAAAAAAATCTTTAGCCGCCTACTGACTGTTGCCGTTAATGGTCCACGTTTTTATTAAAGTGAAAGTAGCAGTGTATGAATTGAATACCGGTTGCTTGGACAAAATGGGCTCACTGAAGCAACAATTACTCGTGGTTATACAAAAGTCGTCCATAGTTTTAATTTTTATTTAGATAAAGAAAGCAACAATAGAAAAAAAGTAGTCCACGCTAACATAAAGTCGCGTGTTTGATACGGAATATTAACTAGCTGTATATTTCAACTAGAGTAAAATGAAAAAAAAAAATCCCGTAAAATATGTATTTAAATATAAGAAAAAAAAGTGTTCTTCCAAAGGGCTAGCGGAATGTGTGAAACTCAAAAACAGTTATGTACAGTTTGTCACAAACTTTTGGGGGCAACTGTATGTATCACATGACTGTTGTTACTGTAAACTAGTATGTTTCAATGTTAAGTTAAGTAACCGTACTTTTTTTGCTGTGTACAGTTTTAACCGTACAACTTTAATGAAGGGCACTCGCGGTACGCGTTTTCTATTCAAATCAAATGGGGAACCCTGCACAATGCCACCAAAAATATGTATATCCATTTAAATATTGAACACAAAAGATATTGCCCAGTTTGTCATCAAAATAAGCAATTATCCAAACAAAGAAAATTACCATACATCTACTAATCCCAAAAAGAAATGTTGTTGATTCAAAGAGTAGATACGTATAAATTGCATGACGCAATATTGTTTTTAAACAAAAGACTAGACAGAGACATTTATTTTTTTTTTTGTTATTCCGCAGCAGAATTAAGAGTTCTTGCGCGTTTGAGAAAAAATAAAAAGATTGCGCTTATCAACTTACCAATTGCGGGAACTATAAAAGATGACGCTACGTATACTAATACTATGTAGAAAAAAATATGATTAATTAAATGTAGAAACTTTCACTAAACACTACCGCTTAACACAAATTTTCGATTGCAAATAAATTGGTGTTCAACTACGACAAAAAATGAAACCTTCCGTTTTGGTTCATCTTCTTTGTTTTTCTGATTCCGTTTTGTGGTGTTTGAAGGGAAAGTGATGCCAAGTTCGAGTGAGGAGGAATCCGTTTCGGGGATGCCACTATATATCAAATTGAATTTTTTGCTTATTCTGAGTGATCCCTCAGAAGCATGTCAAGTGTCAAATACAGACGAATCCCTTTAAGTTTAATTTTCACGGGAGATAAAAATTAGTTCGAGCTAGAGGGATTTCTGGAAAAATTCCAGTGAGAGGGATTTAGTATATTTTTTTCAAGCTAATTTATTTGAGGCAAAAAATATGAAAGTAGGTACATTTTGAAGAAAATTTATTAAAAAAAATAGTTATTTTTGATTGGGATGTGAAAGTAGCAGTGTTCATTCGTTAAATAAATAATTCTATTTAAAAAAGCAAAATTTTGACTTAGAGGAATATTGTAATAGGTCAAGAATCAAAAGAATATGTTCGAGTTAGAGGGATTTCGACTTAGGGGATTACTTTTATATGCAAAACTGAAGGGAATGCAAAAATTCTGTTGACAAGTTAGAGGGAAATTCGAGTTAAAGGAGATTCGACTTAGAGGGATTCGCCTGTATTTTAATTGACAATTAAAACACTCTATTTTAACTTTAAATGTAACTTTGTATTTCATACGATTATAATTTGGATTTTTGTTTTATCTAGGCGTCTTTGTCCGTCACCAATCTTTAATTTATTGTTGGCTACTTCTATTCGCACATGGTTCGGGACACGGCTACACAGTTAAATCGCGGTTAAAAGGGGTATTGTGGCTCGCTTCGCTCGCTAAAAGGACTCTAAAGCATTTAATTTTCGGCCACGATCCTGGGCACTCGTTCCGTAACGTTTCAGACGATTACCGTCGAAACGACAGACCTCCAAAACTAAAAAGTGCTAAAGTTACAAGTTTAAGAGATTAATCCAGTTCATTTTCCACAAATATTATGAAAGCTGACGTTTGTCAAAAAAATTCGAGCAGCACTTATTTACGCGATGAAAGTTTTAAACACGATATCGTTTAGATCGTTGACATACGGAATCTGTCTCCTGTACGTTTAAAGGTCTATCTTATTTCTAAAATCACTATTTTTTTAAGAAAATATCATTACGTTACGTCAAATACGTAGCCGTGCCCCGAAGCCAGACAAACGTCAGTCAGTACAAAAATTACGTGCGAATTGCCACTTCGTTTATTGTTATTAGGCGTGTTTTTTGAGCTTCGATAAATGCAAAGCAAAGTAAAGTAGGATTCTCAACACGTAATTACAACAACTACTGTGAGTCCTCGAAGTGTCAAGTAGAGCGTAGTTATTGTAATTGCGTGCTGCAAATCCTACTTTACTTTGCTTTGCTGAGGTCGAAGCTAAAAAAAAGGTCTATTGTTACATGTCTTGATTTTTATAGATAGGGATTTGATTTGTTCGCCTCAATGTTCGAAGTTGTGAATCATTAAACTACATTGTCAATGTTTCCGTTCTGACAAAATCCGAAACAAAAGTCAAATCTGTTCGGAACTCAGATCTAGTATCCTTTTAAGCGTAGTACGCTGCTCGAGCTAAACTAAATTTTATCTGGTCTCCAACTTTTCTCTCCAAACATCAGCTAAAGTCATAGCTAAATTTTGACACAGAGTATGCCGTGGATAAATGTCACAGAAAACAGTTGTTCTTTGAAAAAATTTCCTTAAAAAAGTTAATTCTCTCATATTTCAACTATTTCTGATCCTAGCCCTAGGTACTTCTCGCCCATATAATAATAAAAAAAGCTCATCCTTGCATACTTTTGTGCAACAGAACAACAAATACACAACGATCTGTCACAATTAAGCTTGAGAGAATGAACCAATCCATTGAATGGGCAAGCTAAATTTTTACAGACACATGAAGTACATTCTGAAACAAAAGTTTGATTACTTAGCTCGAGCTGCGTACCACTCAGCGAAATGGGTTGGCTTAAATTTAGCTCAGCTAAATTTTGGAGAGAATTTTGATGGGAGCGAAAATTTAGCTCGAGCAGTGTACTAAAGGATAGTACGCAGCTCAAGTGAAATCCAATTTTTCATACAAATTTTTCACTGCGAAATGTCAAAATGAACTTTCCACGTGAAAATTTCGCTAGGCAGGTTCGAGTGAAAAATAGTGCTTCAAAAACTGAGTTGTAGGTGGCGGCACTAAAATCTCTCCACAGCTATTTCACTTGGTTTTTATTGTCCGTCGCATTTATTTTTTGGCATTTCAGAGTGAAAAATGATTTAAAGCAAAGCGGTTGAGAAATTTAATGGAATTCCAGGTGTTTTTTTTGAGACAATACTAAGATTTTCGCACTTGTAATAGTTTTATAAATAGTTTTTTCATTCAATATAATGCGATAATGTTGGGTGTACGAAAATTTGGTGGCATGGATGACCTTTTTCGTAAGCAGGGTGCCACAATAACATTTTTACTACATTTTTTGTTGTTGTTGGTAGATGTTTAAAATTGACGGCTGTCCTTATTATATTTACTAATAAAAAATATTTATAAGTAAAGATTTCGTGAACATATCGGATTACTCGAATACTCGAATATTGTGAAATAAAATTCTATATCGCGGGTTGACAATATTCTATCTGTCAATAATGGAGACTCTCGGATTTCTGCTTTAGTAAATCTGACAGCTGACTCACTTGATGTACATATTTCAGTTTTTATTGGCCCACATTGGTCACGTGAATAGTTTTCCTTTTCAATTGACGTTTATGTAAAGGTAGCCGACAAATCGAATCAAGAAAATCCTTCCTTCATACTGAGCAGACATTTCAAAGTGTCAAAATTCAAAATAAACCTCGTATTCTCGAGATAAACAATCTAAGTTGGCCAGTCAATGTGTTCCAGACATTTACTAACGTTCTCATTGAATATAAAATGGAATTTGCAGCAGGTAATATATACCTACTGTCAAAACTATGCATGCCTTGATTGTTTGTGCCGACTTCCTTACATAAACAAATCCATACTTCGTGTAGACAGGAAACAGTTGTTTTTTTCGTCTAAAACCAAGAGCACCGTTTAAAAGAAAACGTGCTTGTCTTGTTAGACTCTCATTAAGATAACAGCTTTTGTCCGAATCAATGCCCAGATGTTGGAGACTTAATTCTGTTGCATTTTTCTTTTGGTAGTTTGCTGCTGACATCAAAACGGTGTTTCGCTCTACAGAGTTGCTGAATTTATACACAATGGGAGTGGGAGTGGGAGATGTAGCGGTGTTATTATTGCTATTTCGCTTTTTAGAGAGGCGGCTTACAATCAATTTCAATAGTGTGACAGAGTTCAACAAATGTTGGTGTCTTTCTCGAGCAGGTCGATGCGATCAATGATATTTTTCTTCAGTTCATCCAATCGCTGATTCCAGGTTACACTTAATTCATCGATTTTGCTCAGAAAATGACTGCATTTTGGAGATTTCCTAAGTAAATCCAATCTGCAATCATTTAGCTTGTTTATTGAGATGCTCCTCCAAGATATTGGCGGTATGGGGAGCATTGCAATCACTCAGCTGTGGTTTTGCTGGATTTAGACCCTACAAATCTAGTCGACTCACAAAACTCCGTGTGAAATAATTCTAAAATTAATATATTGTGCAACGGATATGCGACAGATTTTAAAGGCCCATCTTCACTTATTTCTGAACCTCAAACTGTGACCTTTTTGATCTTCTATTTGAAATACAAAAAAAAAACACCCATCTGTCAGCAAAATCCATACGGACCTTTCTTGTAATCATTTCAAACATTCGCCAACAAAATTTTGTAAGCCGCAATTGAGAATTAAGTTTGGAAAATTCCACCCCTGTGAGTTGTTAACCTTTTACTTGGAGGATTAAAAGGGTTCAGGTACCCACCTACTTCTAAGTTATTGCCGGCTTTTGAAATTTACGCAATTTCTCAATAAAAAGCGCCATCTATATTGTTAAAAATGTATGTCATTATTTTATTGCCTTAATTCGTACAGCTCATCGAAAACGTTCTCCCCTACACTGATGGGAAAATAGCCGCATTCGCTATCGGCTTAGTGGTATCTCGTTCAATTCGAATGAAACCTTGCTCGCCCCATGTTTCTCCGAAGGAGTTCTGCAAAAACCAGTAGTCCTTGCCTGTAGCTGAAGGCAAATCGGTTCCATAGCCCACCACTGTCATATAATGTGAAGCAGATTGTGTCGGCGCTGGCTGCGTGAAAATACCCTCCTTGTAGTGCATGAACTCAAATGATCCCGGGTTGAATTTCACCACCACTGGAGCTGCATAGTTGACGATAGACTTGAGGGCCACATCATTTCCATACGCAATGGTCGAGTACGATGTCAAGGTTTTCCCATTTAATGTAGTGGCCGGCAGAACGCACATTCCCTGTCCATCAAGTGGACTATTGCGATATTCTGTGATGGGGTACACCCTCTGCCTACTCTGAGTCAGATAATCGAACGCTATCTGCGCCACCTGGTTGACACATGATCTGGTTGCGCCAGCGCAATCGATGAAATTCTGAGCGGACAAAGCAGGTGTGTTCGTAACGCCAGTGATAAGAGCATCGTATATATGCATAGTTGTAGCGGCAGCATAGGCCCAGCCACTATTGCAAACCAAACCCTGGTCCTGAACTGGGCTATTAAATCCCTGCGTGCCGTATGAGAATGTAGCTTGTGGCACCGCAGTCGGAAGTGTGTAGGGAACTCCATTTGATCGAATCTCCTGGGTTACTGGAAACAGCGCGGCGAATTCCACAAACTTCATGTCGGTGAATTGGTTGACGCCAAGTGCATACGGTACTTTTTTCGTGAGGAAGCCATTGTTATGAGTGTTGATTCGCGCCTTATTAACGGCGTAGTAGTAGCGCGCGTTGTGCTCAGCGGTGGTGCTTGCATAACCTTTGCCGTAAATGCCCTAAAATAAATATGCACTGTAAAGGAGTATTTTGTAGAAATCGTTATGTTTTACTGACTTTGTAACTATTCCACTCTGCGTCTTGAACGGTTGTCGAAGAACAAACTGCTATGACTGCGGTCAGTAGGAATACGGTTAGAAATGCCCTCATTGTAATCCGCGCAAGGTCTGGTTTCTTCACTCAACGACTGGGATGGTACTTGTGTCTATTAGAAGTGCGATTCACTTGCTTTTATATTTGCGAGAAAGATATCTCAAATCTAATCTGCGGACGCGAGGCATGCGATAAATTTTAAGGTAAACATACAGAATCTTAGTCTGTTAGGAAACTTGGGAGATAGCGCGTTTCATTTTTGGGTGTGAATTGCTGGGAATATACCTAAGGTCATATTTAACTGCTTTCACCCGCCGCTTGGCATAGTTCTTATTTTGATTTGATACAAGACTTTATCGTGACAACTTGTGCAAACAGAAGGAGCACATTTTATGGTTTCTTTGGTAATTGTGTTCGTAAAAAAATGGGGAGTATAGATGGAAACGAAACGTTTCTGGGAAAACAAAAAGTTTAAATTTAGATCAGCATATTTGAAACTAATTTTCAAAACAATGCTCACAGTTTTGAGTGTACATATAAATATATAGATTTGCTGAGAGAACAAAAGAAGATTTTGACAATAACTGTCTGACAATTTACTGACAAACTGTTGACATGTACATTTTTGGTTTCTGCATTTGTGTTGCCCACTCTGTCAAATGCCTGGGTCGCATACTGCATGACAATAGACATAAGTTGACATTTCAAACAACAGTAAAATTTCCAAAGCAAAACAGTCTTCATAATCCAAAGTGTACTGTCTGTCAATCTCCAATAGCATAAGTCCCTATGAAATAAGTTCTTATACGTAACTCTTAACCTGATGTTAATGTCATCCGCAAACTTTTAAATAGCTAATCTAGTTTAGTTAGTTTGACAGCTGTCTAATTTCATGCGTTTTATTGGCCCAAATTGGTCACTTGAATAGTTTTTTTTATTCAGTTGACATTTATTCATGAATTTTGTGACTAAGTAATTATACTAACAGCCATGTTACTCAGTTTAAGTTAATTTTACACCCGACCATTAATCCGCATTTTCTTAACCCGGAGGGTTATTCCCAAATGCGCGGCGGAACGCTCTTGATGGCGGATTTAAATTTTTGTATTTCCGTTCGACCACATTTTTATTAGGTCCGCAAACAATCCGTCACCTAAACACCTATCGATTTCAATGCAATCATAAAATGATGACCATATATGGTCGAATGGAAATACAAAAATTTAAATCCGCCATCAAAAGCGATTCGACGCGCATTTCGGAATAACCCCTCCGACAATTTAAGCCTTTGTCCATATTATTCACTGAAAGACATGCATTAAGCCCGCTGGATTAAAGATAAATTTTAATGCGGATTTAAAATACTTTAACCGTTTTTAATCCATTTTAAGCCTACTTAATGTCAAATTAAAAAAAACAAAAAGACATTTGTTTATTGTGGTTTGTCACTTGGAATTTTATTTGATTTGTTTTGTGACGTTCATCACCATCCGATTCCTGTCGAATCATAGAATGTAGCCTCCAAAATGCCTCCATTTTTTCAGTCGGAAATATATCCGAAAATACACCACATCAAGTCGTCGACGCAAGCCGCTTGTGCATTCAATTCATTCGATTACGAGAATGGACTGCTGTTTCACTTTTCTGAGTTTAAACCCGAATTTAAGTACTTAAACTGGTCTCCGGAGTGCAGTTTAAATCCAATCGGATTAAACGCTGTTAAGATTTAAAAACTGGGTTTATGTTCGGGTTTAAAACCTAGTATGCTGCTCGCACTTTCATACAAAAATGTCTCCAAAGATAAAATTAAGCAAAGCGGTTAAGTCTAGATTTGTTAGCCACTGTACGAAAAATCTCCGCAGGATTTAAGTAAGGGTGTTAATGCAAAATACATTTTCCACAGCTTAATTTTGACAGATCAGAGAAAATATCGTTAGTTGCAACAAAATTTCAAACGAAAGCAAATTAACAGTAGCAAGTCTACCAGCTTTACCAACACAGTTTTTTTTTTTTTTTTACGGTTCTTACGCTGTCAAAATTAAGCGAACTTTAAGCGAAGTGGTGGAGAGAAACATTGGAGACGCGGTTAATTTTAGCTTTCCTGAAACAGCATACTAGGCTTAACGACTGAATATAAGGTATAGGTATACCTGGGTACATTTTTTGGGTTAAACTCCCTTTAATCCGGGCGTAACCTTTAACTCAGGATAAAGGGAGTGAATAATATGGTCGTTAGTTTGCAGTACGTATAAATATTGACATTATCGACCAATCTAGTTTTTACTTTCCAGAGAAATCTAGTCGACTCAGTTTTTTTAATGTGCCCGCAAGGTTCTCTTTGTATGTTTGATTGTACGAATATCATTGTGGATGGATATAAATTTATAATGTCAACGACGAAAGTCTGTTCCCGTACTTAACTCGCTGTACGAAATCTTTCAAAGTTTGACTTAATTCTACTCGCGCATGCACATCGTTGAAAAGAAAAACGACCCACTAAAAAATATCGCCCCCGTAAAAAGTCTTACGAACTCCTAAACAAAAAAAAATTGTATTGGATAATTTTCTCATGTAAGAAATGAGCTGACATTTACATGTCCCACCTTTGAAATAACAAGACCTTGTCACATTTTTGGTCAAAACATTGAGGTAATTACTTCGAATAAATGTTTCCTCTCGCAGAGCGAAATTTCCCCCACTCGTTCAAATTGCATACTCTGTCACGCAGTTTTTGACTGTAGGTGATATTTGATATTTGATTTGGCGAACGCAAAATATGTGCCAATAAAAACAGAGGACGTTCAAGTATCAATTTTTAGCAAGTCTGACAGCTGGCTTACTAGATAGGTCTGTTCCTTTACTTTTAAATCTTACGAATTTTTACAAATTCTTAGGAATTTTACGAATGTTTACTCAATGCCGATCCTTAACTCGAAAAAATTCGCAAAAGAGAACGTCATCGAGAGAGCAAGAAATGAAATAAAACCAATAAAATCTGTTTCGGCAGTTTCGTATACGTTTTAAACGTTTTAACTGTATGTATAGAATACGGTGAACCCAATATGAGTAATGGTCCCCAACGCAATAATGGATGCGAAGGATGAAGAAAGATTATTTTCAACATTTTTATCCGATGACAGCTCTCATAAATTGAGACAAAGCGCACTCATTGGAGCAAATATTGAAAGAATAAGAAAATTACAACGCTTTTAATAAATTAAGATGATCCATTTGTAAAATTTTATTGGTTGTGGCTTTAATTCGGGTTTGTTTTAAACAAAAAATTATTATTGTCTCACAACAACAAGATTTTATTCTTCAGTTTCTTAAAAACGCCTGTATTTGAAAGTGCTTAACAAATTTTGAGTTTAGTTAGATTACTGAAAATAAATACATTAATAAAATATCTTAAGAAATTACTTTTCAAAAACAAACGAAACCAAAGCTAACTAAGTCTAATTAAATTTTAACGGCTGTGAAAAACGCAAGCAGAAAACTGTTTGTGCGGCAGGTGCTTGAAACATTTGTAAAGGGTGGCGCAAAAGCAAGCTCTTTTAAGTATATTACTTTTAGAAGTGATAACTTCTTATGGGAGGGTAAACCGAATTATGGTTGACATACGTGTTATGATCGTAACTTTTAAGTTACAATGGACTTTGAAAAAATACAAAATACAATCGCTCCGAAAAAGTTACACTCAAAGAGTATTTTTTTATTTTGAAAAATTGCAATAACGCATATTATTTAATTATTACAATTTTTTGTATTCGTTTATCCACAATTGCTATACATACTTACGAACGCAACAAATTCCACTGTAAAACATAATGTTAACTTCCCCTTACAAACAAGTGAAGTGCTTTGCAGTTGACAATTGACAAAACATATGAAAGATGGAACAGCTTAGCTATACCTAATATCGGACAACGATTTGAGAGTATGTACCTGGAACGTGCGAACGCTGTACACCCCAGGTGCTACTCAAAAACTTGAGTCTGTCCTCACGCGGTACAAGGCAGATATTACCGCGATCCAGGAGATACGATGGATAGGATCAGGTATGATGAAAAGGAAAAATTGCGATATTTATTACAGCTGCCATAAAAGATTGCATGTATTAGGATGCGGATTCGTCGTGGGAAACCGGCTTAGGACAAAAGTCATTGACTTTAAGCCGATAAGTGATCGCCTAGCTGTGATCCGCATCAAAGCTACTTTCCAAAACATAAGCCTAATATGTGCACACGCCCCTACCGACGAGGCTGAAGACCCTATCAAGGAGGAGTTTTATGACCTCCTGGATGGAGCCTACGGAGCCTGTCCGGAGTACGATGTCAAAGTTGTGCTCGGGGACTTCAATGCTAAAATCGGAAAGGAAAACATCTTTGGCGGGTTAGTTGGTAAACACAGAATCCACGAAACGACCACAGACAACGGTTACCGACTAACTGACTTCGCGGCAGCTCGTAATACGGTGATAAGTAGCACTAGGTTTCCAAGGCTAAGGATCCACACAGCAACCTGGCGCTCTCCAGACGGTCGAACCGCCAACCAAATCGACCATGTGCTAATCGACGCGAGGCACGCATCCAACATCCTCAACGTGCACACATTCCGCGGGGCAAACGTCGACTCTGACCATTTTCTTGTTGCGGCTAAGTTCAGAGCTCGACTATCCAACGAGAAGAAGCTGCGTTCCGCCCAGAAGAAGAAATTCAACGTTGGACGCCTTAGCACACCTGGAGTAGCCAGAGTCTACAAAGAGCGCCTGAGTGAGAAACTCTCCGCAGTGCATTCACCTACCACAAATGCCAACACCCAGTGGTCCCAGTATCGCGACATCATCAAAGAGGTAGCCGAAACCACCTTAGGGTACCAGCCACCCCAGAGAAAGAGCCCGTGGTATGATGATGAATGCGTACGCAGGAAGAAGGTGACAGAAGATGCACATATGAAGGCGCTGCAGCGCAAAACAAGGGCAGCGAGGGAAGAGTATCGAGCCAGGAGGAGGGAGGAGAAGAAAATCCTGCGTAGAAAGAAGAGGGCCTACGCAGTCTCCCAGCTCAAGGAGATCGAAGAGTCCCGCGATCGAAGCAACATCCGGAAGTTCTACAAGAAAGCCAAGCAACTGGCTGCTGGCTTCAAGACCGGAACGCAGGCTCTTCGAAACAGTGATGGAAACCTAGTCACCGAAGCGCAGGGAATAGTAGATGGTTTTAAGCAGCACTTCCAGCAGCTGCTAAATGGGCATCATGTAGAGAGAGTGATAGGGCAAGAAGAGAACCCACGTCCAGTCAATGAAGATCCAGTTCCACCGCCCAGTATGGAAGAAGTCGGCTTAGCAATAAAAAAGCTAAAGAATAACAAGGCCGCCGGCTCTGATGGTTTACCAGCGGAGCTCTTCAAATACGGTGGTGATGTTTTGGTAGGGCGCATGCACCAAATCATCAACCAAGTATAGGTGGAAGAAAGTATGCCCGATGACTGGACTATCAGCTCCATATGCCCCATCTACAAAAAAGGCGATCCTATGTCTTGCAAGAACTATCGAGGCATATCCCTGCTTAATGTCGCATACAAGATCCTATCCAACGTACTGTGTGAACGTCTCAAACCGTTCTGCAACACACTAATCGGCACGTACCAGTGTGGCTTCCGGCCCGGCAGATCGACTATAGACCAAATTTTCACACTGAGGCAAATCCTGGAAAAGACCAATGAATTTCAAGTCGAGACTCACCACCTTTTCATCGACTTTAAAGCCGCATATGATAGCATTCATCGTCAGGAGCTTTATGTGGCGATGGCCGAATTCGGGATCCCGGCAAAACTGATCCAGCTATGTAGCGTGACGCTGGAGAACACACGCTGCAACGTGCAATTTGGAAGTAGTTCCTCCGAACTATTCCAAACATGCACCGGATTTCGGCAAGGAGACGCACTATCATGTGACTTCTTCAATCTCGTGCTAGAGCAGATAGTGCGCAGGGCAGGTGTCAACACGGAAGGCACTATCTTCAACAAATCCGTCCAGCTACTGGGGTATGCAGACGATATTGACATCATCGGTCGCTCCCAGCGTGCCGTGATAGAGGCTTTTACGGCGATTGAAGAACAGGCGAAATTCGTTGGTCTTGTAGTAAATGAGGACAAGACTAAGTACATGCTATCAACAAACAAACAAGCATCTGTCCACCGCCTAGGACAGAACGTCACTATTGATAGCAACAATTTCGAGGTAGTTAAGGAGTTTATCTACCTCGGAGTAAACATGAACTCCACAAATGACATCCTAGTGGAGATCCGGCGAAGAATTACCCTAGGAAACCGCTGCTACTTCGGTTTGGCAAAACAATTGGGTTCAAAACTCCTAACTCGAAGGACAAAATGTATGCTTTACAGAACCCTTATCCTGCCAGTTCTGCTTTATGGCGCCGAGTGCTGGACGATAAGCAGGAAGGGAGAGCTGATACTGGGCTCCTTCGAAAGAAAAATTCTTCGACGGATTTTTGGTCCTGTGTGCGAGGAGGGCGAATGGAGGAGAAGATACAACCGCGAACTCTATGAGCTGTACCAAGATGTGGATGTAGTCCAAAAGGCCAAAATACGTCGACTACATTGGCTCGGCCACATCGAGCGAATGGACAATAATGCTCCAGCTAAGAGGATCTTCGAATCCCAGCCGCCAGGTTCGAGACGACAAGGAAGACCGAACCTCCGTTTCAAAGACCAAGCCATCGCGGATGCCAGAGCGCTTGGTCTGGATAACTGGAAGCAGCGTGCCCGGGATCGCAGAGGATGGAAGGCTGCAGTGTCTCAGGCAGAGACTCTCCACGGGTCGGGAGCCCGTTAAGTAAGTAAAGTAAGTAAGTAAGCTATACCTAAATTCTAGGAAGGGATCCCCGATAAAATAAACCTTATTTAAATGTACGAAATGTGTTAATTGTTTAACCTTTTGCATCTTAGCTACAAGATTTTTGAGTAAATTTTGTTAATTCTGTCGGAAAAGTTTTTATGCTTAAGCTTAGTATCCTGCTCGCGCTAAATTTTATCTCCCATGCAAAAATGTCTACAAAGATAAAATTTAGCGAGGCAGTTTAGCAAAGCAGTATCCAAGTATCCTGCTCGCACGCTAAATTCTTAACTTCATGTAGATGGGGCGATGAAAAGTCTGCACTCATTTAGCTCGCGAACGCAAAGCCAAAAAATATCAGCAGTTTGTTTGCCTTTTTTGCAAATAGGAATGTATGGGCCACGAAGAGAGGTGTCTTCTTCTGCTTGCTATTAAAGAAATTATTTGAGCTACTGCAGCAATGATTATTAATCTTCTTTAATTTGCCTTTTTGGAACGATTCAAATACTGCGATATCTTTGAAGTTTGAAATTTGACAATTGTACAAATTACGTTTATTGAAGAATTAATGGTTTTTGTCCTATCTATATGAAGAGCAGGATACTAGGCTTTATTGCAATAGATTGGTGATTTTTATACCCTCCACAGGGAGGTATATTCACTTTGTCATTACATTTGTAACGCCAGGAAGGAGTCAGAAGAGACCTCATATAGCATATATATTTTGAATC
This sequence comes from Cheilosia impressa, assembly GCA_948293265.1. Lineage (NCBI taxonomy): Eukaryota > Metazoa > Arthropoda > Insecta > Diptera > Syrphidae > Cheilosia > Cheilosia impressa. Next base: position 46,826,768 of record OX411884.1, on the reverse strand, counting down.
AGGATTACATTCTGAATCGATTTAGCCATGTCCGTCTGTCTGTTGAAAGTACGCTAGCGCTCAAAGGAATTGACATAGGCGAATGAAATTTGGTGAAAGGACTTCTTTTTATCGTCGGTCAAGTAGATGTGGTACCTCCCATACAAAATCAATATTAGACACATGTCTAAATTTCTCTGTCTGTTGAAAACACGATAGTGTCTAAAGCTATCAACCTAGGCAAGTGAAATTTTGTGAGAGGACTTACTTTTATCGTCGTCAGGTTGATATTAAAATTGGGCTATGTTGATCAAGTAGTTCCGGTACCTCCCATACAAAACCAACTTTGCATGACTTGTATGCAGTGGATGGTATCAAAGCATCGGCCAGGCCGATGATAACACTTTTACTTGTTAAAGTTAATAAAAAAGATAAGCAGGTGTCTATGAGAAAAGCTAAAAGTCAACTTCAGGGGTTTTAGCGAACTTTCAATTTGTTTTCTTTGAGATTTGTATACAGCAGTTTCAAATACACACATAAACGAAAATAACCGCGTGATGAAATTAAGGAACAGCAAATTTATTTGAATATACACTATTCCGAATCCAGGGGTTTCTTTCAATTTCGATATCAAATCAAGTGTTTCCGTTGATAAAATATTCATACTTTAAACTGTAATAAGAAATATAGGAATTACTTATTACTTGCATTTACTTACACTTGTTGAAATTTTATGTAAAGAGTGTTGTTGAAAATGCAAACACCACCTTCCAATTAATTTTTATCAAAATCAAAAATATGAGTCATTGTTTAAAGTACCGTTATTGTTAAATTCGTGAGGGAAACGAAAAATGCAATCATTTAAAAAAAAAAATTGGAAATTTTGCATGCATTTTGGATAAAATTCGTGTTTTCATTTAACCTATAGAAAACAAACTAAATAATTTACATTATACGGTATACGATGCTTTAGAAAAAAAAAACTTTGATTGCCATTAAGTTAAAAATGACCATATTACATTTAAAACATATCTTTGTTAATCGGCCTTATTGTGAGTTTCGCCCAAAAAATATTCCACCCAAAAAAAATTAAAAAATTTTCGAGAAAAATCGAAAGTTTAAAATTATTGTGCAAAAAAAAAGGTTTCGAACTTTAAAAACGAGGTTTAAGACAAAACATTCTAGCTGTGATCCACAGAATCCGATAGACAGACAGACAAAGGGACGAAAATGCGTGGCATTACATATAATTAAAAACCACTCGAAATCATTCGAAATTTTGTACGAAAACGATATCTTACTCGTACTCGTATACGCGAAAGAAAAAATACAATTGAGCCCAAAAAAATACAATCGGAACTAAGATTTGGTTACAGTCCACACTGTTAATTTTTCATCCCTAACCGATTCGTTACGTAACGCGTAACGGCGCCAGTCTGTCTGTATTATTTGTGTAGTTTCCATAGTAGTATTTTTACCTCTTTCGGTTCACACGCACAACCATTCTTAACAAATTAAGTGTCATAGTGGGTACTTATTTTTGCATTTTTACTTTTTTTAAATATTAACAATAAAATATTAACAATTGTAAAAGTTGAATTTTGCTACATTCAATTTCAACTACGGAGTTGTGTGGGGTCCAAGTTCTTTCATTCATCATGCCAAGAAATGACGCCACGAAAGAGAGTCGACGGCCGAAGAGAGTACAGTCATAAGAATTTAAGAATAACTGTTTAACAGATAGTAAATTTTATTTTATTTTCAAAATTTGCGTTGGCAGCGTGACTGTTATGCGACTAAAGGTGCAATTTGGCTCTTTTTTTTCAAAAGCCTGTCACAATTTTTGTTGCTATTTTGGCCCTTTTTTTGGTTGGAGAAGGCGCTTTAAAAGTTTTTGTTATTTCCCAATAAAAAACCTTTTAAATTAATGCAATCGCCGATCACAATACTATTATAGTTTTAAAGTAACCAATACCTGTATAATAATGCCTATAAAAATGGTGTGCAAAATGTATACAGTAATTCATCAATTGAGAACGAAAATTTTTTTTCAGAAAACCCTGCGGAAAAGTCGGGAAATTGGAAAAATCGAAAATTGATTTTTTTGTATGGAATTTGGTGTTCAATTTTTCCGGAATGGCAAATAATGACGCTGTGCTGCGAACAAGAAATAACTCAACTTATATTAGTTTAAGTTATCACTTCTGTCGCACGTGAAAAATTTTGCAATACCGTAAATTTGCATGTCGCTTCCTGGAAAGTTCTCATTCACCTAACCTTTCTCTAGATGTTGACATTTTGTTTTTTAATCGATTTATTTTACGGCACTTGCCCCGACAATGTTAAGCATTCAACACCAAAGATGGGTCATTTGTTATTCTCAGATGAACCCGCCGGTAAACGAGATCGTCTTCCTGGGGACTAAAATCGAAAGGAATGCGAATCATAGCAACTAATATATCAAAACGTTAAGCGTCGCTTTGTAGAGAGCAATAGAACCCTTTCAATTTCTTTAGAACTGCATTTTTTTTTTAATTTTTTTCTATTATAGCCTGTAATAAATATTTTAAATGGAAACACTGGTGGTAATAAATAAACTTATAAGCAGATCGGTTGGGAAAAAATCTTAAAAGTCGTCGGAAGCACAAAATTATTTTGGAAATAAGCCACATACTCTTAATATACTCTTTTGCTCCCCCTTTCCCATACTATTCTTTTACCACCTGGAAAGGTATTAATGGATTACCTCCGCCACTGCGTAAATTTTTCAGGACCAGTGAATATGTAAATTAACTGTAAAGATTCATAAATAAGCAACTTTATTTCTTTCCAAACGAAACGTGACTTTTTCGCGCTAATATCTGCAAAACCATTCACATAAAGAGGTGCGAGGTGCTAATTGGTTTAGTTTCTCTTTACAAATATTAGAATACATAACATTAACCTCATTCTAATTTCAACACCAAACATTAGAATCGTTCGCAGTTAAAGCCACATTCATGTTAAAGGTATTCCAAACCTCATATACAAATCGTCATGAGAGCCATTTTTTATTGGGTGTGAAAACTTATCCTATTCTTCAAATATAAATACTTAAACAACTACAGATCACCATTTCATACATTATACATCTTTACAGCACTGGGTAGCTGCACTCGGACGCTATCCCACAAAAGCTGTTTCGATTGCGCGGCAACTTCATGAATCCGTCTTCGCCCCAATTCGAAGAATATGAATTCTTGATCAGCCAATATTCTTGTCCGTTCTCCACTCCATAGCCAATGACAACAACTGAATGGTTGACTTCCTCTTTGTTGCATTCTTCGTCACTGTAAATGCCACCTTTGTACAATTGAAACGAATCAAGTCCGGCATTCATGGAGCACGCAATTGGCCCCAGCGTGGCGATGACTTCTTTCATCCGTTCCTCATCACCCGGCTTAATGCTGGCGTAATCCCTAATTTTAATCCCAGATCCAGTTTGATTCTGATGGCACTGGGGGTTCTCCGATTCTGTGTATGGGTATTTTGATTCTAGGGAAACTCCATGTTCGACGATGTACTCAAACCCGTACTCCTGGAACCCGCCATTGCAACCCATGTTGCCTTCTTCATCGGCGCAGTCCACTAAATTTTGTGCCGACAGTGGCACAAGGAACCCGGTTTTTCTATAGAGATGTCCCTCCAGGGCACCCACTACCGCGAAGGACCAGCAACTTTGACAGTCTTCGCCTTGAAACTTTGGCGAAGTGACACCACCCAACTGCCGCCAATCGACACTATAGGGCAGGTTCTTTAGGACACTTTTTCGGCGATAGTTGCGGTGCTTTCCGACACGCTGTCTAAAAGTCAAACGAGGTTATATATTGACAAACTTATTTTGCACAGTGCTGTACTTACTCTCCTTTGGGTGAAAGCTTAGATCCAAGCAACCTTCCATATTCCATTTTGGTGCGATCAGCGAATGGATTTAGAGCCAGCTGAAAAGTAGAGACTCCCATTGAGAAGGCCTTGTTGCTGACATCAATCAAACTCTTTTTGCTGGCAAAAATGGTCTCGCGCACATACCTCTCCTCTGCGGAAGCGTACTGTCTTCCTGTTTGTGCCTTTAGTGAAATTGTTTTGTCTATTAAGAATTAGCTGACATAAAAAATGTTGGATGTTTTCTTACAATGAAGTCATCAAATGTATTGACGTTCTCTAATCTGGGAAACCGGTCACGGTATTTGGTACAGCCGTAATGTGAATATGAATAGTGGATGTGGGCTGCAGCGTTCACTAGTAATCCAAGGCCAAAGAGGGTGATGTATTTCACTGGAAAGAGGTTAATAAATTTGAGCACTTAACGCTTAATAGCCAATTGATTTGAGACTTTTATTTTGTAGGTAGTAACCCTATAAGAGGTTTATAAGGCCCATTCACTGGAACGTTTACCATATGCGTTACATCGAATTCGTTTGATTAGTGATGGTAGTCTAGATTCGCTTAAAATATTTTTTACTCGTCTTTGTTTTAATACTTTATTTGCGTGAACTAAACGCACACTCAACCCAATTTTTGGGTCTGAAAAACGATCCAAAAATCGCTTCAAAAAGCGACTCAAGAAATGCCCTAAAAACGCCCAAAAATCATCCCAAAAAACGCCCCAAACTACTCAAAAATTTACCGGAATAAATAAAAAAGACGGCCTAATGACATCCCCTGAAATAAAATCCGTATTATGATTTTAGGTTTGCATTGTTCAGTTTTGCTCTTTCCGACATACACATCCATTTGTGCTGTATGACTTTGCAAAAGTCTCGTTGCTTCACAGTAGTAAAGACACCACCAAACCTTTTTCTGTCAGATTGTCAGAATAAGTCTTAGACAAGGTGACACACATCATGTTATTTGTTTAACCTAATACTCGAAAGAATTGTACGTAACTGGCAATCACACATCAGAAGTACCTATAGTTCGAGCAATTGCAATTACATTGCCAAGCCTTCAGTGAACCCTGTCTTCATTGCGGCCATCTTATTTAAAGGCTTTTGTGTCTTCACTTCAAAACGGATGTCGACACAAACAACCTATCTGTCAAGTAGATGTATATTTTTGTAAATTTGTGAAATTTCAGTAAAAAAAAAAATAATCATTAACGACATTCACCTCAAGTGTAGGTCACAGTTGATAATTTATGATATAACAAATTTTACTACAATTTAAGATGATTATTTTTACCACGGAACGTTTTGTACACAATGAATCGTTTTCAAACTTCACCTTAAGAAATTTTTTTAGGTCGGAATAGGCACTCTAATAATGTGCACAATCGCTATTGTGAGTTTGTTAAAGTAAAACTTGGACACTATAAACGCCGCACTACTTTGCGGAATTTCACAATTGCGAATTTCGTATGGGAAATATAATCATTCGGCTTTACTAACAATCATTTTGAAAATTTGCGCTAAATATTTTGTAAATCACGGTGGGTAATTTTATATGGTAAACTCTGCCATTGTGCTGTACTTATTTTAATGTCAACTTTAAGTTTACGTAAACTCACTATTGCGACATTTGTATGAAAAATATACTACTGTGAACTATTTACTAAAATTTAAAGTGGAAACTAATAGTTTCTATTGGTAAAGCGCATTGTGAGTTCGTAAAATTTACCTTGGACACTGAATATGATTATTAGTATCGCGCATTGTGAATTAATTAAATGTAAAGTCGGAACCCAAAATGTTTATTGGTAAGGCCCAAAGCAATTATTGGTACCTCACATTGTGATATTGATAGTAAGGCGCTTTGACAACGTCTGAATTATAAGTTTTCTTTCCAGCTGCCAATTTGCCATTCACAATATTCACAAACGTCAAAATGGGTACAGAGCAAACTCTGACAACGTCTGAATTATCACTTTTCATTCCACCTGTCAATTTGCCCTTTTTACAAGTGCAATATTCACAAACGTCAAAATGGGGACAGAGGAAACTATTTATATGCACTGATGCCAACACATTAATTAAGATAACATTAATAATTACAAGATGACCAGACCAGTAACACTTTAAGTGAATGTCAAATTATTTATACATACGTAGTTGAACAAATTCCGCCATACAAAATCATTAATTTTAGTGTCCAGGCTAAAATTTTTCACACTCACAATGACATGATTTTCTATACAAAATTGCATATCTATTGTGACCTAGAAAATATTTAATGTGAAGTTTAAAAATGTTTATCGTGGTACCTAAATTTGTAGGTGTTTGACATTTTTCGTTTAAACGTCAAAAAAGCTTGTATGACCGGACCAGTGTTTTGTTCAAAATTAAACAGTGCACAATCTTCCTAAAAATAATTTTCAACCTTTGCACTAATATTTTTAAGGACATAATGGATAATTTTACATAAGCAATGTCGGCATTGTGAGTTTGTAAAATTTAACCGCAACAATACCTTTAATTACCGCGCCTTTTTTTTGGATTTTGCAAATAAATTTGATAAACACCTAGATTTCCGTCCTGCATTGTTTTTAATTTTTTTTTTACACTGTTAAAAACTGTTATATTTTCCTAAAGTTTTTTAGTTGTCTTGGATTTTTCTTCTTCTCATTTTGACACTGACGTTGTCGGGGAGGAAGTACCCTATAGAAGCGGAAAAGTCAAAAATGTAACCAAATTAAAATGTATTTTATCAACAAGAAAGAACAGAACCCGTCCGTCTCCGTCAATTACAAGTGCGGCAAATGAAAGGGTGCTCAAGTGGACCGCCCTTAACACTTGAGACCCAAACGGTCAGAGGAAATAAGCGGGACTTGATTCAAACATCACATTGTGCCTGACAGCATGGATTCTATGGCATGAGTTTATCGTAAGTCAACGATCGAGTCATGAACCCTGCCCCATCGAAATAGGGCATTACATCAATGCTCCGGCTGGACTAACGCATTTCATATTTATTGACAGATTTATGCCCCTATTATCGTTAGCGAGTCGAACAAAATATAAAGCGAATGTGACTTATTTGTATTATGGTTAGCGAATTGAACAAAATTCATTCGCCTGAACTGTCAAACCGCTGGCGAATTTAAAGTCGCCTTATTGCGGTTTGCGAATTTATGAAATATCATTCGCCTAAAACTTTAAATTTTGGCGAACAAAACTATTGGGTGAAACCTGAGGCGAATGTAACTTATGAATGAAATTTCAAGAAAAACGTATAAAACCCATTCAATTCATATTTCTACATACATATGGAACAAAACCCAGCCATAGCCAAAGGGTTGGTACAATTTGGAGCTTCAAAACAATCCAATAAAGAATATTTTATATTCAAGGCACACAAATTTTTCATTTTGAATTCCTTTTTTGTTGACATAAATGTTCGAATTGTCGTTTTGGTGCTGTCATTTTCGTTTTTATTATATAGGTAGCCTTTGATTTCTAGACGAATGAATTAGTTCGCCGACAATAATCGTACAAGGCGAGTGTTTCGACAACTGACTCGATTTACGCGAATAATTCGACTCGCTAACGATAATAGGCCTATTAAATGGAAAAAATAACCACTGTGAACTACTTAAATTTAAAGTCGCGACTAAAAATGTTTGTTGGTAAAGCCCTTTGTAATTTGTTCACTCACAAGTCATCTCTACTTATCCTCGTATGTCAAATGCACTTAAATCAATATGAAACCATCCAAACATTCACTTGTCAGCTGATTTCAACTAACCAATCCCCTCGTAGATTCACTGATAGTGCATTTTTTTGTATTTCTATATCTTTTTAACTAGATTCAATTTTAAACTCATCAACTGAAAAGTGAATGAATCACGCGATGCCCATTGTCAGTCATTGCTATACACTGGTGCACTGATGGTGCTATGGTAATGTCATACAAAGAAAGTCTTGTTTGTTTTTGCCTTTGTTCCGGCTTTCACTTCCACAAAAAGACAATAAAAATGACGAACTAAAACTTATGATGCGAAACTTCCTTACATTGGATCATATTTCAACCTGCGACCGTTTATATTATTAACGTCACAGAAACCTCAAGTTAAATGTCCGAAGACGTCGGCTGTCGATCACACAATGACTTAGATCGAACCTCAGCAAACCATTTCACACAGAACTGTGGCAAACAGTGGGACTGAGTATAGGAAAGGTTTTTTCTTTGACGAATCTTGGTTTGGACCGAATTATTCTGGTTATGTTCGCGTTCGGGACGTATAACAATTATGTAGGTATCTTTTGTAGAGGTCGATTAATCTTTTGTGGTTGATTTAAATTGATATCAATAAGACTAATGTTGTTTGACGCGCCATCTAGCTTTTGCAGTGAGTATATTTAAACGAATTTGTGGTTTGGCAGCGAAATGTGTATCCGTGGGCTTCCCCAAGAAGTGAGTGACTGGTTTTCTCTGCCCAAAATGTACCCAAATGGGTTTAAATACAAACCACAACAATTATCAGGCCAAAAATAAATCAAGTCACTCATTATGGCACAATTTCAAATTGGGAACAAATGATGACAAGGAATTAGTGTTATATTTTTTTGAGCCGTTCGATGACGATTTGAGAGTCGAAATGATACTGCACCTTTCGATAAATTTAAGGGACTCAGATTGTTTTGTTTGGTGTGCGGGCTTTCTTTAAATAACTAAGCGGTACACGGTCATAAAAAAATGAAAAAACATATATTTGGAGTAAGAGGTCGAAATAGACATTCTAGATCCGAGGGCTAGCTTCTGCCAAAAATTCCATTTATCTCAGTTCATATTTTGTCGTCAAATGAAAGGGAAATACAGTTCACGACGGATAGAAGAAACCTCTAAAATCCTGTTGTCAATCTCCTCAACCACTCAACAGATTTCGATGGCATTTTGTGGGTGTATGGCAATCAATTGTGACGGAGCACATTTGGTCGATATCATCTTCTCGACTTGACCAAAAAAATTCTAAAGGTTCAAATAAACATAATCAAAAAACAGAATCGAAGTTTTTCATTTAGAAAAAAAAATTAGAGCCAAACAACATCGGATGACTTCTTTTGGTTTGGTAGTTAGTTACAGTTTGAAAGATAAAGGGTTTTCCAATAAGAGGTGTTATTTTGGTATTCAAAGAAAAATGTCATTTTTTGAGATAAATGATCGGATGTTTATTTAATAATAAAGAGGAAGGTATGCCGTTAATAATGAAAAACAACATCAGCCAAATGGCCACCACGAGCACGCATACAGGACCATATCCTTTTCATATAATTTTCCATAACCAAATCGCAAAGTGGCTGCCCTGTGTCCTCGATAGCCTCACGAATTTTATCTTTGAGGTCTTGAATCGACGCTGGGCTGTTGGCGTAGACATTATCTTTCACGTGGCCCCAAAGGAAGAAGTCGCAAGGTGTTAAATCACAAGATCTCGGTGGCCAATTGTGATCACCTCTTCGAGAGATAACACGGTCCGGAAAAGAGCAATGGTTTCGTTGCTTGTGTGACACGTAGCGCCGTTTTGTTGAAAGTAAACGTTGTCCAGATCAATATCATCCAACTCCGACCATAAAAAACGTTTGTGGAATGCCGAATTCCAAAGAACGATGAGGAATGGACAAACCTAGGTTTCTTCAACACTTTGGGCTATAGCACCAATATTCTCAGTTGTTCTTGAGCGACGTGTACAGGTTTTATTCTTCACATCACTAACTTGTCCCAACATCTCGAATTTTTCCAACAATTTCTGTATTGCGGTCCGACAAGGTGCTTCACGACGACCAAAAAATGCTTTGGTTTTGCGAACTGTGACTGCAAGATTTTAACCATTTTGTAGTGAATTTTAATAATTTCAATGCGTTGTTGAATCGTGAATCGTTCCATTTTTAGTAATGGCGTAGTTTCTACTTGTCAAATGTCAAAGAATAAAAGCTTCAAAAGTGACAGCTACCGAAATGGCGGGTCAATTACAATAACACCTCTCATTGGAAAACCCTTCATATTTGGCCCCGATAGGTGGCGCCATTTTCGATCTCCTAAACCATTCACACGATTTCAATGAATTTTTGTGGATGTGTATGGTTGGTTGCAACTTGAAAATGGATAATAAAATGATTCTTATATCCAAATTGTTCTTATATGCGAACACGTATATAGAGGAGGTGTTTCCACATGGGATTCTTTTTCTTTTAAGCAACTTGTTTTCACATGAGTATTTCTTATATCCGTCTTGGACTCTACAATTGTCATTATCAGTGGTTGTCCACACAATCGCCTTACTTATTATTATGTAGCATTTATAATAGATCACCACGAAACTTCCGACGATTAGTTATGCTTGCGGGAAACGATAGCATTAGTCAGTGACATTAATTCATATAGGTTTGCTAATTAGTTCTAACTAGAAGGTGCTAAAATTAAAAATGCCACCGCAGCGGGGGGTTTACATAGAGTTTTTTATTTGTAAAGGGCGCGTGCCAAGGCTTTTATGGTTCCTTTTAATTCGTGTAGCTTCTTTAGAAGCTTAAACCAGCTGACATCTCAGCCTGCGAGTCAGTGTCAAGTCGTAACATCGATAACCACACTGATCTGTGATCTGTTTAGGGAAATTTCGATCCTTTCAGGGTTTCAAAAATTTGTTTGCGTCCGTTTCACACTATTCGAATGCACGGTTATAAGAGAATAACAAAAATACCGAGTTGGCTTTGTCCAATATTTTAACGCGAACATTTCTTTTTATCGGATAAAAACTGTCAAGACATGTAAGGAGTGTTCCGTACTTCCCCAAAGGAACAATTTTTCGCACTGATTTTCACATATTTCCGGTTAATACATATGTGCAGACTTTTCATGATGTAAAAGCGATAGGCGGTTAAATACATTTCTGTCAACACTTTGGGCCTTACTAGTAAAAAATTGCGCAACAGGTACGTAGGGACCAGTGGTCCCAGATTGAGTGGAATTTTTTAAAGAAAAAGGGGAAAAAAAGGGGAAAGCTTAAAAAAGGGGAAACAAAATTAAAAATCTCTTTGAAACTTCAATTGCTTAAAAGTAAAATTTAAACGCGTTTCCATTAAAAAAAAATTTCAAACTAAACTCTGAATGAAATGTAGATAAGAATTTTTGTGTATTTCAATGCATTTACCTCGATTTGACGTTTTATCTTATAGAGAAGAAAATCATTTTCAATTCAAGTTTCATATAAAAATACATAAAGGCAAATTTGACAAGGGAAAAAAGGGAACTTTTTTCGAATTTTTGGGAAAATGATTGCCTTTGCTGATAAAAAAAAATGGGGAAAACAGTCTTCACAGTCTGGGACCCTAGGCCTATCTTCTCCCAACTATTCGTTTTGTGTGCGGTTTTTTTTTGTCATTTTTGGGTCGAATGGAAGGGATTTACAATTTAATGCCGAGTCCAATCGGCTAATTGAGAAGCTCTTTCGTGACAGTTATACTCTCGGATGTTTGTCTGACGTTAGCCAGAGGCAGCGTAGTGGAAAAAACCTGGAATTTGGGGTTTTTTGGGGTCGTACTAATAATCATATTTAACACTAAATATTTTCTAGGTCACAATGGGTCATTTTATGTGGAAAATTCCGCCGTTGCGAATTGCCTGGTTATTAGTACCGCACTTTGATTTGTCTGCACTTTTCTGTAGACCCTCTCAAAAGTTGTTCACTTTCTGATACTTCCCATCTATAAATGTTGGGCCCATACATACACAGTGTCTTTTCAAAAGGGAGTTTTCAGTATTCTAGGATCTCACCCGCAGATTTCGCAGTAGTATTCCTAAAAAGACGTTTTTTTAAATATAGACTAAAGATAAAAAACACTCATCAATATAAAAGCCTATAAAACAGTCCAATTTAAAACTTATACGGGTTTCATTCAAATACTCTCCCACTCTCCCACTAGTTGGGTCAATACCCGCATCTCTGCACGTGTTTTCTTTGACTCGATGAAGCATCATCAACAACTCTGATGAATCTTTATTTATTATATCACTAAAAACCGATTCACAGTCACCTCCATCGTCCCACTAATGTAATATAACTCAGCTTGAGCGATCAAATATTCATTACCAATACACTAAGTCTCTCATTATAAGATTTTCAATTATGTGCATATGCTTTCACTTTCACACACAGAAAATAGAAAAAATAAAACAATTCACTGAAATGACATGTAATTTACAACTTCCTTACGTTTTGCCATCCCGACCATTTCTATAAACCGTATATTATGAATGTACAACTCGAACCTAAGATCTCAACACGAATGTCCGAAGACGCCGACTGATGATCACGAAATGACTTACATCCAAACTTGAGCCAACGATTTTATAAGACCGTGTGATTGATTTTTCGGGAGTCACGACTTGGCCCAGGTCATTCTGAATTCGTTCATTCATACAGACATCTGATTAGATAATCAGAAACTCACTTTAAAAAAAAATATTGATCTAGCTCTTGTGTTGCTGTTAGATAAATATTTTTAATTTGAACTGCTTGACGCAGTAGCTCGTCGTTATGTAGCATTAAATCGACGGTAAAAGTGTTAATCTTGTGTCATAAAGGAATCCCCATCATCGAAGGAGATTGGCTTCTTGTGATTTTGCTTAATCACTGCCATATCGAAACCGGAAGCCTAAAATGTACAAAATCCGTTCGAGCTTAACACTCTAAACCGGTTGTCCAGTCATAGCCTCTGGCTAAAATATCCCCATTATGCTTCCAAAACCTACAAAGGTGTTAACAGCTCAAACCAAATGTTTACACCAATTAGGCAGTCAAGTGTGTCGTTTGTTATAACTGAGCTTTATTGACGGCTTAATTGTAGCATGCGCGTGTAGGCATATTTGTACCCACGATCGAGGCCGAATCGGGAAGAAGTTTCAATTAAAAGTTGCGGAACGGCAGTATTTATATTACATATCTATGGGGAATTGGGACTTTTTAGTTTAGGGTACGAGTATGTTGACGGCGTACTTATTTTTTTACCTTTTATTTGGGTTTTTATATGGCGTCCAAACTTTTGCGAACGTTGCTTATTTTAATCACATCCTTGATGGAAGTGTCGCTTATTTATAAAACTGTAGGGGGTTTTTATATCTGTACTAGTTGAAGTGAAAACTCCTGAAGATATTTCGATGAAACTAGTTTCGAAACGGTTTCTGATGCTCCGATAAGTCTAAAGGACATTTCGTTTTTTGCCAGTCCCACTTCTTGGGCACGTTTATTTTTTCTGACTTCACCTTAATTTGCCATTACACAAGTAATTTTCGCTCATTTTCTCGTGCTTTTTAACCGATTTCGTTGAAAAATCAGCAATTTGTAGCAGCAAGTGGTTTGAATTAAGCGATTTAGTTTTTATTCATATTTTAAATTCTGTTTAAATATAAGTATACCTACAGCCGGCAAAAAGAAATTACAAAACCCAGCCAGCTAGTTCAATTTAAAGCTATGAAGCATCTTCGTAACAGCTTTCCAAATGGTCGGTGGTAAAATTCTGTGCTAGGGGTATATCCCCTGTTGAAGTATCTTACAAGACTCTAACGTGTTTGCTTGTGACCAGAGGGCCTGGCAGCATGAACAGACAAATGAACCTTGCCGCTGTTTTATTTAATGCAACCCAAAAATATTAGTAAGCCTGAGTGGTCCAGGATTTCGAATAGGTACCCCTTTAAAAAATAAAAATAAAGTGCAAAGTACTTGTCTTTCCGGCTCGCATCTTCCATGTACTTCCTTTCTCTAAAGGGTTCATTTGACCACTGGGACTCATACAGCCGACTCATGCCGACAAAGTATTGTACTCGCAGCGCTGCAATTTTCTTCTTGCTCAACATCCTTGACTTCAAGTTGAGTATAGGTTTCAAAGTCTTGTTGAATGGGAACGGGACCAGCACCCTTTCGAATAAAAAAATAAGCAAAAGTTGTGTGTAACAGCAGCGGGCATCGCAATCAGTTCTTTTCCCCTTTTAACTAACACTACGTCCAATCTGTATCATTCTACAATGAAACGAACTCTGTCCCCAATCTTCGACTACGTCCTTAAAGGAGAGTAAAGCTTGGTTTTCTTTTTCTTTCAACCGCAATAGCTTAATTTACATTACGCTCAAAATTCGGTGTCAAACACAGCACCAATCAACACGTTTTTGAAAATATAAAACTGGCAGTGGTAACAAAATACAAAACAAATTCTGTCACTTTTTTTCAGCGAGAAATTCATTTTTACTCACTTGCATACTCACTCACTTACATACTTACTACTTTACTAAATTACTTACTCATCAACACTCAGAAAATAAAATTGTAATGCCAACAATTTTCGTTGGTTAAAATGAACCCAAATATCAAAAAATTTTATTGAAGAATGAAATTGTTGACAATGATGTAAGAAAATAGTTATGGAGAGTATAACATTCTTAGGCTGAATACTTGATTCTTGAAAACTTAAAAACGAGTTCTTGTTATCAACAATTTCATTCTTCAATCATAAATTTTGAATATTTGGGTTCATTTTAACCAACGAAAATTGTTGGCATTACAATTTTATTTTCTGACTGAACTCACTTATACTCACTGGCTAACATATTAACATACTTACTCGTTTATGTACTTGCCTTACGTACCAACTCACTCTCTCACAAGCTTACTATTTTAGATACTTGCTTGCTTAGGCGAACCAGGCCGTCTTGAATAAGCTCGGTTATTAGCTAACTGGCCCCCAAAAAGATATTTTTTACCTTTACGCGCTTCCAAGCAATGACTTCCTCTACTATTTATAGGTATAGGTTGACAACATAACCATATACAGCGACGTTAAACTACCGTCGGAAGCTCGACAAATGTTACCATCCTTAGAGCAACTTTAGCAAGCTCTACCGCTGTCTCCAGGTGCTGAGATTATGCAACTAACACACAATTCGCTTTCCCAATTATGATAAAGTTGCTGTTGGTGTTTTCAATCCTTTTTATATGACTTCTGCACATTTAAAACTTTAGTCTTAAGTCTACTAGATTTTTCTGGCCTGCATTTCCACTTTTTATAAAATCTAGATTGGTCACACCATTTTTGCAACTTCAACCTACATAGCCTACAAGAAAACAACAGCTAACGTGATCAACCTAGGGCGATAACAATCCAGACATTTGACGCTACGTTCGCCTTATTTCAGACTTTTTAGAGTTTTTTCAACATTTTTAGTCTCGACTTTAAAATTGCAAAAGCTCACAATTGCAAAATTTGTATGGAAAATATAGCCGCAGTGAACTACGAAAATTTAGAGTCGAGACTAAAAATGTTTACTGCTAAGGCCCTAAATCTGTTGCATTTAACATTTTGTAGGTTACTCGCGTCTTTTGATAAAGTGTGCGGACAAGTCAAGGGTTTATTGTTATAAACATTTTTAGTCGCTACTCTAAATTTTCGTAGTTCACATTGGCTATATTTTCCATGCAAATTTTGCAATTGTGAGCTTTTGTAAATTTAAAGTGGAGACTTAAAATGTTTATTGCCAAGGCCGATAGTTTATGATCTATAGCTTGTCGTATACTATTTTTGGTTCATAGAGGAAGATGTTTTTCACAAGCCTACGCATAGATGCCGACTAAATACACGGTCTTGAGTGCTAGTTTCGTCCTACACCCAGACAACGTACTAAAACATTTTTCAAACCAACTTTTCTGAACTCACAATGAAATTTTCCATGAAAAGTTGGCAATTGTGATCTAGAATTATTTCCAATAAGGTATTTGTACAGGATCAACAGCGCGACACTTACATTCATTGGGGCTTACCAATAAACATTTTTAGTTCCGACTGTATAAATTTAAGTAATTCACAGTGGCTATATATTTTCCATACAATTTCGCAATTGTGAGCTTCCGCAAATTTATAGTCGAGACTTAAATTTGTTATTAGTACGACGCATTGTTTGTACATATCAGCAATAAACAATGGCGAACTTAACCATATAAAACATCTCGATTGTGACCTACAAAATATTTAAAGCCGAGGTTAAAAATGATTCTTAGTATGGTCTGGCAAAAAAGACATCGCAATTCACCTAAACGGTTTAGAAAGTTCGATTCCAAAAACGTAGGTACTTCATGGCGTTGAACCGATTACGATATTCCCTTCTCTCAGATATGACCCTCTGTTATCTGTGTTAAAAGTTCAGGGCCAGTAACCATAACCACCCCCATCGTATCTTAAAGAAAAAGCTTTCGAATTCGCTCTCCGCATCAGTACGCCAAAGCTCAGTCCCAATACGTCTGCGCTGTTTTTTTCCTTCGTTTTCTTAAATTCTCATCAACCCCTTTCTCCTGCACAGAGCCCACATTGTCAACTCTCGAGCACTATCCCATTTGTCGATGTCGCTTGTCAGTTGGACTTTTGACTTGACACTGCGTTTACAAGCTGCTCGTTTACTCCCGCAATTCGAACGCGACAGTGAACTTGAAATATTAAAGAAAGAAAAAAAATCTCAGCACATAAGCATTTTACTAATTAACACCCAGTGGTTTTATTTTTAAGTTTTACCGTGTAATTGTTAGAAACGAAAACAGCAAACAAAAAGAAAATATACATAATACAGTATACACACATCTCCGACGCAGTGATTGAGAAAATATATTGCAAATAGGCAAATTCTCTATATCTGCGAAGGGAAGTAAAAATCGAATACCTAACGATGATGAACAATGGTGGGGCGTACGGTGGTGGTAAAGCTGGAGGGACATTTGATCCCATCACCTTTGCACAAAGGCCACAGGTTATCCTGCGTGCCTTGTGTTGGGTAGGTTTTCCATACCAGAAACACATTTTACTTTTATTTATTTCTATATATACCTATTGGAATTAATTTTGTGGCGTGTATCGATTTTCCACTCTGATTCTGCTGTACACAATAATTGCTCACTACCTTGGAAGGAATTCGAGGGTGGCAGGTTGGTATTTGGGTGGCCAATACTAATAATGCTACAAGTTCATTCCGAAAAAGTTTTCACCACTCAAGCACCCATTGAAGAGAGTAACTTTCCACTGCCAAGAAGGACACTCGAGTAATCTCACCATCCTCCACAAAGACTAAGATTAGACCGAAATAGGAATAGGAATCTTCTTCTTCGTGTTGACGTTATTCCCCAAGCAGCTTCTCGTTTGTCGTAATCAAAATATTTTGAAAGATGTTTGTCAGATGGAAGCTTGCAGAATTTGAAACAGAAAACCTCCCTTGATGGGCTTGTGTGGAGTGAAGTCCCCTCGCTCTCTCTTTCTTGGTTTCTGTTTGTCTAAGTTGCTGGTATTCGCTCTCTTAGGGCCCCGATTCATGGTGGCATAGAAAGTAGGTCAACATTTTTGAATACTCGAACAAGAGGGAGATTCGCAAGCTTTGGGTATTCCTTTTGTGTTTATCCAGCTATGTCCATTAAAACTAGATTTAACCTCGAAAACGGAGAGCAAAAAAAAGGAACATGAGCAGAGTATCTATAGTGAAGTGCATATACTCGTCGAATTATTCATCTGGAGGTCATGGTGGCGCAGACCACCTACGTCTGTATTGGAATAAACATTATATTGCAATCGAATTAATAATACATGAGATCATTCTTGTGTAAGGCGATGCAAAATTAATGAATTGCATGAGACTTTGTTTCTTTGTTTGTTCTAATTACACATTCTTGTAAGAATATTACACTGACCGTGGCTAAATTTAGATTGGATTCATCGGACTTACTTGCAAAATATGAGCAAACATTTGCGTTTCATGACAGTCGACGGTGGGTGCCTAAAAATGTACGCAGGGTACCCGCGTGTGTTGGTCTTTTCCTTACACTGGTAGGCGATGATCGATTTTTTTTCTAACGAAAGGTCGTCTCATCCTAATTTTATTTCAAATCTATTTTTATGGAGAACTTTTGAAAGGGTGTTAACCTTGCTTAACAAACCATTTTGCATAAGTACGTATTTAGTGCAGGTTACATAATCATCATACAGAGGAGAATATATGGAGTGTGACTATAGTTCAATGCATCTAATTTAGAGATCAAACGTTTGCATTTGTTCGGGTCAGAGCAACGATTGAATGAACAGCCACTTCTCATCGGTGGCACTCGCAAATGATTTTCCGTTTCTACGAAATTATGGAATAAAAATGTAAGGCCCAAAATTCATAATGTTGTCGATAGAATGAAAGCAGTGTCCATGGCCGCGTATGTGTGCATATTACTGACTGCACATATAAATGTGTTCAGCAGTTAACGCTAAGAATATAAACTGTGATTAAAAAATACAACTAATTTTTAAGGGTGGCAATAACATTTCCCTTTGATATTCTGATGATATCGTCTTCCTTCATCATTTTTTTACTGGGTTTCATACGAGCTCATTCGAACTTTGAACTGTCAAAAAAGTTTGTGTTTCTCTTTTAACTCTCGAGTCTGTGTTTGTTTGAAATTCGGAGCATAATTATGGAGCTCACTCTTTGAGTTCAGAATAAATTTACTGTCAGTCTGAGTAAGAATCTGGACATAACATATATTGACAGCTAGCTATACGGTTGCTGATCGGGAATGCCAATCCAATTTTGTTAAAAAGTATTGCAGACTATTATAAATCCAGCAAATATTGCTCATGAGTTGAATTTTTTTCAGTCGTGTGACAACTAGTGATCAAATGTGTTTTATAAATTAATGCCATCGTTTTGAACACACCCGGCTTAGAATGTGCTTGTGGTTAAGCTCTGTTCAGTGATTTCTATAGTCATATTCAGATACCTACCGACATGGATCTAAAAAGTGATTAAGAACAGTCCTACTATTTCTTGTATTATATGTAGTAGTGTGACATAGTAATAAATAAATTTACTGAACGGAAGAATCCAGAAGAATTTTCAGACATTTTGTTAATTGAATGTCAGTTAAAATGAGCACAAACACGTAGAATTAGTTCATAGTTATTTATGCGACGATGTATTTAAAATGTCTTTTTATTTTCCTTCTGTCTGAAAATCTGTCCAATCGATAAAGACCGAACAATGAAAATCGAGACAAATTGCGTCAAACACCTGTCAAACTAAGCAAAGCTGGTGTTTTCGACGTACCCAGTAGGGTTGCTTGACGTGGGCCCTAGTGCGCACTGAGTTAACCCTCATGTGTTGGATATAGCACTGAACTCGCCCTTTTACTGAAAACCTGTGTTTGACATGGCTTCTTGGGCACCCTAGTTGTGCCCTGAACTGACCCCAGTTAATTTGTGGGAGCAAGAATTCAGTGCTGAGTTTTGCTGCCATTTCGCTTGCTGACATTTATTTTTAAACTAGTCATCTACATTGCGAACACTTTTATCAATTATTTGCATTATGGCCAACCCAAATTCAGAATTTAGTTCACTCATTTTCAACAATAAACGGGAAAAACTTTTCCCAAAAGCTAAATAGTTGTCAATATCAACAGCTGACGGACATTTTGCGTTCGATATAGAAGTCGAATTTTCAGGGTTGTACAGGCTTTTTGACAGGCGTGAAAACTAGCTGACACTTCTGAGTGTGCACTAGTGGGCACTAGTGCTAGCCACGTCAGAAACCTAGTATTTGCCCCTTTTTTGGTTTGCTTGGATTATTAAAGTATTCTCCGTTTTTAAATAATTCTTACTGAAATTCCTACCTTCCTGACATTTCAAAGTTTCAACTGAAACATTTTGTGTATATGTGACAGCTAATTACACTTTCTTATTTTGGAAACATCTGCTAGGGCTCTAATGTTAGCAGAACAAAAGTTACATTGTGCAGTACATAAAAACAAATTCTAGTCTCGATCTTACATAAATACGGTTATGCCATATTTCCAAATTTGTACGAAAAATATTCCAATTGTGAACACCTTAAATTTTAAGACGAAACTAAAAATATTTCTTGGTCAGGCTGTTCTAATTTTCCTTAGGAACCTACGTTTCTCTTCACTAGAAATTTAAACAATGGGTTTGTTGCGAATTTGGTAAACGATCTTCGTTACTTTTGTTGGTTTTTCCATATTTGATTTCCTTTATTTGAATTGCAGTTTCATTGACAGCTCGTTTCTAGTCTCTTTCCTATTCAATCTAGCGGGTGTAATTGAGAATTAAACTAACGTTAACGTTAACGCGATCAATGAAATAGACCCATTGAAAGTATGTGTAAATACTTGCGATAGTGACCCGGCAAAATTACGTGCCAATTTCACTTTTTATGTCCGTCATTTTTGACGTCTGACAGGAAGAATTAGACTTATGTCGTTTTCCATTGGGACCACTAAAAATCTTTTTCAGATCTCAGATTTATCGCGGCTCATGGAACATGCAACGAAATTGATCTGCTTTTGTGAATGGATTAGTGCGTTTTTTGACAGCAATATCAGCTGTTCAAATTGCATTCGCTTTTGCAAAAATCTGCTATGGATATGGACTTGAAAAATGTTTCCCCTGTTGTAGACACAAATGGAATAGTTTCGGTGATTCGTAGTTTCCAGATGATGAGGAAGATAATAAAGATAATAATTCCTCCAACATTATATCAATTGCTTTTTATGTATTTCTTTATTTTGCTTTTCACCAAACTTTGCGCATTTGTTTTCAAAGCAAACTTCTTTCAATGACGTGAAACAGCTGTGGGTATTTGTGGCAGTATGTGTAAATCTGAAAAATTATCGAGATCTGCAAAAAGTGCTCCGAATCGAAAAAAAGATTGATTTTTTTTCCCAATGGAACGCGAAAAGTGATTTAGATCAAAAAAAAGATTGATTTTTTGTCCCAATGGAAAACCACATTAGTCCAATGGCTGTATTTACCAATCACAGTTGATCTGGCAACAGTTGTGATCTGTAAGCCTTTCAAATAAGTGACACTTCTCACTAAACAAATTCTCCTCTCCCATTTTCTGTACCTCAAATAGAGTGCGTTTCCTTCAGTATAACTGCTGAACTAGAAGGGGGTAGAAAAAACCTCACGCTGTCAAAATTACTACTCTCAAACAATGTTTGTCATTGTCAGCCCTTGACGCAAGATGTTGTAGGTAGTCGAAAAAAATTTTTAGTGTATTTTCCAGGTATTGAAACTGAGACTCCTCGCTCCGCAATTCAGCTACTGCGACCACATGTCATGCTCAGAAGTCATTACTGATTACGTTCATTAATGAACAAGCTCATAAGTCGTAATATGCATCGACACTTAACATTCATATTTGAATTCCCGAAAAACATCCGCGTGTTGCTTTCTTTTTATCGATTTTATAGGTTGTTGGACGACTAGAACAAGCTATGATAGAAATCTCTTTCTGTTCCTTGTTTTTTTAGCATTTAAGCACTTACCGCTTCAGTTTTTTCTTTGTTCAATGACCACTTCGACCTCTCAGACCTGTGCCATTAACTGCAATAAATACTTCTTAAATAAAGGAAAATATCTAAGCTATTGATGTTACACATTTAGCACTTTCCCTAAATTTTGTAAAGGGACCTGGTTTCCCTGCCATACTTTCTAAAAATAGCCCAAAGTAATGCTAATAGGACCCAATGGTTAGCCAAGCGTGAGCTCTCGCGTTTTTGTTTTGATTATTAATATTTGTCAAGTATAATGGTACCTACCCTCAAGTTCAATTGTTCGATGGGAACTCTCCTATGCCTCATGACAAGATAGGTTAGATTTCGAAACCCCAAAAAGAGAAGCTGCTTTCGAAATACGATTTCTAGTGCGCATTATTTAATAATTGACTTTACTCACATTAACCTGGCTTTCCAATGCAGTACAGACCCTTCTTAATCATTTTTCATTATCTCGACACTACTTTATCGACTTTTGTGCACCACGATTTTGGCAGCATTATTGCATAGCCGTCAAATGAGCTGCTCTATGAATATATTCGAACTGCAACTCCCTTACCACCCACAGCCAGTAATAAAACCTTCGCGTCTCGAGCCAGGAATTCCTCTTCGATTCGATAACTCTTGCGACGTATTTTGTTCCTTCCCCATGCCAAAACCAACCGACAACTGCAGACACACAAGACGCAAGACGCAACCCTCCATACACCCCACTCATAAAAAATCCAGAATTCTATTGTAAACGCCAACGCCAATGGGGCGCCATGTCGCCTATGCTAAAATTATACACCAGTCTATTCCCCTTTCCTACAGAAGTGCGTAAAAGCTGTTGGCATCACATCCTGCATATGAATTTTCTTTCTGTGGATTGAAACATTAAAGCAAATTACCACTTTAAGAAAATTAACGGTTTGTGACACAGCAATTTAAACGTCTCCAAAATGTCTTAATTTGGACATTGATTGAGGAGAACCTAATTTTTCAATTTAAGAACGCACAAAGTGCGTATCAAATGGGAGAACGTTTTTCGAAGGATATGCCTCCTGTTTATGTAAATTGCGTCTTTATGTGTCTGCATCTATTCTGGCAAAATCGATAATCCATTACGCACGTACGTCCTTGCAGAATCACACTGAGTTACGTCCCTTTTTCGTCGTAAACCATAATGAGAGCAACAAGCACGCCGTTTACTCACGATGTAACTTTCCTATATTTTTTTTTTGTTAAATTACTAAATTACTTTGCTTTTGGAACCTTTGAATATGGAACCAACACACAATATTGATTATTGCCTTGTTATAGCTCTTTTCGATAGTAGTCTTTGGTTGTATATCCTCGGAAGGATGGCGTGAGGAAAACGGCAAGGAAGTCTGCCTGTACGACAATGATCCGACGGCCTGTAAGTACGGAACTACAGTCGGTGTCTTTGGGTTTCTAGCGTCAATGGCATTCATTGCTGGCGAGTATCTCTTCGAACAAATGTCATCGGTGAAAAGTAGAAAACACTATGTGCTCGGCGACTTGGGATTCTCTGGTGAGATGTGAATTTAAGAAATCATCAGCGCGGCACTGAACTGTTTTGTTGTTTTAAGGTTTTTGGGCTTTTATGTACTTTGTTGCGTTTATCTACTTGTGGTCACAGTGGAGCTCGGCCCCGATGCCGCCCAATGGAGAAGGTGTCAGCAACGTACAAGCTGCCATTGTCTTTTCGTTCTTTTCAATGTTTACATGGGTATGTTTGATTTGAAGGTTTCTCTTGAATTGCTGAATGAATATGTACAACTTTTATTTTAGGCTGCATGTGCATTTTTAGCATATAAGCGTTTCCAAATCGGTGCGGAGGCTGCTTTCGCTTCAACATTCGAATCGGATCCGGCGGCTCAGCAGTACGCCAGTTATCCAATGGAAAACGAAACGGATCAGTATAGTCAGTCTCCGTTTACTGGACAACAGCAACAACAACAGGGTATGTAGTCGGGTGTCTGCTATTGTGATATAAACTCGGCCTAGTTATATGATCGCCCAAAATAAGTTTTACAGTTCTTTTTAAATACCAAATGGATATATTCACTTTATAGTGTGAATATGGGTATACTTACACAAATACATACTGCCGCGTAAATTAAATTTGACAGCCGAAAACTTCGTTGTCGCTTAAAATTGTTGAACTGCAATTTTTTGTAAATGGAACTTGACGTTTCTTAGGTAGATCATCTTTTGAAAAACTGTCATTCGATGTATTAAGTTCTCGCACTACCTAACCTTTGATTGTTCTCAACTGTGACCGAATGTGACACTTATCACAGTTTAAACCACTTGAATCTGTTTGTTATTTTCGAAAAAATAAAATTGTCATTCTGCATGTCATCCACATTGACTTACGCTAAGCTAAAAGTAGAAACAGACTTAAAGTGATCTCATTATTCCAATTTCTGACAGTCTTCGCTGACAAAACAAGGTCATGCAATAGATTTAAGTGACATATCTTATTATGATCTAATGACTAAATTATTTACCATTTTGGTTGGTTTCGACAAATATGCACGAAAGACAGACATAATGATATTTCTTATGCGATTTATTGAAATTTTATGGTAGTATTGCTGTCATTTCTTATGAATTCTCATTCATCTGTGGTTGTCATATTTTTATTAAGACAGTTGTGTTTGTCATTTTAGTTTCTCGTTTTGACATTTTGCACTTCTACCACAATCCACCAACAGGTCAAATATGGACATTTTATTCAAACTGCTAAGGTAGTTCAATGAGACACTTTAACACGCTGATCTTTTGATCGATTATGACAGCTAATCTTGTCATTTGCCTGTGGTCATTATGTTATGTGCATAATTGCCATACATTTACATATTTTTTTGTGTAATATAATAGATTGTTATAATTTCCAAATAAATATGTCTAAATTGATCGATTGCCGCTGTCATTTCGATTTCAATAACGCGTGTCCTATGTGTCAAAATCACCTCTCAAATACGTTTAGATATCTTATCGCAAGTGGTTGATTACTACATGGCAAGCCGATTTCGTTAATGTTTTATTCAAGGTCGGCTAATATTGCACCCTGATTACAGTTAAAAGAATATGTAAATATTTGAATCTTATCGCGTGACATCTGTCACAAATTAGGCGTCTGAAAAGTGTCGTTGATGATGCTGCGCAATCTTGTATGTCTTCTCAGAAATATGCATAACACTGACAAATAAACGTTATCTAATCGCACTGATTACAACATGCAACCATCGCAATCGTTTATATATTCAAATAAATTTCCTAACCTTATTTTCTATTCAATAGAAGAGTGTCTTCTATTAAATCACCGGTAAATTTGCTCCAGTCGTCTCGCGTGTGATGTGTGAATCTATTGGGACAAAATTCAGTCTTCCCTTGCACCACTCAAGCACAAGAAAATTGATATGTGTGCTAAAAAGGAACGATACAGAAACTTTCCCTTATTTAAGGATAGTAGTGGACTTTTTTGTCGCAAAAGCTGGGGTCAAATCGCGTCGCCCGTGAACGAGCTATACGTTCACAAAATTTTGTTGATTTTACATGTGAAACAAAAACGAATTCCGTCACGTAATGCTCGTTCACGGACGACGCGATTCGACCCCTGAATGTGGTTAGATAAGCTAAATGTTACAATTAGTTAGAGAGAATTCTCGTACCCCTGTGCAAAATAATATAGTACGGGAATGCAAATTTGGAAAACTTAAATATTTTTGGCAAATGAAAGTACAAATCCATTGACAGCAGCTTTTGCATGCTTCCTTTAGATTTAATCAAAATGATATTCTTGTATGTGCTCCAAAGCAATTACAGTACTGAGTTTTGACAGCTGAACAATTACAGTACTGAGTTGTGTTGAACTAAGACTTAAAACTATTTTAATGCAGTATGGGGGGGCGTTTAAGTAGCTTGTTTATTAATGTCGTTTTCCATTGGTTTCACTCGGGGATCCACTCATTCTGAAATCGAATGGAACAGCAAAACTGCCACTGACAGAATCCACCAAAGAATTGGTGAAATGCCAAAAAATAATCTACGGCTGCTGTCAGCTGACTTGTAATAAATACATAAATTGCACTTGTATGAGTGCTTCTTGAGTGGATTCTGACTTGAAATCGAGAAGCGAAATTCTATTCTCAGAATCACCATAAGAGTATTTTTGTGCCAATGGAACGTCATTTTTTCGATTCCGGACTCTCCCGGACGCTTCTTTTTGTCCAATGGAAAACGACATAAGTCTGACAGCTGGCTGACTTGATGTGTCTCAGTTTTGATTGGCCTAGATCGGCCTGTTGGACAGCTTTTTCAGTTAACGTTTATAAAGGGGTAGCCGACGAATCTAGTAAAGAAATTCGTGAATGAGTACTAAGTTGACAGTTCGCATATTTGGCTGACGTAAAAAATGTGACGTTCCCGACCAATCTAGTTTTTGCGTTCAGGTAACCTCCAGTCCAGAATCAAATTCAAGCCGTCAAAATGTTGGTATATCCATTGCCGCCTCAAAATTATTATTATTACCTACTATCCGCAGATCATATTAACCGGGCCTGGTTTATAAACATAGAAACTGCCATGCAAACAAATTACTCTTATATTGCGTTTATTCCTCATAGCTCCGGGTGAATATCAACAACCAACCTACTAAATTAAATAGCCGCACCTAGGCCTTAAGATTAAACAACCATCAAGGTAAAAAAGAAATTCATATATTTACATATGGCAATTCTTTGCCGGCAAATGTATTGCAATACAAATTATAATTTGAAAATAGTTATCGAAAAGAAAAGAGAAAATTGTTTTTTGTACTAGAATAAGAACACAAATACCTACCTATATTAATTGGAAAATTAAAAATCGCAATATGGGCGATTAATGTAATTGCGAAGAGTCCCCAGAACTTCTAACACAAAGTCAAATGTTATATTGTATATAAGAACGCTTATATGTTAAAAATAAAGTAAATAATTATAATATATATTATGCGCATCGAGTTTGTAAATTATATCGCATAAACTAACAATATCAATAGTACATAATGTTCAGCTATAATTTTAAAGTTTAATTTCTGTTATATAGCATATTTTGCTAACACATCTCAGGTCAGTGTCGTTTTAGGCAATTGGTCAGCTAAATAGAAATTGTTATTTTGATTTGTAAAACCAATCGGTAAAGGCAGATGTCGCCTGCTAAGAATGTGCTGGTATCTACCCTGAGTCTGTTTCAACAGAAATATGTTTGTTTTCACAGATTATTTGGAGACAAACTTTGGCTTTAAGCCAACCGAAGAGCTTACAGCTGTCTGACACTTGATTTGAACTTTTGCTACCCTAAAGCTTAGTACGCTGCTCGAGCTAAATTTTCGCTCCCATACAAAATGCTCTCCAAAATTTTTCTGACCTAAATCTAAGCGAACCCATTTAGCTGAGTGGTACGCAGCTCGAGCTAAATAATGGAACTTTTGCTTCAGAATGTACTTTATGTGTCTGTCAAAATGTAGCGCTCCCATTTAATGGGTCGGCACATTTTCTCAAGCTAAATTGTGACAGATTTGTTGTTCTTTTGCGGAAAAGTATGCAAGGATGAACTTTTTTATTTATTACATGGACGAGAAGTACCTAGAATCAGAAATAATTGAAATAAGAGAGAATTAACTTTTTGAAGGAAATTTTTTCAAAGAACAACTGTTTTCTGTGACACTTATCCACGGCGTACTCTATGTCAAAATTTAGCTAGGACTTTAGCTGATGTTTGGAGAGAAAAGTTGGAGACCAGATAAAATTTAGTTAAGCTCGAGCACCGTACTACGCTTAGCCTTAGGAGGGCAGTGATGATTTGACTTATGCTTTAGGCGTGGTTTACACCACGTCTTGTTGCACTCAATTGTGTCTGACAGGCATACTTTCTTATGAGCCTTTTTGCTGAGTTAGAGTCCTGGTTGCACAATGTGGTGCTAACTAGTCCGAAATGTCCTCAAATCATTGGAAACAATTTTCCTTGCACAGTAGTCAAGAAAGTTTTAGAATATTGGTTCGCAAACGTTACTGCAATGGCCGGCCTTTAAACTGACAGATAAACTTTCTTCCCCTTTTGATTGGCCGCCTTAAAATGCTCACATGTAATCAAGTTACTCATCAATCTTCTGTTATGCTGTTTATCTGCAAATTCAGAATCGACCATAAAAAAACAAAAAAAAAATAAAAAATTATCAATATTGTTATCGAACGCAATTTAGCTAACTCAATGTTGTAGAAACCTTAATGTATAGTGTAAACATGTAAAACAAAAACTATAAAACCTAGACACCAGCCAAAGAGTAGAATTACATTTTTGAATTTATCAAAAACAAAACTACCTAATATATAACATAACATATATTTTCGCTACACAACAAAAACCAAAACATTTGAAGCCACATAAAACGATGAGACATTTTCAGTGGCAAACATTAAAACCAAAAACAAAATTAAACATACATTCATAAAGTACAAAATTTCCACCTTGTTCTTGTGAAGCAAAGTAGATAATAGATAAAGCATTATAAACAACTCCAATATTAACAACAAACCAAATACCTTCATCAAAAATATAAACGAATAAGAACACAACCTAAATTAAATGTCAAAATTTCTTTTGATACGATAGATACCTACACCAAAAACTAAAACTAGACACATCCAGTCGGTTTTGAAAACAAAATGTACATTCCCAAAATACATTTAGAAAGTTCCTCAAACAGTGAAACATTATTAATTTATTTTTCCACGACATTTAACACAATGCGAATTGAAAAAAAAAAATCACCTATAAATTGCCATTTAAAATGACAAATGAAATAAAACATATTGAAAATATAAAGTAAACGTATTTGCATTCATGAGAATTATACATACCTAATTAAAAAGTAACAAAAAAACGTTAATAGGGAAACAAGTTAAATGTAGAAAGCTATAATAGTATGTTGTTTTAATTTTGAATTTAATCAAAAATCAATGTGAACGATTCATTTTGATTGTTGAGCTACATAATTTATATTCAGATGTACGTGTATAGTTTTGCAATACCGATATTATTGCTCAAGTTTAATTTAAACATTTAACAAACGATATTAGCCCTGTTTTTTTGAGCTTCGATCTCAGCAAAGCAAAGTAAAGTAGGATTTTCAGCACGCAATTACAACAACTACGCTCTACTTGACACTTCGAGACTCGCAGTAGTTGTTGTAAAATGTGTGCTGAAAATCCTACTTTACTTTGCTTTGCTGAGATCGAAGCTCAAAAAAACACGCCTATTGTTTCAAGTTCCATAGTTGATAAATTGATTAAATGTACCTACGTTTAAGAGAAATATTAAATTTATTGTAAAAGAATTGTTTTTTGTTTTTATTTTGTTTAGGTTAAGTTCAAATAAACAATTGATTTAACAGTACAAACGGGTTTTTGTATAAATTATAAAGATGCCCTTCGCCCTTGGTAAGTTAAGCTTAGTATCCTGCTCGCGCTAAATTTTATCCCCCATACAAAAATGTATACAAAGATAAAATTTAGCGAGACAGTTTAGCAAAGCAGTATAAAACTGCATTTACACGATCACGCACGCGCATTTTTGCACGAGACGTGAGAGAGAAATCCGTTTTTCCCCAGTCAATGCTAGTAAAGGAGTAAGAATGAGATCACAAATCAGACGCCTAAAGTGTCATGGATGTGCTGCCCATAATTATAGGTACGTAAAACGGAAATAAACCCAATTTCCGGAGAATATAATTTCTGTAATCACTTGAAAATATTTCTATTTCTGATTTAAAACATCTGAAATGAGAGCGATTTTGAGTTCCAGTAAATTAAACCAAAAATGAATCATTCAGTTATATGAAATTTATAAATAATTGTCCGCTCATCACTTCCGGAAGGCATTTTGTTTTATAGAAAAGCAAAATTTTGTGAGCCGTCGCTATAAAATTATCAACATGCATAGCTTTCCCATAATTCCTACCACGTAAACTAGATGGGCGACGAAAAAACGTGTCACGTTTTATTTAAGAATTTCGTGCAACTGATTGATGCATTTTTGGTTAAATTTACTGAAACTTAAAATCGCTCTCATTTCAGATGTTTTAAATCAGAAATAGAAATATTTTATTAGTATTAATAGGCGTTTTTCTTTTTTAGTTCAGAGCACAACCTGAACTGTTATACAAAAAATTCGTGTTTCTTTTTAGCTCAGATACATCAGAGCTCAGAATTTGTATTTCTTTTTTCGTTCAGAGCTCGAACAGAGCGCACTCGATGAGCTCACAATAAATTGACTGAACAGGCTGAGCGAATAGCTGATTTCACACTTCCAGTCACATTTGACAGAAAAAAAACAGGATAAACCAAAAAATTTAAATGGTGGACGAACCTTGTTAATTTGGAACTGAAAATTAACCAATTTAATAAATAACAATTAATAAATATTAAATTATGCATTTAAGACAACTATGTGCTCAAGTGTGTTTCGTAAATACCTCAGAACAATCTGAGCACACTCACTTCAGAGCGCGCTCATAATGCTCGAGCTCAGCTCTGAACTAAAAAAGAAAAACGCCTTTTTGCGTGTCAAAATATGTTAATCATCCCTATCGAGGTATCCGTTCGGAGCGGAATTTTCTCCGATTTCGTACAAATAGGGATGATTCGTTCTTTTATCGTCCTGCTAGCGCACAAAAAAACCCAATTTAAGAAGCAGTCGTTAAGATACGGACCAGCAAACCTGGCGATTTGTATTTATTTTATGATCTTTTTGTATAAGATCGGTTTGGAGAGAAGCAAGATAAGATTCTACATACTACCCCTCCACTGAGAATCTAATGGCGTTTTCGATAGAAGAAAAAGAAGAGAAGATTCTTATAAAAAAATCAAAGTGAAGAAGTGCTCTTTCTATGTATTCTATACTTACTTACTTAACGGGCTCCCGACCCGTGGAGAGTCTCTGCCTGAGACACTGCAGCCTTCCATCCTCTGCTTCCAGTTATCCAAACCAAGCGCTCTGGCATCCGCGATGGCTTGGTCTTTGAAACGGAGGTTCGGTCTTCCTTGTCGTCTCGAACCTGGCGGCTGGGATTCGAAGATCCTCTTAGCTGGAGCATTATTGTCCATTCGCTCGATGTGGCCGAGCCAATGTAGTCGACGTATTTGGCCTTTTGGACTACATCCACTTCTTGGTACAGCTCATAGAGTTCGCGGTTGTATCTTCTCCTCCATTCGCCCTCCTCGCACACAGGACCAAAAATCCGCCGAGGAATTTTTCTTTCTATTCTATGTATTCTATGTTTCATTGAAAAAAAAAGTTCACTTCCAGGTCAATTCTTAACACGACCGGTCAGCTGACAGCAGCCCTAGATTATTTTTTGGCATTTCACCAATACTTTTGTGGATTCTTTCAGAAGCAGTTTTGTTGTTCCATTGGATTTCAGAATGAGTGGATCCCCGAGTGAAACCAATGGAAAACGACATTAGTTTTGGTTGGTCTAGATCGGCCAGTTGGACAGCTTTTCCAGTTAACGTTCACGAAGGGGTAGCCGACGAATCTAGTCAAGAAATTCGTGACTGAGTACTATTGTTGTTTTCTATTGGGAGCACCAAAAATCTTTTTTTAGATCTCAAATAGCGGCTCATAGAACATGTAATGAAATTGATCTGCTTTTTTAAATGGATTAGTGCGTTACATATTTGACAACAATTTCAGCTGTTCAAATTGCATTGGTTTCTGGAAAAATCAACTATGGATATCGATAATGGAGTAGTTTCGGTGATTCGTAGTCTTCATATGCTCATCGAGCGCGCTCTGATAGCGCTCTGAACGAAAAAAGAAACACAAATTCTGAGCTCTGATGTATCTGAGCTAAAAAGAAACACGAACTTTTTGTATAACAGTTCAGGTTGTGCTCTGAACTAAAAAAGAAAAACGCCTAATAAGGCTGAATAATTCCTCCAAAGTTATATCCATTGCTAGGTATTTCTTTATTTTAGTGTTCACGAAACTTTGGGCATTTGTTACTAAAGCAAACTTCTTAAAATGACGTAAAACAGCTGTGCAAAGTATATTGGTATTAGTGGCAGGACGTGTAAATCTGAAAAAATATCGAGATCTACAAAAAGTGAACCGAAACAAAAAATATTGTAAGCCGTCAAGGGACGCCTGGCAGATGTGAAACGTCGAAATTATTTTGTGCAAGTTATATGCATAAAAGAACAGTTTACGACAGGAACTTATATTTTCTCGACCAATTTAGTTTTTGCATTCAGGTTACATCTAGTCCAGACCAATTTAGTCGACTTAAGATAACTAAATTTTTGTATGTGCTCATTTGTTGTCCTATTTGACATAGGTTTACAGTGGCTATATTCTCCATAAAATTTTCGCAACTGTGAGCTTCCGTAAATTGAAAGTTGAGGCTTAAATTTATTATTAGTACGGCGCCATATTTTAAATTTTGTTTAAACATTTCTTTGTTTGGCATCACCATGCCAAACTGCTTGACAGAAGATGACAAGTGACAGCTCACAATAATCACCTTTTTCGGTTCACAATCACAATAACTGACCATCTGACAGTGACAGGCATCCATAAAATCATCCTTTTGACGCCGATTCCAAATCACTTCCCCGAAATCGTTTTTAATTTGGTAAATATTTTGAAATCCCTCTTTTCCTGGAAAATATTAAGAAATCCCATTTAATTTTCAGTTTTTCCCATCAGCAAAAGTTTGGTATATTCAACGCAGAAAATACCCGAGCACTACATACAAGGTAAACTATTTGTTGCTACTCTCATTTCACTCGACATCTTAATGATCCGGCACAATTCGCGGGCTTTCTCAAATCTTTTCTAAAACTCTTGAACACACAAATTCTTTGCACAATTTTGGCAATTATTGTCGACAGTGATGGACGGACTAACAAAACCACACATGAAGGACACGTACAGTGTAAAATACGAAGAGAAAGAAGTGGAAAAGCGCGAAACAGTGTTGGACACAAATTTGTGCAAGAAAAAGTACGCCGAACTCGGTGCTATATTCGAGCAAGTACTGAAACTCAAAAAGGACAGATCGAGTAAGTCCTCTGCTGAGCTAAAAGCCAAACGAAATGAAGCGTCCCTGATGATTGTTTTGTTGAAAAAAGTAAATCGATTGGAGAAGTATCGCATCCGCACTGGTCGCGAAGTTCTACAGAAGGAAAAACTGCGTGTGGACAACAATCGATTGCATTTGCAAAACCTCCTCTACGAGATCAGTTATTTGAAGAAGGAAATTCAACGTTGCTATCAATTTACCAGCTGTGATGAATACATAAACCTCGTGCCCGAGGAAGAGTTCTATGAGAAAGCCCCTGTGTCCATCTCTCGCCCTGAAGCGACCAAGGTGTCGGAGCATATAAAACGCCTGGCAATGTTGGAATGGGAGCTGCAGCAGCGCAAAGAATTGTCCTTACTTTGCGAGGATTTGGCGTACCGAAATGATGTGGAAACGAAAAAGATTGCAAACACCAACGAAAGACTGGAGTCGTTCGGGCCATCGCTGTCGACGCTGCTTAAGGCGACCAAACGACTGCAACCAATTTTGGGTCTCGACATTGAAAAAGAATGGGACGTGAATGGAATTGCTAAGCTTCTGCCGCAGTCGCTGTATATGCTTTACATGAAGTTGTCATCGTTCGCCCAGACGTTTTGTCCGTCTTTGAATGTCACAGTGGAGGGCACAGAGGAGGATGTCCGCCAGTATGAGTCTGTGAAGGTGGTTGATGTGTTTCCAGAATATGATCAGAACTCTGACACAGAAGAAGTGGACGCCAAACGGAGCAAATACACCAAGAAGACGGAGCAGAAGAAAAAGATGGATTTCGAACCGTTTCCATTGTTCATCAAGTTCACCATTGGCAGATGTGAGGAGCCCAAGGGTTACATTTCGATCGAGATGCGATATTTTCCCACTCTTGGCTTTGTCACGGCTGCTTCCAGCTTGAACATGGACAGTCTCGCAATGACTGACGTCATATCCTCAGAGAACATCCTCAACTACTTGTACGAAGCGGACTCTGGAGACACCAACCCCTCGCTGAAGTGTAAATTCCAGCTCCATGAGCTGAAAGCCAACGAAAGAGAGTGTCTGCAGAGCCTAGAAGCTCAAAAATTCGGAAAACCATATAAATGGGTGCAGAAACTATGCGGCTTGGACTTTGTTGAACTGAGCCGATCGTCTGATACATCCAAACAGTTGTCCGAGGCGGACAAGGACATCACCGTGGGGGAGATTATCAAGAAAATCAAACTGCAATGGAGCTCACGCCTGAACCTCTACAAGCAGCTATTCCAACTGGAAAACAAAAGCGTCCACATCTACATGAAGAAGTTCAACTTCATAAACGTGTCTCTCTGCAGCAGCATTGCACAATGGTCCCCCGTCACATGGGAGGACTACATGCAGAAGAACTCCCACCACATGCTGAGCCAGAAGAAGTTTGTGCTGCCAGGCAATCTACTTTATCGTGCCGTCATAACCAGGGGTGCCACAAAGCTCGAATGCTTTGTTAGTATTTCACCGAATTTTCCAACCAAATCACCGGTTTGGTCATTTGTGGTTTTGTTGGATGGCAAGGGAAACGCAAGCAGGAAAGCTGCCATTAAGGATATGGAATATTGGACTAATTCCTTGACGCAGTTTCAATTGAAGAGCAAATCGACTCTGCTGCTGTCGCAGATGATGCGAACGCTATGCAGTTTTGATATATTCGTCGAGACTGAGGAGATGCAACAGAAACTGCCCGAGTTTACGCAGGACAAGATTATGATGAAGTCACATTCGAAGCGGAACAGGGGCCTGCCCCTAAAGTGCATTAAGAATTCAATTTTTAAACACTTGTAAAATTAAATCCTTATTCCCGAAATATACTAAAACGTTTTATGGTCTGAGGTGGGTTTTTATTTCTAGTTTAAGGTTTGTTTCTGCTAATTATTCAGGTCAGAAACAATACAGATGGGGCAGTGAATGCCGTCAATTAATTCATCTGCGCTTGACCATTCTGTGTGTCATGTTACCCTCTACTGACGCAGACACAAACGGATGTATTCATAACCTCGACAAATTAACTTTCCAATAGAAACAATAACACTTCTGGTGAAAAATCTGTTTAATATTTTCAAATGTATAAAAATATACGTTTCTTAACAACAATAAAGCACAAGTTAGCTTTTATAAATGCATAAATCTGGCATAAACTCCCCTCCAAGCCGACGATTACTTGTTGACAAACTTGGGCGCGCGCTTCTCAACAAAAGCAGTCATACCCTCCTTGCGATCCTCCTATTAAACGACAAAAGAGCCACCATTATAGCATAAAATATCTTTCAAAGGCCACAAAACAACTTACAGTAGAGAAAGTGGCATGGAAATGTCTCCTCTCGAACTTCAAGCCCTCCTGCAAAGTGGTCTCGTACGCGGTATTCACAGCTTCCTTAGCCAATTGAACAATCAAACCGGAATGTGTTCCGATTTTCTCACCCAACTTAATTGCCTCGCCAACCAACTGATCGGCTGGCACGACCTTGCTGACCAAACCCAATTTCTGAGCTTCCGCAGCATCGAACATATTGCCGGTTAGGACAATTTCCATGGCCCTTGACTTTCCCACGACACGTGTCAAACGTTGAGTGCCACCAGCTCCGGGAATTGTGCCTAAAGCAATTTCGGGTTGTCCAAACTTGGCCTTATCACCGGCATAGATGATATCACACATCATCGCCAATTCACAACCACCGCCCAAAGCGTAACCATTGACAGCGGCAATGATGGGCTTCTGGCAGCGAGCCACAGCAGTCCAGTTGTTTAGGAAGTTACCCATAATGCAGTCGGAATATGTGTTTGGTTGCATTTCCTTGATATCAGCGCCAGCGGCGAATGCCTTCTCGCTACCAGTGATAATGATGGCAGCAATGCTGTTGTCTTTTTCATACGCCCCGAGAGCTGCACTGATCTCGCCCATTAAACCCTCGCAAAGAGCATTCAATGCCTTTGGCCGGTTCAAGGTGATGACTGCGACATTTTTCTTCTCACCCACTACTTCGGTTTTAATGAATTCCAATGGGCTGGCCGCTGAAAAGAAAGGAAACTATTGTTACGAATTCAATTGATCAGAAGTTGTTACGAGGATAAGTAGTATAACTCCGCGCAGTTGTCCGTGAGGAACTCTGGATCAGAATAAAAAAGTTAGAAGCACATTCGTTTTCTATTGTAACATGTATGTGTTGCATTTGAGATCTCTGTAAACTTTTGGAAAATTAGTTATATAAAATTTGGAAAGGGTTACGAACAGCTTGTTCGAAAGTTGAAGTGAACAGTGTATGCCTTGGATAAATGTGTCATGCAGTGTTAACTTCTGCAGCGAAATCTACATTTAACAATTGTGGAATATGTCTTGGATGGGTGACATCTGTGGAGTGATATCCCAACTAATGTTGCTTGTTGCTTGGGGGCGAATCGAACGAGCTGCACATTCACAATTCGATTTTACATGCGAGGTTAGCAAGTCCGTATTGCTTGTTCACGGATAAAGAGATTGGTTCTCCTATTATTTTTCAAAGATATCGTTTTCTTCCACGTTCGCTTTAAATGATGTGTTAAAACATTTAGACTACGGAATGGCGATTGAGTTCCCAAGGGCGGGACTGGCGATCGCTACATACCCGCTCCCCTCCCGCCAGTTGCGTGCAAAACAAATCCCAGAACTACTTTTGAGGCATCCACTATAGTTTGTTCGACTCTTACGAAATAGATAGATGATTACGTTATGATGGCGACTGGTCTTTTGTGACGATCTCACAACCCTACTCAACCTAACCTAACTGATTAAAAGTCTAAGCACAAATCTAGTAAATGATTTATTTATTTTGTTTTAGGCGCTTATTTATTGCACACGCTGTATACATTTTGCGTTTGGATTGCATAATCGGGCTGCAAACTGCAGATGCCGCAGCTTTCGGTATGTACCAATTTCTTTATTTTTGGTTTATTTTTCTTCAAATTACATTCCTATGCACATTTTGCTTTTAAAATAGCAACTTTACAAAAGACTGCACCGAATTTGACAGTTTTTAAAGACCCATCGGCTAAATTGCTATAAATTGCTTCGGGAGTGATAAAGCGCGATGCAAGCAAGTTGTTTGGCTGTAAGGTACTTTGCAAAGTTACTATTTTAAGGCAGAAAGTTTCCTAAACCGTGTGGTGTGTGAAAGAAATTTTTAAATATTCATCTCAATCAACCTTTACGCTATAAAATTGCGCATAAAGGTGAATGGTGGACGGTCTTATCAGTAAATTGATTGATATATATCTAAATGGCATAATGTACGTCCAAAAGCTTCCTTTCGTTCTGATATTGTTCTGTAAATTGAGCACCATTTTTTAATCTACTAATGTACCAAGCGCCAACCCACCATGACAGGGCACAATGTTATCTACCGGACGAAAGCGAACTTCTACGTGAACCCAGAGACAATGGTTTGTCTATGGGGCAAATCATTCGTGCGCACGAAAACGTTTGATCGTTTCGCCTTACAGAATGCCGACCCTGAATTGGGCATAAATTGTATGAAAATTCGTCAAAATGTCTGCTTGGGGGCTCGTACCGATTCTCAATATTATATCTCCATGAGTTGAAATATTGCCACAAAAAAAAAAGCAACAACCAACTGGCTGGACATTTGTGACATATGATTTCGTTTATGTTCGATCTTTCCTCATTAAATAGGTTTTGATAATTTCAAAGGCCTCTCTACCTACACGCATTGAAATATTTTCGTCTGATGTAATTTTGCTTTGCATTTTTCACAAGCTTAGGCTGCAGCACATTCAACCATTTTCAGCTGATGTGTTGTGCATTTTCTTAAAATTTGCGCAAAAAGTTCGACGAGAGATAGTGAAATTGGAAGTGTGTAATCATCTTTCACCCGATAACATGAGAAACTCGTATTATGTAACTGCATGAAGCGTGCGACATAAACAGTCACAGCAAGGGGGTGTGACCCTCCAAGCAGTACACCAAGTACATGGAATTTGCGTCTTGTTATTTATTTTAACTCTAGGCTACCCTACAACATATATATATCAATAGAATAGAGTAAATATAAAATCTGAGCGTGCCAAGAATAACAAGTGTGCCGGTGGCATGTTATCTAACCGGGTGGGTCCATTTCCATTCTGGATTTGGAAATGTTCTCAAAAACTTGCTCCTCATAATCGCAGCCGATTATAAAAATGCAGGGCATCTTCCGACTTCCGAGTAGTCCATAATCAAGTAGAAAAAGGGCACGCACGTTTTTAATTTGCAAAAGATGTACTGCCTATGAACTGTGGCTGCTGTAGGCAAATTATTGTGTAGGAAATAGTTTTTGTCTCTTGTTGTCCACTGCGGTTATTTGGTTCAGAAGAACACTTGAAGGTTACGCAACACCAGCAAAACTACTCCCGGAAAATAATTAATATGCAACAAACTTTTTCCACCACATTTATAAAATAGTTAAATAATTTAACCAATCACTCCACATACTTTATCATTAATCAATTCTCAAGTACAAAGTACGAATTGTTGCTTTGAATTTTTCCCTTGGCCGAAATTGATTTAAATTTATTTATTACAAGGCAGAAGTATCTATTCGAAAAAAAAACATACCTGCTGAATATAAACGTGGTGCTTGGTTCTTGACAGCAGCTTGGATAATATTGTGGGCACGGCCGGCGAAAAGTTTTGCAATGTTGGCCATAGTTAGAATTTTGTCAGCTCTTCCACCCAAATGCTAGGAACTGTGAAAATATACTGTGGCAAATAAATGAGAACAATTCCGACTATACGAATGGGTACTGATACAGATTACAGACTATAGAAAAGTTAAACGCTTGTACGCTCTATCTAGCTTCTAGCAATCAAAATTGAGAGAGAGAAATCCAAAGATCACTTTTGGTTCGGCTTTTTTTTTTAATTGTTTCGAACTGCGTGTCGTGTGGAAGAAAGAGATGCAAACTCGTTTTTTTTGCGTTTAATTTATAAATAAATAGAATAATCTTATCAGTAACAGGTTCCTCACGATTTGTGTTGTTTTCGTAACGCAACGGGAGGAAAAATCGTTCACAATGGCAGTACAAAATGTTTTGTTGAATGCCAACTAAAAAGTGGAGGCGATTATTCTTCAACTCCTATGTTCTATGTTGCTATACCTGCCAAGCTATCTCCATCTCCAGTGAAAGAGGTCTCATTAGACTCCACCAGCCAAACCTTCTGTTGGTTCAATGAATAGTTTTTAAAGATTCCGTGTTATCACAATGGGTCACCTCTGACTCAAGTGTGGCTTCACTTCAGTGCGGTCGTCCACCAGAACCTAGGTACAGTAAGACCTCTTCACTATTTTTGCTTTCTTTGGGTACTTAAGCGGGTAAGGTAGTTAAACGAACACAAAAATGTGTAAAAAATGTAAAAATTTCAGATTTGTGGGCTCTTAAGCGTGTTGGATACTTAAGCGTGAAGTACTTATCCTGGTTTTACTGTATAACTAAAAACAAAGAGGTCAGGTTAAGGCTGTTATTTATCAACTTAAAGCAGGTACCTTTTACTTTCATTTATACATCGAAAACCTACCGCATCACTTGCCACTTAGTTTGTGAAAAGTTGTAGAGATTAAAACCTTCCTATGCCTACTACACCGTGATTTCGAATCACCCGATGGTCTAGATTAGGCTGGCGGGTATTAAAAAACTGTTTTTTCTGTCAAACAAAGTAGATTCTCTGTAATATCCAAGATTCCAAGACCCCTTTGACTAGATTCAAATAGAACTGCCAACACGACGGAAGCCCTTATAAAGCTGGTTGCCTAAATCTTCAGCTAGATTCCGTCTAAAACCTTCCTCTGCCTACTACACCGTGGTTTTGAATCACTCGATGGTCTAGATTAGGCTGGCGGGTATTAAAAAACTGTTTTTTCTGTCAAACAAAGTAGATTCTTTGTAATATCCAAGAATCGAAGTTACGGGAGCCCTTATAAAGCCTTCAAGTAGATACAGCTAAGTGTTTGGTTCGCTGCTTTGTAGACATAAACCTTTTGCAGATCGATAAATTTAAGCTAAGCATTTTATTTGTGATCGACTTTTAAGTTGTTGAAATATAAATAGTGTAAGAAGTATAAACAGCGTGACCCTCCAACTCCGATCGTGCTGCTGCTGGTGGTCGTCTTCTTTTTTTCTTAAGCTCGCCATTTCATTTTCTTTCGTGTTTCCTATTCGTTGCTAATTACAATCGTTCTGAGGTATTATAAAAACAAAATTATGTCCAAAGTAAACACCACCGTATAAGACATCTTGCCTTTGTCGAAAAGCCTGCAGCTACAGTTAACCACGATGTTTAATGAATGTATTTCCCACATAAAATAGGAAATTTGATTCCCAACTACTGTGTAGCTCCGATATATGCCGATATATTTTTTTGTAAATTCCTTTAATCCACCTCTTGATGAGGAACTACCAATGAAATAACAATTCTTGGCTGCTAATAATATTTTACTTTTACCATTGTGACCTAGTCGATCTTCTATTTCTCATCTCTCCCCCCAAATTACCTGCGTTATGTTACGCAAAATAACACCAAGTTCAATATCAAGCCCTAAACAAGTCCAACGTCAATATAAATCCCGTCGGTATATTTTTTGGCAAATCATTCCACTGATAAGATTCCGTCTCGGCTCTTGAGAATTATTTTAAAATGTTTCGCCAACTCCCTTCGAAGTTGGTTTGTGCTGTTAAAAGCTCGCGTCACATCCGGCAAATGTCTATTGTGACAAAGTGCTTAAAATACTCCGAATATGGTGAACCGTCCAAAGTACTGAAATTGCACGAAGAAGAAGTTCCAGATCCAAAGGAAAACGAAGTTTTGGTTAAAATTCTGGCAGCACCTATCAACCCATCCGACATCATTACGATTCAAGGTGAGTTCAAATTGAAGTAAGAACTCCCTCAAGTATTATACACAACTTCTCTTTGACTCTAGGTTGGTACCCAGTGAAACCAAAACTGCCGGCAGTCGGAGGCAATGAGTTTGTCGGCGATATTGTTTCCATTGGCAAAAACGTATCAAATCTTGTACCAGGCGATCGTGTTGTTATTTCAAACACAGCAAGTGTTGGATCATGGACCTCCTACGGTGTGTATCCTGCTAAGAGGATCATAAAGATTTCCAACAAACTTGGAATTGTCGAAGCTGCGACAATCACAATAAATCCATGTACCGCCTATAGAATGCTAAAGGACTTTGTCGTCCTTAAGCCAGGTGACACTGTCATTCAAAATGGGGCCAACAGTGCTGTGGGGCAAGCCGTCCATCAGCTATGTAAAGCTTGGAACATTGCTTCCGTCGGCGTGGTACGCGATCGTCCAGATATAGCTGACCTAAAAGCCAACCTCAGAAGCTTAGGAGCCACGGAAGTTTTAACCGAAGAAGAACTCGCCAAAACCGATATATTCAAAGGGAAACTGGCGAAACCAAAGCTGGCATTTAATTGTGTCGGTGGAAACAGTGCCACGCAGCTGGCAAGGTATCTGAATAATAAGGGAGTTCTTGTCACCTACGGCGTAATGACAAGCGATCCAATATTAGCGGGAACAGCCGCATTGATTTTCAAAGACATTTCCTATAGGGGCTTTTGGATCAATACATGGTCCCGGGAAAACCATGATTCAGAGGAAGAAGCAGCAATGTTTGACGAACTTTATAAACTGTTTGGTGAGGGAAAGCTGACCGCACCAGTGCACCAGATGGTCCCTTTTGACAACTATAAGGATGCTGTGTTCGATTTTAAGGGTTATGCAGGAAAGAAATTTATTCTGGATTTTCAAAATTGATTAGATTTCTGCTGCTTGTAAAAAAATTGTTTGTTTTCCTAGCTCCTATCTGTGGAATGACGCTGCAGAAATTTTGGAGTCATGACTTTGGAAAATATTCTAAAGGTCATGTATGATCAAATTTACATTTCAATTATTGTAAAACGCGTGATAGGGAGAATAGAAGTGGTTTTTTTGTTACTTTTGCATTTCCTTTTCAAATTTCAAGGCCCTAGGTCAGTTGCGTCATAAAATGGAACAACTCTTGCGGTTATTTGTTGGTAAATAACCACTTAAGTTGGGTAGGTTTCTATCGCCTTTGTTACATAACAGGAGGAATACCTGTTCACAATAGAGATGTCTTGGAACGAACGAACACAGTCAATAATGCGTGCACTCGTTGTTAAGATTATACTTTCTCAACGTTTTGATCTGAATAGATTCGGCTCGACTTATTTGGTGTCATTCGGTCCTGTGTGTCTGTTTTTGAAGTAACATCTCTTAAAACAAACAAATTCTTCTGTCCTGTTTATAAAGATATCCACTTATTTATCAACCTTTTTTTCAAACCCAACTTGCAACCAAGTAGATTTTTAAGGAAAAGCTACTTTGTTATTGTGAACTCGTCGGCATTGCTTTATCTGCCTACGTTATGTTACGCAGTATCAAGCATAGACAAACCATACCAAGACCACCAACTCACAATCCTCTTGTCTATGGTCTCAGTATTGTCTCTGGTATCAAGTCCAATGTCAGACACACAAGACACAATACTGATATCGCGACTCGTTGTTGTGCAGAACCATCGATTGACAAAATTCTTTCCCCAAATCTAACAAAAATCAAAAAAAATTTAAAAATGTTGCGACAGCTCCATTCGAAAGTAATTTTCGCTGTTAAAAGCTCGTGCCATTTACGGCAGATGTCTGTTATGACCAAGTGCCTGAAATACGCTGAATACGGTCAACCGGCTGATGTACTGCGAATTTGTGAGGAGGAAATCCCAGGTCCTAAGGACGACGAAGTTTTGGTAAAGGTTCTGGCAGCACCTATCAACCCCGCAGATATCAATACAATCCAAGGTGAGGTCATAGTAAACTGCAACTGATCCCTTTGAACTCTTAATCTTTCTACGACTTTAGGTAAGTACCCAGTGAGACCTAAACTGCCGGCAGTTGGAGGCAATGAATTCGTCGCAGATGTTGTTTCGGTTGGAAAAAACGTACCCAATCTCAGGGTTGGTGATCGTGTTATCTCGAATACAACAGGCATTGGTACTTGGACGACCCACGCTGTATATGCTGCCAAGGATCTTATGAAGATCTCGAACGAAATTGGAATCGTCGAAGCCGCTACTGTTACAGTAAATCCATGCACCGCTTACAGAATGTTAAAGGACTTCATTCCGGTTAAACCAGGTGATGTTGTAATTCAGAATGGAGCCAATAGCGCAGTAGGTCAAGCAGTCCATCAGTTGTGCAAAGCCTGGAACATTTCATCAGTCGGGGTGGTACGCGATCGACCCGATATAGCTGACCTGAAAAACTACCTCAAAAGCCTAGGAGCCACCGAAGTATTAACCGAAGAAGAACTCGCCAAAACTGATCTATTCAAAGGCAAACTGCCAAAACCAAAGTTGGGTTTCAATTGTATCGGAGGCAACAGTGCCGCACAGGTAGCAGGGTATCTGGATAATAAGGGAGTCATTGTCACGTACGGAGGAATGTCCAGAGAGCCAGTAATCGCAGGAGCTGTCGCTTTTATTTTCAAAGATATCTCCTATAGGGGTTTCTGGATGAACACCTGGTCAAGGGAGCACCATAATTCAGAGGAGGAAGCAGTAATGTTTGCAGAACTTTATAAACTTTTTGCAGATGGAAAGCTGAGCGCACCAGTGCACGAAATGGTTTCTTTGGATAATTATAAAGCCGCTGTAAGTGCGGTGTTGAATTTTAAAGGATTTACGGGAAAGAAATTCATTCTGGATTTTCAAAACTGATAACGCCACCATATCGGTTGCTTCTAAAATTGTGATTACTTACATAACTTATATTATAGACCTATCTGTGTGAAATGACGCAGCACAAATTTGGGAATTGAGTCTTGCCGTTTGAGAGAGAGAATGTATCCAGAATCCAAAGTTCTTTTATGTCTCAAGAATTCTACCTCACATTCTAGTACTTTTTGCGTTCCTATGCATGAAAGAGACGATGAAACTGTTTTTATGTGTGCATTTAATTTTTAAATAAATAGAGTGAAACCATAGTAGGGAACATACTTTAGTTTTCACTATTCAAGTTATAGGACTGGGCAACACCATTTTCATAGAGACAAACAAGTAGCCGCTGAAATTACCGAGAAAATCACGTGTCTGCATTTTCCTGCCGTTGAAACATATCTCAAAATAAACAACAACAAGTTCTACTGTCTGTTTTCAAATAATCCTATCCACTTATTTATCATATTATTTTCAATTCCTACCTGCAACCGAGTTCATATAGACTTGTATATCTACTTTGTCATTGTGAACTCGTCAGCATTGCGTCATCTGTCAACAACTGCCTACGTTATGTTACGCAACATCAAAACCAATGTCAGACACACAGCTGATATCGTGAATCGTTGTTGTGCCGAAACATCCTATTGACCAAATTCTTTCCCCAAATCTATCGAATATTTAAATAATTTGATAATGTTGCGACAGCTCCATTCGAAAGTAATTTTCGCTGTTAAAAGCTCGTGCCATTTACGGCAGATGTCTGTAGTGACAAAGTGCCTAAAATACGCTGAATACGGTGAACCGGCTGATGTTCTGCGAATTTGTGAGGAGGAAATCCCAGACCCCAAGGAAAACGAAGTTTTGGTGAAAATACTGGCAGCACCTATCAACCC
This sequence comes from Cheilosia impressa, assembly GCA_948293265.1. NCBI lineage: Eukaryota > Metazoa > Arthropoda > Insecta > Diptera > Syrphidae > Cheilosia > Cheilosia impressa. Next base: position 46,782,654 of record OX411884.1, on the reverse strand, counting down.
CGCAGATATCAATACAATCCAAGGTGAGGTCATAGTAAACTGCAACTGATTCCTTTGAAATTCTTGTCTCTCTACGACTTTAGGTAAGTACCCAGTGAAACCTAAACTGCCGGCAGTTGGAGGCAATGAATTCGTCGCAGATGTTGTTTCGGTTGGAAAAAACGTACCCAATCTCAGGGTTGGTGATCGTGTTATCTCGAATACAACAGGAATTGGTACTTGGACAACCCACGCTGTATATGCTGCCAAGGATCTTATGAAGATCTCGAACGAAATTGGAATCGTCGAAGCCGCTACTGTTACAGTAAATCCATGCACCGCTTACAGAATGTTGAAGGACTTCATTCCGGTTAAACCAGGTGATGTTGTAATTCAGAATGGAGCCAATAGCGCAGTTGGTCAAGCAGTCCATCAGTTGTGCAAAGCCTGGAACATTTCATCAGTCAGGGTGGTACGCGATCGACCCGATATAGCTGACCTGAAAAACTACCTCAAAAGCCTAGGAGCCACCGAAGTATTAACCGAAGAAGAACTCGCCAAAACTGATCTATTCAAAGGCAAACTGCCAAAACCAAAGTTGGGTTTCAATTGTATCGGAGGCAACAGTGGCGCACAGGTAGCAAGGTATCTGGATAATAAGGGAGTCATTGTCACGTACGGAGGAATGTCCAGAGAGCCAGTAATCGCAGGAGCTGCCGCTTTGGTTTTCAAAGATATCTCCTATAGGGGTTTCTGGATGAACACCTGGTCAAGGGAGCACCATAATTCAGAGGAGGAAGCAGTAATGTTTGCAGAACTTTATAAACTCTTTGCAGATGGAAAGCTGAGCGCACCAGTGCACGAAATGGTTTCTTTGGACAATTATAAAGCCGCTGTAAGTGCGGTGTTGAATTTTAAAGGATTTACGGGAAAGAAATTCATTCTGGATTTTCAAAACTGATAACGCCACCATATCGGTTGCTTCTAAAATTGTGATTGCTTACATAACTTATATTATAGACCTATCTGTGTGAAATGACGCAGCACAAAATTGGGAATTGAGTCTTGCCGTTTGAGAGAGAGAATTATGCAGAATCCAAAGATCTTTTATGTCTCAAGAATTCTACCTCACATTCTAGTACTTTTTGCGTTCCTATGCATGAAAGAGACGATGAAACTGTTTTTATGTGTGCATTTAATTTTTAAATAAATAGAGTGAAACCATAGTAGGGAACGTACTTTAGTTTTCACCATACATATCGAAAATACGGATATTGTGAGTTTCACTTTGCATTTTTACAAGATCTATTCAAGTTATAGGACTGGGCAACACCATGTTCATAGAGACAAACAAGTAGTCGCTGAAATTACTCCGAAAATCACGCGTCTGCATTTTCCTGCCGTTGAAATATCTCTCAAAATTAACAACAAGAAGTTCTACTGTCTGTTTTTTAATAATCCTATCCACTTATTTATCATATTATTTTCAAATCCTACCTGCAACCCAGTTCATAAAAGACTTGTATATCTACTTTGTCATTGTGAACTCGTCAGCATTGCGTCATCTGTCAACAGCTGCCTACGTTATGTTACGCAACATCAAAATCAATGTCAGACACACAGCTGATATCGTGAATCGTTGTTGTGCCGAAACATCCTATTGACCAAACTCTTTCCCCAATTCTATCGAATATTTAAATAATTTGATAATGTTGCGACAGCTCCATTCGAAAGTAATTTTCGCTGTTAAAAGCTCGTGCCATTTACGGCAGATGTCTGTAGTGACAAAGTGCCTAAAATACGCTGAATACGGTGAACCGGCTGATGTTCTGCGAATTTGTGAGGAGGAAATCCCAGACCCCAAGGAAAACGAAGTTTTGGTGAAAATACTGGCAGCACCTATCAACCCCGCAGATATCAATACAATCCAAGGTGAGGTCATAGTAAACTGCAACTGATTCCTTTGAAATTCTTGTCTCTCTACGACTTTAGGTAAGTACCCAGTGAAACCTAAACTGCCGGCAGTTGGAGGCAATGAATTCGTCGCAGATGTTGTTTCGGTTGGAAAAAACGTACCCAATCTCAGGGTTGGCGATCGCGTTATCCCTAATACAACAGGCATTGGAACTTGGACGTCTCACGCTGTATATGCTGCCAAGGATCTTATGAAGATCTCGAATAAAATTGGAATCGCCGAAGCCGCCACTATTACTGTGAATCCGTGCACCGCTTACAGAATGTTGAAGGACTTCATTCCGGTTAAACCAGGTGATACTGTAATTCAGAATGGTGCTAATAGCGCAGTAGGTCAAGCAGTCCATCAGTTGTGCAAAGCCTGGAACATTGCTTCAGTGGGTGTGGTACGCGATCGTCCGGATATATCCGACCTCAAGAACTACCTAAAGTGCTTGGGAGCAACTGAAGTGTTAACCGAAGAGGAACTTCGCAAAACTGATCTATTTAAAGGCAAACTGCCGAAACCAAAGTTGGGATTGAATTGTGTTGGCGGCAAAAGCGCTACGGAAGTGTCACGATATCTGGATAATAAGGGAGTACTTGTCACATATGGAGGCATGTCCAGAGAACCTGTAATAGCAGGAACTGCTGCCTTAATTTTCAAAGATATTTCGTATGTGGGTTTCTGGATGACAAGGTGGTCAAAAGATAATCTCGATTCAGGTGAGAGGACGAAAATGTTTGCCGATCTTTGCAGGCTGATGGAGGAGGGAAAGTTTACTGCACCAGTACACGAGATGGTGCCTTTGGCGAATTATAAGGATGCTGTGACTGCTGTGTTGAGTTTTAAAGGATTCACCGGAAAAAAGTTCATCCTGGACTTTCAAAATTGTTAAAACAGCTGGCTGGAGAAGTCGTCATTGCATTTGCCTATAAAATAATGTTAGTTATGATTTCGCAGAGAAGCACTGAAGGTGCTTTTCCAAATTCTACAATGATTTATCTATTGACAAATGAAATAAAACTGAACGAAAAACAATAAAACATCTCTTTCATTTTTGCATAAGAAGCACTCAGATCCCACAAGCGCCAGACACTTTTGGAGACTCAACTTGATGCTTCTCTCAGACTAACTTTAGAACTGAGTCGCTACTTTTGAAAGTCTATTATTCCAGGGACATTATCTGAATTAACTTTTTCAATCTTTTGCACCTTAGGCCCTTTCAAACAATAATCCTTTAAATGACTAATTTTGTTGCGCAATTGACAAATTGCGAAAGTGGAACAACACATTTTTTACTCAACCCCTAGCGGTCAACCAAAAAGTGTTTTGAGTCAAAAATCTCTGCTTCTTTTAAAACGTCTTACGTTGCGTTGTTTATTGTGAACTTATCGACCTTACGCCATCCGTCAACTCCACCTAATACCACTTAGCATAAAGTCAGCTGATACCTTAAATTTTTGGTCACACCGTCTCTTCTGTTCTTCAATTTGCTTTTCTTTAAAAAATTCACCAATTGAAATGTCGGTTACTGCAAAACGCCTAAAATACACTGAATGCGGTGTTCCTGCTGATGTTCTAAAAATTTGCGAAGAACCACTTCCCAATCCCGGTGACAATGAAGTTCTGGTGAAGATTCTAGCAGCTCCAATCAACCCATCTGATATAATGACTGTGCAAGGTGAGGCCTTTAAAACGTGATAACATCTTAATCTATTTAAAAATCGTGTTGTGTTTTCAGGAAAGTACGCTTTGAAGCCGAAATTTCCAGCAGTCGGGGGTAACGAATTTGTTGCGGATGTTGTTTTAGTGGGAAAAGACGTAACAAATCTGCGTCCCGGCGATCGAGTAATACCAAACACAAGTGGTATTGGCACATGGACCTCTCAAGCAGTGTATCCGGCCACGGATCTGATGAAGATCTCGAATAAAATTGGAATCGCCGAAGCCGCTACGATTGCCGTGAATCCGTGCACTGCCTATAGAATGCTGAGGGACTTTGTCGCTCTTAAGACGGGTGATACTGTCATTCAAAATGGAGCCAACAGTGCTGTGGGACAAGCTGTCCATCAATTGTGTAAAGCTTGGAACATTTCCTCGGTCGGCGTGGTACGTAATCGTCCTGGTATTGCTGACCTGAAGGACTACCTCAAGAGCGTGGGTGCGACTGAAGTCTTAACCGAAGAGGAACTTGATAAAACCGATTTATTCGAAGGAAAACTCCGGAAACCAAAGTTGGGACTTAACTGTGTCGGCGGCAAAAGTGCTACTCTGGTAGCAAATCATCTGGACAATAAGGGAGTTCTTGTCACCTACGGGTCAATGTCTAAGGAACCTGTAACAGCCAGCAGTGAGACATTGATTTACAAAGATATTTCCTATGTCGGTTTCTGGAGGACAAGATGGTCGAAAGAGAATGTCGACTCGGAGGAGCGCAAGCAGATGTTTGCAGAACTTTCTAAGCTGTTTGAGGAGGGAAAGCTCACCGCGCCGGTGCATGAGATGGTCCCCTTGGACAACTACAAGGAGGCAATGACTGCCGTTGTAAGCACTCAGGGATTTACCGGAAAGAAGTTCATTCTGGACTTTCAAAATTGTTAACTTGTCAACTATTTCCAATTAACAGAAAACTACCTCGACGAATAAATGTCTTTTTTTATCAATACCGCTTTTGCTTCGTTTGTAAATACCCTAGATTGGTGCGATACAGCTTGAGCGTCATTTCTGTCGGTTATAGTCAAACATTTAATTGTTTCTTCAATTTGTCGTCTTATCTGTTAAATGTACGCGATTCTACATTCCCCTTAGTTGTATACAGCATGATCGATGGCAGCAGTCTGTGTTAACATTAAAGAGAGGACAAACTTGCAGTTGCAATTTTTATATGATTTTAATTACATCGATGAAGTCTTTCTGTCTGTTTGGTTCCACTTTCTTCTCGGCCTCATTCTGTGCAACATTTAAAAAGCAGCTCAAATTCACATATGTGTTTCATTTATTATTACACAATTAGACAATGGTTGCTTCGGGCACTTAACTCGATAGCATGCTATGAATTTTCCTCAGCTCAATTTGAATTCTTAAACGACCTCCAGATGCACACGTTCCCACAGACTGCATGAAAAATGTGCTGCACAGTGCCACACCGCACCCTACTTACCCTTAGTCAGTAGCGTGCGAAAATCTTTCTCTCCGCCACCTGGAGATGCGGCTCCTACAACCCCCCTATGCGCAACGAAATCCTCCCAAGAACTTGCCTTCGTATTGTAGACTGGCTCCAACTGCACAAAACTCGAAGAACCATCGTCCGTTGCCTTCGTGTCAACCTCCAACTGTACGTCGTCGAAAAAAATATTCTTTTTGGACTCACTATGACCCGGGCTTGCAACATTCAACTCCGATTGCAAATGATCCATCCGCGTGCTTGGTGGGTCATCAGCCTCTTGCGCTTTCCGGGCCGAGGCTATTTCTAGACTTTTCACATAAATGTTGTCACCAGTTGATTCGGCAAACTCCGCAAAGTAACTTTCCTTGGGCTCTTTGTAGAAGCTAGAGTCCAATGCCTGGAAACCAAGTCGGAGTAGCAGAGAGATTTTCACATTGAAACACTCCAACCAGCTCTTTACGGTCTTATAGATTCCCAGCTGGACACTCTCTCCGCTGGAATTCCAGAAATCCAAAAGTGTGTTCTTTGTGTAGTCGACCAAAATGGACTTCTTCACCTCTGGATGCATCTTGCCCACCCCATCCAAGTGTCTAAATGTGACATCCAGCAGGTGTTGCGGATGCTTTGTCACAAACATTTGCCACTTGAAGATCATGGTCATGAGATTCCAGAGTTTGCCCATCGAAGCCTCGTCCAGCCGCATCAGAGAGCAGCATGCGATATCGCCCAGCATGAATTTGCAGTGTTCCGCTGTTATCAGGCTCTTTTGCTGTTGGCTTCCCACGATGAGACGTTCGATGAGCTTTGGTTCGAGCAGAACACTTGTTATATCACGCACAACTGCAAGAAGAGCAAGGGTTAGTAAAATAATTGACCCGCACTCCCATATTCGCAGACCTTCGGTTGATTTGTCTTCAGAGATTTTTTGCGCCTTCAGCCGTTGGTCTATGACGAACAGCATTTCGCAGCCCAGATTAACCATTAGAAAGACATTTGCTTCGGGAGTCATTACAATCGGATTCGCTTCTAATTTTAACAATCAAAATCAATAAGTCGTAAAAGACTGCTCCACCACGGGTGTGTCAACGGTTAGAAATGAACTAAAGGCGAAGTTGTTTATTGCCTTTGACTTGTGCAAAGTTGTTTAGAAGTTGCTAGGGTACAAACAAAGGTGAACACAATGACGGTTGGTCGGATATCGTTTAGTGGGTGAATGCTGGTGCATAGAACTTTGTTTTAGGGTGGATTTAGTTTGTTTTGACCTTGCTGCGGTTATGCTAGATAGTTTTTGTGGTTGCTACTACCTCAATCAAGAAAAAGAAAAACATTCAAAGTAAAACGGCGCGGAACAGCAAGGAAACAGCTGTCGATTGTTTGTGTCGAAATTGCTTTCGAACTTCAACTGGTTGTTGTGACCATAGGCATTGTGGTTGAGACGCCTACTCATATTACTCGGACTGCAGTACTTGTTCTCTGAAATTGACAGGTATTACTTAACAGCGTTGTTAATGAGGTCGTAATTCGCTGAGGGACATTCCGCTGTTCCCCTTGATTTCTGTTCGATAGTTCAGAGCAGTGGAAGTAGTCGTTCGGTGGTGGCACTACAACCTCTTGCGAACAGTTGGCAAACTTGTGCTGTGAAAGCTTCTTAATTCAGCCTCCTACTCGGCATAAAATTGAAGGTCCCTGGCATTCGTCCCACAAATTAGGAACGAATGGCTGTGAGAAGCTAAATTGCGCTACATATAAGGACCAGTGGTGCTTTTTATTTATTTATTTGTTTGTTTTTTTTTGGACAAGGATATTCAGCAGTCTCGTTTTTTCCTCTTCCAAGCCTAATTGCGAAGTCGGTAGCGTATTCTTCACTTGCAATCGCTTTTTGTTACTTCCGCCGTTACAGCGTCAGCGGGTTGAATTGTGGTGGTGGTATTTAAAACAAGAAAAAGGATATAAATGACCCTTTTTATATAGGTAATGCAATATTTTATTTTGAACCAATAAATGGTATACGTGTGAGTTCAATCACTGTCCCTTTGTTACTGTCTTTGTACAGTACACAGGAAACTAGTCGCGTCTATGGCAGCCTTAAGACTTAGAGACTCTCAGAAATGGACCAACTATCAAATAAGCCATACGAGCATTCTGCCTGACACAATCCCAAATAAAACGGATAATACTGTTCCTTTCGAGGACTTTAACATAAAATACAAAGCAATAATCCCAGAACGTTCCGAATGGGAGAATAGCACAATAGAAAATAGCTATGCACTTAAAGTTTATATACAGATGGATCCAAAATGGCGGAGAGCACGGGATCGGGAGTCTATTCTCTATCACCCGAAATTAGTATATTGCCTTACGTCTTCCAAACCACTGTAGCGTTTTTTAAGCTGAAATGAAGGCTATACGCGATTCAGCCTGTAGACTTGCCTTGTTTGCGATAGACGTTAAAGCTACCGAGCCATATATAGACAGTCAGGTAGCCATAAAAGCTCTGAATACACCAACGACTAGAGCAAAGTTGGTAAACCAATGCTGGTAGTCTCTTAACGAGATTGTGGACAGATGTTCAGTAATCCTGTGCTGGGTTCCTGGTCATAGCGACATTCCTCGCAACTGCAATGCGGACGAACTAGCCAGACAAGGAAGCGGCCTTCACTCGACCAACAATAGTGAACCGTACGCTTCTATGCAATCTATTAAATTTTCAAGGAGGCAATAAGGGTAGCAAACAACAGGTTTAACAAGCAAATCTGGCCAAAACTAGATGCTAAAAGGACTCAGAGACTTTTTTCTATTAGCAGAAATTGAATCAGTTCCGTAGTGGGAGCATTAAGAGGGCATTGTTTGATAGGAAGACACGCTCGCAGATTTGGAGCGCCCTACAATGATTTTTGCAGAAGCTGCATGGATAAGGAGGAAGAGGAAACCGTTCTTCTCGCAAACTTAGGAAAATACTTCTTCGAGGACCTCAGTGACTTGTCTCTCATAGACACACGCTGCATCAGCAAATACATTCCTAAGACCAAATGGCTGTAATGATCTTTCACATATTTTCAGTGTTTACAGTTGGTCCCATCGGCTACTGCCTACACCACCTGCACCTCTTAGACGGGCTGTTTTGTGAATTACAATCGAGGGATAAACTGCTTCGGTTACCTTTCGTTTATCCGAAACAACCCGTCACTCAGTCAGACTCACCTTTTGACCAAATCGAGACACCAGACCAATTGACCCGATCACCACTTCTATTACGCTTCGCTTTATCTGACCTATCCGATAAGCTGGCAGATGATACACCCGCCCTATCCCAAGGCACACTGTCGACCGGGCACCTCCTCCTTGGCCAACCTTCTTATACGTCAAGCATAAGTTAATGCAACGAAAGGGCCGATCTATACTTTTGACGTAACCGGTTTACGTCATTTCGGACGAGAAGTCGGAGGGTTAAAAGCGAAGGGCACACTGTTTCGGTCACCCGTCATTAGATATCCTTCAATAGCTATCCACAGTCTTCTCTCTTCAATGGGCCGTCCGAGGTGCACGGTAGACTGTTTCGACACCCTTCCCCTATCCAAGGATAAACCAAGCTAATTCCCTCGACCTGACGCAGAAGGATCGGTGCTGTAGACAAATCGCCATAAGTATTTAGGCAGCAAAAATGAACCCACTAGCATGTCCGTTAACACTCTGGTCTTCTACCCCCTCCCCTCCCCTAACTCATGTGGTATCGCAAAGGACCTAAATTAATTTGGTCTAAGTGTATCTCTCCGAACAGCCACCTTACCTAACCTAACCTTGTACAGTACATCCGTCCGAATCGTCAGAATAGTGGCAGTGTTGTCATTTCAGTTCGACCATCCTGACCTTTTTCGTCGTCCTGGTCGATGTCCAGATCTACCTCAATCTCTGAGTGCATTGCCGAAAAATATGTCCAGTCTGATTGCAGTTGAAGCAAATCGTCGAATTACTCAGTGGGAGTGGTGGTCGAATGTGCCAGACCACATGTTCGTTGGTTTGCTGTCGTCTTGTTCCATTTTGTTGTCCACTGAATGTAGGTTGGTTAATATACGCTACGAACGAGCTATACGTTCACAAAATTTTGTTGATTTTACATGTGAAACAAAAACAAATTCCGTCACGTAATGCTCGTTCACGGACGACGCGATTGCACCCCTGATGGTTTTTGTAATCTACCGCTGGACGATGGAGTAACCCGGAGGCTTCCACGAATGTTCTCACACCATTTTATTTTTTCGACGAGTTCTGCAATATTGGTGAAACTTTCTGCCGATAAACTGGAGCTGAGTTGCGGATCGTTAAAATCGGTTCTCCGCAGATGTCGTCTGCGATCCCTCATTGCGATAACCAATCCTAGGCCACTGGGAACAGGGAGAAACGTATAAGAGCTCTTAGATCTAGATCATCATCTTTTGATCTCACGGCAACTTTGCAAGTGGACTTAGTATCAAGAATGAGTTAGTTGGTTTTTGATGATTGAGGCTGTCTGTCGTATGGTGTTGCGTTTATAGCTCTGGTTGTTAATACAAATTTTAAAGAATAAACATTGTGAATTTGTAAAACTTTCTTTTTATTCGAACGATTATCCCTGCATCGCACACACGTTCCCATAAGCTTCTACACTGCCTGATCGTTTTGTCTGGTAGCTGGATTCTCTTTCCCAACATATTTGTTTTGAAGCAGAAATTTCCTACAGATTCATTCGCCTGCCTGATCCTCCTTGTGAGCTACTGGTGGACCTCGATTTCATAGTGTTGTTGTGGGAAACTAGTCTTAAGTCGTCTTTTTAGCTGGACCCAAGATACCGATACTGCCATGCATCCTGAACCCTGCTGCCATTAAATGGGCCTTCTCATCCCAGTCGTACATTTTTGTCATGCATCCTGAGACCTGCTGAAATTAAGAGGCACTCACTCGACTCGACTCACCCAACATTCCGCTGACATTGACGACATGTCTTCTGGCGAAAATATTGGTAGTGTATCCGCAATTTTCCTTCAGTCTTCTTAATTTTTTGGCGATTTGTAGTTTCTTTTGTATCGTTTTTTTTTTTAGTTTTCTAGGAAACTTTTCTCCCTTCTGATGGTATCCCACTTTTGAACTTTAGAGAAAAAGAAGATATAAACGACCCTTTTTATACTCGTATGATGTAATATTTTATTTTGAACCATGAATGGTATACGTCTGAGTTCAATCAGTGGTCAGGTCCCTTGGTTACTGTCTTTGTACAGTACATGAGTACATCCGTCCGAATCGTCAGAATAGTGACAGTAGGTCTGTTCCTTTACTTTTGTAGTAAAATGGAAAAGACTGTCAAAATGGCAGTGGTTGAAATAAATAAACTCACGGAGAGAGACACTTACGAACAAGTTAGGAAACGCTTTTGTAGTAAACTACGAATAATGACAGATACGTAATTCAAAACTTCAAAAAAGTGCTACGAAAAGTCGTTAAAATTTCGTATAAACTCGAAGAATTTGCTATTTTACTGACAAAATTAGTTGATTCATCTCCCTATCGATGAAAGTGATTCAAAATTATTCGAACTTCTTCTTCATGTAGGTACCTATCTGGAAGAGTTTGTACTGATTGAACTACAAGCATTCGAGAAGAGGAAAAAGCGACACGGCAGTAAAATTTTCGTGGAGACGAAAATCGTCCCTTCTTACTCCTTACAACAAGTAATGATTTCGTCGCGACTTTCAAAAAAGAATCCAAGGATAACATTCAATTTTATTTTTCCCACTGTTGATAAAATTTAATACGCAAGCAATCAAAACAAATGCACTCATATGTCAAATAGGACAACAAATTTCAAACCAGCTGTTCATTGAAAGGTGACTGACAGCTTTTTCAATTCTACACCAAGAAAATTTGTTGAGTAAAAAGTCGTAAGATTCTCAGTGGAGGGGTAATGTCTTGCTCTCTCGATGACGCTCTCTTTTACGAATTTTTCGAGTTAAGGAACGGCACTGAGTAAAATTCGTAGGAATTAGTACAAATTCGTTAGATTTAAAAGTAAGGGAACAGACCTAGTATCTTTTCTTTTGACATTTGCTGTCGCTAAGAACTTGTGTCATTCAGATTCGTATAGTTTGTTTAAAAAGTGTGCAACTGCAGGCATCCAGTGATGAATCCAAATGGTAGGAGAGCCATGTTGGTAGAGGCCCAGGTTCGTCCGGACTGGATTGAGTGTTCTGTCTCTCAATAGGCGTTTTGATTTTTTAATTCAGAACTGAGCTCGAGCATTGTGAACGAAAGATGGTTCTGAGGTATTTATGAAACACACTTGAGCCATACAGTGGTCGGAAAAAGTATTGTGACAACAAAAAAAATACACTTATTTCTTAACAACTTTTTTTTTCAGTGAGAGAAAAAATCTTAAAAAATAGGTGATAACGGTATAACAATGAGCTTTCAAAAAAAGTTATATAAGTTTATTTCAATTTTATAGTTCTGAAATTAAAAATAATATTCTAAAAATTAATGGGGACAAAAGTATTTTGACAAAATTTGATTGGTCCAAAAAAAGGACTGATAAGACAAATTTATAAAAATGAGTACACAACTCAATAGAAAATGAATCCTTCTTTGGCATTGATGACTTTCTGCAATCAGCCTGGTATCGAGTTCACCAAATTTTGAAGGATTTGCGGAGAAATGTCCTTCCAAAGACCATCGACCTCAGCGACTCTCTCCTCGCGCGTTCTTGTTAAACACGGACTTATTTTTCGCTTTATATAAGCCCACACATGTGTTATTACAGTACGCCCTCGGTAAAAGCAACCGATGAAAATTCGAGCAGTTGCGTTAATTGAGGTTGTTGCTTTAACTGAGTCACAAAAAAAAGTGCCTTGAATTAGAATTTAAACCATAGTATAAAAAATAAAAGAATATTATTCGTCGTAAAAGAAAAGAAAAGAATATAATTTAATTCATTTAAAAAAAATATTTATACACTATGTAATACCTACAGTTAATACAGTTTTTGGTTAAATTGCTTTAAAATAATGGGAAATGTTCGTTTGCGTTTTCTTAGAGGATAATAGGCGTGTTTTTTTGAGCTTCGATCTCAGCAAAGCAAAGTAAAGTAGGATTTTCAGTATACATTTTACAACAACTAATGCGAGTCTCGAAGTGTCAAGTAGAGCATAGTTGTTGTAAATGCGTGCTGGAAATCCTACTTTACTTTGTTTGCTGAGATCGAAGCTCAAAAAAACAGGGCTAATATTAATGCACCTACGATCTATGTGTGTTTAAAATTCTGAGAGAAGTAGCTGTAAAAGAACTGCCCAGTTACAGTTAAACCAATCATAAAAAAACCAAATGAAATAAAAGCATGAATGGAAAGTTGCGTTTACCGAGTCACAGTTTTTTGAAAAGTTGCAATTACTGAGTCACTAATGGTAAAATTTTAGGTGTTGCTTTAACCGAGGTATTGCGTTTATCGAGGGTTGCTTTTACCGAGGTCGTACTGTATATATAAACCGTGGCTTTGAGGTGGCCAATCCAATGTGTTCACTCCTACATTCCTTAGAAAATTGGTTATCATTTTTGCTTTGTGACATGGAGCATCATCTTGCTGCAAAATATTTATTTCAAAACAACAAGGTTCGTCCGCCATTTCAACTATTTTGCTTATCCTGTTTTTTTGCTGTCAAATGTGACTGGAAGTGTGAAATCAGCTATTCACTCAGCCTGTTCAGTCAATTTACTCTGAGCTGATAGAGCGCGCTCTGACCGTTCTCTAGAACGGAAAAAGAAACACACATAATCTGAGCTCTGATGTGTCTGAGCTTAAAAAGTAACATAAACTTTTTGTATAACAGTTTAAGTTGCGCTCTGAACTAAAAAAGAAAAACCGCCTAATGCGACAATTTTCGGAATTGTTCCATACAGCCGAATCTGTCCATGGAAACATACAAAACCGAAGCTACACGCCCTACAAAGTATACTGCTTACCATTTTTAACATAGACTGTTACCCCCATCGTTCGACCATTCAAACAAAGACAACTGCTAAAAATTTATAACAAAATTTATTTAATTGTTTTCTTTTTGCATTTCAGAAAATGTCTATTTTCATGTTCGTTCCATTGGTTTTGTTTCATATTTTTATATATAAAAATTGTCGCAAATAAATAAAGAAATCATATAAAAAAATTTAAATTGTTAATACAATAAAATACGTTCTCATAAAATGTATTCTCTTCTTCTTTCGCAGTGCGTGTGCATTTTTGCGCGCTATTAATTGGTTAAACTTGTTTTTTTTTTTTTTTTACTTTTTAATGTGTATGTGTCGTTTTGCTACTTTTAAAAAATTGTTGTTTGACCAAGTCACAGTAAGGCATGCTAGGTATGAGTAGTGTTTTCTGTTAATAAATATCTTCTACGGCTTAAAACAGAAAGAAGTATGCATAATTAACACACAAAAAAATAAGATCAAGTCGAAAATGGTTGATTTTGTTCTTTTCTAAATTAAATAATTACGTTAAACATATACAAAAAAAAAAAGAAAGAAATAAAGAGCGAGTGAGAAAAATTAAACAACAAACACGTAGTAGCTGGTTGAATTGTATTCACTTTTCTGGCGACTTTTCTCGGACTTGCTTCTTCGCTTTCAGTGGCACCGCATCCACAAGAATGTGCAGAGCCATTTTTAAGCTCTCCTCGGCATGACTAATTTGAGCGCACGGATATGAATCGGCATACTTTTGCAAGAGTTCGCAGCAGGGTCGATATTTGCTCAGCGCAAACTCCCAATCGTAGTTCATTAGACGTCCCATGTCTTCCTCTTTGTTTACGTATGGCACTCCCGGTTTCGGTTGGATATCATTGAACATTGGGAAGGCTTCTTCGCACGCTTCACAACTGCACGTGAAACGATATTGCATTTGAAGATTTTCAATTCGGTCCTGTTTGGGTTGAAGTGCAAAATGATTTCTAAAACGAAAGAAATGATATGGGGTACAATTATTGTCGATGATGTTGCACAGGAAAAAGTGGTAAAGATATTGAATTGCATTGATGTCTTTTAAAAGATGTGGTTCGTGGGAATGTAAGGGAAATGTGTCTCAAAGAAGACACTGAAACATATTTCGGCTCATCCCGGTCTGTCGGAAAGCACCATTAATTGAATGATACCTACGGACCCCCAAGTGGTCGTTGAGTTCTATGTTTTGTAGGCTGTTTAGGAACGTTTGTTGCTTTGAAATTTACCCCTATCATCACTATTTTCAACGTCCCGATTGGGATCTACAAGCACACCCTCCATAGATCATGGATCATCCGCCACCGACTCTCAGTCATTGACAGCAATCTCATGGCAGAAGACAGAGATCGGATCGTTGATATCTAGTTTTGGCCTATTCGAGAAATGTCTTATTCCCTACACGTTACGCAGTCGTCTAAACTATTCAACCGCAAAGGCTATAGACCTCTGTCCTCTGCCCCATCTCGTACTCGTAACACTGTCTGGCGAAAATTAGAGAGGCTTTCCAGCTGAATGCCGCTCATCTCTCGCACTGTATCCATTCAGTTCGAATTGATTGTTTATTTTGTGTGCGAGTACAAAATGGGAGCTCGAAGATAGCTTTTCAACAACTTAAACTCAATCCGTTGCTTGGCAGTAACAAACTTATTAGACTTACCCATAGTTATCATATAGAACGCCATTAGCCGGTATCGGTCTCAATACAAACAGTATCGCTTGTTGCTTCTTGTAGATTCTAATTGTGTTGGGCGCGCACGAATGGTTTAACAAACTAAAGAAGGCATACGCACCCCCAGCAAAGGTCTGGTCGTCTTTAGTCTCGTTCACCTGTTCGACCAAGTCAATTCCATGCATGTTCGAGGGCGACGTTTGCAAGTGCCTAAACAGCAGCTCCGTGAAGAAATTCTCACCATCCAGACCGCCGAGGAACTCCTTCAACGGTGTATGCTCAATAACGAACCGCTTCAATACCGCACACACCACAGCCCGCTGAAACAGATCACTTGTACTTCGATGCTCCTGATTCGTAACGAGACCATGTATCGCACGATAATGTTCGCGGGGTGTCAAATTGCTGTGATCGATTGTAAAAGCTGATTGGTTTTGATTGACTGGATCGGCACAGAACGCCATGCACTCGTCGATATTGGGAAAGATACTCAGCGCAGTTAAGCACACCCGCAAGGCGATTTGATGGATCTTATTGAACATGGTGAAGATGAAGTCTATGATGTGGCACTCATACTTGTGGAAGGCGGACAGCGCTTCGTCGCGGCACGATTCACTGCAGAACATAGCACCGGTACAGCCGGGACAAGGAATCAGTGTCAAGTAGTTCTCCTGCTTGCAGTTCGCACATCGAATATAACGCATTGGTGCCAATAGAGATGATGCGAACGGTTCTTCAAATGCAACCACATCGCCCACAGCTAGATCACGATTGGTACAAATGTGCCGGCCCATCTCTTTGCTGGCACGCATTTCGAGGCACTCGGCGATGGATGGAATTACCGGATGGCGATCGTAGGTCATTTCAAACTCGTACGGCTCAATGTCTGGATCCTGCGTACTCTGCAATTGGCGGCAATCTTTCTCTCTCTTGTCCAGCTTGTGCTGCAAACGTTCCGGATAGTTGGCCTTGCGAGCCATGTCTATATTCTCCAAGCACTCTCGATACCGCTTCCACTCGAAAAGCACCGCCGACCGATTTGCATACCCGATTGCGATATTTTCCGAATTCAGTTCAGAGAAGCAAATACTCTTGTTGTACAGCTCCATCGCGTTAAAATAGTTGCGATGCTTGAGTGAAAATTGTTTGTTGCCAAGCATTCGGAATTCCTCGGAACGCTTGTTGCATTTTGGGGCGCGCAGAGTACAATTGAGCTGGATTTTCTCGAAATACTTGAAGTCGTGCAGGGTGTTCTCCACAAATTTCACTTTGGCATTATTGTCGGGAAGCGAATTAAATTTTCCTGAAGCGATGCCGATCAGTTTCCAATCGGCAAGTTTTCTAATCAAATCGTCGCTAATTTCGTAGACGTCCATTGCGGCGGTAGCAAATATTGGATGAAAACTCACGGGGGCAATCGATTTGTGGTGGTCACCACTCGAGGGATATGCACTAGAATTCCAATCGAGTTAGAAAAGCGTAAAATATTTCGGTTTGATTGTCGGAAAAGCTGAATAAAATCCGTGAACAATTTTTCCCATGTGCGGTTACGCTGAAGGAATTCTTTTTTTTTTTTTGACAGTATGTAAAGACAAAAATAAACCCAAACGAGACTCTAATTGCGGTTGTCAGTTATATCGCAAAATGTCATATGTCAGCCATGTTTGCTGGGTGGCGAAAACCTTTTACCGTTGCGTACCGAAATTTTTATTCTTATAGGGTACCTACATATTCCCAAAAATAAAATTTATTCTTATAAGAACATTAAAAGTAGGCGACTATTCATTTTGGTTAGGTTTAGTTATTGCTGAGAACAGATAATTGTTGTAAAATAGGTTAGTACTCAATATATTTTCAATTTACTTGCAGGGACTAAGGTGATGCATTACAAATGGAAACTGCTTGCAGAAAATTTGGATATTTGATAGCTTCAATCAGTATTTTTGTAGCAACTTAGCTTTTGTTTGGAAGACTTTCGATCGTTAATTCCTAGTAATAAGTTTCTGTAATATACCGTGCCCGGAACAGGGGTTTAACTGAATTTTACACATCCTGTCTTAAGACCTTTCCTGACATCAAAAGCCTTGGTGCTATTTTCCGGCCTTAACGGAGCAGTGAGTGTTTTACAACGTAATTAAAGCAGGGATGTTAAAACTAGACATCGATGAGAAAGTGATGGTTTTGTTTTCTAATTTATTTTCCGACGGATGGTGGAATCAATCGAACAAAGTTTAACGGACTTAACCTCCATATAGCCTAGCAGACCGATTTCATGTCTCCCACGGATGCGCTGTAATGCATTATGATTGCGGCGATCGAAAGAAAAGACAACTTACTAATATTAAAACACGCTTAAAGTTCTCCTAAAATCGTGCAGTTTGCGGTGCTACTTACAATTTTCTAATTTCCGTCATTCGTGTACATTTTATTTACGATACTCTTTGGCTCCACAAATTGATTCCATTTCGGTTTTTTTTTTTTTAAATTCCCAGGTCTTATCCAAGTGCGAATTTGCGGACCTAAAACTGCTCTGATCACGGTCGAAATACTGCTTCCGTAAACAAACAAAATGCGTTAAGTGATTATATGCAAGGGATTTGCATGCAAAACAAAAAAAAAAAAAGACCCTCCTTAGTACTCGTTCACGGATGCAGTATTTCCGGCCTTTGTTGTTGACCATCGCCTTTAGGCGCTCACAGATAATTACCGAGCAGGATATTGTAAATTTTATATGCCCCTGCTTCAGATTGACTACGTTCTTGTTTGTTATGGCCCGTACCGACATTAAGCAGTCCGACTGTGATTCAAATCGTCTTGTCAGTCTTGGGCTCAGGCTTGGTAAATTGACTTGCCATTTATACGTTTTTTTCCGGGTCCGGGATTTCCGGCATTGAAAGCGATAGGTGTTTAGGTGACGGATTGTTTGCGGATCTAAAAAAAATACAGTCGAATGTAAGGGATTTGCATCCCTTGCAGTGCTGCGAGATATACATATTCCTTGGCTCCCTTACTCCCCGGGTATTCGTTATCGAACCGCAAGTCTCTCTTATTGGTCCGGAGAAAAACCTAGCGCATCAAAGGATCTTATTCCTGCTGATGGCGTCCTGGTGACTTCGACGGTCGTCCTCTTGACTTGAAACTGGGGCCACAAAATTCAGTGACGTATTACGCGCTCACGGATGAGGTAATTCGACCCCTGTTATTAATAGGTTGAGGGAAACGAAGTCCCAAAGGCGCTGTCAGTCTCTTGCAATAAGAGAATACCGCACAGTATTACCGACATTACCGACACTAACGAGGTGAATCCACTCATTCGAGTAGAATAGTGTTCAGTGAAAATTGAAGAAAAATTCCCCCCGATGAATAGCAGAATAGGGCTGAGTATACTCGAATCGAAATCATCGCATTGAAATGGTTGGACTTCGAAAACTCTAAAGCAATGTCTTTCTTCGATCGATATCTTGGGTCGAATGTCGTAAAAAACGAAACTGTGTTCATGGCTGTTCAACGAGTTCGTAAAACATCCTTTGAAACTAAAAGGAGTTCTGTCGGCTCGTGAGGTTTTCCACTCGCCTTTGGTATAAACACTGCTCCAACCACTGAAGCGGGGTTAAACATTGGGCAGATTTCGTATATCAACGATCGTCGAAACGATGTCGTTTTTGAAACCTTGATCACCAAAATAAGTCGTGTTCTGCTCGAATTTTTTTCACAATCGTCAGCTCATTATATTTTTGGAAATGAATAAGCTCTCAAAGTTGGTGTCTATCGTTTCGACGATAATCGTCTGAAAAGCTACGGAATGAGTGCCCCGAACTTATTTTAAAGGAATTAACTCACCTCCTCTGTTAGTTTTGGCTCGGTGCGGACAACGCGCCTATAGTTCGATGGATCGCGAATTCCTATTTTTAAATTTCTTAACGCGACTTGCTTTCCATTCGATCATACAGAAAGTGAAAGCATTTTCTAATTTTACATTGAAAGCCAAAGGTTTCAGGTGACGGGTTACTGGCGGAAGAGCCCGACCCATAGAACCCGTCGCATCCGTTTCGGCAATGAATAGAATAGATAGATATTATTTATTTATTTAGCTTTTTAAAAAAAGACAGTTTGTCGCAACTCGTATACCGGATGAGACAGATTGGGAGATCGCAATCATTAAATGAACTTTTGATGATGCACATTCATTGGCGGAATGCGACGGATTTTATGGGACTGTACCACTCGTTTGTGAGTGGGTTCTGGAGCTGAATCACCACACCGTGATCAGTTCTACTTGACGAAATTTATTTTTGTTCTGTATGTAAAAACAGGCACGGAATTTGTTTTTGTTTCACATGTAAAATTAACCTAATACCGTGAACGTATAGCTCGTTCACGGAAGTGGCGGTTCGACCTCAGCATATTGCTCACTTACGGATGCGATAATTCGATCTCTGGGGGGTTATTCCCAAATGCGCGGCGGATCGCTTTTAATGGCGGATTTGAATTTTTGTATTTCCAAAAGCGATTCGCTTTCCATTCGACCATATCATTGCATTGAAAGCGATAGGTGTTTAGGTGACGGATTGCTGGCGGATTGTTTACGGACCTAATAAAAATGTAAGCAACAATAAAAACAAGAAGTTTAAACATTTCTGTGCACAAAAAATATCTTATTAATTGAATTTATTATATACATATACTTTTTAATAAACGAGTCACAAACATATTTCCGTACAACAATTTGCTGCACTTGTTGAATTTTTAGAAGATAACAGTGGACTAGCGAAGGGCATTCTTAATTCTCTGCATACGAATATAAACCGATTGAATAGATTTAATTATTTTTATTCAAAACAAAATCCGAAACTTTCACAATCAACAACAACAAGACAACAAAAAATTGTTATGTCGGGAATCAGCTGTCAAATATTTGGAAAAATAAATGGAAAATTGGAAGTCAGAATGGAAATAACTGGAAAGCTTTGGGAAGGATAATTTTCGCCCCGTTCGCATTTGAGAATAAGCAAAAGCGAACACGGTCGAAATTAAGGTATCGCTTTTGATACGATCCGCCGCGCATTTGGGAATAACCCCCCTGGATTGTTTACCGATTCCTGTGTTACGGGATAGAGCTGTCCTGGGGTGTCAGCACGCAACTTGATACAATCGAGTTCCGTCGACACAATCGAGCTCTGGCAACACCTAATTAGTCTCAATCGATTATCCTCGATTGAAACAAATTAGGTGCTGCCAGAGTTCGATTGTATCGACTAAACTCGATTGTATCAAGTTACGTGCTGACACCCCTGGGATCGCCACATTCTAATTCTGGTTCACGGACGACGCGATTCGACCCCTGGACCCTCAGCAATTGTTTCAAACGATCCACCGGTCTTTTGGGAATATCCCCCTTCTGAAAGTCAAAAACAAAACACCAACTGCTTTTTGCTTTCCTTAGTCCATAGGTAATATATATTTATACATTCTTAAGTTTCCTTTCTGTTATTTGTTTTCGGAAACTGCTCGTTCGATTTAGTACAATAATCTGTTCGATTTTCTTTTCTAGTTTTCTCGTGGCTGTTTACATGAACTCAAGTCTTCAACATAACATAAAGTAGACAGGTAATTTTTCATTTCGTTTTACATATTTTTATATAATATATAATTTTTATAGTGCTTGTGTGTGTGGTAATGAATGTTTGTTCCGTATCAGGTATTCATCAGTTTTATTTTTTTTATTTTATACATTGACACAAAAAGAAACTCTAATTCTATGCAAGTATTCTTGTTTTGCTTTTTTATTTCTTTTTCTTGTATGGATTATTATTTTTGTTTACCTTATAAATAGCATTGTTGTAGTTGAGTAACAATTGCGTAATTTACTTATCTAACTCCGAAAGGATGTAAGTTTTGTTTAATGTTTTCGATTCAAGACTATCGGGGTAAATCATGTGAACAAAATGCGAATGAAAGGCCGACAACTGCGTCAAAAAGATAGCCTCTGTAATTCAAGAATAAAAAGAACAAAACGGAAATAATCACAAGGATAACTAAAACTACAGTCGTTACAAAAATATATATGATGTAGGTGAATATAAAACTACGAATAATATTCAAAAAAGATCAAAAGGGTTGAAAAAAAGCAACGAAATAAACAATTGGCTGATCGCACGCATTGGAAATGATTGCTGGTGGTGTGACAGTTGGCAATACCGTCCGTCTAGTATACAAAGTGAGAAGAAATTTAGTACCGCCATGGGACAACCTTTGCCGAGTCCCAGAACCGAAAAGGTAGGTTGCCCACAACAACCAGTCCCGCCGGATTGGTAAGTTTGTTTGCATTCTCTTTGCTAGATATAATTTTATGTAGGTATGTTAGATAGATTATATAATATTTAAGACAGAAATTTAAAACTAGATTTAGTTTTTTATAGTTTTTTTCTTTTCCTTTTTTTTTAGTGGTATTTAGTCTCTAAAGCTTAGTTTGGTTCGTTATTGGACGACTCCTGCTGGTGTTGCTGCAGAGCTGGCGGCTCCGATTGGTGTTGCTGTGTGTGCTGTTTTGGGTGTTTTGATCGAAAGTTACGGCGAGCCGCTGCGTTGTTGTACGGGTGAGGATGAACGCTGTAAAACAAAAATGAAATTTGATTAAATTTGCGCCTCATTTGCAGGTTTACAAGGAAACTAACACGAAATACAGTCAAGCCAAGCTAAAACGTAATCAAAACAACTTTTCGAGGTAAAAATGCAAACAATTAAAATGAAAAATGTTTCAAATCTAGTCATCCCATTTTGTTCTATGTTTTTCCAGGCGAACTAATGCTGAGGATTTGAAAATGTAACAACAATCAACACAGTTGAGCTACATGATTTAACGTTCGTTTGCAGTTACTGTTTCGTTCGCGGCTGTGTGTCGTGTAGGTGTGTCGACTTCGAAGTTCCGTGCAGTGTGTACTGTGTAAGTCTATAATTTTTCAATGTAGTAGTGCTCGAGCGACCAAGTTGATCTGAAAACCGGGTCAGCTATGCGTCAATCGATCTTCAAGCGTAGAATAGTAGGAAAAATGGATAAGCGCCTACCCTCAATCGTCTAGAGTTGCCGGGTTGAGACGGAAATGCGTGTGTCAAAACCCCTATGAACAATCACCGGGACCACGCGGGACTTTCGAGATCACCAGTCATAGGAGTCGTCTTGGTCGGTCATAACCTACATCGGCAGCGGGTTTAATCTCGAAAATATAACACACACTGGGTGCAACTAGGTTCGGACCCAGTCCAAAAAAAATTTCAATAAACAAATTCAACCGGGTTCGGACCCGGTTCACCAGCAAAAAAAAAAGAATAGCCGGGTTCAGACCCGGTACAGAAAAATTAGCCCCGGGTTCGGACCCGGCTCAGAAAAATTACGGCCGGGTTTGGACCCGGTTCATCCGAAAAAAATTGAAACCGGGTTCGAACCCGGTTCAGAAAAATAACCACCGGGTTCGGACCCGGCTCAACAAAAAAAAAAAAAATAAAGTTAGGTTCGGACCCGGTTAAAGAAAACCAACCTCGGCAACCGGGTCTGAACCCAGAAATATATTCGACCACATCCGGGTTAAATCCCGGTTTCTGTACCTTACCACCTAGTTCGGCAGCATGCATCCAATCGCTTAGGCAACCGAGTTGAAACCCGGTCGTTCTCCGTCACGATCTATGGAATACAGACTTACCTATTCTTACTGGTCCGCCGACCCGTCGTATATAAACCCGAAAAAAAACCCTGTAAACTAATTTCATTGGTTGGTTATCAATTTTGTTAGTACAAGAGTTTGAAGTGCCACTAAAAATATTGTTAAAGGCCGCGGACTTTCAGAAATGTGATTATAAATGTTTGAATAAAGTTTCAAAAATTAAATTAGTTTTGAGTTTAATATTTGCAATACCCTTACTTGACAGATTAGAGAAATCGCCTAGACACAGGGTTCGTATCTCAGGACACTGTTAAATCCGAATACAAATCGACCTCAATAAAGGACAGCGTAAGTTAGTATAGTGGAACAGACTGGCGCGCGAATAACAACGACCATTCGAAGAAGAAGAAAACAGTTCTAAGCTAGGAAGGAGAGGTACGTTAAGTAAGCAAAAATCGTACACAACCGCGAACAGGTAGCACTACACCTATGATAGAAGAATTTGCCATCAGAAATTATGGGGTCCACCGAGGATGCACTATTTCGATTATATTGTTTCTATTGCTGAGGCCCTACTCTCTATTGCGACCCATTCGAAAAAGCTTTCCCGTTCCGCTTTTACGAAATACAGAGTAGAAAAGGTTTGTTTTGGAAAAATTTTACTTTCGGCACGAGATACAGAGTAGGGCCCCTGATAAGCAACAGGTACATAAAGGAAACTAGGACTAGCTTCTCCCAATCATTCCTTGGTAAATGAGTTGCAATGAGTTGTTGAGCCAAGAGGAAAGGATCAACTGAGGAAGTTTAAGGAGCCACAGCAGTTGGGGAGAGTTGAGCTCCCTGCTAAAAAACGTACCTCTCACACACAAGAGAAAACAGACGAAAGTCAGATAGTAAAAGAACTCGACCGCATCTAATCCAGTAACAGAACTGAAGAAATGCAACCAATGTCGGTCGTCCATAAGTGCGCAACTCACCAACCAATTTCGTCAAACAGTGTATTCTTTACTGTTTACTGAAACAAACAATTTCTTAAACCCAAACTCATATTTTTAGGTGTTGAGCAACGTAATTTCAATTAAAATTGGGCATTCAGGTCTTGAACGCGTTGGGGGCCCCGTACACCTAGTTGATCAACGCACTCAATTGCTAAAAGACCCCATATTCTTAGTTGATCAAAGTTTCTGATTTTGGCAAAAATTCTGGACAACATGTGGTAACCATGAACAAAGAAAAAAGCTATTCAAGTCGGCTTCAATAATAAGCCTGTTTTTTTGAGCTCGATCTAGCAAAGTAAAGTAGGAATTTCAGCACGCAATTACAACAACTACGCTCTAATTGACACTTCGGGGACTCACAGTAGTTGTTGTGCTGAAAGTCCTACTTTACTTTGCTGAGATTGAAGCTTAAAAAACACGCCATATATAGGAGTCGAGTATGTCAACCGCGTTTTTCGTAGACTTAACCAAGCATCATTGGTGGGGCAACCCGTGGAACGCACACGGCGGCTGTAACACCTTCATAAAATAAAAAAAGATAATCTAAAAAATCAAAGAACTCCACTGACTATAAAAGAGAACTAAAAAAAGAACCGACTGACTTTAAAAGACAACTAAAAAGATGCACAGTCCGTATGAGACTTAGTTTTCTCTCAATTTTTCCTCGTTCTTAACTAAATCTTTTTGAACATTATCGAGGAATTGTTGCGCAACACGGTGCACAACCATGTTCAACGAGCCACACGAGCTGGTACACTACCCGTACACTTGTTGAGCAACGATCTCCAACCGGATCAAAGGCGTTGGTTGCAGGGAATTGAGAGCATCGTAAGCAAGAGTTGCATGTCTTTAATTCGAAATGGATGCGTTGCGCACTTAGTGAACGACAGGCTTAAGCAAAGTTCGGTATTTCAAATGAAAGCCGATTAAAGTAAGACTGTTGTCGCGGTACCTTTTACACAAAAGGATATTTGTGGGCTTTAGAAAAATACTAAGAGTGGGCCATCGAGTGGTTTCTTTTTAAATCATAGGTTATTTTGACACTGACAGCTGTTTCCCGAAGAAAGTCAATATCATACTCCCGCGGGACCAAATGATTCGCTTTACGCTTGAACAACGGTGGAAAATATTGAAAACTTAGTTTCAAACTGAGCGATGTGTAGTCCGAACAGTGCGTTTTTCAAAAGAAGTTTTAGCCGAAATGAAGCACCCACCGTGCCTGCTGCACGCAAGTTTGTGCATAAATTTCGTAAGATTGGTATGATAGTGGACAACACTCATGGCCGTCGTCGTACGGTGCGCACAGACGAGAATGTAGTTCTTGCAGGATGGCGCGCCATGACACACAGCCCATGCCCCAATCAATCTTTTGCGCACCAAATTCCTGAATCTTGTTATCAGCCGCCTAGGCAATGTCAGTTGGTCGCCTCGGAGCTGCGATTTGACCCCTTTGGACTTTTTTTTTTGTGAAGAACCGAATAACCGATGTTATGGCAACAATTCGGAATCGATTCAAGCGCTTAACTATCATCCAAACAATTCGCGAGCTAGAGCCCGAAACCATCAACAAGGTCTTGGAAAGTTGGAGTGCGAAGCCAGCCGTCGACACTTAAACGATACACGTTGTGTTCCATAATAAATGGGAATGGTTGCTCTTACTAATAAAGCCATAGTATATGAAAGAAATGTAATTTTGTTCATTTTATTGCATTTTTAAAACTTGTATTTGGCCCACCTTGTATATATGCGGCCCTAGCGAGCTATCGTCGGAATGAAAATTCTCCGATTTAATACGATTTGGAGGATTTTTGCTGCGAGGTATTCTTCCGCACTGCTGTTCCCAATACAAATGTCACGCACCGCACTCCAGCGTTTGCGTTGCAGTGCGATCAAGTTTGTTTTTGAGTGACATTTTTGACAGCTTCATAAGAATGGTTTCCGATATCCCCCGACAACCGTCAGTGGGGCAATTTATTTACGATTTGCAGTGAACTGCTTACAAATGTGAGCAATAAAAGAAAAAACAATATAGCAATGAATTTTTTATTTATTGCTTCAGTTTGTGTTTCCAGTGCAAAATTAAGCGAACAAAACAAGCACCAAACAATACGAGGACGTGAAGAAATCAATTCAATTAATCACCCCTATCGGGAATAAAATTTCCTTGGGAATGTTTCGCATTCAACAATAGATTTACATTGCTGACAAGGGAAACATTTCCATCGGAATTTATTCGCGATAACCCTGAATTTTTTCCGAGAACGGATACCTCTAATGAGGTTCCGACGGAGTATGCGCTGCGGATAATTTTCCGTTCCGACGGTTACCTCGCTAGAGGCGATTATATAGCTGATTTAGACAGAAGCTACAGAAGGGATAACAAATCAGGATAGAAATAGCCAGACAACAAATTGAACGATCGTAACTACCCTGACCCTGGGTAATCTAATCGCAATGGTCCTCGATGGCTTCTGTTGAAAAATAAAAATACCAAAACCTCCCATACAAAACTACCAAATATGACCCACAAAATATTCAAAGCAAAGGCTAGAAATGGTTATCAGAGCAAGCACGGCCCTATTATGGCTGCAATTAGCCGACTTTTGTTGACAAGAAAATCGTGCTAATTTGAAGAGGAGCAACTAATCCCAATAACAGGGAACAGCAACAATTCGTTTATACATTTCGCATGAGTGCTCGCAGTTAGTGGCGATTGTTTTTCTGTTTTAACAAAGCATTAGTAGAATCGTAACTCTAAAGAAAGCAAACTCATCGACACTTCACTTGGACATGGACCACTCACACAAAATAAATATAATATGTATACAGATTTGACCGCAAAAGAGGGCAAGGTAGTGCAATTGTTAAGTCTTTGTTAAGTCTCTCGGAATTTAGTAACGCGTGCGGGGTTATCCAGCAGTATTTACACGCGCAGGAATTCAAAGAGCGTTTCACACGGACTTCAAAGAACCATTTCCACATCATTCTTACGTTGTCTACAAAATGTTATGTTGTAATATTTTTCTTTCCCATTTTCGTTTGTTTTGTTTTTAATTTGTGCTGCGCAAGAAGTTATTGTCTCTCTCTCTCTAAACGCGGTAAAACCGTGGATTGTACAGTCGCCAGTCTCTAAAACGGAGAACATGCGTTACAATAGTATTTCTTGTCGTTATTAGAGTAAGTGTTATTTGAAGCGAACAATTTTGATTGAATCAGTAATAATTTCTATAAAAAAGAGCGGTGCTTTTAAGATGAGACTACTTTTACACAAGTCTGTTGCCGACTGTTTCGAAGTGAAATTCCTTAAAACTTTGGAAGATGAGGGATAAATCTTAAAAAAAAAAACAAAAACATGGGACGTTGACAGGGGAACGTATAAACGTCTGTTGTTTTTATAAACGAGGGGCAACTGACAAATGAAAAATGCCATTGTAAGAACTTTTGACACTGCAGTAGTTCACGTAAACTGACATAACCCTGTGACGGTTAGAAACAAAATCTAACCCAATTTTCAAGGTGCAAATCAAATTCGTAATAGGACAAGGGGCTATAGAATTTCGAAAAATTTACCGGATAAGTGAACATACGACGCTGTAAAAGCTACCAACGAATAGCCAATGCCCGTCGTCCACTAAGTGCTCAAGGCATCTAATTCCACACAGCCAAGTCTAATGTAGGGTGCTCTCGATTTTATGCAACCAACGCGTGTGACAAGTTTGAAAATCGTTTCTTAACAGTGGGGTAGGGAAGTGTACGAGATCGTGTTGCTTGCTCAACATGGTTGTGCATCGCGTTGAGCAGATTATCTGTTCAACCAGTTGCTCAAAATTTATAAAATTTGTTGGTCACTCGAGTTTGGTGGGACGAAGTTTTTTGCCTCTGCAAGTTGAGCTGATTGAATCAATACGTCTGTTTATGCATTGTGTGCAGTTTGCACTTCAGTTTGTATTTTATTTCCTATTTTATTAAGATGTTACTGGCTGTCATCTATCGTGCGTTTTCAACCGGTTGCCAAACCAAAGAATCTTGGTTAACTGCACGAGGATTCAACTGATAGAGCAACCACAACGAAAAAACTGTTAACAACCTCGAGGAATTTATTTTTCCATTGCAAATATCAGAAATGTTGATAAACGAAGTGAACGAAGGGAAAGGGCACTGGCCCGCCAAGCTTTCAACACAAAAATGTTCAATGCAAATTGGAATTGTGCTGCTCAACATGAACTGTGCACTATATGAACTAGAACAAATCTGTTATTCCACTTAGAGTTGAACAAAATCGGTTGAGTTGCGCACGTAGTGGACGACCGGTATAACTTATTTATAACAAATTTATTAATACGGAAACAGGCGCTTGCTTTCAAAGGCATGGGACAGAATTATCGCATACGTAGACATGCACGCTTTTGCGACACATTGACTATTCATATTCACCCCTATCGAGGTATCCGTTTAGAAAAAATTCCAATACGAAAGTCAAATCTGGGGCCCAACTCTGTATCTCGTTCCGAAAGTAAAATTTTTCGAAAACGAACTCTGTGCTTCGAAAGTGTAATGAAATGTAGGTAGCTACTCATGGCGCATTTAGAATTCCGAAATTATCACAGAGTTCCTACTTAAAATCGGAATTGGTAATCTATTTATATCGAATGGGACGAAATAGAGAGAAGGGGCCCCTGATTGGAACTCAAAATGCGTTCGAAGTATCCGTTTCGGAACAAAATAAATAAAGCTTATAAATGCGTTCACTTCACATTAAATATTTCGCAGCAATTAGTTGTCGAAGAGTTTTGGAAAACATGTGACGTGAAGCTGTCAAAAGTAAGTGGTTAACGCAATGCTAAAAGGTGTGCTATATGTCATCGGAGAATTTTTTTCAAAGTTGTATCGGAACAGATATCTTGAATGGGACTTCTTCGCTTGCGAACAAATCGGAGAAAATTCCCGTTCCGAACGGATACCTCGATAGGGGTGATTACTTTGATAACGAATGCAATAATTCGACCACTAGTTTGGAAAGCAATATACAACTGAATGTCTAATAAATAAGACGTGAACCACTGCCAAAGGATAGCACCACCAGTCATTTTTTAAAAATACAGAGTGTACCACCTTTTATGTAAACATTGGACAACTTTGGCATTTATGAAGCGATCGACTTGAAATTTTTTTGAAACGTCAATTACGTACATTTTTTAAAATGATTCACTTCACTACATTGCGCCATTCTACACTAAAAATCACTTATGCAGTTTCTGCAACGAAAATTCCCTGGACGTGCGTTGTCAAAAAAAACTGCGAAATTGACGGGCCACCCAGATCTCGAGATTTGACCACTTCGGACTTGTTTTTGCAGGGTTATTTGAAAGGAAAAGAGTACGTCAACAAGCCTCAGACCAAAGACGAGCCCAAGGCAAACATTCGTACCGAAATCGTCTGTATACCGCCCGAGATGCTCGAAAAAGTTATGGAAAACAGCGCAACAATGACCCATTTTGCTGTGGTCAATGGAGAGGCGGCCACTTGATTGATATTGCATATTTAAACCAGTGCAAATAATTTGTAAAGGACCTTATTACCTAATATCGACATAAAAGACAACGGTCCTATTATTAAACAAACAGACAAGTCTACCAAACTTTTTTTATAGGAAAATCCGTGAAAATATCTCATTTGGAAGAGTAGTGACAGAATCCCTCGTAAATTACGCACAAATATGTGCGAACGGCTTGAATTAAAAATTCATAAAAACAACTTCCGTACAAACAGAATATTCTGGAGTATGGCAAGTTTGAAAATCGTTGTGTGGTTGGGTGAGATTTTACGCTCTCTCGGTTGATATTTGCTTCAAGTTTTGCAGAACTTAAACCAAAATATTGAAGCAAACTTACTTGTAGTGCAGAGAGAATGATCTTGCCTCGGATCTTGCCGAGAAGTAGTCATTAAAGTAAATACCAAAAGTAGAAAAGGACCTCAACCAACCTGTTCAATTGACGTTTCCTGATTCGGTTGTATGCACCAATGTAAGTTTCTGTTTGAAAACTTTCACTGGGCGAAGGAGATGGAGGATTCAACGGGCGTAACTAGAAAACCTTTATGGCTGTTGAGTTCTGTTTTATGGCGCAGGGTGTTTTATGCTTTTAAAGGAAGGGAAGCGCTTTGCAGCCGTGCGCAAGTAGAATAAAAAACAGGCGAGTGTGACTTTTTTGTGATATGGTTTGCGAGTGTGAAAAGTAATATTCGCCCGATTTATCAAAATTGTAGCGGCTGCATTGTGACGCGATCGGCAATATTTTCATCGGTTGTGCAATCCATATGCCAATACTCGCTGTTATTTGTTGTGATAGCTTAGCATTGTTGTCCAACCAACTCGAATAGCATCGTTGCAATTTGGCATTGGTTGGGCAACAATGCAGTTTTTTGTCGGTCGGCATTGTTGCCCAATTAATGCTATTGCCCTTTGGCATGGCCCAGCAACGACGACATGCTGAACGGACGAAATTACCCTTAAGCTCCAAATAGACCTAGAGGTAAGCGATGATTCGGTTCTGAAACGGAAAGCGAGTCAGTTATTTTTATTGTTTTTCTCGCGGAAAACAGAACAACAGACAGACGGTTCCTTCGCCAAGAAAGTCAACATTCGCGAAATATTCAACTAGCGGAGGGTAATAGGGACCATCCCAATTTTTTATGACGAATGAAAGTGACCAACAATTTTAAAACTGCACAGAGAAGTTTTTCCAGGACAGGATGTATGCGACGCAGTTAAAAAAAACATGAGAACAAGTGACAAGCCATATAATTTTGAAAGCCAAAAAGGTTACTTTGTGGAATAGGGATATTAAATATTGCATCAAACAGTCCGCCAGACTTGTGCAAAGGAAGCCGTCATTCCGTAAAAATTACAGTAATTAACAACAATTCTAGAATACTGTTTTCAGTGTCATTCACTTACAGCGAGTGGATGCCAAAACTAGAGACAAACAACAAAGGGGAACGTTCAGATTTCTATCTTAGTTAGTCTGACAGCTGACTGACTTGATGTATTACAGTTGTTCGTTTATGGAAGTTGACGTTTTTGGAAGGATAGCCGACAGATTTACTCAGTTCACCTCTCGAAGTGTGAAAATTCTAAATCAACAGCGAGAAAACAAAAACAATTTAAATTCATTAGCTCACGCGTTCGTTTACCTAACTTCACAAATCTCAAAACTTTCTCACAAATGTCGCTTTGAATTTTGTTGTTTGCTTTGACATATCCACATTTTCAGTTATGCGTAGCGGAGGTAAACGCGTTAATTCAAAACGTTGTACACGAAACATTTGCCAATATTTGTACGCAATAGACCCGACTTGATGTAGGCGCAGTGGCTTAGTGGTTAGTGTGTTGGACTACTAAGCGAGGGGTCCCAGATTCGAATCCCGAGAAAACCCAAATACCAACTTTAGGGTTTTTTCACTGCGCCACCTCTTGCGAACGTCTGACAAACATCCGAGAGTATAACTGTCATGAAAGAGCTTCTCAATTAGCCGTTTGGACTCGGCATAAAACTGTAGATCCCTTCCATTCGTCCCAAAAATTAAAACTCACACAAAACGAATGGTTGTGAGAAGCTAGGCCCAGGGTCCCTACGGACCTGTTGCGCTAACTATTTATTTTTTTAGACCCGACTTGATATGTGGACAGCTAATTTCTAACTTCAAGTAGCAAAGGTGGCTCCGTTCTGCAGCGACAAAGTGAAGAAACTCGTGCCACTTTCAATTGTCTCACATGATCTATGGAAACCGAACTTTTTCGACAAAATGTAGCATTTTTTGTTTGATTTCCAATGGGAATTTAAATTTAGCGCCGGCCTTGTACTTATACGCGGTGAAGCAGTAGCGTCTTTTCTGCAAAAACGTATGTGAATGACTGGGTATTTCCCATCAATTTGTATGGGAACAGTGCAATCGCAACTCGCACTGTGGATAATATTCGAGCCACATATAGTCATTGACGACTTGATGGGATCACTTGTGTGAATAAAAATAACGTTTTGGCAAAAAAAAAAGCTTAGTAATTGATGGAAGGAACATTAAAAACTCTGCACATAATCATATTCTGCGCAGAGAATTAAAAAGCCTCATGGAGCGGCAACAAGTATACATTTAAACTAAGGCAGATAGAAATAAAATCAAAGCTTGTGAAATGCAGTCGCGAAGAACTCAGGGTTCTTGGCACTCAGCATAAGGTATTGCTCTGCTGGGTTCCAGGACATGAAGGCATTCCAGGTAACGAAAAAGCTGACGAATTGTCTAATCTAGTGTAGGTGCGGCAGCTGTATCAGAACAAGCTGATCCCTCTGTGAAAATCCCGCCTTGCGCACTCAAGCTTGAAGCAGAAAGAAAGGCCACAAGAGAGGCGAACGCTAGATGGACTGCAATAGAAACTTATCATACCGCAAGAATGCTATGGCCAACCTTCAACGAAGCCAGAACCGTGAGTCTCATGCGAAAGGATAGGAAATCTCTTTCCACCCTCGTAGGTATTATAATGGGGCACAACACTCTATGGTACCATATATGAAGAAACTACGCTTAGAAGAACTCTGTAGGGGCTGCGGTGATGAGGAAGCTCTTGAGGACACAACCCACTTCCTATGTAACTGCCCAGGTCTCTTGGGAGACACTTCTTCCACGACCTAGACGAGATTTCCAGCACATATACAGACAAGATAATGAGCTTTATCAAATCCACAGGATGGTTTGTATGCAATAGCACAGTGAGTACTTAAACATGGGTATTTTTTAGACAGGGTTAACATGGGTAAGGGAAAACCTTTTCCCCATATGGGCATCACAATGGGTCAATATTGACCTGAGTGTTGCACGGAGCACTCCACGCCAACCCGCGTACCTAACCTAACCTAAATTGCGGCAGCAGGCACGCAGTGAGCTACGAGCGACGTTGCTCTGCCTATAACAAAATCGATAATCGTAGGACTATTTTGGGGCCCTCCTCTGTATCTCGTTCCGAAAGTAAAATTTTTTGAAACGAACCTTTTCTACTCTGTATTTCGAAAGTGGAATGAAATGTACTTATGGCGCATTTAGAATTCCTAAATTATTACAGAGTACCTGCTATAAAATCGCAATGGGAAAGCTATTTCGAATGGGATGAAATAGAGAGTATGGCCCCTGGTGCAAAAAAGGCGACGGAAAAACCATTTCCACAAATACCATATATAATCGCTCAGAGCTTACGTGGCCAACGCCAGACGATTTGATATGTGTTAACTTCTCAGAGCGACGTCGCTCCTTATTGCGAAGCCGAACCCTAATCGCACGTCCTATAATTGGCAGCTATCGCGCGACGGAGCAACGAACAATAGTCACTGCATCGGACGTTTAAAATATCAAACTTCAAACTATTGTGTGTCATTCTATTAAAATACAAACTCGGTTGAGGTAGCACGGTAACAGATGTATCTTTCGAAATCTCTCAAGCAACATCACACAACTTTCTTCAACCGACGACGCTATAAAATATAGTTTGGTCACTTCAAATCAAACCAGTTTGTTTTTTCTCACGCCGAATGAACTGGGGTAGTCGCGCGATGGTGTTTACGAAGCCTCGTTACGAACGACCGGTATTAGGACAAGCAACGCAAACGACCAAAGTTCATCGTTCGGTCGTGCGATGTCAGCCCAATTAGGACGTAGCCTTAAGTTGGAGTAGTCGTCAAGGCTACTGCGGTTAAGTAGAATTTCGAACCAACAGAAAAAAACATTCATTTAGCTGACCGTATGCGGTTGTTGGCGAGTTGATAACATTTATCATGTTTTGAGTGGAGTGGCACAGAAACGCTGATCAAACCCCCCTAACGACAGCAACACGAAACTGTCACGAACCTATGACCCACCTGAAGTTGAAAGAATTATTTCTCACCTCTCAAAAGCACCGCTCTTAACGATAAAAAAAAAACTAGAAAATCCAACTCTGCGTTCAAGTGGCGATTAAAATTGTTTTTTTAAATATTATATGTAAGTAAGTGGTAGTAGTGACAGAGTATGCTAAAACTCTTGCTTTTATAATGTTCTTATTTTTTGTTTTGTAGTATTTGTAGTTATAACAAACCTTGTTGTTGTCGATGCACTATTGTGGCCTGACGTAGTCAGAGCCAACGGCGATGAAGTGGGGGTACGCAGCGGTTTACGCGGTGTAGCCATCGATGCGTTTCTTAATGCGCGCCTAGCTGCCGATGATGATGATGATAGGACAGTTGGTGTGGTTGAAGGTGCTGCTCTTGTTGTTGTTGCTGTTTCTGTTGCCGTTTCTGAAGAAGCAGTGCCAGTAGTTTTTTTTTTCGATGACCCTGACGACGACGACGACGATGACAACGACGATGCGCTACTGGAAGTAGTAATTGTAGTAGAACTTTTCGCCGAGCTGTTTAGCAAAATTTTGTTTGGTTTTATTTATATCATTGCGTATTTTTTTTGAATGTTTTTCGTGTATGTACATTTCCAAAGGATAATTGAAGAAATATAAAATAAGATAAAAGGCGTTGATGAGGAAATGATTGCAGTAGTAGTAGTAAGTTATTTTGTAGGATTCTTAGGAAACAAACAAACAAAACAAAATATGAACGATGCAATAATTAGATAAACTTCCTTTCGATGTTGTGCTTGAATCGTATCTTTGTCAGCATTCTGTCGAATGCAATACATAAAAAGAAACGTAAAACGTAAAACGAAAAAGTCGGAACAAAATAAAAAAAATATCAAAATTGAATTCACCAACAGAAGAACGAAACGAAACGAAACGAAACGAATAGGTACGTATGAGAATAGAAACTATGAAACTATGTAATATATACTGGAATACTAATGGATGTTTATGCAGAAAATATATGTAAATCAAGTTCTTTGCATACCTATCTGTCTCTTTCTCTCACTTTTATCATTTCTATTTAACTTAATAATAATTATATCTGCAAAAATAAAGGTGAATACATTTTGTTGAGTGAGAATCATCGAAGGAATATTATAGTACAACATCAGAGAGGTTTTTTTTTTTTGTTGTTGTTTGTGTGAAATGTTCATGTGGGCGGGAGAGAATATTTATGTTGTTTTTGAGAGAGAATATACTGCGCGGAGCAAAGGTGCTCGAATTCATATTTTTTTTTTTTATGAACGTGTATGAGAGAGAGCGTTAGTAACTTATAGGGATGGATAACTGTAACTGAATGGAACGCCACGACATGGAATGGAAATGCTTTAAACAGTACACGAACTCACCTTGGATTAGCCGATGGTGGAGCTGGTAGAGCTGGCAAGGCCCTATGATACTGTCTGTGGTGTGGAGACTGATGGCCAGATCCGGGAATCATCTCAATTGCTGGCGTATGCATGCGAGCTTTGTTGGTGAACTCGCGGTCGAAGCTGTCGGCTTCTTCTTCGTCGAGATTGATGAATTCTTGACGCTCCTCGTGTTGTCCGGAATGCAAGTTCTGTTCCTTTTCGATGATGTGAGCACGCTCGCCAATGTGATGGCCGATGGCCATTTTCTTTACACCGCTTGAGGAGTCTTGAACGGTTTTGCGTGTCTCACGGATGCCACCGGGTCCGGTTTTGGTGCTGCTGGTCGCCTGGTAGATTTGTGGACGCCCATCGGGACCAGACGACATAGAGATGACCGACGATGAACAGAAGGAGGCGCCATTGTTGCCGATATCTGCGAATGAATTAGAAGGGTCGGCATTTTATTTGCGGTTTCCTCATTGATGTGGTTTGAGAATATAGTCAATTGGTGGGAGGCAAGCAAGCAGAAAGAACTGTTTAAGGGTCCTCATACGTTTGTTGTACTTAAATACTTATAGGCTACTTTTTGTAGGCCATAAACTGTCACATAAGAGTTTGTGTGGCACTTAAATTCGCTATGAGTCGTATCAGCAAACGGCCCTAAGGGATTTAGTGGGCTGGTGCAACAATGTTTGAAGACAATTACTTTCCATAAAGCGGCACAACTGTTGATACTGATTTGTATTTCATTGTTTGGTCAGAGGAAGGGAGGAGGACCCATTCCATCGATAACTACATACAAACTGGGTTCCAAGGGTTTTATTTTTGTACCAAACAAAGAAATCCTGGGTCGGCATTCTGTAAGGCAAAGCGTTCAAAATTTTCATAACGAAAGAGTTTGCTTGTGTAACATGGGGCAATTCATTTACAGAATCTGACAATGACACGTTTAAGACATTACTACGAGTTTTGTGACACAAGGAACTTTTACTTTTCATTTTCATGACAAAAACTAGGACACACTTCATCAAAACCGACCTTAGACCGTGCTGGCGAATATTGCAACAGTTTCAGCTACATCAAGAGGGAACAAAATGAACAATTTGCGCAAATACATTTTAAATACATATTAAAGCCATCGCAGAGGTGGCATTATGGAGTCAGAAGCGAAGAAGACTGTGGTGTGTACTTTGATGTCATTTCGTTGGCAGAAGATCTGGGGAATATGTAATGTTATGTTAAAGTGGCTCTCGTTGAGAGAAACACTACAACACCCTCTAAAATGCCCTTACGCAGGGAAATGCGATTTATAAAGATTTTTCGAATTTAAGCGACGTTACTGTAAGGCTGCGTAGCTTAAACGCGAAAATTTGCGTTTAGAGCCTGCGTAGAGCTTACGTAAATATGTTTTTGCAGCGTCGTCATGTCATTTTTGGTAGTGGTCGAATTGGGAACAATTTTAAAAAGTGAAACTAATTTTTGTTTGTGCATTCATTTCGAATGTTGTGTAAATTTGCAAAAAACGATTTTCGTCTGCAAATGCAATTATATAATTTCAGATTTGGTGGTGGTTGATTGATTATAATTGCAGGTTGACATTTCAGCAGTCCCTCCAAAGAAATTTCGGAATTGTGCCAGATAATTTGGCTTTTTGTTTGTATTTATTATGTAAAATGATTTTCTTACGAAGCTAATCTGTCAACAACAGCTAAGGTCAGTTTCAGTTGCAAAAAGTAATAGATTTCAGTGTTTTCTGTAATAGTTTATCGAAATTCTTACCTGTTTAGACACAAGCCTCGTTTAGTAGAGAAAAATGTTTATAAATCACAATTTCAAGAAAGCCACGTATGTAGATGCTGCGTAAATACTTACACGATGTTTAACTAAACAACATCGTAAAGGCGTCATAAGAGAATCTAATAAATACGGGTGTTAGGCCGTTAATCGGCCCATTGTGCGTACCACTGGCGTTTAGGGGTTCCTTTACTAGTTACTCGTTGTGAACCATTTACTTCCGTTGATAAAGCCAAGAATGCTGGCAGCGCTGAGGTAGCATAGATCGCTGAGATCTTTGAGGAAGTAGCTTCCTAAATGCGCCATCCTTAGGTTGGAAAGGGCAGGGCAGCTGCAGATGAGGTGAGTGACGGACTCGACCTCTTCTTCATCCCTACAGCTTCTATAAAAGTCATTATGTGGCAGTCCAAGTCTTTGAGCGTGTCTGTCCAGAACACAATGACCGGTGATGATATTAGCGACTAGTGAGATACTACGTCTGTTGAGATGTAGAAGCTCTTTGGATCTTTTTGTATCCAGTGTCGGCCAAGTAAGCCTGGCAATGTCACAATATCCTAGATGTTTCCACCTATGATTTGCTTTTCTTGTTGCGTCCGCCTTGATAATTTGTTTAGCGTATGAGAGCGGTACCTGCACGTTGTGCAGACTAACACTATCAACGCCAGAGGAGCCTAATCTCGCAAGTTCGTCAGCTGCACAGTTCCCTGGGATATCACAGTGTCCCGGAAACCAGCAAAGGGTGAGGTCGTACTGTCCAGCTATCTCGTTAAGAGATACGCGGCAATCTTCCACCGCTTTTGATCTCGTTTCGCTGGATACTAAGGATCTGATGGCGGCCTGACTGTCAATATATATTACAATATCCCTGTGTGATATTGCATTAATCGACAGCCACGCCATGGCTTGACGAATAGCTGTGATTTCGGCTTGGAAGACACTACAGTGTATCGGTAGAGAGAAGGAGAGGCTCAGGCTCAGTTCTTCAGAGAATACTCCTGCTCCGACTCCCTCCCGTCTTAGAACCGTCCGTAAAAATTGACAGTGTTCCTTCGTGTAGGACATTAAGGTGGGCAGAAAACTAGGCGAGCATTTGGTATAACATTAGCACCGACTCCAAAATGCTTCCATCAAACGTATAGCTGTCGAACGAAATTGGATCTGCAGATGCAAGCCAACTCAGTAAGCAGCTGCATTGAAGCTTTGGTCAGAATATAACAAGAGCTGGACCAACAAACTTCTGCAGTTGGACAGCTCATCGCTATCTAAGTTAGTAGGGGCTCTAACTGGACATAACCTCCTAACAAACCACGGAATAAAACTTAATCTCAAATGTATGATGATATGTGTAGAGGAGGTCAACGAGGGCACACCTCCCTTCCTTTGTCACCGCCCGAGTCTCTGTCATTTGAGGAATAGAACACTTGGAAGCTATTACTTCCATGACTTGCAAGAACTTTCTGATGTCTCACTGTCTAGATCAGGCAAAGGTTTTTTAGGCATCGAGATGGCTGGGCAAAGTCTATTAACCACAAGGAGAGGGGACGAAGGCCATCGATACAACACCAACACATCACAATGGTCCACGAGGACCTAAGTAGGGCGGCGCAGAATTCTCCCTGCTATAACTACCCTAAACAGCTGCATTTAGTTGGGTTCGTTGAGTGTATTTAACAGCTCGTTCGAATTCCAGCTGCAGAAATAAATTCGTCCCGGTAAAAATACAACTGTTACAGGTTTCAAATTGATGTGAATTTTGCGCATGTTTCTCAGTTTCAACATCCACTGATTTGTGTCATAATGGGATTAAGGGAGATAGGCTGAGGAGTGACAGTTGGGAAGCTTTCTTCTTGTAAACAATCGACTTTAGAGAAATCCCAAAAATGCAGCAAAGTGAAGAGATTTTCAAATTGGATAACCACATCTGCTTGTCAAGAAAACTCCCAACATATAGACATACGAATGCATAATGCGCCGAACAAGGAAAATATAAAAAGAAACCAGCCCCAGACGAGGTTCGTATATGAACTCTCTCTCTCGAGACCTTAAACTGCACAAATGGCACATCGATAACCACGAGAAATCTAAACAAAACTGTACGACTTGTATATATCGCGTTACACGCAGCTTATTCATAAATGTGCCTATAGCTTGAGAAGAGCTCATGTAGTTGTGCATTTTCGTGGCTTCAGAAAGCAAAACGCTGCATTCGTACCCAGACAATTGAAGGTCTACAATATTGAAACACTAGAACGTACATGCGGCTGTATTGACTGAAAAACAACAAACAAGTCGAGCGATAATCGCCACCACAGTGCTGCCCATTGAAAATAATTCATTTATGTGATAGACTAGTTTTGTTTTCGACACTTTTCTGTCCTACATAATTTAATTTTTGTCTTTTTTGTTTTCGCTGCCCTTCCTATGCAATTATGCACCATCCAAAGCTATTACATCACACAGCATGGTGTCAATAATTTCCCTCTATAGATACTTATCGACTTGCTTTAAGAATAGCCCACACTTTACTCATCATTTCTATATTTAATTCGACTGCGACTGAAATTCATTTCCCAAAACTACTTTTCTACGTCATTGTGTGACATTAATCAATAGACAAAAGCTCCGCCTTTGGAAAGTTTCCTCCGGCTGGGATTCACTGCCAAGGTTGAACAATGCTAGCCACCTTTAACCCAAGCCGAACTAATAAACAAATCGCTAACAATTTCGAATATCAACCAATCAAAGGAAGAGCTACTATAAATAGCTATGAGGGAGATATACATAAACACACGTATGTTGTATGACTTTGCTTACCTGCGCTTAGCAAACGATTCATGTTTGGCATGGTTGGGAATCCAAAGAGGCCGCCGCCAAGCATTGGAACACGCTCCATCAAGCTGTTTCCACCATTATATCCTCCGTCGAATGGTGTTAGCATGTTGAACGGGTCGGGCATCATCATGGTGTTCATCAAGCGATTCATGTTTCGCATTTGCATATTCATCGAGTTCATATGATGACTGCAATTGGATTGTACACACAAGCAATGAGATTATTATATTAAATGAATTGAATTTAATGGGAGAGTTTTATATAACTGCACTGTGTTCGTCATTTGCTTTTGCTTTGGTTCTTTTTTTTTATTTTCTATTTTCACCGAAGCGCTAGCCTGCATGTATGTATATCGATTTTCAGTGACCACAGAAATGAATAAAAAATTTTGTCACAAAAAGAATTTTTGTGCTTTGCTTACCCCATATAACCATCATCGTCAAAATCGCCAAGTAATGCTCCGAATAGGGACATGTTTTCTACGATATTATGTAGGTTTTATTTAGATTTTCACAGTAGTTATTACGCGAGAAAAAAATTGTTTGAAATTCTAGGTTTTTCTGCGATGGGAACAACCTTCTTTTTCGTCTCACCAAAAGTTATTTAACGAACCAAAAATGGCGGATTATTGAAAAGTAAACGAAGAAGAGAAACACGAGCGAAGTTGGATGCGATCGAAAAAGGTGGAGGCACAATGATTCTAATTGAGTGAGAATTTGAAATAACTCAAAATCAAGAGTGGAATTTATGTACATTTATATAAGAAAATAACCTGTGGAAATGCATTGGTTTTCTCTATTCTGGCTTGGATCGAATTTAGTATTCCCAGAGTGGGAGTTGTGGCTGATTAGTGTGCTTGACTACTACTACAAAATAAAATAAATAAATAAATAGTTGGTCTGTAGGGACCCTTGAAATAGATTCTCGCAAACAATCGTTTTGTGCGAGTTTTTCATTTTTGGGATGAATGGAAGGGATCTACAATTTTATGCAGAGTCCAAACGGCCTATTGACAAGATCTTTCATGACAGTTATACTCTCGGATGTTTGTCAGACGTTTGCGAGAGGTGGCGCGGTGAAATAAACCTCAAGTTGGAATTTGAGTTTTTTTTCGGGATTTGAACCTGGGACCCCCCGCTTAGTAGTCCAATACTCTAACCAATAAGCCACTGCTACGACTACTACTACTACATAGTTAATTTCCACTGCGCAACCTCTGTCTAATGTCTAATTAACATCCGAGAGTATATCGTTCAGACTTGACAATCCAGTGTCAATCACTGCCGTCTTGATCAGGTTTTCACTGACCTAGATTGGCCATGTGAACAGTTTATTTCGTATGAAGTTTTATGGAGGTGAAGCCGACAAATCAAGTCAAGAATTTCATTTAACATTTCGTATTTCTGACGTTACGGACCAATCTAGTTTCATTGTACATCTAGTCTAGACCAATCTAGTGCCCATTGAATCCGAATGAACCAGTTACATAGACATGTCAACAAAAATGTAGGCACGACCGTTGAAATGAAAGTGATCGAAAATATTTTTTATTGAGAGGAGTTAAATTAAATATAAGCAATTTCCTCAGAATAACAATAAGGACAACATTCGGGATCATGTTCATGGTAAATATTTCAAAAAAATAAAACATTCAATACCCCACAATCTCATCGAAAATCGATAACATTTGTGTTATCTATAATTCCATTCACAAGTCACAACCAACTTCAGTCGGCTACTAAGAAATTTCCCCAAACAAAGAGAGACGGAGACACGCGTTTGTTTGTGCGCACGATCAATTTATTCTTATCACTAAATTTGTATTTAAATTTATTTCCAAACTGAATTCACTCTATCAAATAACATTCATTGAGTGCTGCATCATCTGCTGCAACAGTTCGTCAAGTGGCTTGCGTAGTTTTACCAAACAATTTTTTCCCCAAACCAATTTGTGCAGTGCCGCGCAACCACGCAACAAGTTCTGCTCTTTTCATCATTGCCGCTGTGTTTTAGTTGTTATTTCGCTTGCTGGATGTTTATCTTTATTGAATTGCATTTAGTTTCGTTTAATAAATATCGCCAATAGAAATTCATTTAGTTTTCCGCCGTAGTTTTCATTAAATGGTAAGTTGAAGTTTGGCTGAGAAGCGAAAGTTTTTCCGAGAAACGTCCATTGTTAGTCATTTCATTTGGGGTGCGCTTAGTGGTGACACTAACCGCGATCGCATTTGTATGCTAACGCTGTGTGGGGCATTGTTTGAACGTGTTGTACATTTGCAGTCGATTGTCCCCACTAAACGTAAACATGGGCGCATGTTTTACACTGGAACGTGATGAAGAGATTGTCGCACGCAAACGGAGCAACGAGATCGACAGACAATTGGAAGCTTCAGAAAGGGAACGACCGAAGGTGCTTAAAATTCTGCTTCTCGGCGCTGGAGAGAGTGGTAAGTTCAAGGAGGTTCTGCTATAATCTGGCTAGACCTAATTGTTTTGTCAAGAAAATGATGGGCAGCACAGACCAATGATCGTGCGCAGTGTGTGCAAGGAGATGTATGAGTTAGAACAGAAAAATCTGACAATTATTGACGATTTGCTTTCACTTCAGCCAGTAAATAGAACCAAGTCATTTTTGAGCATGTGTCTGCGAATGAGAAAAGACTGTTCACAGCATACAAATGCGGGTACAAAGCATGGGAAACTGATAGGCTTATTATTGCTCCACTTTGCTGCGATAAATCCCCTAATACGGCTCATCGCAAAAGTGCAATGAACCGCGGTATTCGGGCTTTTAGTCGGCGGCCTATGGTGAAGGTATAACCCAACACACGCGTACCATTTGAATTGTCCATATGGCAAATCAAATACAAGCAATTTAAGGAAAAAACCGCAAATAAGCGCAAAAAAACTGACAGTCGGTGGTAAAGTTTATGGTTCCTGCAACAGTAATTAAGATAACATTCAAATTAATTGAACTAATTTATGCCAATAGATAGTAATATTGACAGATAAGCCGATAAGCGAACGAGCAATAGATGCCGGTTACTTTTTCGTGACGTGAACTTGTGGGTGTGGAAGTCAGACAGATTAATTTATTTAGACAGCTTTGCACTCGGTTAATTCGTATGCACAACAATTATCGATATGTGGGTCACTGTTTTCCA
Source organism: Cheilosia impressa (assembly GCA_948293265.1). Taxonomy (NCBI): domain Eukaryota; kingdom Metazoa; phylum Arthropoda; class Insecta; order Diptera; family Syrphidae; genus Cheilosia; species Cheilosia impressa. The sequence goes on along the minus strand of OX411884.1, from coordinate 46,740,141 downwards.
CAATACTTTGAAAGTTGTTGGTTACGTATCCTACAATATGCCCAAGTGTGATTGTGTCTTCTTTTAAACGTTTAAACCTTTTATTCTTCAGGCAAAAGCACCCTCGTGAAGCAAATGAAAATAATTCATTCGGACGGCTTTACGCCGAGCGAGCTCTCGGCCTTTCGCCCGACTATTCTCGACAACCTTCTTTCGTCTATGAAATATGTTCTCACTGGCATGGGAATCCTTCGCATCAATCTGGAATATCCATCGAATAGAGTGTACGCTGAGGTTGTTCTCTCGAATCCGAGTTCTTTCGACATGGAATTTCGGGTGATAGACAAAGTGCGCATGGCGCTCAAGGTTCTTTGGAAGGATCGTGGCGTTCGTTTAGCTGTGTCACGGGGTTATGACTACGAACTCAACGACTCGGCGCTTTAGTAAGTACAAGTCCCAACTCGAAGCAGTTTCCATTAAGAACTCTCTCCCTTACAGTCTCTTTGAGAACATGGACCGAATTATGAGCGAAAAATATTCTCCATCGTCGACAGATGTCCTGCGGGCTCGTGTTCGCACCAATGGGATTATTGAGACAAACTTTCTCGTGAACGACTCCATAGTCAGGTAAGCAGTGAAGCTCTCACTAAAACGAACAAGTGCTGTACAGTTCTATTCGCAGCATGTACGACGTAGGAGGACAACGATCTCAACGCCGCAAATGGGTGTATTGCTTCGAAGACGTTCGAGCAGTCCTTTTTGTCGTCGCACTAAGTGGATACGATATGACTCTCCTAGAGGACAACAACGTAAATCGGCTGGTGGAAAGCCTAAACCTGTTCGAACAGATCATCAACAACCGCTGGTTCAAGGAGGCCGCGTTCATTTTATTCCTCAACAAATTGGATCTCTTTCGCGAGAAGATCATGTGTACCAATCGACATCTACGTCTATTTGTACCTTCCTACAGGGGTAAGCCTTGCGCTGCACTTCTAAGGACTTGTAATGTATTTATAATGTTTCTCACTTGAATGTAGGGCCCGATCGCAACATCGACCAAGCAGCCCTGTACATCCAAAGTGAATTTCTCAAACGCAATCACAACGCACGCAGAGTTATTTGTCCGCATTTTACCACCGCCACCGATACGGCCAATGTTCAGACGGTCTTTCATGTCGTCATGGAGACTGTGCTGAAGGAGAATCTTGGCACCGTCGCACTTCTTTAATAAGGAAAACAAAACACGATACTTTTTTGTATGCCAAAATTTAGAAAACCACCCCGAAGTGTCCTTAAGCAGCTACTTCCTTAGATTGATCTTCCATAATTTATTGAACAAGTTGGGAAATGTTTTTCAGATCTCATATTTTAAATATTGTTAATTGTAGCTTAGTCGATGGAATTCTAAAATTTATTTTATAGAATATTTCGCGTATGTAGTTATTTATTAATGTATTGTTTTAGTGTTTATTCTTACTACATTTTCCATTGGGATGTGTAGTATTTAATAATAAAGAGAAATCGATTTAATAAATGCTCAAGTGTTAATAGGATACTTGAGAATTGTGAAAATGTCTTCTTATTTTTTATTGTGAACTAAATCAGTGGATCACTTTAGGCTAGATCGGATGGTTGGTTGGTTGGTTTAAGTGGCTGTATTTCCCGAACGAGGGAAAAACACAAATAGCGTATAGAGCGCCGTTTTGAGACCACAACTCACGGAAAACCTGAAAAATAAAGGGGGAGACGGACGATAGGAAACCTACAACCAGCTTGAGGAGCTAAGAAATTTGATTATCTTATTGAAATGGATACTATGGATGGCCGAAAGGTCATCAAAAAAGGGATGACCTAGAGCACTGCGTCTGGTTTTGGCTAGGGCCGGACACTCACAAAGAAGATGAAACACTGTTTCACTCTTGATTGTGTCAGCGCAACTACGGCAGTGGGTGTTATGGGGGATGCCAAGCTTGGCTGCGTGGGTTCCTAGAGGCCAATGACCCGTACTAATTGCCGTTGGTCTGACGACATCTATACGCGTTTTGGCCAAGAGGTTGTTGGTTCTGGCATCATCGTAGGTTGGCCAGATCTTCTTCGAAATGACACAGCTCGTCAGGTTCAACCATCTGGTCTTCGCTCTTGAGGTGCAGTATAGGAGGATTTCTCTCTTAACGTAACCCAGCGGAGGGAATACTTCCTCCGCATGAGATACGCATAGAGCAGAGACACGTCTGGCAAGTTCATCGGCTTTTTCATTCCCGCCTATGTTCCTATGGCCGGGAACCCAGACGAGAGTGATTTCAAACCGATGGCAAGCCCTGGTCAATATCTCCCTACAATCCACAACAAGCTTTGACGTTGATTTAGTAGAACCGACAGCCTTAATCGCGGCCTGACTGTCTACGAAGATGCCTATTTTTTTTCTGGTTGTAATTATATTAAGGATCAGCCTACACGCCTCCTTGATTGCAAGTACTTCGGCTTGAAAGACGCTGGCTGCGTTGGGGAGGCGTAAAGATTTGGAGATGTCTAGTTCTGTTGAGAAAATGCCCGCACCCACTCCACAGTTCATTTTGGAACCGCTAGATCGGATAGCTAAACTCCAGTCCTTGAAATCAGTCACTATTCCACCAGCGATGTGCATTTCGTTCGGTTCGAGTTCCTCGGAAGGAGATTTCGTTATCTGAAAATTTTGAATACTAGCGGTAGCTGGAAGCAGGAACCCACGCTGAAAACGTTGATTAGATATATGGAAACATGCAATTTTGTTTGCGAAATATAACAAATTGCCATTGAAAATAGATTTTCCCAATTTCCTTATTATCTCGCTATTTTTCAGCCCAATTCAAAAGAACCACAAATGTCAAAATCTACTTTGTTAAGAGAAGAAGAATTGTTAAATCGAACATAATTTATTTTAAAAGCTGTCCGTCTTTTTTAACCCATACAAATCTGAAACACTCAGTTAACTTCTTCCAAATCAGTTTGATACAAATTTTTGAAACAAAGCGCAAAATCATTTCCCAATCTCATCACCCTCCCTTACAGGCAGAAACAAAAGTCAAACTGAGCACGAATTTCTATGCACCTGTCAAGCCAACTGACATTTCCAACTATCATCCTCTAACAGAGAAGGCGAATTTTTGTTGATTTCCAATTCGTTTTTGTAGTTGAACATTTTATGCAATAATCTTCGTCAAATTAAACAAAACACCATGCTGCTTATTAAAATAGGATTCATCCTTGTGCTGGGTAAGTGGGGCTACCCCGAATTAGTTCGTCAACAAATTGTAATCCCTTCTGTTTTGCCGTTAGGTGTCATGGTGCAATCAATCGAACTAAAGGGACTTAAAACGTTTGTTAACTTCCTAAATGGGGATTTTCTGGACTCGAAGAGCAAGGAAGATGCCGACGCAGCGGCAGCTGTTGAACGTGGCCCTTTAAAAGGTGTCTCCTTCTACAACTTTGTCGATCATATAGGTCACCGCTATGACAACGAGTGCAGTTTGTACGACAATGAAATCGCCCACTTAAAGGGCGGACGGACAGATTTCAAGCCACCGATTGTAGTAAAGTGCATTCCGAATGAGAATGCCAATTCGACCCTCCTCATGCCGGACTCGGTGAAGGAGATAGTGGCACTGCTAAAGCCAATTGGGAACTCTACAAAGCGCAGCGTTGAGGGCAGCTGTGTGCTCATCATGTTCTATTCGAAGTCGTGCCCAGGATGCGCCAGAGTTGCGCCAATTTTCAACCCATTGCCGAAGCTATTCCCTAATCTGAAAATAGCAGCCATTGATGCGCACAAGTTTCACAGTTTCAATGCGGAATTCGGAATCGTAGGACTGCCAACGATTTTGCTATTCCACCAGGGACGCCCGATTGTTAAGTTTTACGGAGACGATTGGGACTTCAGGAAGTTTGTGACCAAACACACAGGATTGACGGTTCCACCGTATGCGACCATCACATCGGATGATTTCCGGGGCCCACTGCCGATAGTTGCCGAGGAGAGCCCAGATTACTATTTGCTGCTGGCTTGGGTGTTTATATTCTTTTGCGCAGCAAATTATTTCTCCAAGTCGGCACTGTGCAAACAAATGATCGAGATGATCCAGAGGAATTGGCGTGAATCAGAGGCTCAGTCGGAGCACAGCTAATTGACGAAACAGAGCGTACATGTGTGTAGGGGTTAATGATATTGTTATATTTTTGATTTGCAAACTTATTTATTTGTTCATTGAGTTTTAAATAAATGTGATTGATGTAACTGACAGTTGAAGGGTTTGATAATCTGTGCAAGATCGAAACGGCTTTAGTAAATTGAATGGCAGCATTCAGGTGGATGTGGCTTCCGAATGATGTCGTTCGAAAAGGTTAAGAAAGAGCAGAATATTTGAAGGTTACATCATTTTAGGAATCCACTGGTGTAAGCACTCAAAGTATTGGAGATTCTCGAAGTTCTTTATTGTGCAAAGAAAAGAAAACCGATTGGGTGCATTCAAAAAGGCGAACTAAAATTTATAGTTTCGAAAAAGTGGCCCAAATAGCATAACCGTGCACCACTAAGTTAAATTTGTATGTATCTACTACCAGTGGACCGTTTGAAGCATTCGACTGCGGGTAGTAAACATGCAAGCTTTCAAAATCTGAACGATTGTAACAGGCTGTTTTTCGAAGGATTGTCACAAACTAATAAAACAAGCATACGCCTACGTCGACAAGGAATTAACTCAGAAAATGTTAAAACAAAAGTCGGCTACATGGACTTTACTAAATTACGTTTCGAAAAGACAGGGGATACAACAAATTTGCAAATTTGAAAAGAAACGTCTCACTCACCTTCTAAATAGCGTTTGGTCCTTATGTGGTATTCGATTGGGCTTCTTCAGATTTGCTCTCAGATTTCAGATTTCGTGTGGCTAATCGAACACAAAAACGTCACTTGCTCTTTTTTTTCTTGATATTTGTGCGACTGCAATATGTGTAGACTTTGACACTTTTCTAAGCGTTTTCCATTCACTGGTTAAATTTTATATGAAAACATTCAAAATGATCACCCAGATTGTTTTCTATACATTTGTACATATATAATTAACAAAAATAGATCCACCCGATGCAATGTGTTTCTTTGCAGTTGAAAAATTTCACTAAAATGTAAACAAACTCCACTACCTGTCAAACTCAAACTCACGTGTATTGGTAAATCTGAAAAAATATCCAGATTCGCAAAAGTGCTCTGAAATCTGAAAAAGATTGCTTTTTTTGTACCAAACGAACATAAAAATTGCTCTGAGAGCAAAAAAAAGTGCTCTGAGAGCGCCCAATCGAATACCACATTAGTTTTGTTTCCTCTCAGACAGCTTAATATTGAATTGGCATGTCAAAGTTTTCCAATCCCTGTAAAATATCAATTTTTCATAGAAAATTAAACACAAATAGAAAATGACGTAAGAAATATTATGTAGAAATAGAATGGCTGCTTTTGAAAAGAACTGTCATTCAAACTTCGAACAGCAGACTTAAAACAGACAGTGGTTGATGTAGAAGTAAATTTAGCTAGCAGTAGACCAACAAGCCTGCAAAACCATCGAGATCTGCAAAAAGTGATCCGAATCGAAAAAAAGATTGATTTTTTGCCTAGTGGAACATGAAAAGTGATTTAGATCAATAAAAAAATGGTTTATTTTGTCCCAATGGAAAACCACATAAGTCAATCAAATGCAAAAAAAAAGAAGTTTTTTTAGTACTAACTGTCATCTTTACGACGACATCTGTTGTAAATCAATGACACAAAAACTAAGCCAGATATAGAGTATTAAAGCCATCTATTGAGAAAATAATGGAATACTTTTTACTACACCTATTATGCATAAACATTTTTTTTTATTCAGTGCTTACACAACTGTTTTGTGGTGACGATAAAATGTATTGGTTCGTTTTTCGTTGTCATTGAGCCTTGCAAATCATGCCGTTTGCACCTGAAAAGATGACAATTCTATTCTATTCATTTCTACTCCATTTTTCACAGGACACTGTCTTATAGGCAGGCATGCAAAAAGGCTTGGCGAGGCTTGGTGTATCTCGTAACGATTTTAGCAGAAGCTGTTTTGACGAGGAAGAGGAGGAAACCATTCATCATCTCCTCTGTACTTGTCCGGCCCTCTCGCAAAGACGAAAACTCCATTTAGGAGAGGACTACTACAGCGATCTTAATGATCTAAAAAACACAGACATTCGTCATCTCTTACGCTTCATTAGGAGCTCCAACTGGTTCAACGAGTAGGAAGAATTTAATACATAGATTAATGTGGTATCACAAGGGACCACTTCAACCTAACCTAACCTACTCCATTTTTCTATTCATTCTACTACATTTTCAGGATAAAAAAAAAGGAGAGGAAAGATCTCTATCGGAAATGTTTAAAAATGCAGAAAAATTATCCAGAAAACTAACCACTGAGCGGTACAAAGAACGTGCAAAAACTGTTGCTTAGTTCTGTGAAAAAGGATCTAAAGAAAAGTGTCCCCAAAATCCCACCGTATTAGCACCAGAAAAATACTTCAAATCACGCCAAAAGCGCACTGGAAATGCCTTAACAATTGAACCATAAGTCCAGAAAATCAACGTTAAAATTTCGATGAAAAGTGTCCTGAAAAACTCCAAAACCAACGAAAAACTACACCAATAACAAACCAGAAAAAAATTCCGGGAAAAACAATTCAAAGAACGACCGGAACGAAAAAACTCATCAAAGCATTTCTCATAAGGCGTGTTTTTTTGAGCTTCGATCTCAGCAAAGCAAAGTAAAGTAGAGTTTTCAGCACACTAATTACAACAACTACTGCGAGTCTCGAAGTGTCAAGTAGAGCGTAGTTGTTGTAATTGCGTGCTGAAAATCCTACTTTACTTTGCTTTGCTGAGATCGAAGCTCAAAAAAACAGGGCTATAGTAAGTCTGTTCCTTTACTTTTAAATTTTACAAATTTTTACTATTTCTTACGAATTTTTACTCAATGTCGTTCCTTAACTCGAAAAATTCGTAAAAGAGAGCGCCATCAAGAGAGCAAGATATTACTCCTCCACTGAGAGACTTACGAATTTTTACTCAACAGATTTTTTGGTGTAAGAATTGGAAAAGCTGTCAGTCACCTTACAATTAACAGCTCATTTGAAATTTGTTATCCCATTTGACATGAAGTGCATTTGTTTTGATTTATTGCTTATTAATATGGTAGCAAAAGGCGCCTTACAGTGGCGAAACTCTTCCTTGCTATAAGGAGTGAGAAAGGACAACCTACTCTACGTAATTTTGAATGCCGTGTCGCTTCTCCCTCTTCTCGAATGTTTGTAGTTCAATCAGTACAAACTCCGCCATATAATCGGACTCATGAAGAAAAAGTTCGTCTAATTCCAAATCACTTTCATCTTTAGGTAGATCAACTAAATAAATTAAAAAATTCTTCGAAGTTACAGGCTATTTTAACTATACATTTCGTACCACGTTTTTTGAATTTTTGAATAATGTACCTGTCATTTTCATAGGTAGCCACAAATGCGTTCCCTAACTTTTTCGTAAGAGTGTCTCTCTGTGAGAGAATTTATCCCACCACTGGCATTTTGACAGTTTTTTCCATTTTTAGTACAAAAGTAAAGGAACAGACCTAATATAATTCCTTGGATGTTCGAAACTCGATGTATCGATCGATAACAGCTTGGCCGATTTTCATGATTTGTTTTTTGTTCGTGTTGCTGTACATCAGGGACGCCATTTTCTGTAAATGAAACGTTCAAACGTTTTTCGTGTACAGGTACACATACAAATTACAGCTGCAACTTAGAGCAAATCATTCCTGCGCTGGAAAACGTTTCAACGTTTTCGCTTTACAGAATCTAACAGCAGGTTTAGGCAGAAGAAAAATCCAGAAAAACGCACAAAAATATTGTAAATTGCAGTTTTGTGGAAATTAGCCACCAGAAAGCGAGTTTCAAAAATGTATTGGTTCGTTTTTCGTTATCATTGAGCCTTGCAAGTCGTGCCTTTGCACCTAAAAATATGACAATATTTTCATCCCCCGCAAAAGGGGGTTTGGAAAAGTTGTACTTTACATATATTGTCTGTCTTGATTTCTAGAAGGGAGCTCATATGTTGAGAAAAAATCCCTTTAACTACTTTCGATTGGAACACATCTATCTTGGCGGTTCCTACAGAATGAGCAAAGGTTAGAGGGAGTCTTCTGAACCTTAACGCAATAAATTCCCCTATTCGCTTAAGATAATCGACTGCCAATTAAATGACACAATGCATCCTTCAGCGTTTCTGTTCTTATCCCGAAATAGGTTATTAAGCTTCTCTCTCGTCCTTACCTAACCGCCGCCGCCAATTTCTTTCCACCAATTTGGTGCTCAACTCAAATCCCTTCCCAATTACTGGTCAACCAAACCATAATCCCTTTCATCAATCAGTTGCGGACTGCATGGATAATTTGTCCCAAAAATCCTTTCAAGCCAATTCCAATTCAAAATTGATTGTCCAACAGAGTGAACGTACAAAAAAAAAGATACCCATCCAAATGATGGGATATATTAATTTCGAATTTGAAACAGGATGCCGCATTTAAATTCCCATTCGAATGGGAAACGATTTCACGAGAACGCCTCCATTCGCCCCCACAAATGGGGTTAAAATCGTCCAAAGGTATAAAAATAAACATCGAACCGGAACATTGACAAATCCAATGCAAAAAGGACACCACAATCCTTTTCTCATTTGGTGTCTGTCCGTCTGCCTTTCAAATTCGATTCGAAAGAAAAGGAGAACCCTCAAACTCCAAAGCAAGGGGGGACTGTGTTGTGTGTGCTAATTAATTACCATCACTTGGCATTTCAATCGAAATTAAATTTATTCAAAGGACTTATTTGATTAGCCGTGTTTGTTGCTGTGAGGGGTGAATTGTAGTTGAATTTCTGTTTTTTTTTTACGTTTCATAGGGCGAGAGTATACAGTTTGATGAGCTCAATGGGAGGGGTTTGATTTTATGGACCAGACTTTGGATAACCAAATGCAAACTTCGTAAATGGAATAAGCTACGTACGGCCTCTACTTAGACAACTCTTTTGTCCTTTAGAAACCGGGAATTCTTTCTCGAGAAACAGAATTTTGATTTGTTCGAATTAGCTCCAACTTTGAGCTAAGAATGGAAAGCGTTTTCTTCGAAAAGTCCCAGAGCTTGGATGAGTCATCACAAGGCTTAGATATAGTTATGGGGATATACGCAGATTTAGTTTGAGCCTCAAACTTGTAAATGAGAACCGCTGTTCTATTTGATGGATGGAACTGTTTGGCTTACATTCTGAACAGTTGTTAAACTGTGACGTTCTTTTGGAGCTTGGCAACCTGAACACATAAACTCTTTAGCAGAGCAAAAAAGAAGAAAATGTGGGACGAATATAGACCCGCTCAGATTACAACTCAGAATTGAGACGATCCAACAGGGCTTCATGGAGAAAATGCTGTGAAGACATATCAGATATGCCAGTTGCAGCGCGTATCCATAAAGCTCTGAGAAAAGATCATACAAACTGTGTAGGTCTACTCAAGAAAGCAGACGGAACTTACACAACGGACCGAACGGAAACAATAAAGACCCTGCTACAGGTTCCCCTCTACTATATGTTTTAGGATGGTGGTGGTTGGTTGGATGGTTTAGGTGGCTGTATGAGGGAAAAACACAAATAACGCATTGAGCGCCGTTTTGAGACCACAACTCATGGAAACCTGAAAAATAAAGGAGGATAAGGACGATAAGGGAGCTTACAACCAGCCTGAGGATTTAAGAAATTTGATGATCTTATTGAAATGGATATTATGGAACTACACTAAATTACTTCAATAAAGGAAAATATCTCGGAATTATCCTTGATAAGAAACTGAGTTCAAGTCCGCCACAGAGCATGCCACTAGAGAAAATGTCATTGGTCTAAGAAAAATCCAAGAGAAAAATTAAGGCTTACATGAAAATCGTAAGACTCAGTAAGGATAACATAAGAGAGCTAGTGGGATTGCTCACAGGACCATGTGGCTTAAGATACCACCTCAACAAAATGAACCTTTGTCCGGATTGGATACATAATGTAGATTCTGTCTGGAGGATGACGAATTCTCTGAACACATCTTCTGTTACTGCCCGGCTTTTCATTGGCTAAGAAAACGTGTGTTTTACAGAGAGGCTCGAACACCAGCAGATCTACTGAACTCTGCTACTGAGGACTTATTGGCCCTTATTGGGAGGTCACACGTCACTTAGACTAACTTTTACCCATTGATACATTAGATCTTTCAGGTCGCAGTCACAGCCATCTGGGCATGGGATAATAATAAAAAAAAAAAAAAACTTAAAAACAGATAAATCATAAGCCCGTTCCTTTATACGAAAAATAGAGCACCATATGTACGATGTGCACAGGACCTTACACATTCCAATAAGTTTTTTTTTAGTTCCCCCCACAATGATCTATATTGTCCATCCGATTGAAGACGCGCAAAAAAAGAGTCTCAAGTGAAAATTCATTAAAGGAATATCAAGAACAACAGATTGCATTTCGTTTGCCTGTTTTCTGTTTGCTCAGTCAAAGGACTCTCACTCATTCGGACTGTGGGACTTCACTGCACGTGAAGTAAAATGCATCAAAAATGGACCATGGGGCAAGGAATTTGTGTTAAATACTTTTCCTCCCTTCGTACGATTCATTGACCCGTTTTTTTTTTATCATCTTTTACTTTATATTTGCCTTGTGATTGTGAATTGTGCAAAGGGATGGCTGCAGGAGAAAGGAATAAAAACCACAGTGATGTGAGAATAATGAGCAAGGCGGTGGGACACACTTTTGTCAGCTTTAGCACGAGTACAGTATGTTGAAGCACGTAGAAGCAAAGCGTTTAATTGGATTTTCATTTAAGCGATGGATTTTCAGGATATTTTCGATTTTAATTAAAGTTTCTTATCCTTGTAAGTCAAATGACCAGATATTACTCTTTAGATTGGATTAGTAATGTTTAACGTTAAATGAATTAAAATTTATGCTAGTATTCCAAAGCAAATTGGTACATGGATGAAGTGTCCAATGTTTAGCCTGTTTTATTGATAGTTGCATAGAGCGCTTTACCAATAAACAGTGGATAGTGGCCATATTTCCCATACGAATTTCGCAATTGTGAGCGTCCGTATATTTAAAGTCGAGACTAAAATTTGTTAGAAGTACGACGCAAAGTGTTAAAAACATTCAGCGGGCAATTGCAATGCAACGCTATGGGCGCGTTTTATTGAACATCTATTTCAGCAAAGTAAATCTAAGTGGAATTTTCGCAGACAATTGCAACAACCACACTCCACTTGACACTTTAGAGATTTATGTCGTTTTTAGTGTCCAGTATAAATTTTTCGTACTCACAATGGCGACATTTTCCGTACAAAATTTCATATTTGGACCTACAAAATATATAAAATTAAGGTTAGAAATGATTATTAGTAAGGCCCTAGTTGTGTATCCCAAGTAGAAGTTGCTTGACAGTAGCAGTAGCAGAATCAAACTAAATTTCACAACAAAATATATACCAATTTATACTACTTTATGAAAAATGTCACTGTGAACTGTTATATTGGGCCATCGTTTACTTAAGTCCTGTGTCTTTTAAGCTTCGATCTCAGAAAATCAAAGTAAAGTAGGATTTGACACTTCGAGGACTCACAGTAGTTGTTGTAATTGCGTGCTGAAAATCCTACTTAACTTTGCTTTGCTGCGGTCCAAGCTAAAAAAACACGCCTTTTGATATACTTTGCTTTTCAATAAAATAGGTGTTTTGTTGGTTAAAACAGTATTTGTGGGATTTCTTGAGAAGCTATACCATATACCACACTTTCTGAAGTAGGTGCAGAAAACCGAAACGCAAACCTTTGTATACTTGTAGAAATAATTACGGAAGTAAAATAAAAATTGAGCAAACTTTTACACATTTGCAATAAACTGGAAAAACCTCGGCCTAGATCCAAAATTACTAACCACAAACAGTTAAATATTTGTTTTAGGTTTTCTGTGAATCGACTTTCTGTGGGTTGTTGCGTTAAAGCGACAAATATCTCGTACACAATATGACACGTGCGGCAGTAGCCCCAATTCTAAACAGTGACAGCTGTCTTACAAAGAAGCGATGAATTGAATGTGGTTTTCTATTTGGCACAGCAGATTCTTATTTCAGATGACGGATTTTTTGTAATTGCGTGCTGAAAATCCTACTTTACTTTGCTTTGCTGATATCGAAGATCAAATAAACAGGCCTATTAAAACAATTGTCATTTGTCAGACGTTGAAGTGTGTTATTATTTACGTTTTTAGACGACGAGTCTGTGAAAAATGGAGACAAATTTGCTTTTGGCCGCTGCAATGGGTGTCGATATAAATTAATGGATTTTTATAAACACAAACACAACTATGTTTGAACAAAATCTGAAAATCCCAATGAAAACGACACAAGTTTATGATTTATGTACTAACCTGCCTAATAACGTCAATAGTCGATTTATCGGGACTTCGCTTACGAACGCGTCAACTCATCTTTTCAATTTAAGTTGGCATCCAAGTTATTTACTAAAAAATTGAAAATTGTTTATTTACTTACTTTTGTTACTAATGCAACAATTTATAAGCCCCTTTAAATAATTTTCCGTTTACGGCCGTGAAGTATGGGTGCGTTAACAATGAAAACAAAATACAACTCTCTTGTTTGTTAGTTTTTGAAATGTTCCTATGCCTTAACTGTCAAATCCAAATATTTCTATACTGAGAATTTTGCGACGGATTTTCTTGACTAAATTTGTCAGTCAAAGTTAATATAAAAAGTGATCAAGTAATGAATCTAGAAACGAAAAGAGATTGGACACATTATCTTAAGTCGACTAGATTGGCCTGGACTAAATGTAACCTGAACGCAAAAACTAAATTGGTCGGTAACGTCACTTTTCCTTCGTCAGCCACAAATGCGAACTGTCAACTTAGTACTCAGTCACGAATTTCTTGACTAGATTCGTCGGCTACCCCTTCATAAACGTCGTCTGAAAAGTCTTTTTATGTTACCGATCTAGGCCAATCAAAACTGACACATCAAGTCAGCCAGCTGTCAGACTTACTTAACTATAGATGCTTGAACGTCCCCATTCATCCCTCTTTCACTGTCCGACAGCTGTCAGCCGTACCTAACTTGATATTCGACCATCACGTGTACCTACACTAGGCTTGTTTTACTGAACAACTAATTTGTAGAATAATATAAGGAGTGTTTTTTTGAGCTTCGATCTCGCAAAGCAAAGTAAAGTAAGATTTTCAGCACACGATTACAACAACTACTGCGAGTCTCGAAGTGTCAAGTAGAGTGTAGTTGTTGTAATCGCGTGCTGAAAATCCTACTTTACTTTGCTTTGCTGAGATAGAAGCTAAAAAAAAACAGGGCTATAGCTCCACTTTGTAGTTAGCTTCGACTCAGTTTGATTCAGCGTTCTTCTAGTTGCCTTTCGCTGAAAGTAAATAGCGCTAAAAGCCACATCCCCAGAAAGATGTCAAAATGAAGTGCTGCTGTCAAGTCACTTCTACTTTTGCGAATCTCAGAAGTGTCAATGTCAAGCAGAGTGTCGTTTTTGTATAATTGCGTGCTGAAGGTTCAGCTTTCCATTGATTTGCTGAGATAGATCGAAACACTACTATTGAAAACACGAATTCTGTAGAGTAGATTGTTATGTATAAAATTCGAAAAATATTTATGTAAGTAGATCTGCAAAAGTGACAATAAACCAAAAAAGAAATCATATTAAATAATTTGTTCAATAGAATATAAAAAGTGATTTATAGATAGATTTATAGATATAAAAACATATAACTCAGATAAAGCCCGTATGACACTACATTTTTTTTGCATTTTTTCACACTTTTTAAATGAAACTAGAGCAGCACGAAACATTAGAACGAGAATTCCCGATAGGAGTGAGTGCGTACAATGTAGATACGTCAAAAAAAATGTATTGAAATCACACTTTTCAGTTGCTGGCAGCTTTTTTTTTTTACATTTCAAGATTATTTGAAAATAAATTCGATAGAAAATATGCGGTTGCTTTGCAAACAATTGCTACCCCTTTCGTACTACACTTTTGGTCTCTTTTACACACCACTGATTTTTCAGCATTAAAAAAATGAGGAAAAAAATGTAGTTCCATACGGGCTTAAGCGAGTTGCGAACTTAAACATGTGTATCGAGCTTAACGTCGACTTCATTAAGTCATTTTCACTTACTATCACTAAATGAGTGAACTATTAGGTTTGTTTGACGTGGCTAGCACTAGTGCCCACTAGTGCGCACTGAGAAGTGTCAGCTAATTTTCAAGTCTGTCAAAAACCCTGCACTACCCTGAAAATTCGACTTCTATATCGAACGCAAAACGTTGCCCTGAAGTCTGTCAGCTGTTAATATTGACAAATATTTATCTTTTGGTAACACTTTTTCCCGTTTATAGTTAAAAATGAGTGAACTAAATTCTGAATTTGGGTTTGTATATTGCAAATAGTTGATAAAAGTGTTCGCAATATATATGACGAGTTTGAAAATGAAATGACAGCAAGCAAAATGACAGCAAAACTCAGCACTGAATTCTTGCCCCCACAAATTAACTGGGGTCAGTTCAGGGCACAACTATTGTGCCCTAGAAGTCATGTCAAACACAGGTTTTCAGTACTAGGGCGAGTTCAGTGCTATATCGAACGCATTAGGGTTAACCCAGTGCACACTAGTGCGCACTAGCGCCCACGTCAAACAAACCTATTGAACATTTCCGAATTTGATTTATACATTTCGAGTACATATTCAATTTGCATTCTCTAGCTAACGTATTGATGAACAAATAAGTTAGTTGGACAGGAAACGTCAGTTAAAAATCAAAAATTTGATGTAACTGCTGTGGAAACGCGTGATAGATTTTACGGAGGTTTATTAATACAAGGAAAGGTCGTCTCACTATTTAGCTGTGAATATTTTGCATTTGCAGCAGTTTCCGTGTTCTGTCAAAATGCGTTTCCGAATCGCCCTAAAAAGGGGCTTGTTCACAAGGTTTTATTCCAAAATCACTCATTTTGGTTTCTGCATAGAATTTTAGTATTTAAAAGCGAACTTGTTGCGCACCAATTGCGTATGTGCAGCTGTGCAGCTGTCTCAAACGTAGTTAATGGGAAAATTATATTTTTTTTAGGTTAGAATTATCGAATTTGATTTTGTTGCGATGAGGCTACGCTATTTCAGTGATGGAGTAATAAGTAAAAAAAGAATCTTGAATCTCCGTTGTACAATGTGGTTGGAAATATGTATACCTATAAGAAATGATTTTTCCAAAAATCCAAACGCCGCCAGTTGAAATTTCACAAGAGGACAATAAAAAACAAACGATACAATAAAAAACAACTGACGATTGATTGTTTTACACATTCGTATGAACCCATTTAAATGGGAATTTTCTAGACAAACTAAATTAAGTTTTAAAATGTTTTTTACGCCTTTCTGTCAAATTTCAGCTCGCAACAAATCACGTCTTATATTGTTACTTAGAGCAGTTTTTTTTTTTCCAGAAAACCCCACAGCACACGAATGCTATTTGTATAAAATTAAATTCAACACTCGCCCTACCCTCGGGTGGAGATGCCACAACTAATAAGCTTCTGCACAACCCCTATGCAAAACTTTGTATCACCTCTTTCTACCTGAGCAAATAGCCCTTTCGACGAAAGACTCTTTCATGGCTGACAAAATATTTGCGCTCGACTATATCTCACTCTGACCATCTCTCTGTTCTATTCCTTATCCTGTCATTCTATCAGCCTGCTGTTGAAGTGAGAAATGATGAGTATCGCCCATATTAGCAGATAACCCTTACAGCCGTTGGACGAGAAAGAATCACTTCTATTTACTGACTCACCCATCATCCAGCCATCCGTCTAATACTGGCGCAACAGAATGAATGAACGAATGACGAATGACTGGCAGGATATACGCACATATATCATACATCACATTCATTAGTTGTCTCGGCTGCGAAGTCTAAGCCAACTACCAGCTCCAACATCAGCATATGCCTTCCAAGATTTAACGATCATCCTTTTGTGATAAGCACACGAATGGGACACATGCCAGACGTATATTCACTGTATACGTATACGTAGTCAGTAATTATTGCCAAGGCGCCCACAGCCGCCGCCGGCCGCCACCCTCTACACATAGTCAGCTTGTCAAATATAGAGGCAAATCCTTCAGCGAGGAGACGGATAATGATGATGGGGTGCTGCTGGTGAAATTTAAGCGATGCTATCTCTCATATTAATTGCAACACTAACTCCCAGGGAAATACATTCCAATTATGTGAAATGGTCGTTCGGCGTGTGTGTTTATTTGCTAACATTGTGTGTACGCTGTGTTAATTAATTTAATTAATTTCTGCATGTATATATGTGGATTTTATTTTGCGCAGCGGATCATTGTGTACCATCATTTACACCTTGGAGAAAGATACGTACATGCGGATGCGGGTAATCCAATTGTTTTTATCGATTGTACTGTGCAAGGAAAATGTGCGCAAGTGGGCTGATGGTGTGTCCTTTAATTGAAGGTTATTGTGTGTATGGTCCTGACAGCATTACACAAGGTATGCATTGGTTAATTGTGGTCTATTCGCAGCCGATTCCAACCATTGCCTTGGGGGGAACATTATTGGTTCGCGGTTTGAGGTTAGATGTTGGAGTTATTTTTTGGTTTTTGCTTCGTTGACAACCAAGGAGACGTATGTATGGCAACTCTGGGAATAAAACTGTTTTCTCATCAGCAATATTTTTCCCAGATATAGTGATTTCATTCAACTGCCCAATACAGATAAAATCTCCCAACAAATTGAGCCCCTACCATCACTCCAATGGAAATTCAAATCACATCAAAACAACGCCACTCGCCTTCGTGGCAAATAGCTCTCTGTACTAGAAAACAGCCACCGGCCGAGTTGCGATCAGAATTCTAAATATTCTTCACTCAATCTTTCAATCACAGTAAACAGTGCGCACAGACCCATCCCCTAAAATAAGATATTCCTTATTAAGGTTGATATCTGTTTTTTTCTTCTTTTTTTGTCCCCCCGTCCATTGGCAAGGATACTGCCATTTTTATCGAATGTCACTCTCAATCAGCATTCGCATTTCATTACGCCTTCGAAAATTGATGTTCATTTGTGTTTGTCTATTGGAATATAAAAAAGGAACGCGCACCACTCGCTGGTGGTTATTATTTATTATTCCGTCCAGGAACCTTGTCGCCGACCAAGCTGAAGCAAATTTTGGTCAAATTTAATTTAGTTCGATGAAGTGGCAGAAATTTATATATTTTCTGTATTGATATTCGTTGGATGGCTTGCCGCACCCACCTGCCGCTTGTGTCCTTTTATTTGCCATTTCTATGAGGATGAAGATGAAGCTGAAGGGATAAGGAGAGAAGAGATTTCAATTGGTTCTGTTTGGATATTTTTTTTTTTAAAGAAATACACCGAGATTGGAGGTGTACACATGTATAAATGAATACATCTATCCCACTTGTATTTGTTGTTGAAAGTTGTATTCTCTTCTCGTTCTTCTTCGTTTGAAAATTGCAAATCGATTTTGCTTGAGGGTGCAGTTTAAGTTTTTCCACTGTTATCTCTTCGAAGCTCCCCTCGACGAGGGTAATGATGGAATAAGTTTTGTTTTTTTTCCACCAACACAAGGATGTATGAATTCACTTTGCATATATGAAGGGGGAGGGGATGGGACCTGTATAGTTTTATAATCGGTTTTGATGGTAAACTCATTGAAATGACTTTCGGAAAAGTGACTGGCTGTGACGAGTTTATAAATGAAGAAAGTTTACTTTATGTTTTTTTTTTGTTTAAACAAATTCGTTATTGATGGGAGCGATATTTGTCTGGGAATTTTTCAAAAATCTTGCAAGCAAATACGAGAAAGGGTTTCTGAGCAGTTTTTAAACCCCAAGGAGTGGCACTTGGTGGAGATTCTGAATTTTAATAAGTCAACGTAGACGATGTTTGACTTTGTAAAGTGTGCGTTGTATGTATAGGTGGATAAGATAAGCAATTTCTCCAGCGGTTCAGTGCAGGAATGTGCCCTAAGGCTATTAATAGATTATTGAAAATTCAATTGGCATTTTCTTCGAAGTTTCGCCCGAAATTTTTAACGCAGAAACACTGTTTCTGTTTGCTCGACGTTTAAAGAGACTTGTGAACCATAACCCAAAACAAATTTTGGGTCAAACGTCGAAGACAAATGGAAGAGAATTTTGTGCGCCCGTGGCTTGACTTTGAAAAAGTTTTCCATTAAGACAATCAATGTTGGCAGATTTTATCCCAAAGTTTATGAAAAAGAAAAAAGAGAATTTTTTTATTTGCAGCTTTAAAAGCAGGATTATTGGGTTGAAACTACGGAAGGAAATATAGAAGATTAGCGAAGATTTATGCAAAGGATGGACGCCACATTCAATCGATTTACTGTTCACACAATGATTTGCACCATCTTTCTTCAATCGCTCTTTTAGCATTTGCTTCATTAGCTCAAATTTTCACACAACTTTGACACTTTAAAATAACCGCCAACTTTATATTTGTAAATTATAAATGACAACAGAACTGAAACTTATTTACACTGACAGCTGAACTGAAAACTCAGTCAAAACTTCGTTAATTGTCACTGAAACTAAGCACACTTAAGGCACCAAGTGACAAAGAACAGAAACAGGAACAGAAACAGAATCCCATACATTTGCACAGAAACAGAATTAGGAACAGAAAAAAAAAATTTCAGCAACAGAATTTAGCGACAGAAAAATGGCTGTTTGACGACAGAACGTAAACAAGTCTATATTGATTGTTTCTGCAACAGAAATGCTAATTTATCATGGGGGGGGGGTATGTTTTTTTTTTTGGATTTTTTTGCATTTGTCATCTAACAAACAAACAAATCGAAATCGTCTGCAAACTGCCGCTCTGCTTCTTTATAGACCGCAATTCGACAATTAGCTTCATGTAAATCGTATTCACAACACATTTTCAAAATCTTTTCCATTTTTTCGTTGAAGTCAAAGCTAAAATGTAATCAAACGAAACACAAATTGACAGAATAGGCGGCCTTGTTTTTATGGTTCTGTTTCTGTTTCAGTTTTGTGTAGCTGAGCTAGCAACGTAAACAGAACCAGAATCGAGGGGGAAGTAATCATCTTTTTAAAATGTCCGTTGAATACAGAATTCACATGAATTCAAAAAATTTTTAGTGAATTCAACTGAATACTGAATACCACTGAATACATTATGAATTCACCTAAATAAAAAGTGAATATGTTGTGAATTCATGTTTTTTGCAATGAATTCTTTTGAATACAACGAAATACTTCTGAATTATTTTAATTCAGTTGAATTCTCATCGGAATTCATAATAGGGAAAAAAGGAATACAATAAACTTAACGAATATTAGTTTATTTTATATTTTAAATTAAGAATTCAGTCTTGAAGTTACATTACCTACATAAACGACCGTATGTAATTTTTTTTAAATAGTATTCTATAATCCATTTACGTTGATAGTTAGATCGAAAGATGATGTTACAATTGGAGTAGAGACGTGGCGCGTATAATGGCAAATATCAATGTATTCATGGGTATAAATGTCAAGCATCTCCAAGCTTCCATGCTGAGTCCATGTGTACCAATGAGCTAATACTCCCAATCCAAGAGCCTTACATCCATCTGGTGGTTCGATTGGTGCTTGATTTAATGTATATTCCCTTTGTCTTTTGTTACCACTCATATACGAAAAATTAAGAATGTTACCAATCGCTTTTCCGTATTGTGGAATATCAAATAAACACCAATCGTTAAGGTAAATGTCTGACTGATTGACACATTCATCTTCTGCAATGCTTGGAGGCGCTGTATTTGAATTAATAAATCTCATAAGTCTATCCGGGCTAACTTTATCACAGTCGTTGTTGCACATCAGCCAAAGAAGTGTTGATTTTTTTACATAGACAACCTTTCCATTTGTTTTTTTGATCGCAATATATCTTTTGGGAATGCTGTTGTCTGAATGAACAAAACAAATATTTTAACATTGTGAGTATTATGAAATATTTTAAATCAAAATTACCGTTTTCAAAAGCGAGTTCGTTAATATTTAAATTTCCATTTTTTCCAGCCATGAGAACTTGTACATCAAATTGTAAGTCTTCTTTATCACTACTGCTTAATACATTTTCCTCAAGTGTATCATCATCTGGGACATTATCATCAGTGTCTTCATCCGAAAAATTGTCATCAACATGTAATCCTTTTATTAATTCCAGTTCATTTGGGATACGGTCGTTTGATTCGATACCGAATTGTAATGCATCTTTGATGGCGTCACTTTTAGCGTCTATAATTGCTTTCAAAATATCATCGTTTGATGGCAACGTTGGCTTATGAAAATTCGTTTGCTTCTTTTCTTTAAATTTGTAATCGAAACCAAGCTTATTTTTAATCTCGTTAATGAAATCAATTCTTTTTGTACGATTCAATAATTCGAGCAATGTGAAATTTACTACAGTTGAGAAAGTTGAAGTCATAGAACGAGTTGCTCTGAAAAAACTTTCACACGTCTGACTTTGGTAAAGCGTAGGCAAAAAAATATTAGTATCTGACTGCCTTGCTCTAATGACGGCATTTATAATGGAGTGTGCATTTAGTTCGATACAATAGTAAGCATTATTTGAAATAAAGTTTGTTGTAGAATAGCACTTTGAGCTATGTATATACTTCCTCCATATTCTCAAAAAAAATGTAATGTACCACATGTAGTAAATACTTTTAATAGGAGGTACACCTAAGTTCGAGTACGCTAGTCGAGTATATCTCATAATTTTGAGATAAATTACTGTGGCTTCACTGCCACTAATGTACTTCTTTAATGATTCAGAAACAATCTCTTCGGACATTTTGATCGCACTCTTATAATTCATTTTATCTTTAAGGCTTAAGTCACTTTTTACTAAGAAGTGTTCACTTTTCGAAACATGATCAATTAAAGAGAAAAGATGCTGTGGCGATATTATTCGATTTCCAATTACAAGCATATTTGAGGTTTTGAGAAATCTTGTTCGTAGTTTGGTTTGAATATGTACAGTATCTTTTATGCAAAGGAAGTCGGTATCATACTCACAGCAGAACCACTCTCTCCAACTGTCTGGAATCTCTGACGACAAAGTGTTTATCGAGGGCAGCTTGCACTGTATTCTCATTGCACGAAGAAGCCGAGGATCTCCATCTGAAGATACACCTAGTACTTCGATTCCCTCCCGCAAAAGTTCGCATCGAATGTGGGTCCAACGATTGAGTACGTTATTTGCATTAAACCGATTATCAGTGCCGAATATACAAAGGCAAAAAGCATCTGCGTTGTGTTGAAGAGGCTGGGCCATAATAACGTATGCATACTTCGACAGATTCTTGTTGGATACAAGACTGTACATTTGGTGGCCAGATTCAATAACATAAAGTCCTTTTTGTGGCATACCTAAAACCAAAAAAAAAAAAAGATTTAAAATACAGAAGT
This sequence comes from Cheilosia impressa, assembly GCA_948293265.1. Classification (NCBI taxonomy): domain Eukaryota; kingdom Metazoa; phylum Arthropoda; class Insecta; order Diptera; family Syrphidae; genus Cheilosia; species Cheilosia impressa. Next base: position 46,718,459 of record OX411884.1, on the reverse strand, counting down.
TATTTTTAAGTAGAACCTTTCATTTCTATATGACACCAATTTGGTTCTGGATGAACATCTTTACAATTTGTGAGAGTCGACATATTTCTATCAGTACTTACCAGTTCTTGTGTTAAGAGGTAAGACGTTCCCAATTAACTGGTTCTTTTCGGAATCGTATTGAATTTTGCTTACAATTCTTGTGCCATCTTCAGATAGCCATACTTTTAGTGGATATTTTCTACTGCATAAAAATTCTTTTAATTCGGTCACTCTTAACTCGCCCTCTACCATTGATGAGTTTCTATTTTTATTAGAAACAGTTTTTCGAACTGTTGAAATAGACGGCAATGGTAGATTTGCTGATAGCGTCTCGTATAGTGTTTTTCCTCCAATTAAATAGAGAAAACTTGAAAACATTTTAATGTCATCACTGTACAAGTTCCGTACATTATCAGATCGGTTTTGGGCTAATTTCAGTATTTCTTGCATAAAGTTTCCTGGAAATATAAATAGATTTACATATGTATATACTTTCGGCAAAAGTATTTTGTCAACATACCAAATTCTGTATTGGATCCATTTTTAAATAACTGGAGTTGTGGTCTATTCATTATATTGGAAACTTTTTGCTCTAAATTTTTATCATTTTCAAATATACTTTGAAGTTTATTCATCACTGGAAAGTAGTCAAGTATATCAGTTTGGAATGGATCAATTATATTATTTAAAAGTTTGTTTTTATTCTTTTTGGCTCTTGAGATCGTTTTGCTAAAAATGGAGGACTGACAGATCTCGCGTACAGGCTCCTTTACTCTTCCCCCGAATATTCCTCACAAACTTCATTAAACATTTTTTCTAAATTTCGTTCGACTTCCTTTTCCAAGTAAGTTACACTGTTTTCGTCTCGGTTTTCGTCATCTATAGGTATAACTTCCGAGAAAACTCCACTGCCATTACCAAGTACATTACTCACTTCGTTGCTATTAACCGAAAGTAGTTGTTGGAGAGAAGAAGAAGAAGTATTGAAGAACTTTGAAATAGATTGTTTATTTCGAGGTTTATTTCCTTTGATCCCAGGATCAACATCGTGCTGCGACATATGTCGAACAAAATTTGAAATTATCCACCTTTTACAATTGTTTTTCATTGCATGAACGAATATCGATACGTGTTTTTGGCAAATCCAACAAACGACAGTTGCATGTGGAACATTTGCGGTATCAAAGTAAACTTTAATTTCTATATTATTTTTGTCAAAGCCCCAATTTGTTTTTGTAGCTGCAACATTAGCAATGAGCTCGGTAATTTTGTTGATAGATATGGCAGAGAAGTTTTCAGTATTTTGTTGTTGTTTTGCTAAAGATGAGTCTCGAGATGTATTAAGTCTCGGCCTTTTCGCCGATAAAGCAGCAGATGTATGTCCTTCTAATGCTTTTTGTTTCTTGAGTTCGTTTTCACAACACATACTGGCACTTTTAATTAATTTTTTGTGTCCCGGGAAAAACTGAAACCTACAAAAAGTTATTATAGAGATTAAGAACCAATCAAAAAAACAGTTTACATTTCAGGTTGATTGGCAAATGGTCCCAAGCAAATGTTGTAGTCGTCTGTGGAAAGAATATTTTTAAATATTGTGCGGGCAGATTTTTCCATTTCCACAATATCCTCTGGTGTTATTTGAGAAATTGTAGTAAGATGTTCAAACCCGTTGATTTTTAAAATCAATTTTATACTTTCTGGAATAATTCCAACTTTTTTTTCAATTATTTCCCAAACACTTTCCGTTTCCACCTCGTTCTCCATTTTTAAAATTGTACTGTAAAAGGTACTGAAAACGATTGTTGTAAGAACTCGCGTAAGAATATTCGAGAATAATAAATAAACGTCAAACTATAACGGTACTGCAAAAAAAAGCGCGGAATATATTTATTTCACACGTCAATTTGACAGTAATTGGCAAGTTCTGTTTCTTTTGAATTCCTGAATTCACCATATGAATTCACGAATTGAGAGTAAAAATATTCGGAATTCAGTGATTACAAGACGAATTCATGTTTCTTCACGCGAATTCGACGGAATTCATTGTAAATACCTGTGTTGCATTGAATTCCTGTAAATTTGATTTGAATTTCCATGAATACACTGTGAATTAAAATTAAAAGTTCCTTGAATACATTGATTACTTCCCCCTCGACCAGAATTTACTACAGAACGAAAAAACTTTCTGTTCTGTTTCAGTTTCTGTACCTGTTTCTGTTCTTTGTCACTTGGCGCCTTTACCCCTAAAATGTATTTGAAGTTACAATTAAAATAAGGGACGTTTCAGAGACCCTATGAAGGGAGATGTTGACAAATCAGTTGCGTTTCGTCGAGGTGGTTAGAAACTCAATGCTGACAGCTCAACTGAAACTCAATTTATCATTTAAATAAAGCTTTAGGTATTTATTTTTTAGACACATTAGAGCAGTGAATTTATGTTTCTTTTTTCGTTCAGAGCACGATCCGTGTGCACCCTATAAGCTCAGAGTAAATTATCTGATTTCTGAGGTTGAGAAAAGAAAAACTCGGCAGATCATATTTCGACAACCAACCATCATACGATTGGTGATCAGGAATGCGAATAGTAATATAGTGCAAAAGGTTTTCAGATTGCAAAAAAATATAATTGAAAAAATGATTGCAAACTAAAGAAATGCCTAAAAGGTACTTTACAAATCTTTTTCATAAATAGATCCGATTACTTTGGACACGCACGAGAACTGTTTCGTGATTTTTTTCTGAACGAGTAAAAATAAATGGCTTTTATTGGATTCAATTACCTTTGCTGTCATCATTAAAGTCGAATTTCATTGCCTTTTTGTAAAACAAATTGCAATTCGGCCAGCAGATTTCAAAGGTTAAGTAACGAATTACCAATTGAAAAAATGTAAAAAATTTTATCGGAGAAAAGAGAAATGTCATTTACTGGATTCTATTACATTTTGCTGGCATATTGCTCAACTGGAATTTCATTGTTTGTTTTGTTGTAAAAGCAATTGTTCTTAAAATGTAAACACCAAATGCAATTTGGCCAGCAGATTTTAAATTCTTTTAAGTAACGAATAACCAATTGAAAAATGTACAAAATATTACTGGATTTATCAAATATTTGTTATCTGATGTAGCGAAACGAAATTTGTTTGTGGTTTAAATACAAATTACAATCGAAGGGAAAGCAAAAGAGGAAGGTTGTGATAAACAACATGACAGTTTTGAACTTATTTCAAAGATCTTGTCATCGACTAGATTTGTCTGGACTAAATTTGCCCTGAACTAAATTGATTGGCTACGATTCATTGTGTTATATATGGACTGCTAGTAGCCAACTTCACGCGTGTTCCAAAAATACAGAGCGCTACTGTTTTACAGCGGAAAACAAAATAAACTTGAAACGACTAAGTTTACTTTCATTAGGAACAAATTTGCATGTAGTATGCCTATGCGTTGAGAGGGTGAGAACTAGGATTTGTGTGTTTTTATATTCATTATTTACCAATTATGTATGTTTCTATATTTTACTTGGTTGTACTACCTACTTGGTCCCGTAATTTATATTTTAATACTGCGATCTCAATTTAATCAAACCCTTAACACAAGCCAAGCGAATTCAATATTCAAGTGAACAGCTACCGATATTCTCACAAAAGCAAGAGGATTGTTGGCGGTCATTAGAAACATGCTTTTTTGTATTTAGGCCAGGGGTACCTACATTAATCTGTTGCGCTAAATATTTATTTATTTATTTATGTATAATATTTGTTTAGCTAGCTGTTCACGCTTTTTTTTGTTCCAATACAAAATTGCTTAGATCATGGTCCTCCAAAACTGAAGTGACGGCTGGATTCACTAAAAAGTCATTGGATGCATTAGATGTTAAAACTACATCCTTAGAAAGATAAAATGGCTATAGGTATTAGGTAAGCAAATTCAGTGGGATGAATTAAAAAAGAAATACGTCGACTGACTACGGCACAAATTTCAATTTCACCGAAGATTTAGCTCCCGAGATATAAATATTAAGGGATTGAACGCTACATGGAAGATATCTGTACGTTTTTTATTTTAGTTTGTGAGTCAAAAAGTAAAGAAATTGTTATTTCGTTTTGTTTTTCGAAACAATAAAATGTTACAAAATTAATTTCAAATCACTCTTTGTAGCTTTGCTTCTTTTCAATAGATGACGCTCTTTTGTTTACACGTTACTATGGAAATGAATCTCTTCCGACAAGATGTCGCTCTTTTGTTTACATGTTTCTATGGAAACGAACTTTTTTTGAAAAAAAAAAATTGCTCTTTTGTTTACGTTGCTATGGCAATTTAGACTTGACGGCGGCATGTGCTTCTTTGCCAATCCGCTGTAAAACTGTAGCTCCTGTGTTTTTTGGAACATATTTTCCCGCAGAAGTATATGAAAATGACATTTCACTAGCAATCCATATTTAGTATGTCTATGCTACGATTGCTTCGAAATGTCAAATAAGTAATCAGTCGAGCAATTTGTTGACCTAATTTGCAGGCTTCTATGAATGTCAATTGAAAAAAAGGTGAGATGGCTGCCATCTGTCAGACTTAAGGCCTATTCATATGATAGCGGTCAACTACCTTCGCAAGTTTTGACAGTCGATTCATATGACACGTTTTATTCGATCGCATCTTGATTTTATTGTTGGTTTGTGGAACGCGTTTTCGTCGTGGATTGTGAATTGTTTGGAAATTTTTGCAAACTTGCTCTCTTTATACATTCCGATGTACCTAGTATATAAAAGTTGAAATGATTTCCACTTTATTAACTTGCAACAGGTTGTTTTTTGACATTTTACATTTAATCGAGGAAAAATTACTCGCATTTAAAAACAAAAACAAAAAATAAGTACATTCATTGGCATTGATATGTTGCTGAGGTTGTTCAGTTCAACGCTCTTTGGCATCCGCGATGGTCTAAGGTTCTGTCTTTGTTATCACTTCGATTGGAGATTCTACTATGGTCAGCCTAATGGTATCATCACTGGCAGATCGCTACTACCTTTTTGTAAGCAGATTTGATGTTAACTCCGAGGTGGTTGAAATCGTTTTGAGGTTGCTGTCAGTAGTGACGTTTTTTCAAAGATGGTATAATATGGAGATATTTCGCCTGTTTGTAGATAGCATGTATTTAGTAGGTATGCGGATTGTCCCTCATTTACTTCTGTCAACACCAAGAGTCAAAAAATCGGCCATTGTGTCTTATATTGAAGAATGTGCACGACTGGGTCGCACATTATTTGCTCTTTTTAGTTAAATGGGAGGAAATACTTACCAGAAAAAATTATAAATTCCGATTTTACTTCAGAGTGGCAAACCCACTGTAGTCACAAACAGAATTTGCTGCAAGTCCTCCCAGCAGCGTAAAAAAGGTCCGCCCATCTGCAGATTTATACTAACAAAACTTTTCATTAAAAATGCAGTTTTTGTTAAACTCTAATCCCACCAAAGCACGCTCACTTGTCTCTCTGAATTTGCCAATTCTGCTGCAGACTAGTAAGCAGCACTCTTTGCGACATTTTTTTTCTCAAACCAACATAAAAAAAACATGTCGCCTGACTGATTATTAAGAATTTCCCAGCAGAGTACTCATATAGTTTGTGATGTGAATCTTAAAACAACGTCCCTTAGATGCATGGCATCCGTCCGCCCGTTACACCGTCCATCATAGAAAAACTGAACCAGAGAATCCATTTTTTGCCGCTGATGAGAATGATTATTATATTTCATTACCTCGCACTCGAGCATCCGGATGCGCGAGGTCCTCGCTGGATAAAAATAAAAACAGCATTACAGAGGCGAAAGAAAAGAGCCAACTCGCTCATTTTTTTTCCCAATATAATAAACGCGACTGAAAGTTATGGGCCGTTGATGAAAAAATAAACTAGAAGAAGGAAGACGAACAAAGAAAAAAAAAAACAAATAACACCGGCCAACTAGTGCACCCTCGTCCACTCTGGGGGGAAGAACAACAACTAGACCCCGAGCTGTGTGAACGTATCCGCTTTTGTAATAAAATACAATCTGCGTTGGGGATAATTTCATTTTGCAGCGCGAAATTTGATTTATTTAAGAAGAGTAGACGACGACGAACGAAAAGCCGTCGTCATCGTCGTCAGTCGGTCGGTGTAAATAAAATCCGCTAAAGATGGACCTACTCTGATATGGACCTGTATATCACGAGATAAGTCTGATGATGATGTAAAATTTGCGCGGGTCGGTGTGCGATGTAGAACTTTATTGTTCTGTGACCAGGATGGGTTGGGATGGTAGCAGTAGCACCAGTAGACCGTCCACAAACAGAAGCGAAATAATTTTTGTGTTATCCTTGGGCTTAGGTTTTATGATTTTAGGGCGGCGGTATGGTCCGAATTAAGTTTCAGTCGCATGTCTTAAGTCTTAAGTCTCAAGTGGGTATATTAAGATGAATTCGCCATGAAATATGGGGAAACCTCTGCTGCGTGTGCATGTGGGCGATGGAGAGTTTAATATTCGAGCAAAATGGATTGTTTTCTCCGCAGCTCATCGCTCTTATCGAATTAACAACAAGCCGAACGTCATAATTTTATTTCGCTTTTATTTGGACGACGGCGAAGGAAAAGTTGTTTTTTATTGGAAAAGTTTCCGCAGCATTATTATACGGATTGATCTTTTTTTTTGTGTTTCAAAAGCTAATTCAGACTTTTTGGGTTGATTAAGTATTTTATTAATTTTATTTTATGATTTTTTTTAAACTTTCAAGTTTTTTTTTTTACAACTGCAGAGCACTTATGTAAGTGAAAAAAAGGTCGGTTGCTTATCGGTTGGTTCTGCAACCTGTTGTGGAGGTGTGCTTTTGGATTTATTGTTAAACATATTATGGAGTGGTACCCGTTGAAAGGTCGGATTGTATTTCATAAAGATGGCATGCAAGTTGATCATAAAAAAAGTTACGTATACGCCCGAGTGGACCCAAATAGACAAGGAAAGCATTTTTATTAGCTCTCACCCAGGTGAGGTGCGGTCTTAGCGTTCACCCAGACTGGGATTGACCTTTTTACAAGAAAAACACAACACCCAAGCTTCTTGCTACACACGCCAGGGGGATCTCCCCTAAGTCTTTTAAATGGCGCTAATTAAAGTTGGTTCTGAAATTTGATTGTGACAGGTACGCCGTACAATATACGCATCACAATGTTTGTGAAAATTAAACTGGCGAAGAAAAATAGAGAGAAGAAATGGGAGTGCCACGCATCACAGAGGAGCTCTCCGCCCAACAATTTTACTTCGATTAGGTTAAAAATTTCGAAGTTTATGAAATTTTGTGAAGTTTATGATCGCGGGTTAGTTTTGAGAAAAGCTTTCTTAAGACCTTTGAACAGCAAACTCCATAGACATTATGCAGAGCTAGAATATTTTATTTCAATAAAGTTTTGCTCGGGTATCCGGAATTCCACTTGCGGATAAGAGGTAGTCATTTACTACTAAAGGGTTTTCCAATGAGAGGTGTTATTGTGAATGATCCGCTATTTCGGTAGCTGCCACTTTTGAAGCTTTTATTCTTTGACATTTGACAAGTAAAAACTACGCCATTACTAAAAATGGAACGATACACGCTTCAACAACACATTGAAATTATTTAAATTCACTACAAAAATGGTGAAAATCTTTCAGTCATAGTTCGCAAAACTAAAGCATTTTTTTGGTCGTCGTGAAGCACCTTGTCGGACCGCAGTACAGAAATTGGTGGAAAAATTCGAGCTGTTGGGACAAGTTAGTGATGTGAAGAATAAAACCCGTGCCATGTCGCTCAAGAACAACTGAGAATATTGCTGCTGTAGCCCAAAGTGTTGAAGAAAACCCAGGTTTGTCCATTCCTCGTCGTTCTTCAGAATTGGGCATTCAACAAACGTGATTAATGATTTTATATGGTCGGAGTTGGATGGTATTGATCTGGACAACGTTTACTTTCAACAAGATGGCGCTACGGCCACACAAGCAACGAAACCATTGATCTTTTACGGGAAAAGTTTCCGGACCGTGTTATCTCTCGAAGAGGTGATCACAATTGGCCACCGAGATCTTGTGATTTAACACCTTGCGGCTTCTTCCTTTGGGGCCACGTGAAAGATAAGGTCTACGCCAACAGCCCAGCGTCGATTCAAGACCTCAAAGATGAAATTCGTTTCGGCTATCGAGGACATAGGGCAGCCACTTTGCGGATATGGTCCTGTATGCGTGCTCGTGGTGGCCATTTGGCTGATGTTGTTTTTCATTATTAACGGCATACCTTCCTCTTTATTATGAAAGAAACATCCGATCATTTATCTCAAAAAATAAAATTTTTTTTTTGAATACCAAATTAACACCTCTTATTGGAAAACCTTTTATAAAGGATCGTGTTCGTGACTATGTCAAAATTTCACTGTAGAGCTTGTCACACGAAGCCATATTAAGATTGAAAGTTGTTTAAAAGCAATAACTTTCATATACTGGCTATTAAGTTGATAAATAAAATAAATAGCGCAACCAGGCCCGTAGTGACCCTAAGCCTAGCTTCTCACATTCGTCTTTCGTGAGTTTTTTATTTTTAGGACGAATGGAAGGGATCTGCAATTTTATGTCGAGTCCAGAAGGGTCTTTCATGACAATTATACTCTCGGATGTTTGTCAGATTTTCGTGGAAAAAAACTTTAAAATGGAATTTAGGTTTTTCCGGGAATCGAATGTGGGTCCCCCACTACCTACTAAGCCACTATGCCTATATTAGATTTCTGCTAGGCAGTATTGAAAACCTCTTACCAAAACTACAGCTTTCGTGCCGAAAAAGTTACTTTTAAAAGCCGTCTATGGATAATGACATAAAACACGACTTTATGGAACAACACTTAAGATTTTTGTGAACGAGCTTACATGCATAATCAACATTTTATTAAATATGAGCCAACAATATCCCGTCAGTTAAAGTCAGAACTAAGCCAGTTGTCCCTACCCTGCCCACAAAGACTCTTGAACTCCTCTGCATAGTCAACACTAACCCAACGATACCATCGATTTTTATGAACACTGAAACACATTTCATCATCTAAACTTAATTTTTCCATTTTTTCTCGAAATCCCTTTAACAAAGTGACTTCTGAAGTTCGAAATTTGTATGCTCTGATTTACCAGGACAATAGTGGCCGCACTCAATTGCAAGCCACAGATACAGGGACAGATTGCAAAGAGAGAGGGCAAAAAAAAAAACTAATTGAAGGACATTGTTTCCGGTTTTATTCATTCGTTTCTGATTCTTCACTTTTGTTAATGGCTCGATGAATTGCGAATCAAATCTGAATTGGTTCGCTGGAAGTTGAAGTGGCTGTGTTCGCTTTGCGACTCTTTTGCCATGGTAGCATGGGACATCACACATCGACCACACACGCCATACGACTCTAGGATTGATTCATTGCTTGGTAAGGGATTTTTGCGGAAACACTATATTTATATACATATTGAAGGTTGTCGATGTGGATCCTCTCGTTTTGTGTTCTTTTCTACTTGTGAGTTACGTTTGGTTGCTTCTCTTTGTATGATAAAGTGATGGCGATGGCTGATGGATGATAGATGAACGAAAGAACGATTTGGGTCGCAGCAATGGACTGAACGGAGTTTTACCGTGGGGAACAAGCGCATCTTTAGGAGAAAGGGGTACAACGCACTACTTTGTTCACTGAGGCACTTCCTAGGCAGCGGGCGGTTGCCATAGATGGGGTTAGCAGCCCCCGGAGCTGCTTTGATATATTCCCAGGATATACAAAACTGAGCCCGGAGTGGTGATGTTGGCTGATGAATCATCTCTCTTGATCTTTAACCAACGGACAGAGGAAATTTCTTATAGGGACTGGAAGAGAAAAGATGTCGAACTTGATTCAGCCACCTAAGCCTGAAGTCGAATCGCATAATCCGTGACCAAGCATTACGTGACGGAATTTGGATTTATTTTTTCACATATAAAACCAACTATTTCATGGAAGTTCTATACCTAAACGAGTCCGCTACGTATCCACGGCGGCTTACGTTACAAAATCAAAATTCAAATGCATTTCAGGTTCAGGATTTATTTATTCGTATTTTTGTTATTAGCCCCTTCTGACTGTGTACTGCAAGTTCCGGATTCGCACGTTTTTCCTTACTGCACCAGAAGAAGCGGTAGTACTAGTAGTGGTGGTGGTAGTAGTAGTTGTGGTAGGTGTGGTAGTTGTGGGAGTACACGGAGCTGGCATCGGGAGATTGGTGGTGTCATCTATACAATCGCCGTCGGTATCTGCAGCGTTAACAGTGGCCAAAGCAGCAACAAACGCGACTAACACGAATAGGCACAAATAGAATTTCATCTTTGCAATGAGTGTCTTTCTCTAAAACCAGATGTGAAACAACTGATACTTTTCAACGGACGAGGTGCGTGGTTTTTTAGTCAAAAATCTGCTTCTAACTATCGATCAGGTGTACACAAATGTCTTTCTGAACTAGGTAAACACAGTTTGACACCATTCCCAAATCAAAGCGGAACAGACCTACAAATGCAAATACGGAATGCAAATCAAGGGGGTTGCTGTTGGGAGATCACAGCTGTGGTGATATCTTTTGTCTTTCGTTCAGCATAGGAGACGGGGATAATTAAAAGGAACACCCAAATGGTGAGCAACTCAAACCGAAAAGTTCTCGGCTATACATTTCGCCAGCAAGCGCGATTAGGTAGTCTCAAAGCGGTAGTCGTTGCTGACGACCTTTGCCACAACTAAGGGCCCTAGTATCACTTATTTAAAACGACGCTGAGCTTTAAAAGCCGTTATTGGACAGCCTGCGACTGCTGTGGAATAATGCGGCAACACTTTAAATGCTTCTCTCTGAGAAAGTGTAGGTCATCCAAAGTATTGGCACTATCGACATAAATAAATACCGCATAGCAAATTTTAGACCAGCTTATTCAACAACAATCTCATAAAGTATACAAGAGCCGAATATCGATGACTAAATTCCATTCAAGTCCAATTAAAACCAAACCAATTGAACAAACATAAGGTAAGCAGCCAGCAACGGCAATGGCTCAAACCATATTCACACTGACTGCCACAGCCACAAAAGCGCACCAGACCTATAAGCCAATACAATTAGCATAAAGCCGTAGAACACTTGGTAATTTGCATCTGAGTCTGCATTTCTGCTGCACCGACCATATAATTCACAATTCGGTTTTTCAAACCCTCCACACGGTTGCCATATCGATGGTTTGTGCCCTCAACGACTCGATGTCCCTGTGAATCCTTAATTTTATTTGCTGTGCAAATTTAATATCGCCATGTTTATATACTGTCCTTGAGAAGACGAAGTGCGACACGACACACACCAACACAACTTATTCAAACAGTCATCCCGGTCAATGCAAAACTATATATGTAAATGCACACACACACACATAGATGTAGATGAGGATGCGTTCGGCGAGTAAATACCGAAAAGCGACAATAACCACCACCGTTCATCTAGCCCGCTTGAGAGGTTCCGCAGAACGCTTATGGTCACGTTATTGCATCATTTCCAGGGATTAGATTGCGGGCTATGGCAATCGACAAACTACACACAATTGTCCCGTCCCGGCTCCCGGGTCGAGTTGCACATGAGTAGCTTTCTGAGTTCTGACACATTTCATATATGCTTCCACTTGACGATGAGAGGGTCTTATGCACTTACATCGACTCTGTCTGGCGGTGAATTTTGATATACTGTGCATCCAGCAGGCCAGACATCGTCTGCGGACTACACTGCTTGCGACGGGTTAATTAACACTTGGCGTCTGGTAGGAGGAAAATCCCGACAGGACAAAAAACAAAAAAAAAATCGTATACACTTTCTGGGAAAGAAACACTCCACTGCGGACTGTTGTTTAATTAGATCTTCGGCCTCTACGGAAGGGTGGAACTTGCAAGGAAGGTTCACGGCGAATCTAATTTCACCAAACGCGTCTAATAAATTAGCCACTTGGAACGTGGTCTGCATGCCAAGCGCTGCGGGTGTATATGGTGAGTGTACCTGAAGACTGGCCATTAGCATTTTTCTCTCTTGTGCGGTGAGGTTCAGGCGATCGAATAGGGGGAGGTTTGCGCTGCTGAACACTAAAAACATCATGGCGGTACAAAGCAGCGGTAATGTTACAAAAGGAAACGAATGTAGTGAAGGCACGTACGTACCGGAGAAGTTACCACTTCATGCATTTCAATTCCTCGAGTCGATGGTGGAGAATTCCTTTAAAGAGTAGGTACATCGTCGTTTCCGCCGGCTGTAATCTGAGTTCTGAAAGGAAAATGTTAACCGAATGGGTACGAAGATGTTCTCTTCCTGTGCCTGTACATTCATTTCAGTGTTTTAGTAGCTGTTTGCCGCTCTACTTTACTATTGAGCAACAGGCACAACAACTCGTTCCGCAGTTGAAAGTGCTTAATGTTCACGTTCATCTCCTTAATCCCAAGTTGTGTATAACTGCTCTCGCATCGAGGAAAGGTTTCTGTGAAATTTAATTCGAAATTTGGACACTTGTGTTTAAGGCACAAGTATTTCTTTTACGAACGTAGGCATTCACAAGTACGAGGGTGTTTTTCACGCTCTCAGTTCCTTTAACTAACAAAATAATTGAAATATTCCGTGAGGAAATTTGCTTTTAAGGCCAAAATGTCAGCTCTGGGAACAGGACTTTTTTAGGCAAATTACAATTTCTCCGAACATTGCAAATAGTTGCATCTTTAATTTTGAATAAGGTTTAACAAATAGTTAGGGTCAACTATCGTGGTCAACTTTCCGCAGGAACTCGAGAGAATTTTGTTGTAGCTCTACCCAAACCAAAAAATCCTAAAAACTGTGTTTTTTTTGTTTTATCATATAAATAAAATTGGTGTAGTTCTGTTCGACTTCGATTGAATTTGACTGCATGTCTTTAAATGCAAAAATCTTAGAAACTACTGAATGTATTCTCGTCAATTTTTCACAGGCCTATAGAGGATACCTAGGCCTACAATCTCCACTTTGTTTCAAATCTATATTTATATTTTTTCTTTTCAACGCTTTCCGTTCGATAGTACTGGGAGCATTTAAATATAGTAAACACCATCTTATAGAAGACATCTGCGGGTACAACTAAGGATATCCATTAACTCGAAAACTAAATAGGTTTTTAAAGAAATAGGCAAAATTTGAAACATTTGTATGATTTTCACCTGCGTGAGTTGATATGCACTTCATTCTCAAATCAAACATACTAACCACGCAATATATTGACATCTCTTTTAACCTTATTTTACTCCTGTAAGGGAGAGGGAGACAGACAGAGACAGTGTGCTGTTTGGTTTGTTAAGAAAAAAAAGAAACCCATAAATGAAATGTCAAATATGTAGGAAAGGTTTGTTTATCTCTGTTTTGCTTACAAAAAAAAAGTATTTTTGAAAGAAATTTCAAATATTTATAGGTATCAGTGATACCAGATCGTGGGTAATTAAGTACCCATTTCGCGGGAATTTTGCCTTTCAAAAAAGCTAAAAGAGCGATCAAGGGCAGTAAATTAGCCGCAGCCCATGGCCTTCCTGCTCATAAAGTTGAAGTTGCCATAATGTTGCTTCGCAATTTAAATCCCCCCAAGCTTTGTAATGGAACCAGATTGAGAGTGATAACAGGCACTTCGAGACTTTACAGTAGAGTTGTTGTTATCGCGTGCTGAAAATTGTACTTTACTATGCTTTGCTGAGATCGAAGCTCAAAAAAACACGCCTATCGTTAGAGAAAAACTTTATTGGGGCGTTCATTTTAACTGGAGGTGGTAAAGGAGAAATGGTGTTTATAACAAGAACGCCTACAAATAATTCCCAGCAGTTATTCATTTCAGTTTAAACGGATTCAATTTCCTATTAATGTTTGTCTTCCACGACAATCAATAAGGCACAGAGTCAAACTTTAAGAAAAGCGGGAGTAGATTTAAGAAAGAACTGCTTCACACACGGGCAGTTATAGAAGCGTGATCCAGGGTAATTAATGCAGGAAATATCACTACCTATCTTGGCCGATAGAAACAAAACCGCTAACATAGTGTACAAAGAAGTGTTACATTAATAAAAAAAAGTGAGTTAAACATTATAAAATTATTTTCTTTCATTTTCATTGTCCACTCAGACTCAATTTTTTGGGAGTTTTTTTTAGATTGGGTTCAAGTCCCACTTTATTGAAGAAGGCTTCCTCACTTTATACCTCTACAATGTCTTTCGATGATTTTTCCTTCCAGCGATTATCAAAAGAAATAAAAAACTGTGTCCCCTAGACAGTAAATTTCTTAAATTTTGTTTCCCTCAACTATTTTGAAACCGGGTACAGCTAGTTTATTATAAAACTATTATGTAGTTTTTTTTTTATTTTTTATTAAAATTTTAATTTACCTATACAAAAAAAACAACTAGACTACATTCAAGAAAATAAAGATTTTTGGTTTAGTATACCGTAATTGCAAAAAGAAGCTCGTTTTGTCTGTTTTTTTTACAGAACTTTGAATTTTGAAAATCTCTACAAGTGAAACTAGTTAGCAGAAAATTATTTTGTTTGCTGTTTTTGAAGCTGTATGTTTCTATTAGAAATAAAAAAAAAACAATGAAAATAAAACATCGAATTTAGCATTTTTGCACGAGCTATGCCTTTTTGGACCACAGTGTGCCGTGCTTTGTATAGTTACTAGGAAACCCAGCGGTCGAATCTTGATCGCATTCTATGAAGAAGTTGTGACAAAACAATTGAAATATGCGGAAATTTATGTAAGGAAACTTAGTCTTCAATTGGCTCATGTTTCATAAAGATCGATTTTGAAATAAGACCATAATCGGTACGACACGAAAGAGTCCCCATCCGAATTATGTACACATCCGAGTGACTACATAAGTAACTTACTTACTTAACGGGCTCCCGACCCGTGAAGAGTCTCTGCCTGAGACACTGTAGCCTTCCATTCTCTGCGATCCCGGGCACGCTGCTTCCAGTTATCCAGACCAAGCGCTCTGGCATCCGCGATGGCTTGGTCTTTGAAACGGAGGTTCGGTCTTCCTTGTCGTCTCGAACCTGGCGGCTGGGTCTCGAAGATCCTCTTAGCTGGAGCATTATTGTCCATTCGCTCGATGTGGCCGAGCCAAAGTAGTCGACGTATTTTGGCCTTTTGGACTGCATCCACATCTTGGTACAGCTCATAGAGTTCGCGGTTGTATCTTCTCCTCTATTCGCCCTCCTTGCACACAGGACCAAAAATCCGCCGAAGAATTTTTGTTTCGAAGGAGCCAAGTATCAGCTCTCCCTTCCTGCTTATCGTGCAGCCCTCGGCGCCATAAAGCAGAACTGGCAGGATAAGGGTTCTGTAAAGCATACATTTTGTCCTTCGAGTTAGGAGTTTTGAACCCAATTGCTTTGCCAAACCGAAGTAGCAGCTGTTTCCTAGGGTAATTCTTTGTCGGATCTCCACTAAGATGTCATTTGTGGAGTTCATGTTTAGTCCGAGGTAGATAAACTCCTTAACTACCTCGAAATTGTTGCTATCAATAGTGACGTTCTGTCCTAGGCGGTGGACAGATGCTTGTTTGTTTGTTGATAGCATGTACTTAGTCTTGTCCTCATTTGCTAGAAGACCAACGAATTTCGCCTGTTCTTCAATCGCCATAAAAGCCTCTATCACGGCATGCTGGGAGCGACCGATGATGTCAATGACTATATAAGTAAGCTGAACTGAAACTTTGCTTTTATGCTTAAGGCCAGTATCCTTCTATACAAAACTGTTTCCAAAAATAAAATTAAACGAGAAAGTTTATCAAAGCCGTCCTCCTCTCTTTGCTCATTTAATTCCCGACTTCATATGGATGGGGTCGTGCTGTGTATAAATTTTATGTACTTCATCTGTGTACTCGTATTAGTGTCTTGAAAGAGCTTCTTAAATAAGCCGTTCGGACTCGGCATAAAATGGCAGGGACCTTCCATTCGTCCCAAAAATAAAAACTCACACAAATCGAATGGCTGTGAGAAGCTCGGCATAGGGTACCTGTTTGAACGTTTTGCGCCATTTATTTATTAATTTATTTTTTTAGAGTGCAATTGATTGTTTTGTTAACAGAAATAACAATAATCTATATGTTTGCCAATAACACGGCCCATCTATGCCCTGTGTTACAAATGCAGAGCGAATAGTATAAGGCTCAGAATTCTGCCTTAACGTGGAACTTTCATTCGGGTAGGCCTTGGCGGAGTCAACTCGGAATCAGCACTCATAGGCCTAGACAAAAAAAGGTGTCAGCCAGCTGGTTTGGGAATCGTTTCCAACTGTGTTTACTGGAGTATGACATTTGTGTACACCTGATCGATAGTTAGAAGCAGATTTTTGACTATAAAAGCACGCACCTCGTCCGTTGAAAAGTATCAGTTGTTCCACATCTGGTTTTAGAGAAAGACACTCATTGCAAAGATGAAATTCTATTTGTGCCTATTCGTTTTAGTCGCGTTTGTTGCTGCTTTGGCCACTGTTAACGCTGCAGATGCCAACGGCGATTGTATAGATGACACCACCAATCTCCCGATGCCAGCTCCGTGTACTCCCACAACTACCACACCTACCACAACTACTACTACCACCACCACCACTACTAGTACTACCGCTGCTTCTGGTGCAGTAAGGAAAAACGTGCGAATCCGGAACTTGCAGTACACAGTCAGAAGGGGCTAATACCAAATATACGAATAAATAAATCCTGAACCTGAAATGCATTTGAATTTTGATTTTGTAACGTAAGCCGCTGTGGAGACGTGACGGACGTCGTCTAGGTATAGAATCTGTGGTCGAATCGCCACTTTCATCGAAGAGTTGGTTTTACATGTGAGAAAAATCCAAATTCCGTCAAGGAATGCTCGGTTACGGATGATGCGATTCGACTTCAGATTTAGGATGGAGACACCAACTATGGCTAGATCTTTAAGGTTCTTCCCAAGAATCACTTACAAGCTTTAAGACATCCGATCTCCAGTACATGATAGATTTTGGTTTATTTTATTCATAAATTTTATGGGTCTCTACTTCCAAATGGAGCTTCACAATAAAGTGTCGCAAAAGGTAGTCAAACGTTTATCCAAAACTTCGTCCAAAAACGCGGAAAAATATGAGTCGAAAAAAGCGGCAGAAGACGCCCGATGAACGCAGTAGAAAAAAAAAACACCACAATCGTATTAAAAAATTTAAACAAAAAAAGCCGAAAATAAGATGTATCAAAAACTCATTCGAAGAAGTCGAGCTTGATAACAAAAAAATTATAGAATAAAGCGTCAAAAAAAAGTGTTGGCCTAAACCTTCAAGCTTGAAACAAAGCGTCAAAAACTTACAGATGAACGCATCATAAGACAAGTCGAAAAAGGGTTGAGGTCAAAATTCATTTTTCCAAAATTCTGCTTTTCTAAATTCTGCAAGCAATAAAAAAAGGTTTGGAAAATATTAAAAAGCGAGCGGAGAGAATATTTTCTTTTCTCTTTTTTTAGTTTTAACTCCCTTTTTCAAAATTTTTTTTGTAGCGGAATTTTATTACTTTAAATTTGAAAATCAGAATTTTGTAAAGCAGAATTTCGCTAAGCAGAATTTTTGTGTTAGAAGACAGAATTTTGCAAAAGCAGAATTTTGACCGGATCAACGAAAAAAATCACAAAAAAATTAGTGGGTTAAAAAACGCGGCAAACGTGTCCAAAAATTAGTTGAACTAAGAGTTAAAAAACTGAGTCCGAAAATTGGTTAAAAAATGCACCAAACCTGCGTTCAAAAACGCACCAAAACATTTCTCAGAAAAAACGGCAAAGAAACTTTAAAAACGCATCGAATAAGGTAATAAAAAACAAGAAATACGAGTCCAACAATTTCTAAAATTTCGTCCAAAACAAGCCAACACAGTGAGTGAAAAAATGTGTCCAAAAGAGCGGCAGAATGCGTCGAAAACAACGTTGAAAACGCAACGAAAATATGTCAAAAAGCGCTTTGAAAAACACACCAAAAGACGAGTGTTTAATCGAATCCAAAAAGCGCAAAAATGGTGTTGTTCTCGAGTTTCGATGCGTTTTCAACGTTTTTTCGACACATTTGCGCAAAAGAAAAACGAATCAAAAATACATCAGAAAACAATTTCGTCGACAAATCGTCAATCAAACTAACTAACGCGGCAAATAGAATTAATTTTGACATCATGACTTTTTATGTAGACGTCCTGCTGTGCGCAAATGGGGGATAACCTAGAAACAGGAAACAATTTTCCCTATCTATGGACTGAAACAGAAGTCCGCAAATAATCCACCAGCGGAAAGATAACTTTCTTTTCCAGTGTCAATTACAAACTGACAGCCAACGCAAAATTGTATACATGCAAAATAATAAACGAAGACAATGGAGGATTTCTAAACAAACCTACCCAAGGATACCTAATTAAATTTGAAATTTTCCTGACATTAATTTACTTCCCTAAGTCGGGCCGAGGCGATTTGACAGTAATTCTCAACAAAGGCCAGGACAAAACTAAGTGCAAGACACAACGAAACCTTCCCCCAACTTAGGTACTCACGCTTCTCAAGTTTTTTCAATGCTTTCCCAACCAAGCTGGACCAACTTTCAATTGCAATTATTCTCCATCTCCATCGAATTGAAAAGCTTTTGCGCATAACAAAATGCCAACACTGAGAACAGCAATTAAGGAGGAGAAAAAACACAAATTCAGATTCAAATCCAAATCAAAAACGAGGCGAATAAACAATGCAAGGGGACAATGGACAGGACATGGAACAACCAAAATCGAAGGCGATCCTGGTCTGCTTTTATTATTAGTGCTTGCTCTCCATTTCTGTTCATTTATTTGACTGAAAGTGTGTAGATATGGCCACTATCCGGATTTTTTTCGGGGTGCTCCTCTTGACCCCAAAAGTGCAATTGATTAAAGTGCATGCAGGATGTGTGTAGTGTAGACCAACATCGTAGAAGTAGAGTGGAGCGCAGTTAAAAAAAAAACAAAATCAATTAAATTTGGAGCGAAATGAAAAAGGATTTTTTTTTATTTTGCACTGAGCCAGGTTAGTGGTGAAACGTGTGAGTGGTGTCGATATTGAAGAATGCATGTAGGCACTTAAACATCAACTACACATCGAAACGTTCGCAAATGAATTTTATTCGAATTGAGGCCTTTACCCTGTCTTGTTGAGTTTATTTTGTGAAAAATAAAGCCAATTTGCTTGGCAACTATCTGTCTGTATAAAATGGTACAAGCAAGTATGGCAGGACGAACGCATGTGGTATAAGGATTTTTAGGAGGCAGATAAAGACGCTACACCTGTGATCTCCCATGGTTGTGCCCCCTTGATTTGCTGCCCGTATTTGCATTTGTAGATCTGTTTCGATTTGATTTGGGAATAGGGTCAAACTGTGTTTATCTAATTCAGTAAGACACATGTGCGAATCCGGAACTTGCAGTACACAGATAGAAGGGGCTGATACAAGGTGGGCCAAAAGAAGTCATCCGATGTTGTTTGGCTCTCATTTTTTTCTAAATTAAAAACTTCCATTCTGTTTTTTGATTATGTCTACTTGAACCTTTAGAATTTTATTGGTCAAGTCGAGAAGATGATATCGGCCAAATGGGAGCCTTCACAATTGATTGCCATACGGGCTCGTTTTATGGTATTTTTCATCACTTCGGCGAGAACTTCGGGCGACAGATTATCGCACTCGTGGCGAATGTTGTCCTTTAGGGCTTCTAGGGTCTCGGGCTTGTTCACGCAAACACGGGACTTAAAAAAAAAACACAAAAAAAGTCTGGAACGGTTAAATCGGGCAATCTTGCGGACCAGTGCAAAACGCCAAAACGAGAGATGAGGCGACCTGGGAACGCCGCCTTCAGAATATCGGTTGTGGCTCGCGCAGTGTGTGCCTTAGCTCCCGCCTGTTGGAACCAGAAAAAACTCGGTTAACATGGCCCTATAGCGCGCACCGTCCATTGTTGTTGTTTGACCAGCGGCGCTCTCGAAAAAAAAATGGCCCGATGAATCCTCCAACGTGAACAGCGCACCATGCAGTAACTTTGAGCGGGTGTAATGGCTCCTCGTGGATTTCCGGTGCCCCAGAAGCGATAGTTTTGCTTATTCACGTACCCGCTGAGGTAATGAGCCTCATCGCTCTTTATGATTTTGGTCGAAAAATCGTTCACTTCGTCCTCGAGATTGAGGATGGCTTGGGCGTAGGTTACACGCGTTTGGCGGTGGACAGGCTGCAGCTGATGCACGGACTGGACTTTGTATGGGAACATGCACAAGTCTTTGACCAAAATTCGCCTTAGGGACGACCGGCTGATGGCTAATTGCGAGCCACGGCGTCTGGTCGATGTTTCCGGCGACAGATCGACATCCTCGTCAACAGCGGCGATATTCTAGGCACAAAGGGAGCTCCGGGGCCGGCCACTCTTGGCAACTTCTCATGTGGTCCCATACTCTTCAAGGTGTGGCCAAACGGCGCAGTGTTTGCGCAGTCGGTGTCGGACGGCCGTGGAATCGGCGACGCAATTCGCGCTGCGCCAACACGACAGACGAATTGTTACGCAAAAAAATAGACACGATTGGGGAGTATATCGCTCTATGGTCGTTCACTTGTATTCTACATCTGTCTAGTCCACAAATGTCAAAACAGATTTGACATTGCCGGGCATTTGCAAAAATAAGAGCATCTTCCAATAGGGTGATCTCTTTTGGCCCACCTTGTACGAAAAATATGAATAAATAAATCCTGAACCTTAAATGCATTTGAATTTTGATTTGGAAAGAAGGCCACTAAGATGTTTCTTTATTCCTGATTGCAGATCCATTAGCAAAAGGCCGACTTGAGTATCAACCTCAAATCAGAGATCTTCACTAGATGGCTATGAGAGAAAGCTACCCAATTTGACTAAAGAATCTGCATAATCTTCCCTTATGCATTCGCATAGAACTCCTCGGGGTGTTCGTTTATTGTTCGCCTTTTGTTCTTCCTGAATGGTTTTCGGAATGATTCAATACGAAACATAATATCGAGTTCTTAGATGAACTCGCCAGCAAACGAAATGCGAATCGCTAGGTTACTCGACCCATATCAATCTGTTAAACTAAACGGGGATATTTTCCACTCGGGAAATATACTTGCCTTAAAAAAGGTCGTCCGCAGTCAATGGATAAATATCAGACATTCATAGGATTGGGTGAGGTGGCGAGACAGATTCTGAGCCAACATTCGCCACTAGCAAAATTAATAAATAAATTCGATAATTACGGGAGAGAAATTCAACACAGACCCCCATGAATCATTAAATTTTCTCAAGTGTCAAGGACCAACATGAATCGAATCCTTCCTTGAGTATAGCACTCCATTATTAACCATCCAAAACATTGCGCAAAACCCTTGCTAAACGTCCTTCCATCGCAGTGTCCAGTCAAATATAAACAATTTGCACACAATCTAATATTGTTTTGCATAAATAATTGTCTGCATTAATTATTGGCACTGTGAATGTGAGGACGTTTTCATTCGCCACTAACGCAATGTTGCCTCGTTCAAAATGTTCAAAGCCCACCAATTGTATTAAATAATCCAAATTGTCCTCCCGGCTGTAAAGTAGTCAGCACACAATAAAAGGCACTGTGAAAACGTTTAGAAATGGATGTCCTTGTGAGGACTGGAAACTATTTTGATGAAATGAAAACAAGCGCAGGAAAAATGCCACCACTTGAAAATTTCACAAAGTTCAACAATAGTGCCTCGGAATATTATTCCGCCGCTCAGTCTGATTTTGACTGACTTCGCCATTGCCCCTTGGGTGCAGAACGAGAGAGTCGTAAATTTTTAATGAAGGCGGTTATTTCGTTGTCGGGACTCAGAACCCCTAAAAGTTATGGCACACTCCAAGACGCTCTATCATAAAATGTACCCAACACAATGGAATTATGTCGGATTTTCAATCTGAAGAACGGCCGCAGGTGATATTATAGACCGGGCTTTGTAGGATAGGCACCGGCGATATTGTTTGTTGTTGAAATGCTAATGTAGTGATTGAATGTTGAACATGAAGTTTGGATATTTATTCGCAGGGGCTACGGTTTTTAGGGGGTCGTTAAATTTAATTGCATTCACTTCGTTCGACTCTTGACCCTTTGCGCAGTTAAATTTGATTGCTGTTATGTTTTATGGGCATCGGCAAGTCATCAATAAGTCGAAGAAAAGTTTTATATGCTCTACAACTTCTGATTTGTAATTTTACTTGTTATAAAAATGAGAATAAAAAAAGCCTAACAAGTGAACAACATCTGGTTGGAAAAATGGTGGTGGCTTGCGGTTTTTCAACCCATCCAATCACTGAGATCATTTACTTATATAGGTGGATCTACAGTCTGTTGTGGACAGAGCCCTCAGAGCTTCAAAGTTATAGGCGGTGTGATTGACTAACAGTCAATCAGACCGCAGACGTATGGTAGTATGGCAGACGTTTAAAAGGTGTTCCCTCTTGTCACCCGGGTAAACGATAAACAAGTTCCTTTGTTCGGCTCATTTTTGCTTGACCAAATCTTTGAGATGAGTTGGCCCCCGGTTTTTAAAATTATTCATCTTATCCAGCTCCAGCTAACCTGTTGAACTTGATTTTAAATATTGATAGCCTTACAGGTGTGGAGAAATGGAGACAAGTCTTGCTTTTCATTGTCTAGGTTAGAGCTTGTTCCAACTGACAACAGAATTTCGGTTGACTTCACAATTTAACAGTCTGCTGAAGAGGTTTTTCATCTTAAAAGGTCTTTATGCAGGTCTTGATGTATTGACAATTTCTTTTTAACTTTTGGTAGAACATTATCGCTGGAGTGAAACTCCTCTACTTTCTCGATCCAACAATAAGTGAAAGTTGCTAACTACGTACCTTTTGATGAATCAAGGAAGCTCTGCCCACCATTCGATAGAGCTAGACCCAACAAATTCGTAGAAAATGACAAAAAACTGATGTCAATGCTGATAGCAGCACCCGATAATCTCCTAAAATGAAACTTAAACTAAAAGATGTCGACATATAAAGAGGATATGGCGACGAAAAGACTGACGAGGGTGCATCTTACTACCTGAGTCACTGCCCCAGCTTATGCCATGACGAAGGTAAAACTTTCATAGCCTACGGTACTGGATATATAATATCTTACATAACAAACTGTCAAGGTTGGTAAGCACATCAAGATCGTTGGAGACTCTACTCATCAATCAGCAGTAAGAAAGTAGACGTACTTGGCTTTAATATGGCAACGAAAACGATTAAATCGAAAACGATTAATTCAAGAGCTAAACTAACAATTTTAAATACATTGTGTGAGTCTAATGTTGTTAGAAACAAAGTTTGATGCAAATCCACAAGCCGTCTAGGCTGCAGCTACGTTTACTCTAGGGCTTAGGAGGGACTTTAAGAAGACAGTTTGTTGTGTGAGAGCTTTTATATTGAAGCTAACTTAAAATTTGCGCTTCGATGTATGATCCCACAAACGTCAGGTACAAATGACGGCATTGCCAGACCGTCTTTTTTTGGTAACTCCGTCTTAGTATTTGCATTTTTAATCAATAATTCGAAAAGGAAGAAGAACAATACTTGCCCTTTTAGGAGCAAGCCAAAATTTATTAACCTGTTATGCCTTCGGATTCAATATCCTATTTTTGACTGATTTTATTTGTTATTGTTCAAATTTAAAAATTACAAAATAGTCAACTGTTCGATTCATCGTTTTTGTTTTACAAAGACAAATAGATCACACCAAAGGTTTGTGGTAAAATATTTGTCTTTGTACAATAAGACTAAGTTGGTACGTACACTGCTCGAACAATAATCACTAAGAGCGGGATAAATATTTACCAGACAATATTTGATCAAGTGACTATCAATTGTAATCTCATTCGGCGGGTTACATGATTAAGTGTAATGAAATCGAACACCTGCTAGACGCCGACTTTTATTTGTGTTTGCACTGTACTTACAAGCTTGTTGAAATAGCTGTGTTCATTTACAAAAGTATCAAATCAGAAGCAGAAAAGAACAGGACAGCTAAGAGCACATTAAACAAAAGACTAGCACATTAAAGCACTCTAGTGCCTTTTTTTTTGTCGTACCGATTTCGGCTGTGTTTCAAAAGCGATCTTTATGGATTGCGGACCAAATGAAAGGCTAGTTTCAGTAGATGAATTCCCGCATGGATTGTTTTCTTACAAACAATCAAAAATTAACAAAAAAAATAGAGTATTTGCCTTGCACAGAAGACTGAAACAAAAGTGAGAATAATTGGAAGAAAGGAAAAGAACGAATGCATTTCAAATCCGCTAAGTCTTAAATTTGACGTTTCCTTAAAACACGGCTAAATTTTCACCGCTGGGGTTTCCTGGTATAAAATAAAACTGTAAACGGTCTTGCCTCTGTTATGGATTTCTATGCAACTTAAATTTTTGTAAAGACTCCGAGAAGGCATTACACCATGTCGTTCATTGCCACGCCTACTTTTTGGGAGCGTTTTTGACCAAAATTTATTTTTTTAACTTCACAGCCTTAAGCTTGATATCGACCAAATAATTATTAACAAAAGGGAAACCTAACACTATCTTAATCATCGAAGTCTGTCACTTAACCTTTATTTTACTTTATGAAGAAGCTGAGCTGCAGTTCAAAATTTCATCGCATCGGAAAATATCAAAAACGGTTGTTCTTGTCTTTGGATAACTGTGTGTCGCTTTCTCTCGTCCAAGCGGAACGAATAAAAAGTATGCGATGTGTTTGGTCAATGTTGTCAACAGCTAAAATGTTTGTTCCGAAAAAAATGTCAAATGGTTGATGTCTTATCAACTGGATGTCAGATGGTGAGACAACAAATCGAGTGCAAATGCATCCCAGTTCTTTTTTTTTGAAAAACACATTCCCTGAACGTCAACAGAAAAAACCAGTCGACGCGAGCAATCTATGCGAATAAAAACTGAAACACGTCAATTCAGTCAGCTGTCAGATCTACTTACTTACTTTCGTCAAGTTAAACGAAAACTACATACGTCAGACACATAGAAACACCAACTTAATGCTCAGTTAAGGGAGGCTGCATTCAAACATCTTGTCGACTAGACTGGTCTGGACTAGATGTTAAATGAACACAGATACTAGAGTGACCGGTAACGCGACTTTTCCTATGTTGGGCATATATTTATATGCGAACTGTCAACTTAGCATACAATCAAGAATTTTTTGACTAAATTGGTCGGCCATCCCTCCCTAAACGTCAACTGGTAAAAAACCAGTCGACGCGAGCAATCTCTGCCCATAAAAACTGAAACACGTCAGTTAGCTGTCAGATCTACCAAACAGGGGTTTTGAACGTCCATTTTTTTTTTTTGTAAATATGAAAAGCAATATCTCAAAGTTGTTCAATTAACGTAATGTTGTGCCCACACATATTGTGTAACGGAACAATTCGGTGACACAAATGTACCTTGTCATCCAAACCGAATAACCCAGTTGAACACATGGGAACCACACAACACTGACCCACTCAAGTGCCCGATGGTAATATCCACACATGCTGATACAGTGGCCCCAAAAAACGAAAAGGTCACAAGTAAATTCAACACCACATGTTACGTATTCTTGCGACCACTTGTATAAACAAACGAGTGCAAGAATACGCGACGCGGATAGAATTACTTTGCTGACCCCGGAGCGCACAATAGTAAAACGAAGAAAGAGGTTTGGAGGAAGCATTGAGAACGACGGGTCGGCAGTCGAACGTCAGTCGAACATCAGACAATCACGAGTTTCATTGTAATACAACAAATGGTGGCAGCGGTGGGATAGTTAAGGGTAAAGCATCTACCTTAACTCCCAATACAGTGCAAAAGTCGAAGTAAAAATAAAACAAACAAAAAAGAAACAATAAGTTAAACTTTTAGTGCAAAAGTCGAAGTAAAAATAAAACAAAAAAAAAGGAACAATAAGTGAAAAAAAAATAATAACAAACGTGCAGTGACTGGAGGACCAACACCAGAATCCCGAAGAAACCAAGTTATCAACAACACAATCAGCAATCCATAAGCCTACTGGAGGAGCAACACCAAAATCCCCATCATTATGAGAAGCATTATGTAAGCTACTTAAAAGAAACTACTTGTTCATATAAATAAGCAAAAATTGTATACACTTTTGTTTGGAATTTTTTTTTTACGTGTCTCGTCCAAAATCCTTCTATTACAAAACCTTATCTTTTATTAATTTTTCTTTTTGTCGAATGTCGAATTTAAACCTGAACATTTCACTCAGAAACAGAAAAGTCAGAAGGTCATCTGATAGTGAAGTATCCGAGCCCCTTGCTAAGCCTTCCCACAAACCAATGCCTATCGGACATTCTCCTCCACGTTCGGTACCACCAAAAGAAACAATTAAAGTTCTAACTAACCAAGTCGGTACCTTTGATCCATCCTCTTCAATAAACCCTCCAGAATCACAACTCCCAGTAATAAGAGCAACAATGTCGTTCAATTCTTCGCAAACAATAAAACTCGTACCCGAGTTTGACGGTTCTGCCAACGCTTTGGATAGATTTATCCAATTGATTGACCTTCAATCAAAAAAAGCAACCACTGAGTCCGATAAAGCGGAACTAGTAGACATTGTAAAGTCTAAGTTAACAGGCCGGGCATATAACGTTATTGTGAAATATAACGATTATAATGAGTGGCCAGAGTTAAAGGATGCACTTATTAAGAATTTTAGAAAGACTCGATCGCTTCAGGTAATACAAACGGACATCTTTCAGTTTCGACAAGGATATACTGAAACAATAGCTTCCTACACGGAGAGAGCTAATGCATTGTTTGACGAACTGAACAATGCAAACGCAAACAGCATAGACGAGGCTGCAAATAAAGCCATCCGAGCCTTAAACAGCGGAATGATCTTAAACAGCTTCTGTAATGGGTTAATACCACAAATAAAACTGTTGGTAAAAAGCGCCAGGTGCACTGAGCTCGATGAAGCCGTCGACATTGCAATGGAAGAAGAAAAACTCCTTACTTCTACTCCTAGACAGCATTCGAACTACCAAAATCGGTACTGTAGAAACTGTAGAACGAAGACACACAACACTAATGAGTGTAGGTTTCTACAAAACCCAACTGGTGGAGTGCACAGAACCCAAAAACCAAGTCCCGTTACTAGAATAAATACACTCCAAAATCCAGTATCATGTAGATACTGCAAAAACCTTGGGCACACAATAGAACAGTGCAGGAAAAGGCAATTTAATAACAACCGAAATAATCCTCAACAATCCGCCCAAAACTCGGGAAACGATTCAAGACCTGGCACGACCGGCACGCGGAGTCAGGTAAAGGACATGAATCAACGTGCCTAAATTTCGAAACTGCCCAAAACCAAAATAAAGAAATCAACTCTCTGTATCAAAATAATAACACTTCCAATCCTAAGAGAAGCCAAACAAATTTACCATATCAAGTCGAGTCTTCTCAAATTCAGAAATCGCATTCACCGATTCAAATTTCCAAATCTTCTAACTCAAAATGCGATTGCCGTGAAGAGAAAAATTCGAATATTTCAAATAGTCCACTGTATCCAACTTCTCAAAATCAGAAATCGCATTCACCGATTCAAATTTCCAAATCTACTAACTCAAAATGCGATTCCTGTGAAGAGAAAAATCCTAATATTTCAAATAGTCCACTGCATCAAACTTCTCAAACTCAGAAATCGCATTCACAGATCCAAATCACTCAATCCACTAATTCAAAAGCCTTATCCAAATTCCCAAATCGAGATAACAATTCTCAAAAGCAGAGCAAAAAGAGCAGTCCTCAAAAACAAAGCGATAAAAGAGATAAAATACCCCAAAAATCTAACCAATCATGCCAAAATTCAAACTCATGCAAAATCCAAAAGGAAATTGAAAAAATTAATTCATTTCTAAATCAAAAACACCGCCAAAATCGAAGCCCTCTGCAAATCGAAAACCTGAACCAATTCCTCAACGGATCATCAAATTCCAAGTCAAGTACTTCCACAAACGCCCCTCAAAGTTCCAGAAATCAAGCGGACAAACTTTCCAAGTCTTCTAAACAAATAGTAAATATCGGTTGCCTAAACAAAGCATCAAGCTTTAAAAGCGAAATTAAAATGAACTCAAAAGATATCAACAGCAAGCTCAATATAATGCTCCTTGACACTGGCGCTAGTCTTAGCTTGATAAAGTTAGGAAAACTAGAAAAGGATCTATGGGTACACACAGATACAATCATAGAACTAAAAGGTATCACCGACACACCTACGTCAACGCTAGGTACAGTACTAATGAATATAGAAATTACTCAAGGAACAATTTTAAAGCATCTGTTCCACGTAGTATCAGACAATTTTCCTATTACACAAGATGGAATATTAGGCGAAGATTTCTTTCAAAAATTCAACGCGATATTGAACTATAAAGATAAAACATTTATTTACCATTTTAAAGGAAAAAGGTACGCAACAGATTTCATATACAAACGAAATGCAATAACAATACCCGGTAGATCCGAAAAGGTGATTAAATATGGACCAATACAGGAATACTCAAAACAAATATATTTTTCCCAAGAAATCTTACCTCAAGTTTATACTTCGTCAGTTATTACTGACCCAACAAACGGTTTTATATACATATCAATATTAAATGCTAACAGTAAAGACATTACCCTACAAAACCTCGATCTAGAAGCTGAAGACATAAATAATTACCATATAATTAACCTCAACTCTATCAAAAACGAACCAACTATCGACGACAGGTTGGGAAAAATCCAAAACCAGCTTCAACTCGAGCATCTTAACATCGAAGAAAGTAAATCCGTAACAGAAATTTGCCGTAACTACAACCATTTATTCTTCCTCGACGGAGATACTCTATCATCTACGACTGGAATCACACACTCTATAAAAACTAACCCAAATATAGCACCAGTTAACATTCGACCATATCGTTTAGCACAGATCCACACACAGGAAATAAAAGACCAAGTGAACAAAATGCTCCAAGACGAGATAATTAGGCCAAGCTCAAGTCCATGGAATGCTCCTCTACTAGTTGTACCAAAAAAGGGAAAACAGAAATGGAGAGTAGTTGTAGACTATAGGAAACTTAATGAAGTCACAATCGCGGACGCCTACCCTATCCCTAACATTGAAGACATTCTCGGACAACTTGGCGATTCAAAATATTTTACAACATTAGATTTAGCCAGTGGATTCCACCAGATCGAAGTGTCTGAGGAAGACAGAGAAAAGACAGCTTTCAGTACACCCAACGGGCATTTTGAGTTTACTAGGATGCCTTTCGGTCTGCGGAATGCCCCTCCTACCTTCCAAAGGCTTATGAATAAAGTCCTCACTGGTCTACAAGGCATAAAATGTTTGGTATATCTAGATGACATTATAATTTATGGCAAAAATCTAGACGACCACAACAGAAAGTTAATCGAAGTATTCGAAGCTTTAGATGTTTACAACTTGAAAATTCAATTAGACAAGTGTAAATTCCTACACAGGGAAGTCATGTATCTAGGACATATAATCTCAGAATCTGGAGTCAAACCAGACCCTGAGAAAGTTTCAGCTATTCAAAATATAGAAAGGCCTAATACCCAGAAACATATCAAATCATTCTTAGGCCTAACAGGATACTACAGAAAATTCATAAAAAATTACTCAAAAATAGCAAACCCATTGAACAAACTCCTCCGCAAAGACGTCGCATTTAAATGGGATGCATTTTGCGATGAATCCTTTAAACAACTGAAACAAGCCATTACTAATCCACCCATACTGCAATACCCAAATTTTGACAAACTCTTCTACCTCACCACGGACGCCAGTAACGAAGCCATAGGCGCAGTAATTTCGCAAAGAGATCGTGACAATAATGATCTTCCTATAGCATACGCTAGTAGAATATTAAACAAGGCAGAAAAGAATTACTCCACCATTGAAAAAGAAGCTCTGGCAGTAGTTTGGGCAGTGACGCACTTTCGACCATATGTCTACGGTCGACACTTTGAAGTTATTACCGATCATAAGCCGCTTGTATGGATGTTTAACCTAAAAGATCCCTCTTCAAGGATAATGCGCTGGCGCATCAAGCTAGAAGAGTATGACTTTACAGTAACCCATAAAGCTGGACACCTGAATACGAACGCAGATGCCCTGTCGCGTTTAAACACTGTTGAAGTTAAAGTAGTGACCCGCAGTAAAAGTAAATTGCCTCCAGAAAACGTTATGCACGAAAGTCAAGAACCCATGGAAATTACAGATCCAGAGAAAATCAAGCAAATAATACACGAATTTCATGACACCCCTTTAGGAGGTCATCAAGGAGTCAAACGAACTCTAAACCGCATCAAGAGACAATATAAGTGGAAAAATATGCACGCGGATGTGAAAAGATACATCAAATCTTGCGACCTATGTCAAAGAAATAAATTATACTTGCGTAGTAAGATACCAATGGTCATAACTACAACAGCCAAAGCCCCATTCGAAAGAATAGCCCTTGATATAGTGGGACCACTCCCGATTACAGAAAATTATAACAAATACATACTCACATTTCAGGACGATTTAACAAAATTCGTTCAAGCAGTAGCAATTCCCAACCAAGAAGCCCAAACGGTAGCTGAGGCTTTAGTAAAACAAGTCATATGCACATTCGGAATCCCACAAACCATTCTCACAGATCAAGGAACGAACTTCACAAGCGACCTATTCAAAAATGTCTGCAAACTCTTAAAAATACGAAAGATACAAACAAGCCCATACCATCCACAATCGAACGGTGCACTTGAAAGGTCACATCGAACCTTAGGCGATTATCTGAGAACCTATGCAAGTAATGACCAAACTAACTGGGATAAATATATCAAATATGCCGTTTTCTGCTATAATACCGCAGAGCACACAAGCACTAAATATAGCCCTTATGAAGCTCTCTTTGGATTCAAACCTCCACTCCCCTCAGTCCTAAATAGACAAATACAACCTGTATATAATTACGATGACTACATTACGGACATCAAAACCAAACTGCAAACAGGATATAAAATCATACGCGAAAACCAATTGAAAGCTAAAGAAAGATCGAAGGAATATTACGACCGTAACTTAAACGAAGCCAACTATAAAGTAGGGGACATGGTACTATTAGAATCAAAAAATCGGTCGAATAAAAAACTAACTCCAGTTTATGAAGGACCCCATGAAATTGTAGAAATCCTATCACCTACGAACTCTAAAATAAAAATAGGTAGGAAAGAAAAGGTAATACACAATAACCTAATAAAGCCTTATACACAAAGAACACACACTGCACACAATACAACAATCACATAAAGCACAACTACTAAAACGACTCTGTGGTACTCTCAATTCCAGCTTCGTCATCACAGTATACTGCATACACGTAATGTCAGCGCAAGTAGAACTGCATCAACTAAACGAAACCGGTGTATACCTGGAACCTATGGGCATTCTGGAGAAATCCTTTACGAAATGGACATTTCTCTTTCATGTCAACGACTCACTGACAAAAGCCAACACTAGAACCATGGTAGAGAATGTAAACACCTTATCCAATCTCTGCATTGCAACCGTCAAGGAATATCCATTAGACCACTGTAAAATTACATTACAAATAATAAAAAATTCGCTTAATGAAATACACAACAACAACCGAATATTGGACAGTATACTACTAAAACAAAGAATCACCAAAAGAGACACGACGATAATAAACGAAGGTTTATTCAACGGTATAGGAATCGCTCAAAAATATTTGTTTGGAACAATGGACTCAAGGGATGCAGCTAAAATAGATAGCGCACTGCAAACTCTATCTGAAAACCAAAATAGTTTGTACCACATGAGTGAAAATCAGATGACAATTATCTCAAACGTTTTCGACGCTCTCAACAAAACTACTAACCACATAAATAAAAACTTTGCCTCTATTACCGAAGAAATTAGGGAAAATACAATCAAACTCACAAACCTCACGAACTTCGAAAAGTCGTTACACAATTTAGATGAAATAACAAATCTAGTATCAATATGTTCTGCACAAATTCTAGCAAAGCAAACCCAATTACTTGACATTTTGCAAGCAGCCAAATTAGGCAAGCTAGACAGCCGATTCCTAAATTCAGACATTTTTATGTCAACGCTTCAGCAAATTCAATTGGAACTACCACAAAACGTAAGGTTCCCAATAAAAGTCTCTCGACTGAGCCTTCCTATAATAAATGCAATTACTACAACAACTCCTATATACGTTAATCATAACCTTATGATCCAAGTTAGTATACCATTGGTAAATGAAGAATTCCATTTAGTAAAAATCACACCACTTCCGACAAAATATCAACAAAACACTTATCGATACGTCTCAATTGGCAGCGAATACATTGCCATCAATGAGAACTATAGGAGATACATATTCCTAAACAACGAAGACCTAGGAAAATGCACAAAAATAGAGACAGACCATTTCCTATGCCAACAAAATTTCGTCATATATAACCACCACAATAATAATTGTATAATACAGCTCGTCTCCGGTAACCCAACCCCTGAATCATGTGATACTAGAATATTCGTTTTAAAACACGAAATCTGGTTTAACTTAATGAACAAAAATTCTTGGCTTTATGTCATGCCTGAGCCAACGAGCGTACGAATATTGTGCGGTAACGCACCTCAGACAATCAAAGTCCACGACAGTGGAATTCTCAAAATAAGCCCATATTGCAAGGCAACGACGAATGAAGTATACCTTCAAGCCTCAAACGACGTTTACAACAAAATCCCTATCACATACAACTACTTGCAAGAAACACACTTGACCGAAACCGTGGAAATCCCTACCAACCTATCCCAAATTTCACCCCACTCGATACACGTAGAAAAACTAGACCTAGATAAATATAGTATTAGTATTAAAAACTTAGTTAATGCAAACAAAACATTGTTATCTTTAAGACAGGAACACATGTACATTCCTTTTTCTATTATATCTTTAATTTGTATAATTGGAATATTTCTAGTAATAATAAACAAATACTTCAAAATAAGACTATCAATAAATAGGACAATATCGAACAACAATATAGGGCAAGAACACCCTAATGAGCAACCCGTTGTAATCATAGACCAATAAGAATACACTTATATATTTTAAACAAACAAGAATAAATATATAGACTTAAAGAAAATATTTTGTAAACCATTACATTAATATAACGGAATGTGTAACCTTACATATAATAATGTCGAAAGTAACTAATGATGTCATTGTAAAACAACAAATAGTAAAACACTGTAAAGCAAATCATAACCATAGCTATATGTACACATAGTAATATTATTGTGAAATAAATAACGTAAATGACCTGTCGTAAGCCAATTCGTCGTCCAAAATGCATCCTACCAAACGCCGAAAGACTTCACTCCTAACGTCATGCGCCTTTCGTATTTTAAGGGGGGAGGACTGTTGTGCCCACACATATTGTGTAACGGAACAATTCGGTGACACAAATGTACCTTGTCATCCAAACCGAATAACCCAGTTGAACACATGGGAACCACACAACACTGACCCACTCAAGTGCCCGATGGTAATATCCACACATGCTGATACAGTGGCCCCAAAAAACGAAAAGGTCACAAGTAAATTCAACACCACATGTTACGTATTCTTGCGACCACTTGTATAAACAAACGAGTGCAAGAATACGCGACGCGGATAGAATTACTTTGCTGACCCCGGAGCGCACAATAGTAAAACGAAGAAAGAGGTTTGGAGGAAGCATTGAGAACGACGGGTCGGCAGTCGAACGTCAGTCGAACATCAGACAATCACGAGTTTCATTGTAATACAACAGTAAATTAACATTTAAAAAAAAACCAAAGAGAAATGATTTCCATGTCCACGCCGGTTCCTTGCTAATTACACAACATTTAATGAAAACGTGACGGTGAAATTATCTTCAAAAGAAACAATTGCAATCCTTTGGTTCGTGTTACCTTTCCTATCAACAAAATCATTCACACATTTTACTTGGCTCTTTGATTGCGAATACCCATTACCCGCAGTTGATTTCCAAATTGAATCGTTTTCTTTAACTTTGGGGATTATTTTTTTCCAACATTATTATCTCACAAATTTGTGGCAACAATTTCAAAGATTATAACAATTGGGTGCACCGCAAAAAAAGCGGACGATTAT
The DNA here is from genome assembly GCA_948293265.1 of Cheilosia impressa. Classification (NCBI taxonomy): domain Eukaryota; kingdom Metazoa; phylum Arthropoda; class Insecta; order Diptera; family Syrphidae; genus Cheilosia; species Cheilosia impressa. The sequence goes on along the minus strand of OX411884.1, from coordinate 46,684,037 downwards.
TAATTATCTTCACAAAAAAAAAGGATTCACAGTAGGATATCCGTTCTTTAGGAACTTCTTTTGTTTCGGTTCGCTGGAATTGGCGTTAATTAGAAGGATTATTTTTTTGTGTCTTAATAGCGGGGTATAATGATGAGGTTTCAAAATGACTTTTGAAGAATAATAATGAAAATAGGAAGTCTGGAAGGAATATGAAACCACTTTTGAGTTTTTAACTATCCTACTTGGATAAATTGACAAAGTGTAGGTTGTTATAAATATGAGCACACTGAGTGAATAATATTATTGTTAGGAGATATAAATTTCAGAACTTATTTATAGTTTAGCTGTGTGGGCAGGCACAAAATATGATCAAACAAAGCAGCTTGCAGCAGGTCGACTGGTGATTTGATGACTTATCTCACCGAAAAGTGGAACCAATCTCTCCATCCCTCTGGCGAAACGAAAATTGTTGCGCTTGATATTTCGAAAGCATTTGACAGAGTTTGGCATCAAGCTCTTTTGTCGAAAATGCGTGCCTATGGGATTGACGTGTCTCTTCTTCAATGGATTAGAAACTACCTTTCTGGCCGTTCAATTCAAGTTGTGTTGGATGGTTTCAAGTCTGCAACTCACTATATAAATGCTGGTGTTCCCCAAGGCTCTGTTTTGTCTCCGACACTTTTTCTTATATTTATAATGACCTCTTGTCTGCCACTTCTAATCCAATACACTCATTCGCTGATGATAGCAACTTCAGTTTTTCACATTCGTTCCCTGATTCACGTCCTTGCTCTTCGGCCGTGGAATGGGAACGGCGAAGTATGTTAAGCACATTAAATTCCGATCTTGACAGCATACTTAAATGGGGTACAATACCAATAGAGTGGAATTTAATTCTTCGAAAACACAATGCTATCTTCTATCATTAAAGCGTAACCTGAGCCCCCAGCCGTTATCCATGAATGGCACTTGCATTGACGAAACCGAAAGACTTTCAATACTCGGAATGTGAGTCAACGACAAACTCCGTTGGAACAACCACATATATGAAGTCGCCAAAAACGCAGCGAAATGTCTAGGTTTCCTAAATCGATGCAAGAAGTACTGTACACCCTCTGATATAGCCTCAATTTACAAGGCCTTTATTCGGCCTAAGCTAGAGTACAACGCTCATGTTTGGTCAGGTGCGCCTAAAACTATACTACACCTACTGGACAGTATCCAAAAGCGTGCGATAAAACTTATAGGCGATAGAAATACAGCGGAGTCAATTGTCCCATTTGAACACCGCAGAAACGTTTATTGCCTTTCCTTGTTTTATCGCTATTTTCACCACCAATGCTCTGATGAAATAGCCAACTGCATTCCGCACCTTCAAGCTTCAACAACTCTCACGCAACACTCGTCACTCATCGAATGCACATCAGTTCACCCTTAAGCCTACCTTCGGACGTACTGTAAACTATACTCGTAGAGATTCTTTTATAAGTCGAACAACACGCATGTGGAATGCATTGCCTTAAACGGTTTTTCCCTCCCAATACGACCCTCAATCGTTTAAGACCAACGTGCACCAGTCAAGGGCGATTCCTCTCAGTTAGCTAGTTTAGCGGCGCTAAACCAAGAAAATAAATTGAAATACATATACGCAAAATACAGCAAATAACATGGTAAAAGTAATTATGCAGATTAATAATTGCAATAATCAATGACATACTAAGCAACAAAACTATCATTTACAAATAATATTTGCCTACACAAACACACAACACAATACTCCCATGCAATAAGTTTCACTTGAAATACTCTTTAGCGTTACAACTTGCGATACCGCAAATTCCCTGCCTGCACGCACACACACAATCTAAAACTCCCATAGAAAAGTCTCCTGCTTGTAGCATTTTAGCGTAAAAAAGTTGCGCATGCGCTACCGAATTTCTCCACATAATAAATATTTTTGTCGTGCTTTTGGAATATGAGAGTGCGCTTTTGTTTTGTTTTTTTGTTCGTGAGAAGTGAAATGAAATAATGCAAAGGGATGTTTAGATCACAGCGAAATATTCATAACTTTGTTTTGTGCAAAAAGTCGTCACAGTAGCATCCATTGTTAATGAAACTCTGAGTCTTTAATTCTTACATTGCTGGAATCTTTTTATGGGAAGTTTCCCAGTTATTACAGTTATTTTAAGATAGGCATTAGTTTTGTTTCGTTTCATAAAAACTTTTATCGATAAGTAAGGGAAAATTGCTTTCTCATACTTTAAAGCAAACGCTATGTTTATAATTGTTTGTTTCACATTATTTGAATAGGAACAGGCACCTATGTAATAAGATAAATAATAGGATCTTTATTTTGGTAGGAAATAAAATGGAATCTGCAACAATAACTGCTCAAACAAAATCAACAATTGAAGATCTATTAGAGAAACCATTTGGAACCAGATCGTTTTCGGAAAAACTTTTAATTATTCAAAATGGACGCCCGTGCCCAAAACTGTCAGGTTTAAAATCAACGCACAAGGACCGTAATAGAGAGTATACTAGAAACTTTAATGAAAATCAGTTTTCCCTTTACTCATGGTTAGCTGGATGTGAAAATAAAAAAAAACTTTTTTGTTGGCCTTGTTTACTGTTCTCCGGAATTCATTCTGCCTGGAATTCATCGGGCGTCGACAATCTTAATGCTCTAACCACACTTCAAAAAAAACACAAACAAAGCGCATCCCATTTGCAATGTGTGTTTAAACTAGCTAGATTTGGTGAAAATAGGATAGATGAAGCTTTAAGCTCCCAGTTAAAAACTTCTAACACTCAACATAACATCCAGGTGAGGAAAAATCGTGCGGTGCTCAAACGCCTAATAGATGTGACATGTTATCTCGCAAACCAGGAGTTATCATTTAGAGGCCATAATGAATCTGTTTTATCTTTAAATCGAGGAAACTACATTGAGTTTTTAAATGTATTAAAACAATACGACCCTATATTATCACAGCACCTTGAAACGGCAACGGTTTTTAAAGGTACTTCAATGGCTATTCAAAATGATTTGATCAAAGCGGTTGGTGAGCTTTTAAACAGTCATATTTCCAAAAGAATTATGCAGTCAGAGTTTGTCGCAATAATGCTTGACGAGACTTCTGACATTCAAATGAAATCTCAATTATCCGTTGTATTTCGGTATTACTTTAATAAGAAAATTCATGAAACTTTCGTCGGATTCACCGATGTAAGCTCTGGGCGAACAGCAGAACATTTGTTTCACTTAGTTACAGGTCTGTTGGAAAAATATGACATAAAAGATAAACTTGTAGCCCAGACTTACGACGGGGCTTCCGTTATGAGTGGCCATTTGAATGGACTTCAAATTAAAGTTAAGAACATATGTCCCAATGCTGTATTTGTCCACTTTTATGCACACGTATTGAATTTAGTGCTGTCTCAAGGATTGAATAATGTAAGAGAGTGCAGGATTTTTTTTAGCACTTTAGAATGGCATCGCAACCTTTGCATCTCATTCAAGCAAAAGGACGTATGCTCTTAAAGAGTTTTTAAAAAGAAAAATTCCATCGTTGTCCACGACTAGATGGTGCTTTAGCTCAAGACTTGTGAATGTAGTATACTCTTACGCCGAAAACATTTAACAATATTTTGAAAGTATTCAAAATGATGAGACAAATATATGGGAGAGTAATGATCGGATGGCTGCATCGGGTTACTGTAAATTTTTGAATAGCTTTGAAACCGTTTTTCTTTTGAATGTGTTTTCAAAACTTTTTTCGCACTCAGATGTACTTTTCAATACATTGCAAAATGCCAATATAGATATTGTTTTTTGTATTAACCAAATTAAAAAGCTAAATGAATTTCTTAAAGTTCAAAGAAACGAAGGGTTTCAGGAAATTTGGCAATCAACATTGCAGGCTGTGCCATCACATGCTGACAAACGAAAAGCTCGAAAAGATCAATTTGATACAAATAAAACGAAATACAGGAAATTATTCTTTGAAATAGTTGACAATTTAAGTATGCAGATATCAGAAAGATTTGCATCTTTTGAAAAACTAAAATATTTCGATTTACTGAACGGGAAAAAATTTAGTAACTATCGCCAAAAAAACAATTTTCCTGAAGAATTAATTAAAAATCTAATAGAAAGCTACCCGAACATATTTGAATTCGCTCAATTAAAGAATGAATTGACAGTTTTTTATGAAAACACAGACGCTGTACAGCCAACAGGTTCAACATCAGCAGGATCGCCAAAAACGACAACACCATTTGATGTCTTGCTCTGGATGGAGACAAATATCGCGGGCAGTTTTGAGCAGGTGTACAAGCTTTCAAAACTTATATGTACAATACCAGCCTCAACAGCGTCTGTGGAGCGTTCCTTTTCTGCTTTGAAGAGGATAAAGACGTACCTTCGAAGCACTCAAGGTCAGGAGAGATTGAGCTATTTGGCTCTCATGTCTATAGAAAAGGAATTTTTGAAAGAGCTGAAAGAAAGTAACGAATTTTATAATCAAGTCATCGAAAATTTTGTGACAGTTGACCGACGAACCGAATTTTTATATCGTTAAATGCTTCTTTTAAATCTTTTATTTTATATTATTTATTTCTGAAGTATGTTTTTCTTGTTTTTTTTTTGTAGTTGTTAGTAAAATTAAAAAAATTACGATTTTGGTTTTCTAACTTCCTTGGAGCACGTAGCTAACCCAATGCTTAAGACCAGGAATCGCCACTGGCACCAGTACCTCTTCTCTATCCTTCCTGTTAATTCTTAGTCGACTCCATTTTAGTCACGACTTTTAATTTACGGAAGCACACAATTGCGAAATTTGTATTAAAAATATAGCCACTGTGAACTAGGTGCTAAAATTTAGAGTCCTTAACTTTCAATGTTTATTGGTAAGGCACAACGAATTTAAAATATATGCATAACTTCGAGGGTAAGTAAAGTAAAAAAATTCGATTTCTGCCACAATAATGTACCTATGTTTGTTAATGATATAGCGTTTGACATTTTTAGTTCTGAGCAAAGTTTGAGCTGTCAAAAAAAAAAAGATTGTGTTATTCTTTGGTTCCGACAGATCAGAGCTCTTAGATGAAATTATTTAAGATTAAAATGTTCAATCGATTTCGTTTGCGTGAGCGTTTTGCTTTATATACCGTCGGAAACGAAAGAAATTTTCGTTTTCAAAAAAACAACATCTACCTTTTCCATTGACGTTTTCGTTTCGCTTCTTGTAACTCCAAACGTCAAAGAAATCGCGTTTCCTTTTTTTGCTGCTTTCGTGCAAATGGAAATTACTTTCGTTTTCGAAACAACACGAAGCAAAACGTTCATACCAGCGGAGACGATTGAACGTTTTTATCTCACCCTGAATTTGTGATTTTTTTCATTCAGAGCATGATCAGTGGACTCTATGAGCTCAGAATAAATTGATAATGGACTGACTAAAAAACAAAAATAAATAGCTTGGCCAATGTCATTCAGTGTTTAGTGTGCTGAATTAGGTTCTGAGCGAGGTCTGTCGGGTTCGATTCATGGAAAGAACACAAATTACAGCTTTTTACACTGCGCTAACATCTGACAGACATTCATAACTGCCATGGAAGAGCTTCTTACTTAATTCCTTCGGACTCTTCATAAAATGGATACAAGGAGCAAGGCCTAGGGTACCGCCAACGATCAGTAATTTAATATTTTTTAAACTTCAGAGACGATTGTTACTTGCGAGGAGGGTATAGCTCGCTCTCACACCCCTACAACTCGAGTTGACTTATCTTATGTTAGAATCCACCAACCTCTGTTTAAGGCAGGGGGCTCGATTCGCTCCCGACAAAGCCTTTTAACTCTAGTTTATTCGAACTCTCCTCTTTCCTTGGAAATGTCATAGATGACTTGACCATGGACAACCTAACTGTGAATGATCTATGGAGAATTCCAATCCATCAGCATCTATCTAAGACTTAAACCACATTTAGAAGTGTAGAATTTTTTACTTTAAAGTTTATTCATATCCATTCTAATCGCCAGTACTTTCATTTTGGAAGTGACACCGAGAATTTAACCGGTTCTTTGCCCGCCCCTCCTGTTTTGGTATCTCAAGTTCCTGATCCTTACATTTTTCCTAACAGGAGTTGTTGCAGCGGTTGTTGCTGGTGTAGTTGGTGCAACTGTTGTCGTAGTTGTTGTTGCCGGTGTCGTTGGAGTTGTTGTTGGAGTACAACCCGGAATTGGTGCTAAGGTCAGATCGTCAATACAGTCGCCATTGGCATCTTGTGCAGTGACACAATTCCATGATGCAACAAATGCAGCCAAAGTGATCAACAATAGGTAGAGCTTCATATTTAGAATAGATTGCTTTGGATTTTCCTCTTGTCAGAGCAGTTGGGCTTGTTAGTTATAACTGTCATCAGTTGGCTAATTGCTAAGCTTTTATACCTGAATCTCTATTTGTTTTGCTATGAAAATAGGTCGAGTTTATCTAAGCACAACACAGGTGTGCTAATAGCTTTCATGGGTGTTTTTGTTTGCTTGAATAGATTTGACGGTTAGAAAAAAAATACATTTGATTTGGGGGGTGTAGTAATGAATGGTGCATAGTGCTGATAATTAAAAAATATCGCGGATACAAGCTGCCGAAATGAGACAATCTAATTAGATCAATGCCGTCCATTGGCAATCTGAGCCGAAAATACTTCAATCGCACATAGAACTACACAAGTCAAAAAAAGTTCGTTTCCATAGAAAAATGTAAACAAAAGACCGACATCTTGTCGGAAGCGATTCATTTCCATAGTAACGTGTAAACAAAGAGCGTCATCTATTGAAAAGAAGCAAAGCTGTAAAGATTGATTTGAAGTTAGTTTTGTAACATTTTATTATTTTGAAAAAGAAAACGAAAACACAATTTCTCTATTTACTGGCTCACAAACTAAAATAAAAAACGTACACATATCTTCCATATAGCGTTCAATCCCTTAATAGTAATGTAAGCGGCAGACTTAGGCAAGAAGTCTTGAGCTTTCGACACGTCAGTGAACGTCTTACAACAATCCGCATCAAGGCTAAATTCGCCAACATCAGCCTTATATGCGCTCACGCCCCCGCAGAAGACAAGGACGATGTTACCAAAGAAAGTTTCTACGAGCTCCTCGACAAAACATACGAGCAATGTCCTAAGTACGACGTTAAAATTGTCTTAGGTGATTTTAATGGCAAAATAGGAAAGGAGGACATCTTTGGTAGCACAATTGGAAAGCACAGCCTACACGATATCACGTCCGGAAACGGACTTAGACTAATTGATTTTGCTGCGGGTGCATAATGTTACTATAGCTAGCACACGGTTTCCACACCTCAACATTCACAAAGGAACATGGCGGTCACCGGACCATCAAACCGTCAATCAAATTGACCATGTTGCCACAACAACGGGGAAATGCTGTGGGGAGATTCAAGGTTGAACGGCTACAAACGCAAAAAACCGCCAGAACCTTTTGCCGATCGTGTATCTCTCAACCTCTCCAAAAGTCCTGTAATGCCAGCATCAAGTGCTGAAGACCAGTGGCATCAATGCCAAGAGGCAATCAGAAACGCCGCCACTGATGTGATTGGTTTCACCAAACCACCCCCACGAAACCCCTGGTTCGACGAAGAGTGCCGGCAAGCACATGCAGCAAAACAACATACCTACGAAGCGGCGCTGCACAGAAGGACGAGAGCGGCTCTTGAGCTCTACGAGCAAAGAAGGAGGGAAGAACACCGGATTCTCCGGAAGAAAAAGAAAGAGCATGAGAAGCTCGCGATCGAGGAAATAGAGAGGTGTTACACCAGGAACAATGTTCGGAAGTTTTACCAAAGGGTAAAAAGGACGTGTCATGGCAACAAGACCCGAGCAGAAACCTGTCGAGACGAACAAGGCAACCTTTTTAGTGGAATCACAGTCGATGCTGAGGACATGGAAAAACCATTTCTGCAGACTGTTAAACGGCGACGATGATATAAATTCCGCTGTCAGGCAGAATGAACCATTCGACCTGGGCGATGTAAGCCAAGACTTCCGTCCACCTGACCAAAATGAAGTGAGGATAGCAATATCCAAGTTGAAGCCCAACAAGGCTGCCGGACCAGACGGCTTACCTGCCGACGAGCTTTTCAAGGCAGCGGGAGATGATTTGGTAGAGTACATATACCAACTCGTCTCCAAGATTTGGTTAGAGGAGAGTATGCCTGATGAATGGAACCTCAGCATTGTTTACCCTATCCACAAGAAAGGAGACCCAAGGAGCGCCAACTATAGAGGCATCAGTCTCCTTAACATCGCATATAAGATTCTTTCTGCCGTACTGTGTGATCGCCTGAAACCATATGTAAAGGGTTTTAGGCCCGGTAAGTCCACAACCGACCAAATATTCACACTACGGCAGATCCTGGAGAAAACCCAAGAGGTCCAAGTCGATACCCACCACCTGTTTATCGACTTTAAGGCCGCCTATGACAGCATTTATAGAGACGAGCTATACAGAGCCATGTCTAGTTTTGACATCCCTGCCAAACTTGTCAGATTGTGCAGAATGACGATGGAGAACGGTCGCTGCTCCATAAAGGTCGAACAAAAACCCCACCGAGACATTTGGTGTCAAAAAAGGATATAGACAAGGTGACGCGCTGTCATGTGACTTTTTCAATATAATTCTTGAGAAGATTGTGCGAAACTCAAAAGCCAACACCAGAGGCACAATTTTCCAGAAGTCTGTGCAACTACTTGCTTACGCCGACGACATCGACATCATTGGCAGAACACAGCGAGCTGTCACTGGTGCGTTTGCAAGTATCAGCACATAAGCGGCAAAAATGGGATAATTGGGTGAATGAGGGCAAAACAAAATATATGCTGTCAACAAGAAGGGATACACAAAATCGACGAATCGGACAGAACGTCACGATAGACAGCTTCAACTTTGAGGTAGTTCGGGACTTTGTCTACCTCGGCTCCGCTATTAACTCTGAAAATGACATCACCTCAGAAATCAAGCGAAGAATCACACTTGCAAACCTGTTACTAAAAAGGCAATTGATTAGTAAGGCCTTGTCGAGAAATACTAAGGAGACTCTATATAAGACCCTCATCATCCCTGCTTTATGGTGCAGAAGCATGGACCCTATCAAAGTCGGATGAAGAGCTCCTTGGTCGTTTCGAACGCAAAATTCTTCGTGTAATTTTTTGTCCCGTTTGCGTTGACGGGCTCTGGAGGAGGAGATTTAGCAGAGAACTCTACGAGCTGTACAGCGACATCGACCTAGTCAAAAAATAACGTATCAGTCGTCTAAGATGGCTGGGACATGTAGAGCGAATGGACAGTAACGCTCCGGCCCGAAGAGTCTTCGATTCCAACCCGGAGGAACAACGCAGTAGAGGAAGACCTCGCCTTAGGTGGCGCGCGCAAGTGGAAGGGGACCTCAACCAACTTGGAGTGCGCAACTGGAGGCAGTTAGCCAAAGATCGCGCTAACTGGAGAGGCGTATTGGTTGAGGCCCAGGTCCACCCCGGACGTAGCGCCACCTAAGTAAGTAAGTAAGAGACAACCGTCCAGATATTCTATTAGGAAAAAATTCGATGGATCTTCCACCACCCTCTATGAAAACAAATGAAATCACCAGCAACTTCCTATAAATAAGTTTGATGAGCAGAGTTGCTCTTAAATTCAAATCAGTCTATAACTCTATAGAAGCTCTAGACTTGCGCACATCTTTCAGGGACATGGGCGAGTGGTTTAATGTTCACCTTTGCTAAAGGGTGATTTTTTAGCTGGTTTGGTTTTGGCAACACTGGTTTTGACAGCTGACGTGTGTTTAGTACCTTGTGTCACTGTCAAACAGCTTCAGTTTGGTTTGCAATTTAACCATGGATCGTCTTACAAATGAACAACGCTTGCAAATTATTGAATTTTACTATCAAAATTCGTGCTCGGTTCGAAATGTTCATCGCGCGCTGCTTCCATTTTATGATCGGCATTCTCGACCTTCTGAGCAGTCTATTCGGAAGATTGTGACCAAATTTCGCACCAAATTTACTTTGTTGGACATTAAACCACCAACACGTTTACGTACTGTGCGTAGTGAAGAAAATATTGCGGCCGTATCAGCTAGTGTGACAGAAGACCGCGAAATGTCGATTCGGCGCCGTTCCCAGCAGTTAGGCCTTTGATAACAAACTTTTTTTTGCCCGAAATGGAAGTTCTTGACTTGCATGATATGTGGTTTCAACAAGACGGTGCCACATGCCACACAGCACGCGAAACAATGGCGCAATTGCGAGGCGAGTTTGGTGAACAGTTAATTTCACGTTTCGGGCCGGTCAATTGGCCGCCTAGATCGTGCGATTTGACACCATTAGATTATTTTTTGTGGGGGTATGCCAAGGCTAATGTGTATAGGGACAAGCCCGCTTCGATTGACGCACTGGAAGCCAACATCCATGCCTTCATTCGTGAGATACCGGCCGATATGTGTGAAAGAGTATGCCAAAATTGGACTCAGCGGATGGGCTACCTGAGACGCAGCCGCGGTCAACATTTGCATGAAATTATCTTTAAACATTAAATTGCAAGGTTCAAACTATCGATTCAAATAAAAATTTCATTCATTTTTTCGAATTTTTTTTGTTTTTTTTTTTAAAAAAAGTTCTAAACCTCTTAAAAAATCACCCTAGTAAGTAAGTAAGAGGTTTTTTTTTATTTTTGTCAATGATCGATTTCCATTATATTTCCATACAACAAAAAAGTGAACTTCCCGTACTCAGATTATCTAGGTAAAATGAAAGAAATCATAATAATGTATACCTACCATGCGTTTTAATATAATTTGGTACTAAATTCACCATACCATACCCACCGTTTTCTTAACACGTCCCGATAACGGGCAATTTTTTTAATAATTATTTGAATTTTTTCCAATGTTACCACAGAATAAACTGTCTGAGGCATCTGTCAGGTTCCTATGTGCAAGTGTATGCGTGCGTCTCATTTACTTTAACATTGGCACACATACTTTGGCACATAGAAACACCGAAAACAGCTTGTAGGCAAATTCTCTTAAGTTGAAAGAGCTGACGGTCTATTTAATAGTTAGTTTACGGCTGTGTCTTTCTCTGTGATTCTTACAACTATACACATACTGATACTATCTTCAGCTGTCGACTCTCTTTCGTGGCGTCATTTGTGAGCATGATGAATGCAAGAAAATTTGTGCACAACTGCGTAGTTGAAATTGAATGTAGTAAAATTAAACTTTTTCAATCTAATCTAAATCTTCTTCTATATAAATATATAAAAGAAAGTGATGTTAGTTACTATGCTTATAACTCGAGAACGCCTGGACCGATTTCGATGATTCGCACCAATTCTGATTGGTTTCCGGCCAAACAAGAAGAAACAAATTCCCGAAAAACCCAAAAAAAAAAAAAATTATGAAGAAAATTCATTTTCCCATACGTTTTGTATTGAGCGATTTCACGACGCCATTTTCATGATAGATGACGTTTGTGTTTACGTTACATAATTTTTTTATAATTTTTTGCGACAATTGCTTGACAAATTTTGTTTTTGTAGCAATGTTTTTTGTCACACATTAAAAACGAACATGATTTCAAATGCTGGTTCCGGTATTGCCTATATATGGCGTTGTGTGCATCAACGTTTGGCAGCTGATTCATTTGCACAGCCTTTCAATTGCATACTATTGTGCTAAAAAGACATGCGTTGCGATTTATCAGTATTTTTTCCAAGTTTTATCAAATTTTAATCAGCTTTTGACAGTTATTGTAATTCAATTTGATTAAATACATTGTTTTGAACCGATTTTTTGTGAAAATTACCAGCGAAAAGTGATTTCATGGAGGTGAGTTCAGTTTGATGAAGTGCATACTGCGAATGGTTATGTTCGTGTGCATCGACAATCAATCCAAACGTTAATTTCGGATTGTGCAATTGATTTTTAGGTGGTTTACTTTTAAATTCCAGTCTATATTATTTCTGTGTTTTGTAATATATTTACCTCTTGCGGTTCACAAGCGCAACCAATCTTAACAAATGACGTGTCAAAAAAAAAGAGATTTTCTAAGTGCTTATTTTTACTTTTTGAAAATATTATCTAACAATTGAAAAAGTTGAGTTTTACTACATTAAATTTCATCTACGCAAACTCTGTGTAAAAACTACAAACTATGATTCAGGGTAATACTTTTATTTCATTCATCCTGCCCATAAACTAATTATTAAATAGACCGTCAGCTCTTTCAACTTAAGAGAATTTGCCTACAAGCTGTTTTCGGTGTTACTATGTGCCAAAGTATGTGTGCCAATGTTAAAGTAAATTAGACGCACGCATACACTTGCACATACTAACCTGACAGATGCCTCTGACAGTTTATTCCGTGGTAACATTGGAAAAAATTCAAATAATTCAAATAATTGCCCGTTATCGGGACGTGTTAAGAAAGCGGTGGGTGTGGTGTGGTGAATTTAGTACCAAATTATATTAAAACGCATGGTAGGTATACATTATTAGGATTTCTTTCATTTTACCTTGGTAATCTATATAGTACGGGATGTTTACATTTTTGTTGTAAACAATGGAAATCGATGAACTTATGAATCATTGACAAAAATAAAAAAAAAGAAGCTTATTAATATAAAAAAAATCTGATTACTATATAGGTAATGATTTTGAATCGAAGGAATTAAAAGAAAATTGTAAGCAGCAAAACTTAAATGCGTGAGACATATCAGTGCCATGTTTTGTTATTATTACATAGATATATTGATCAAAAAACGATATGAATTGAAAGAGTTATTGAGTTAAATAAATAAATTTTCGTACCGATACTTTTTAAGCATTTTCTTTCAATTCATATCGTTTTTGTGATAAATATATCGATGTTATAATTACAGATCATGGGCACAGGGTACAAATCAGTAAACATGTTTATTTCCAATGTGGGTACCTATACCTATATTTATATTTAAAGTTTCGTTCTTTCTTGTATACATTTTAAAGAAAACAAATTTTCGTTGATTGTGTCTATTCGACTTTTTCTTTTTATAAAACAAAATTATTAATATTCTGGGCTCACGCAATTCATTTAAAGCATATTTCATTCAGAGCATATTTTAAATTTGAATGTTCTTAATCAATGCTTATCTTTATATTGGTTACCGTTTTTCTGTCGACATTTTAGGCGAAATAATTTTTTACCAACAACAACCAACGAAAACAGACACAATAATTATAGAAACAAAAATAACTTTTTTTATTTTAACGAATGCATTTTTCACGCTTTATTCCTTTATTTATTCATATTGATTACATTCGCTTTACGCATTTTGTAAAATACATGTTTTCGTGGTGAATTAAAACAACGAATTTAAACTCTCCGAACGCATCCATCAGCTGACAGAAACTCACAAAATACACTAACTCTCAGCAGTGTTCTTAGCGCTCTCTCTTTATTTTTCCCACGAAGCGTATTAATTGTTCCCTTTTCACTAAACTCAAATTCCCTCGATTTTTTAATGAAACAAACCGTACTTTTAAAGTAAAATTTGTATTGTTCGGAAAGAAAATCACATTAAATTATTCTTCAGTATAAAAATCGCAGTTTTCAAACATTATAATGCATTTTTTTGGTACTAGAAATTGTTGCTAGAGGAAAATCTCCTTTTAATGTACATTTAGTGCGTTGATATTCATGGTGAAATGTAATTTGAATGTTTTCTAGTCAAATTGTTGATATTCACATAATTTTGATGTTTTTTCATTTAACGTTGAACGCTTTTCGGAAATCGTAATTCCCACAAAAAGGTAGAAATACTACTATGTAGGAACACTGCTGAGTGTCATTATTTTTTTTACTTCTCCCGCCAATTCGAATTTCTTTTTTTGCTGCTTCACACGTATTCACAGATAGGAAATTTAAGAGAGAATTTTCTTTACAAAATTTGAGGGGGGAATCGGGTAGGTGCGCGGGAGCTGACGGTCTATTTAATACTGAGTTCATTATCCTGCCCGTACAAACGACGCAATAAAAGAGAGTCGACGGCAAAATGGATTACAGATACAAAAGTATTATAGTGAAAACATGATACTCTTATGACTTTTCACACGTATTCACAAATCACAATTTCACTGTTCACAGTAAAATTTGCGGAGGAATTGGGTAAGAGCGCTGGAGCTTATTTCGGTTTTGATCCCCCTGCAGGGACGGGGATAGAATAGCCCTGAGGTAAGGTATGCCTGTCGTAGAAGGCGACTAAAATCCACCCGAAGAAGTAGTCTTAATGACGATATGAGCGACACTGTCTGGAGATTTGTACTCCTGGTAGGGCCACCCTTGACAGTAAGGTCATAGCTGAAAGATGAAACTAAAGGTTAAATCCGGGAGCGTTTGATGCATATTGCGCGGCACACCGGTCAGCGTCTGATCCCAGAGGGGCGGCTGAAATTATCGTCCCCTTCCGGTAGGGGAAAGAATATACCCGAGGTAGGCATGCCTGTCGTAAGAGGCGACTAAAGTCCAAATTTTTAAACTTTTTGAAAAAAAGTTAACCAAAAACGAAAAATATGCAATGAACAAAACTAATAATATAACTACCCCAGGTGGTACGCCAGGTAAACTGGTAAATCCACCCTCTTCGGAGGCCGGTTCCATGGATTCTGGGGGGAACCATTTGTTGCTGAAAGATGACCCTTTTATAAAGAGTCGTAAATTGGTAAGGACACCACCATCCCAACCAACCAGAGAAAATCCAATGTTGGAAGCTAATTATAAAAAAGCCTGTGAAGAAAGAGATAATTTTAAGCAACTCAGTGAAAAACTGGCAAGTGAAATTGATAAATTAAAGCTTGAGCTGCAGCTGCTTAAAGACCAGGTCAATAATAACAATCAAAATGAACAGATACCTAAAACTGTAGTGTACTCTACGGATGAAGAAGAACTGCGCAGAGAGACAGAACCATCCTTTAGAAGGACAAAACGGAACAAGAAAAGAAAAATCAGCATGTCTCCAGAGCTTTCACCATCAAAGGAGAACCAGAAAAGCCCTGAAAAGGTGAAAGATAGAGAAACTAAACCACTCAAGCCAATAAAGCCTCCCCCAATTATAGTGCTCTGTATTACGAAGTACGAAGGCTTATTGAATATTCTAGAAGAAAATAAAATAAAATAAAAGCTAATACAGCTCTTCTAAATAGTAATGATGTTAAAATAAATGTGGATAACGAAGAATCCTACAGAAACTTGACAAAATTACTAAACCAGAAAAAGGTGCAATGGTATTCGTTTGAAAATAAACAAACAAGACCAATAAAGGTTGTTGCAAAGAAACTGCACTACTCATGTACACCTGAACGCATTGCGAAAGACCTTAAGAAGAAAAACTTCAAAATACTTGAAGTCGTCAACATGCTTAAGCACAAGAGTAAAGCACCGCTACCAATGTTCATGCTTACTTTTGAGCAAGATGAAGACTTCAAGAAAATTTATGAAATTAAAGATATCTTAGGAATGAAAGTACAAATTCATCCTTTGCGGAAATCAAAGCTAGTTCCTCAATGTAAGAACTGCCAAAAGTATGGTCACACTCACAAATACTGCAGCTCTAACCCGAAATGCGTTAAATGTGCAGGAGACCACCATACAAAAGACTGCATAAAGGAAAAAAAGGCTGTCCCTAAATGCGCCAATTGTAGCGAAAGACACCCAGCCAACTACAGAGGGTGTATAGTAGCAAAAGAGCTACAGCAGGTAAAAGACAACAAGCAAAAAAAAATGCAAAAGCCTGTTCAAATAGACGCAATTAAAGACAGAGAAAAACAAAACAAAAAAGACTCGAGACCGAAATCTAGGCCCAAAATTAATAAAAAATTGGATAGAGATAAAGGAAATCTACCCTTAAGCAAAAATGACAAACTAAGTCCCATAGCCGGTCCAAAGAAAACATATGCACATGTTGCTTCGACAAACGTTGCAAAAACAGTCGGAACCCCCAAGCCTCCCAGCAATGTTATGGAGGATATAATGCAAAGAATTCTTAACAGAATGGAAGATATAGAAAAGAATAATAAGAAAATTCTGGAAAGAATATCTTTCCTTGAAAAACAAAACAGTAATAAAAGAACTGTACCTAAAAGATCATAATGGCTAAAAACATACAAATCTTGTTATGGAATGCCAATGGCCTCGAGAATCGCAAAGATGAATTACAAGCGACTCTCGATATAAACAAAATTGACATATGTCTAGTCTCCGAGACACATTTTAAAATTGGAACAAAATACAAGCTTCGCGGATACAAGACATACCATACCCCACATCCTCACAATGCAGCAAGAGGAGGGGCCGCAGTTATAATTAAGGAAGGTGTTAAACACGATGAAGATGAAGAATACCAGTCGTGTGAAATACAAGCCAAATCCGTAAACATAAAAACAAGCACCGGGCAGATAACGGTAGCAAAACAAAACAATTTTGAATGCCTCTTACACAAATTCGGAAATAAATTCATAATAGGTGGAGATTTCAACGCTAAGAACAAATCTTGGGGATCAAGATTAACAAATACAAGAGGAAGAGAAAAACCAATGCTAACTACCATTCAACGGGAAATCCTACTTACTGGCCCACAGATAGTAACAAAATCCCGGATGTTGTCGACTTCTTCATAACTAAGAATATTTCTTCAAATACTACCCAAGTTAAGGAAGGGCCAGATCTTGACTCAGATCACTCATCTGTGCTGCTTACACTTGGTAATAAAATTATAATGAAGGATCACAACCCACGTCTAGTAAACAAACTAACTGACTGGATACATTTCAGATACCTAATAGATGAATGCATCGAACTATCCACAACAATTAATACAATAGAGCAATTAGAAAGCGAAGTACAGTCCTTTACCTTAGCTATACAAAAGGCTGCATGGGCTGCAACGCCCGAACTAAATAGCAAAGTAAAAAGAAACGTGTATCCCAAAGAAGTCTGCGACATTATATCAGAAAAGAGAAGAGCTCGTAAACGATGGCAACTGACAAGAGCTCCGAGTGATAAAAATAGACTTAATAGTTTAAACAATAAACTCAGAAAAAAGATAGCAGAATTTAAAAATGCATCGATGGAAAGATACCTTACAAATCTGACAAACGATGCTAGTACACAATACTCACTGTGGAAGGCTACAAAAAAAATGAAAAGACCAACGGCATACATTCCGCCAGTGAAAAACAGCAGTGGTAACTGGGCTAAAACAAACAAACAAAAGGCGGATCTATTCGCGGAACACCTTGAAAATGTCTTCTTTGGTTCCGACAAATCAGAGCTCTTAGATGAAATTATGTAAGATTAAAATGTTCAATCGATTTCGTTTGCGTGAGCGTTTTGCTTTATATACCGTCGGAAACGAAAGAAATTTTCGTTTTCAAAAAAACAACATCTACCTTTTCCATTGACGTTTTCGTTTCGCTTCTTGTAACTCCAAACGTCAAAGAAATCGCGTTTCCTTTTTTTGCTGCTTTCGTGCAAATGGAAATTACTTTCGTTTTCGAAACAACACGAAGCAAAACGTTCATACCAGCGGAAACGATTGAACGTTTTTATCTCACCCTGAATTTGTGATTTTTTTCATTCAGAGCATGATCAGTGGACTCTATGAGCTCAGAATAAATTGATAATGGACTGACTAAAAAACAAAAATAAATAGCTTGGCCAATGTCATTCAGTGTTTAGTGTGCTGAATTAGGTTCTGAGCGAGGTCTGTCGGGTTCGATTCATGGAAAGAACACAAATTACAGCTTTTTACACTGCGCTAACATCTGACAGACATTCATAACTGCCATGGAAGAGCTTCTTACTTAATTCCTTCGGACTCTTCATAAAATGGATACAAGGAGCAAGGCCTAGGGTACCGCCAACGATCAGTAATTTAATATTTTTTAAACTTCAGAGACGATTGTTACTTGCGAGGAGGGTATAGCTCGCTCTCACACCCCTACAACTCGAGTTGACTTATCTTATGTTAGAATCCACCAACCTCTGTTTAAGGCAGGGGGCTCGATTCGCTCCCGACAAAGCCTTTTAACTCTAGTTTATTCGAACTCTCCTCTTTCCTTGGAAATGTCATAGATGACTTGACCATGGACAACCTAACTGTGAATGATCTATGGAGAATTCCAATCCATCAGCATCTATCTAAGACTTAAACCACATTTAGAAGTGTAGAATTTTTTACTTTAAAGTTTATTCATATCCATTCTAATCGCCAGTACTTTCATTTTGGAAGTGACACCGAGAATTTAACCGGTTCTTTGCCCGCCCCTCCTGTTTTGGTATCTCAAGTTCCTGATCCTTACATTTTTCCTAACAGGAGTTGTTGCAGCGGTTGTTGCTGGTGTAGTTGGTGCAACTGTTGTCGTAGTTGTTGTTGCCGGTGTCGTTGGAGTTGTTGTTGGAGTACAACCCGGAATTGGTGCTAAGGTCGCATCATCAATACAGTCGCCATTGGCATCTTGTGCACTGACACAATTCCATGATGCAACAAATGCAGCCAAAGTGATCAACCATAGGTAGAGCTTCATATTTAGAATAGATTGCTTTGGATTTTCCTCTTGTCGAAGCAGTTGGGCTTGTTGGTTATAACTGTCATCAGTTGGCTAATTGCTAAGCTTTTATACCTGAATCTCTATTTGTTTTGCTATGAAAATAGGTCGAGTTTATCTAAGCACAACACAGGTGTGCTAATAGATTTCATTGTTTGTTTTTGTTTGCTTGAATAGATTTGACGGTTCGGAAAAAAATACATTTCAGTTGGGGGGTGCCGGTGCAGTAATGAATGGTGCATAGTGCTGATAATTAAAAAATATCGCGGATACAAGCTGCCGAAATGAGACAATAGGTATATTCGCGTACTTTCCCGAGCCAAACACTACAAATCTGTCAAACTCAAAAAATTGAGCAAAACTCTCTCAGAGAGCTGAAAACATACGCAGAAGTACGAGGATAGACTTCGAGCTACTTTCATCTTTGACATCTAATCCATATCAGAAATAAATATATAACTTAACTTTTTGCAACATTTGAAACGATCTAGGAGAACATTCGACCACCACCGAAAGTTTTTTATTTTTACAGATTTTATTATTCTGTCCAATTGATTTTTAAGACGGATTATGAATTTGTTACTTGGTAACTTTGTGCCTTTGCCTTATTTATCAGAACTTGCCGGTTGAAATTCTCTTAGCTGTTTCCAGCCAAGAGAGGAGTTACTCGTTACTCGTTATTTTGAAAATTTTGTCTTTTTCCGTCATTTTTGATGAGTACGTGCATAGACTTTGTGCGATTGCGATCGATTTATATGAAAATGAAATCAAACCCTCGCCGTAAGTTATCTAAAACCGATGACTTTAAGGGCGAATCTCATATGCTTCTTTAAAAGACTAGATTCTCTTGAAGACGTCGATGTGAGAGCAGCTCGGCTGGAAAGTCGAACGCCACCAGCAGAAGCAGATGTGTAAATGCCCAATTCGATTCTAGTCAATCGAACTAGAGACGGAGAGGATGTCATTTGTGGATCTGAAAATTCGCTGGAAATGTATCACAGCTCGGACACGGTCATTTACAAGTTCTACAAGACCCATGGTAAGGATTTGAATCATCCCAACGTCGCTAAGGCAGAGGTTTTTGTGAGTTTCGATTTAAGTGTGACATCGAAAACCTAAAAGGCACACTTTTTCATATTTTTCATCTACTACTTTAAATGGGTGCGTTCACTGATTTTTCACTTCAAACTTAGCGATTTCTACTGAACGATTGAATGATACATGTTCAGTTGACGTTTAAAAAATTATTGACTTGAACGGTACAAATTGTCCCGCGGAAAGTGTGCTAATCACATAATTCCCTCAAAATGGACTAACGCCTTAGCACTTTAAAAAAAAAGTATACTTTGCTTAGCGAAATTGATAAAAAAAATTAGATGACAGTTGGTGTTCTGTAAATTTTTTTTCAATTGAATTTCTAACAACCATTGAGAGCGCACAAGTATTTGTGACATTTAACTACCTTCTCCTTTTACGCTACCGGTCGTCGTTATAACAAAGTTGACTTAAGCGAGCTTAATCACTAGAATACGCTAAGCCAAGCTACGACAAAATTATCCTACGCATTCTAGCGATTAAATAAGTCTTGGGCGTTATTATGTGGGCTTAAGCTATTGTCAGAAATGAATGAATTTACTTGGGAACATTCAAGAATCTAGTTATCTTAAGTCGACTAGATTGGTCTGGATGAGGTGTAACCTGAACGCAAAAACTAGATTGGTCGGGACCGTCACTTTTTCTACGTCAGCCACATATGCGAACTGTCATTGAGTACTCAGTCACGAATTTCTTGACTAGATTCGTCGGCTACCCCCCCATAAACCTCAATTGAAACAGCTCCTCATATGACCAATTTCAGCCAATCATAACCTAGATACATCTTGTCAGACAGCTGTCAGCCTTACTAAACGAGATACTTGAACGTCCCCGGTGATCTTAAGCTACTGTCAGATATGAAAGAAAATCCACTTCAGTTCTGTCAAATGATTGAAATGAGCGTTTTGCATAGATACGACATTAAATTTAAATGAAATCGCACACTGGCTTAAGCTGGATTACTCCTCCTGCTTTGCCATTCATGAAGTTACTCAGCGCTTGAGCGATATGAACGTACTTGTTCTTGTTCAAATAAAATTCTTCCAGATTTACATGGCAATACCACCAGACGGAGGCTACGCCTGGCTTGTACTTGCCATAGCCTTTCAGCTCATTACCGATGGGATTCTCTTCTCACTTGGAATTCTCCTACCCCACATAGCAGGGCAGCTGTCAATGAGCTACACAGAAACTGCACTTTATCTAATTAAATCTACTTGGCGTGAAAATGCACCACCGATTCAGATAGTTCAAGCGTTGACCTTTATACTACATTCCTGTGATTCAGTAAAAGTGTATCCTTCCTTTCGGTTGAAAGCAAATTTAAAAACTTAAGAAAATTTACATGCCAACGAATACTATCTTCATGGTAGTCCTGATATCCCTAAATTCCAATTATAATTTCGTCGAATTCCCCAGCCCGCAAAAATGTTTACACACAGACACAGCAGTATTCCTAGAAATCCTCAATCCGCATACTCCAACGCATAGGTGACCCGTAAAAGAAAAAAAAAATTAAAAACACACACGTGAATGTATAAAAAGAAGTATCCCTTTGTCCTTTGTCTTCCGCATTTTTCATCCACCATATATGCAGGGGCCAACGAAATTTAATGGTAAAACTTTTAATGACTAGCATTATGTGCCAATTTAAATTTCATGAATATAAATTGGCTTAACGGGGGAGATATTTTAAAACTTCAGTAATTCGAATATGGGCTCGTTACTGTCCCGCATATGTTTGGTGTTCAAGGCGTCTATATAGTTGGAGTTCGAGTACTCACTCTAGGGATAAACATAAAAAAGGACATGCGAGCTGATACGCCACTCGGAAGGAGAAAGTTTATATGGCAACACAAATTAGATTATGTGACATTGATGGTGCGGGTTTCAAGAGTTGGAGACACCAAGGAGATCATCATTATATAGGGTTAGGGTTGCAATAAGGGGGCATGACTGAAGTTACACCTTTTCGTAATTCAATTGGAATTGTTTCTAAGTTCATTTTGGTTTTTGCTTTCTTTCTTCTATCTAATGAAGGAAAGTGTTTGAGGCTTTGTGCGTAGTAGTTAGTTGTAAATATAGATTCGTTTCATTCCCAGGTGGATTTGCGTGAGGCTGCAGGAGCGTGTTAGAAACATCGTGGCGAATATGGAAACTGAGCTCTTTACAATCGCGGTTAATCTGGTGAGAGCTCACTTAAGCTCAATCGAAGACAACACGCACTTAGAGCTGCGAGACCACTGTACTTCAATTGCGCGTTCGGTGCCGTTCGCTAGTTGTAAGCGCTTACAATAAGCGAAAGATTACGGAATATGGGTAAGTCAAAACAGAGTCTCTGCTTGTGGAACTTGGTGCCGCTTAGGCTCATCCGAAGATAGCATGCACTTATAAGTTATGGTCTTCTTGGTCTAATTCCGTTCAGGAGATGCCCGTTCGCTATTTGTAAGCGCTAACAATTAAGCGCAAGAACACGATAACTGGGTAAATCAAAAGAAAGTTTCTTCGACTTTAAGACTTGGTGCCTTTAGTAACTTAGGGTCCTCCGAAGGCAACAGGCACTTAGTCTTAATAGTCCACTGTACTTCAGCTCAGCTGCCCGTTTGATTCGAGGCTTTGCTTGACAGACACCCGAGGGGTTACATTTAAAATGACTCGTACTAATAAGATGGCCTCAATCTTGTCCATAGTTCGAAGGAAGTTGTTTTCAAGGTCAAAAATTGCTGCCGGCGAGGCCCATTAGTGACCCTAAGTCACTTCTATCAGCCCATGCAGTAACTGTCATCAAGGAGTACGTTTCTCATTGTTAACAGCATAGAACAATTAAACAGGTCGTTACAGTCGACAGCTAACCTTGAGGTTGTAACTAGCTTTGTCTACCTTGGTTACACTGTAAGTTCGGATTTTAAACATCAATTGAGACCCCTATCCCGAACAGCTAAGGAGGTTGTGTATAAGTCCTTGATTATCCTAGAGTCCGACTATATTGTGCTGAGAGTGGGACACCATCTATAGTGGGTCATTTTTAGAGAAAGATTTATCTGTCCCGTTTGTGTTGACGGACTTTGGATGATAACAATCAACAACAAACTATACAAGCTGTAGAGGGACCTAGTTTAAAATGACGCATCAGTTGTCAAAGATGACTAGGGCATGAAAAAGCAGAGGGACACATTCTTGGAGTCTGACCCAGAGGACAAGCTCATCTTAGGTTGCGCGTAAAAGTAGAAGATAATCTCAACCAGCTTAAAGTGCGCAACTGGGGGAAGTCAGCTAAGATCGGTGCTCTCTAGGGCTTGGAACCGAACGAAAGCCGAAGAAGAAGTAGCGCGTAAAAGTAGAAGATAATCTCAACCAGCTTAAAGTGCGCAACTGGGGGAAGTCAGCTAAGATCGGTGCTCTCTAGGGCTTGGAACCGAACGAAAGCCGAAGAAGAAGTAGCGCGTAAAAGTAGCAGATAATCTCAACTAGTTTAAAGTGTGCAACTTGGGGAAGTCAGCTAAAGACTGGGGCTCTCTAGGGCTTGGGACCGAACTAAGGCCGAAGAAGAAGTAGGTGGTCTGTAATAAGCTTTGAAAATCCAGTCATTTTCTTTTAATGTCTGAGTGAGTTTCGCATGAGCATGACCACCTAAATAGTAGAAATGATTTACAAAGTCTTTGGAACAATTATGGCAAACGATGGGTTCTACCCAAACTGAGCATCTGCTAGTTCATTACCTTGCGTATCTGTGAGCAGGGGAACTCTGAGCTGCGTCAACGAATTCCATCTTTCCAACCTTTTGAGCTTAATGGTTCCCTCCGACACAATTTCAGAGACAACCATAGAAGCGTAGTGGACTTCCGTACTGGTTTTGCTGTTTAAACAGCCATCACTCCTCTCCTTAAGGGAATATATGCAGCAGTGTGCCTTGCAAGGTAGTTTAACTTTCTAATGCGGCAGATTACTCAATCTGACTAAGGCCATGCGTGAAAGCTACCTTTCTCTTTTCTGCGTTCACTCAAAATCTACCTCTCTCTCTCTTTATATGACATTCACGAAACACATCTTATAACCACTCCCTATCATAGAACACGTCCACATTAAACCAGTTCGTTCATTATAATCTCTGTCCGCCCGAGGACATTGTGGCCATTTCAACATCTAAGTGGCCATCATCAGGATTTTTTACCGTTTCCCCATCGAAAATCCCCAAATTCCTTTCGCATCCAAATGATGGCAAAACAAAAACCAAAAACAACTTTTCGAATAAATCCCCTTAAGCAGTAAACGGAACATGATAATCATTTTCCGCCTTCGCTCATCATCCGATGACTGCCTGGCAGCAGTATTGCAGGTAAATGACGACGCCGAGACACATCACCGTCCAGAGTTACAATTTTTTTTTTTTTTAGAAGGACAAAATGCCCAAAAGAACCGCCAGCGAATATTTGTATTGGAAAGGACCAAGTTTGCTCAAGTCATAGCGAAACTGAAAGTGTACAATGTTGTCCCTCCCCTTTCCCCCCCCGTATAATGGAAAGAAAAAAATACTGCAGACTGTACAGGATCACTGCGACAAGGATAACACTGAGCGCGGTTTATTGTACGACTCTTTGAAGAATTCCTTAGACTTTTCCTATCCCTTCTTGGGAATGTTTTTGCCATCAGGGAAAAGTTAATTTTCCGAAAAGCAAGAAAAAAAAATGAAAGAAATTTATATTCGCTTCCGTTTCACGTTGTTTAACAACTCTCGGTGGACTAGGAGTTGTTATTTTTTATTTCTGCTGTTGTATTTTTTTGCGTTGGAAATCTTAAGAGTAGGACTACCCCGCGTGAGGATACATTTGTTGATTTTGTTAAAGAAGAATGCCGCTGCCACAACATCAGCGGACTTTCAATGTTGGATTAAATGAGATTTTATCTATCAAACTCGTATATATGTTGGACAGGATAAAAGGATTCTATTATCTATTTTGTCACACAAACAGAAAACAACAAAACGGAAAGGATTCCGGGGGATTAATTTAATTATTTCGTTTTGTAAGAAGTTTCTGATTTTTTTGCTTACTTTTGTTGAGGATTTTCGGCATCACGTATATGTGCGGATGCTGATGTTGAGCTACAATGGCATCCTTATTACGAAAGCAGTCATTCCCATGGTTAAGTTGAAGTTTTGACGAAATTCGGGTTGTAGTTTGTAGATCCTATTACATTTATTCATTTGGTTTGTTTGTTCGTTAAACAAAAAGGAACAATTTCCCCGGCCAAACACATACAAAATGGATTCTGTGGGTGTATGTAAAGTGGGAATGGATGCCAAATTTTATGGATTTACTTCGTTTTATTACTCAAATTTACGATAAGCAATGATGAGCTAAGCGAAAGGAGGCAGAATATGCGTTTATTTTGTTTAAAACGCCCACAAAAAGTGGGAGTGTCACACGAAATTGTATAAAAAAATTCAGGAGGATTTTATTTTACTAGCTTACGCCAAAGAGGTTATGAATGATAAATGCATCGTTATAAATACAGGGTGGGCATTGAGGAAAGTGGGAAACCTTTGTGCAAACTTATAGAATATTCCCTAACATTTGAAAAGAAACAGAACTTTAACTAAAATACGATAGGTGGAGTGCAGAGCGGTCAGTAATTGTTTTTTAGAAAAAAGGATGAGGACGAAATGTTTATAAAAAATAATAGGTATGCCAATGAGTAATACCGCACATTGTGAGTTAATTTTAATTTTTCCTGTTTGTCGTTATAGAAAACCGATCGTCGATTTAATCTACGAAATGATCTATTTCTCGGACTTTTTCCTTGAAGGTTTCGTTGTAGTGGTAGGCAACTAAAAGTAGCTACATTCGGATAAACTACGGAACCAACATAACAAATCAGGGGTAGACGGCAACCTTGCGCTCAATGATAAACACGGCAGGCCACTAAAAATGGCCTGCCTACTCTTAGGGGTCAATACAAGTTCTTTTGCAAATCTTTAAAGTTTAGTACTAGCCATGAATAGAGAGGCTCTGAATTTGGCACCAACATAACAAATCGGGCGTAGGTTAGGCCTTACTCGCCAGTGTAAGCTAAGTGCGTCCTTGAACCAGAGAAAAAAAAGACGCTATAAAAGAGTGTTTCTAGAAGCTCGTCAAAAACATATAAGCACCTTCCTCAGGATAGACAAATTTCTTGCCCAAATTGAAGCTTACTTGAAACCTTGTCAAGTCTGAAAATGGACTTCTGCTAATTGACTTTTCAGCAAGAGGTGACACAGTTTCAGAGGTGGCCCGCGATGAGGTGCACTTCTACGAAAATTGGTCCGCTGCGCTTTAGAGCAACTTGCTCCAAATCAGCCTGGATGTATGCAATCACTTTTGATAAAGTACGGTAAACTTGTTATTCGGGAGTAAGTTCGGACTATTTGTTGTGTTCTGCCTAAAGCATTATCACATCTCAACAAAAATATTCCAAAATAACTCCAAAATAACAAGTTTATAGTATTTTGCCAAATAATATTGCATACCGACAGGCTTAGTTGGAGCAAGTTGCCTTAAATTTGTTTTACTATGAGCTAGTTTACTTTACTTTGATGGGATACATGCCCAATAAAAAAAAACGCTTCCCAATCCTCGGAAGGAGTATACCCTGTACCCAAATTCAAAAAACATCCTTCTTAGATTAACAAGAACCTGGTAAGGCACTAAATAAATCATTAGGAATACCAAAAGTTGTGCACCTGAAACATCAACAAACAAAGCTGTATATTAATACGAATTTATAAACGAGGTCAATTTTGATTGCCAAACCAATATTTTCGCTGTACCCACTTCACTATGAAAGCAATCGCACAATTTGTGGAAAGGTATCAGTCGTTCAGTCTCCATCTTTGAAAAGGTTACATTTAAGAAATCGATAACCAACATTAAACTATAACTGTGGTACTTCATTTTGGCTGAATGTGTGGCAGCTTTATCAACTGTTGCAACTCAGAAGAATACCAACACCACCGGTCCAGTGAGGAAAAATGTCAGAATAAGGAATTTGCAATACACCGTCAGAGGGCAAAATAGCGGTTAACGAAAAGAGCCACCACGTTACACTGTCAGGAGAAATAGTGCTGGATGTAGGAGGTTAATGTAGAGCTTTTAGAAATATTTTAAATCAAATAAATATAGCTCACGATAACGAGATTGGGTTGCATTTAAAAAAATGGCGCTGTGGGATAAATTGTGAAATTTCCCTATCAGGGAAGTTTTCCAGTCTAGCCCAAAATTAAATGGAGAAACAAATTCATCTGTCAGAATTTCCTTTGCGATTGACATAACCATCTGTCAGTTTGCTGCCACTTGTCAGGCCAGACTAATTGATGAAAGATGAATTTATAAAATTGTCAGTACGATAAACAAATATTTAGCCAAGCAGGTTTTGTTGGACACTAATATTGGTTTAGCTCAACTTGTAAAACGTCACAGGAAAGCCTTTGTTGTTGCTCTTGCAGAACTGCATGAAATTGACATCTCACTGAAGCATGAACTTTTTTAAAAGTGGATAAAAATATCCTCGGGCGTTTTAAGAGAGACATTTTTTATTATTATATACGTCGCTGACAGTTTTCATAAGAGACATAACACGTACTGGTAAGCGAAACCGACTTTCTACAAAAGACTTCGCCTTGGATGTACCAGGTAGCCAGAGCTACAAGTTACTAACGACCGCAACCAACTTGAAATACGCAATTTGAGGCAGTGTGTTAGCTACACGTATATGGTTGAGGCCCTGGTAATAAAGTTAAAAGCTTAAAGAATTGGACCTAACTCCGTTCGATCACTCGAAGGATTAGCACTTCATTCTTTAATCGAAAACAAAACGTAATTGAGGGAATCATCGCAACTCAGCAGACAACTCGCCCATATCGCTATTTCATTCCCATACACAACTCATCAATGATCCAATCAATCTTTGGAACAACTCATCCATGCGTGGACATTTCTTTAAAGAAGTAGGTATTAGAGTTTAAAGCCTTTGTCGTTAGTAAAATGAGCCACCCGCCCGGAATATAATGGGGGATGAACTGTTCGATAGATAGTCTGTCTTGAAGTTCATTTGGATCGTAGATGAGATGCATGTTCTTGAGATAGCAATATGTAACGTCGTTTCTTTCGGATCTTTCAGAAGCAGTTTTGCTGTTCCATTGGATTTCACATAAGTGACCCATGCCGTAATTGCCAAGCACAAAGTGTCTTAGCTTACCCTAGGCGGCAACCTTCTCAATGATAAACACGGCGGCAGGGTACTAAAAAATTACTGCCTGCTTTTAGGGGACAATAACGATTCTTTTGCGAGCTTTAAAGTTTAATACTAGCCAGCAATAGAGAGAGATGCTCCGAATTTAAAGCTTCTGCGCGAAGTGAATTTGGCCGCATTTAAGAATCTAGTTATCTTAAGTCGACTAGATTGGTCTGAATGAGATGTAACCTGAACGCAAAAACTAGATTGGTCGGGAATGTCACTGTTTCTGCATCAGCTACATATGAGAACTGTCAACTTAGTACTCAGTCACGAATTTCTTGACTAGATTCGTCGGCTACCCCTCCATAAACGTTAACTGAAACAGCTGCTCTTCTGACCGATTTCCCCTCAATCAAAACCGAGATACACTTAGTGAGAGAGCTGTCAGACTTACTAAACTAGATACTTGAAAGTCCCCTTTGTTCTTTAAATTCTTGATCTTGACGATTTTCTTTAAGGGCGTCTGCTTTGCTGTAGTTTTTGTTGTTGCTATTGGTGCTGTCGGTTCTGGACATCCTGGTACTTTTAGTGACGGATCAGTATCATATACGCAATCACCATCAGCATCGGCAGCTCTGCAACTATTCCATAATGCCACAAAGGCAGCTAAAGAGAACAACCAAAGATAGAACGAGGTTATTGGATTTTTACTACCTGTCAAGACAGTTGAATTATTACTAATGCCATTAGCTGTCCTCATGTCACTCTTATATCCCAAGGTTGTGCCGTGTTTTTTAATTGAATGAGTGCCAGTTGTGCAAATAATTTGTTTAAACTTGAAATAGCTTTCTACCTACTTTTGTTTTAATAACAAAGGCACATACTCGTAGTAAATGAAACCATCTGCAGCACACATAGGTAAGTTCCTTTGAGGTACCTTTGCGGTTTTTACTGGATACTGGTGGTAATTTTGTGATGCGCCCAGTCAGTTTGGATTGTCGATTTTGGAGGTCAAGACTTGCAAGCTTACTTGTATATGACCGGGGGTATATAGTTCTATACGAGAGTCAGTGTAAGCGTTACTTAAATAATTGTCCGGAACCCATAAAGGTCCATACCGTAGATCCAGCTTAACAGATTTATGTAAGGCAACAATTTACTGTTAATAGTTTTGAGGATCTTAAAGAGTGGACAGCTATACGAAGCTTGGAAAACTTCCAGCATTTGAGTCTTAAGAGTTTCCCAAAGCCTTAAGGTACAAACAACGCGAAAAAGAAGCAACTTTAACCGCCCGACCCTGCGATTGGTTCATATCTCAGGCTTCCCTTATCATAGGCACCGTACAACTATGGTTTTGATCCCGAGAAACCGCAGTAGAACTAACGCTCGGAACCGCCATTTTATTTATTTAAATCAGTCAAGGTAGCATATAAAAATAAAATGAAAAATTTTATGCAATCGAGGCACAGGGCTGCAGATCTGGCGCCTTACAAGGGACGAATAAAAGGGCCCTACAATTTTATACCGAATCTTAAAGGCTGAATTGAGAAGCTTTCTAAGAATAGGTGTCGCTGTGAAAGAACGATCCCATCCATTGCTTGGTTCCTACACACCTAATTTTGAGAAACGTTTAGCCGCAGTGGCTTAGAGGACAACTGAGTGAGGGATCTCAGGTTTGATTCCCGGAAAAGCACAAACGACATCCCTAGGGTTTTAACACTGCTCCAACAATCGCAAATGTCTTACAAACAAGCAGAGAGACCTGCTTTGGAAGAGCTTCCCAATTTTGAACATATTCATTTGCAAAATATTCAGACCCTTACCTTGCAACCTATAAACCAGCGTTGGACACCCTAAATCATTTGAATTAATCAAATATTTCATTTTATTTTATCCCTCATGGACAAAAAGACAACAGAAATTTGGACTTTGAGATATTTCAAATATACAGAGCTTATTTTAGCCTTTCGTTAATTTCAAACTGCACCTTCAAACCGTCCATTTTGTTAGCATAAGCCCGGAAAACACTTGAAAGAAACCCTCCTGTGAACACAGCCTAACTTGTGCGGTTTGTTTGCCAACCGCGCGTTTTTTTTCTGTTTTGCAAAATCTTGGTGATCTTGCAAAGCAAAAGCACTTGTGCATATTTTGGTAAGTCCCCAACAATTTCGCATGTAGCAAGAGCCTAACATACTATTTACGTAGGTAAACACAATATAGCGATTGAAATAGAAAAATAAATTTACATTTCAAATTTTGCAAGCTTGTGCGTCTGACTATCTGACCCTGAAGCCAGAAGCTTTCGGTTGTTTGCCATTAACATCAAAGAATTTTTTGTATTCTAATGATACGAATACAAATAGGTTGTGATAGAGAACATGAAGGAATTTTGAATCGGAAACCTAAGCACATAGCCTAAAATGCTGTCAAGAAGTTTGAAATGGGTAACAAGGCGTTGAAGGATAATAATCAGGGCGTTATTTTTATTTATGGAGAATATCTTTCAAATATCTACGAAGCTATAAAATGTCTAGTTTGGAGAGGGTAATTTGGACTTTTTTGTATGCTATTGACTTTCGGCCTTACTAATAATCAAACACTAATTCCGACGATTACCTGGTTGCCAGCTTTAGTAGAAATGTACAGCATTAGTGAAACGGTACCAATAAACAATTAGACCTCCACATTTGCTAGTGCGACAACTTTCTTAGAAACTATTACATTTTTTGTCATCGCAGAATTCAAATTCCATAATTTGTTTTCGTGAAAAACAAGGTCAATTGTTTATTTCACAACGAGGATTTTATTCTAAAAGAAGGAATATATAAATTGCAAATTAATTTGCCCAACAGATTTTTTTTTAAATCTTTTTGAAGCTTATTATAAGCAAAAAAAAAACGGAAAATAGGAAATGCACAAAATATCCGCTGAACTGTCAAATATCGTATGCAAATCAGTAATGCCCTATCGTTCGATCGGAGACAATTTTCGGTACTTTTTATAGTACGCTTTCCTTTGTTTTCTAATACTTCACGATTGATTTATTAGTGAATTTGTGTCGTAATAAGGTCTCTTTTAAATTATACAATAAATGGAACACAGCTTATTAGAATGCTTTAATTTATTCGTTGGCTGATAATGCATATCAAAACATATTGGTAGTCTAAAGATCACATTTAGATCGTTAGCAAGTGAATATTTTCGAAAGAAATATTAATCATTTCCGTTTGCAAAACAGTACTTGCAAAAGTATATGGAGGTGTGAAAATAAATAAAATTTGATCTTTTAAAAATTGCATAGCTTATATCACTTAATTCTGTGAAAAAAAGCCGTGGACATTCTTCTACACGAAAGCTGTCATGTTTTCTCCTAGATGAATTCGCACCAAGTAAAGAACTTTGTATATATCTTAAATTCGCACATACTACCTGATATTCCTCCAGCAGTTCGAAAATTTATTATTTCGTGTGGATTTTGCTGAATGCTGACATATCTTCTATCTATATTTTTCGCGAAGTCAACCTTTTCACAACAACCATTTCCACACCAATATTTAAGATCTTCATCCAAAATCTACCTGCCGCCTAAGGTACTGAGAATTGTAAAAAAAAGGTATTCAGGTATAACCTGTCCAAACTAGCTAACTTACTTGTGCACATTTTTGTTTATTAATACGGGGGTAAGTGTTTAGAAATAAAACAGAAATGCATTATTTTTCAATTTTATGCATACATTTGTACAAATTTGTGTTTGCTAGACTTAAAAACCACTTGAATTGTTGTATTCCAACGAATAAAATCAGAAAACATTTATACAATTTACTAAAATTAGTTTATAATTATAAACGTTCAGGCTGAACAACAGCGTATGTAAATTTGCTCCTATTACAAAATTTCATACCATCCATTAGGATAGTTGGGCAACACTCCTCTTCAAAATGACATTTCGGGAGGAGTTATTTAGCTAATGCCCGAGATAAACATGGGTTTCCGAAATCCGAACATTAACATTTAACCCTACAGTTAGCGATGTTTTGGCAACTATATTTGTTTATTGGTAAAGGGATTTTGGAAAGTGTGGGGTCTTTGCGTAAACTTCCAGACTAAAGTCGATTATTGGTAAGGCCGTTTATTGTTATTCGCTCCTAGATGGCGCTGCGACATATGAATTATGGGTTCTGCTTTTTTCTTCCTTTGGTGCAGCTTCACAAAATCTTCAATAAAACTCGTAAGTTTTATCCATACAAAAAAATTAGCGAGCAAGAAATATATGGTTGCTGCTTCGTGTTTCAGTTTTGACAACGTCCAGGTGCGCCACAGATTGAAAAACGACTGCCAGTCAAATATCATTTAGGCACAAACGTTTTGTAAAAATTGCGGTATTTTTGAGCGTAGTGATACTTTGAGCGCGACTTGTTTATAGAGTCAAATAAGTGTATCTAGCAATAGTGCCGCCGTAGTGTTTTTTTTTTATAGAAACCAGTGACATCTACTGTGGAATAGGATCAACATAAACCGAAATACATAAATGTAAATCAATGCAGTCCATGTCCATATATAAATATGGGCCATCTAGTGGTTTCTTTATAAATCATAGGTTATATTGACACTGACAGCTGTTTCCCACTCGAAATCTTTTTTGGCCCACTCTGTATAAGTATATACAATGACTGAGCGCTTCACGAAATATGAGCGGTATTGGACAAGAGGGTGTGGCACTTTCCACACAAGTGGATTTAAAATACTTAGTCTAAAAATTTGTGACAGCTTCATATTAAAATTGACTAATACTTAATTTTCAAGACTAAGTACATGCTATCAACAAACAAACAAGCATCTGTCCACCGCCTAGGACAGAACGTCACTATTGATAGCAACAATTTCGAGGTAGTTAAGGAGTTTATCTACCTCGGAGTAAACATGAACTCCACAAACGACATCCTAGTGGAGATCCGGCGAAGATTTACCTTAGGAAACCGCTGCTACTTCGGTTTGGCAAAACAATTGGGTTCAAAACTCCTAACTCGAAGGACAAAATGTATGCTTTACAGAACCCTTATCCTGCCAGTTCTGCTTTATGGCGCCGAGTGCTGGACGATAAGCAGGAAAGGAGAGCTGATACTGGGCTCCTTCGAAAGAAAAATTCTTCGGCGGATTTTTGGTCCTGTGTGCGAGGAGGGCGAATGGAGGAGAAGGTACAACCACGAACTCTATGAGCTGTACCAAGATGTGGATGTAGTCCAAAAGGCCAAAATACGTCGACTACATGGGCTCGGCCACATCGAGCGAATGGACAATAATGCTCCAGCTAAGAGGATCTTCGAATCCCAGCCGCCAGCTTCGGGACGACAAGGAAGACCGAACCTCCGTTTCAAAGACCAAGCCATCGCGGATGCCAGAGCGCTTGGTCTGGATAACTGGAAGCAGCGTGCCCGGGATCAGAGAGGATGGAAGGCTGCAGTGTCTCAGGCAGAGACTCCCCACGGGTCGGGAGTCCGTTAAGTAAGTAAGTAATACTTTATTATGGGAGTATTTTGCAAAATCTTAGCCATTTTTTAAAACGCGGTGTGACAGCTATTTGAAAAAAATCTTTAAAACGCTATAGCTGACAGTTAAAACTGTCAAAGTTCGAAACATAAAAGTATAGTAAATACCGTCGCTAAATGCATCAAAATGACCCACTTACAAATGATTGCATACTTTCAGGTTGAATGGAAGCTATTCAGTGTTTTTTTTACAAGTCCTCGCATAGACTACTTTCCTTTGCAGAGAGAACAGTGTGCTGACTTTAATCATACCTTAAAATTTTTAAGTAAAAACTTTATTGTTTTGACGATAATTGTGTGACTTACATTTGAAAAAGTACTCGCCAGGATGACACTACTCTAAAGAAATATATGACAGGAATAACCCTACTTACACCCCAGACACTTCACTTTTAGCTAGTGAACGATTTTCGCTCCGTTTTTCTAGATGGCTGGTGCGATTTTGCAGTTCTGCTTTTAATGGAGAACACCACCTGCATTTAACTTTAGCACGATTAAGTTGGCTTAAGCTATTTATGAAAATAGTTACAAATGCACTTTTTGTAAAAGCTGTCATTTTATGGACTCGTCAAACGATTCCTATGTAATCACATCAAATTTGTTGGCTTAAGCCAGATTAATCCCCCGAAATTTTATTGTGCATCTCAGTTAAGTTTGATAGGCATGCAAACAGACAGTGTAGCTTTATACCAATAAGTGTTTGTAAGACCGCAGGACAGTGGCGCCAGATAAGTTTAGGTGAATTTAGAAACACTCACCCGCTGTAAAGAAAAAGAAAAAAAACTGTAATAATTCAAAGTTCTTTTAGTAACTGACATGTGTCTTCAAATAAAAAAGAGTAATAAAAGAAAAATCCCCTCGACAGCGTACCAAGGTCGTGTCGTCTCCCCAGTGAATGTCTGGTCAATGTCATGGACGAGACTTAAATTGAAAAATAGCACACGAGGACCCATAATAAATATCCCAAACCGTGTGGCACAAACTTTACTAATTATTTTTGGCAGCGGAAAATTATTACAAAACCCGCTCATGGCCCTACAAGCTACAAACGCCCACTAAACTTGAACCTGAGTTCTGTCGCCATCTGCGTTAGAAATATCTCCACACCACAGAAATGCCCATACATACTCATAGTTAATTTAGCGATCCGTACTAAAACTCAGCCACCGACCGTCGACATTTTCATGGCAAGCAGCCATACTTCGATGTCCTCGCGTATAGGACGAGACTGATACTCCCAGTGCTGCGGGATATGCAGTTTATGTGCGAAAAGTTTCCGCCGAAAACAAAACACATTTTGGTATTATACTCCACCTACCCGTGCAGTTATCCGCACATTCAAATATTTTCCCGAAAACTTTTCGCAAACAATTATTTATGAATATTCAATGGAAACAGTTGCCATGTAGCGTCTCCTACGTCCTACATTCTTTGCTGCGCCAATATGTTGTTCGATGTGAGCGAGCCATTAAAATTGACTTAACCCACAGTGTCGCACCATCGCAGCAGTTATTTTTGTGGTGCGACGGGAACAAAAACTCACCGAACACACCCATCATGGGAAATTGACAACCATGAGAAGTTATGGCAACACTAGGAGAAAAGTTTTTTTTTGCTTTTTGCGCACCAAACTTCGTTCGATCCGGATTTACCTGAACGAGATGTGGAGAAATTTATGCTTAGCGATGGAAACTTTTTCCATTTTGACAGCTTCGTTTTTTTGCTGTTGTTCTTAAATTAAATTCAGTTCGCTGCTGTCCCAAAAAATGGCAACATTCAGCATTGTTGTCCCTCAATCAAAAATTACTTTGTTCTTGATCCTTTTTATTTTGGTTGGCATTTTAATTTAGTTTCTGTATATTTGAATCGGTGGGTGGTGCCGGCTCTGGTTGTACAAGTACACATTCTAAGCAAGGTCTCTTTTGGCAGGTAAACCTGCGGGGATGGGAGCAAATCGAAGGAATATTGATGGGAGTTGGTGATGATTGAAAAAAGTTCATCCGTGCAAATCGAAAAACACCTCACAAAAAGGTTGCGGCCTTCTGATTGAGATTCAGAAACAGTCAGAGAGGGAGAAAGGGGGGAAATCAAAGAAACAGCAAGAAAGTTATTAGCAACTTAACTTTGCAATTTCTTTCTCTGCGTGACGGGGAGTAGGAAGGTGCTGGAGAACAGCCTCTTCGTGAGTAAAGTAAATAAAATCGCAATCGCAATCGCAAATAGGATTTCCCTTGAATTGGTGCTGTGATTTTGCGAAACGATAGCTTGCTGGGGTAATAGGGCGAACGGAGTTGCCGTGATTGGAAGGATAATTTATTGACAGTATGCATCTAGGTAATAGTTGTGTCTTAAATGGAAAACGGTAGGCTATGGAAATAACTCTATACTCGGTATGTGACTGAGACAAGCAGCATAAATAAAAAAAGTCACTCAAGGCCTAACATCTACTACAGAATCATTTTTTTCTGGACAAAGTAATATTTAAAAATGTCTCGTAGGCAAAGATTTGGATTCGCTTTTTTTAGGGGTCTTTCCTTCTTCTACAAAACACTTCGAGGACCGGCTTTGATACCGGCTCACAATATTGACAGATTTACACTCACAAAACCACTCCCCTCAGTTCTTCCTAGATACACCAACAATCAGTAAGTTTGTGACTCATCAAAGGATTCGCCTGCGAGTTTTTCTGCTAGTTCAACAATTTTTATATGCGGTTATTGATTGTCGGAAGAGGTCGGAAAATGTAGTTCTTTGTGATCTTTTGATTTTTCAATAACTTAAGGAACAGCTTGTCAATTTCTTTTGAAAGATCAAACGAGGTGCGACGAAACGAAATAAGGCCAAATTCTCAAAATGGTGTGCCATTTTCAGAAGCGACCAAGTGCAACAGCTTCGTTTGGATATTATATGTAACCAAGGTTGCAAGACGCATGCGCTTTTACGAAAACTCGAAAAGGTGTCGACAATACTGCACAAGGCATTGTCCATGGCCGCATCCTTGAAGAGTGAGAAGGTAACGCATTTTCTACTCCTGTGTGTGGCCCTCAACAAGGCAGATATCAAGGCGAAGAAGACGACCGAAGCTCCGCGATCAACTAAGAGCAGAATCTCTTTGAACAGCAGCAGATCGACGAGGTCGGAAAAATCGGAATAAAACACGTTCGCAATTAGGGATGCAATTTTTTATTTATTTATTTGGTTATAACAAATTAACACACTTTGACTTAAGAGGGTATTATCAACCGAATACTCGAAGTGGTGTGCCAATGACTACTCCTTGTCCTGCGTTCGATCTAAATGGTGAGCGACGGATTTGTCTTCGACCTCCGTTCCTATTCCTACCCAAAAACCCATTGTTATTGTTTCCCCTTCTCCTGGTGGTCCTGATTCTCAGACCAGAGATCCTAACAATTCTCCGAACTGGGCCGGCAGCAGCGGCTGTTGTTGTTGTTGTTGTTGTTGTTACGTTCTGAGCCCCCACAGTTCCTAGTAAGGCAAGCAATCCAAAAACGGCTAAGAACCACAAGTATAACTTCATTGTATATAGATGCGCTTTCTGTTATCCGCTAGCAGAGATAAATCGAGGAGAAGTGATAGTGTTCAGCGAGATTCATTTCCTTTTATTGGAAAATATCAGACTGCGAAATTGTGTACAAAAAATAATTAGTGAAGAACATAATGTTTGACAAAAAACAGCTTTATTTGTTGATACCTGTAGTTCTTTGTGTCGTGTGCATAGTGTGCTTTGCAAGCTTAGATGCGTAATCAACTAAAATCGAAAACATTTGCGACTAGCAAATGCTGTGGGAGGTATGAGTATGAGATGATTTCAATTCAATTTTATTTTCTTTACTAATACAAATTGTGTATAGATACAAAGTTAAAAATACAAAGAATTAACTTACTTACTTACTTAGATGGCGCTACAGTCCGGGGTGGACCTGGGCCTCAACCAATACGCCTCTCCAGTTAGCGCGATCTTTGGCTAACTGCCTCCAGTTTCGCACGCTAAGTTGGTTAAGGTCCCCTTCCACTTGCGCGCGTTACCTGAGTCGCGGTCTTCCTCTACTGCGCCGTCCCTCGGGTGTGGATTCGAAGATCTTCCGGGCCGGAGCATTGACGTCCATTCGCTCTACATGACCCAGCCACCTCAGTCGGTGGACCTTCACTCTTCTGGCTAGGTCGATGTCGCTGTACAGCCCGTACAGTTCGTCGTTGTATCTCCTACTCCATTGACCGTCTATGCAGACGGGACCGAAAATTACTCGAAGTAACCAAGAGTAGCCTCATCCGCTTTTGATAGAGTCCATGCCTCTGTACCATAAAGTAGGACTGGGATGATCAAGGTCTTATAAAGGGTCACTTTAGTTGTTCGAGAGAGGGCTTTGCTACTCAATTGCTTTCTTAGCCCAAAGAAACAGCGATTGGCAAGAGTTATTCTTCGTTTAATCTCAGCGCTGTTGTCATTGTCTGAAGTCATAGCGGAGTTTAGGTAGACAAAGTCCTTTACCACCTCAAAGTTATATCTGTCTATGGTGACATTTTGTCCAAGACGTCGGTGTTGGGTGTCCTTTCTTGATGACAGCATATACTTTGTCTTGCCCTCATTAACCGCCAAACCCATCTTTGCCGCTTCCGTCTCAATGCTCACGAACGCGCCAGTTATCACAAATATTGAAAGCTATTTTTTTAACGAAGCTGTTTGATAGTTTGATTCAGTTGTAGATGAATTCAAATTTTTTAGAGAACCTATGATTTTATATAGTTCAAAAGATGTTACGGGATTGAAAAAGAAGCTTTGAGATAAACACTTGCAATTAGTAAGTTGAGAACAACTATCAGACACTTTACTACCAACGGAGGCGAAATAATCATTGAATTTATTAGCTACTTCAGTGGGATTAGTTATGATAGCGTTATCATCTTTTAAACTCAGAATTTTATTGGTTTGGGTAGATTTACTAAGTATTTCATTTACCAATTTCCATTCTTTTTTTGAATCACCTTTGATCTCACGAAACTTATTTACGTAAAAATTAATTTTACACAACAAAACATCCTGTGAAATATCTTTACATAATTGTTGGTAAGCAAAAGTGATACTAGCATTGTTAGGGTATTTTTTTTTTTGTAAAGTTTGTTCTTATATTTAATTTTTTTAAGTAAATCAGTAGTAATCCAAGGATTAAGTCTTTTTAATTTGGACTGTTTTATATCTCTATTCCTCGAACATTGCTTGACGTATTTACTCAAAGTTTCAATAAACGTAAAGTAATTTCTGGAAGGATCACTTTCATTTAAAATATTTTCCCAACATTCACAGCGAAGTAGATTATTAAGCGATACATAATCAGTTGTAACGTAAGCAGAACAGGAAGGTAAATTCTTTGATCTAGTGTCACAAACATACTTGAAGCTCAAGCACGTCATACAATGATCAGTCAATTGCAAAACAATGACAGAGCTACTGAGCTGGTATGTATGTGTGTTAAAAAAACGCACCATGATATGGTCAATGCAATTGCTCGTAGAGTCTGAAATGCGAGTTGGTTTATTTATGCAAGACTCTAAGCCATAAAGAAAAATAATTGTCTACAGGAATAGAATTTTGTAAAATATCGATATTGATGTCACCCAATAAAATTATATCATTAGACGACTCGCTTGATAGCTGATTTTTAAAATCCTCATAAAACACGTTATTGGTCAAAGTTAAAACATTAACAGCCTTATTTATAAACCCACCGTAGAGTCTGCTTAACTTTACGCACCCTCTAAAATGGCCTTACGCAGGGAAATGCGATTTATAAAGATTTTTCGAACTTAACCAACGTTGCTTTAAGGCTGCGTAATTTAAACGCGAAAATTTGCGTTTAGAGCCTGCGTAGAGCCTACGTAAATATGTTTTTGCAGCGTCGTCATGTCATTTTTGGTAGTGGTCGAATTGGGAACAATTTTAAAAAGTGAAACTAATTTTTGTTTGTGCATTCATTTCGAATGTGGTGTAAATTTACACCAAACGAATTTCGTCTGCAAATGCAATTATAACATATAATTTCAGATTTGGTGGTGGTTGATAGATTATTGTATTTTTCCATTGGTTTCATTCGGGGATCCACTCATTCTGAAATCCAATGGAACAAGAAAACTGCTTCTGAAAGAATCCACAAAAGTATTGGTGAAACGCCAAAAAATAATCTACGGCTACGACATATGATTGCAGGTAGATATTTCAGCAGTCCCTCCAAAGAAATTTCGGAATTGTCCCAGATAATTTGGCTTTTTGTTTGTGTTATGTATGATTTTCTTACGAAGCTAATCTGTCAACCACAGCTAAGATCAGTTTCAGTTGTAAAAAGTAATAGATTTCAGTGTTTTCTGTAATAGTTTATCGAAATTCTTACCTATTTTGACACAAACCTCGTTTAGTAAAGTTACCTCGGAAAAATGTTTATAAATCACAATTTCAGGAAAGCCACGTAGAGGCTGCGTAAATTCTTACGCGATGTTATAATAATAAATTAATAAATACGGCTGTAAATCTATAAACACAGAAGAAAGTTATCTTTTTGTCATTTAGCTTTACTTTCAAAGCATCACAGCTACGCAGATTATAACGACTATCTTCAACGTCTATCTCACTTTTGATAAAGCCACAACACCGCCAGCTGCATAATCGTTATTGCTACATGATATTTGTTCATACCCTTCAATACTAGAAAAAAGACTCTTCTTCTTTATATATCCACGTTTCCGACAAAAAAATACAATCTGGCTTGTTAACAAAAGAGTTTAAGAGAGTACAAGAAAGCTATCAAAATTTTTACGCATGCTTCTTATATTTTGGTGAATAATCAAAAAATTGTTCAAGTATGTCTGGTTAGAAACGATATCATGGAAGTCAATATCACAACAGTTGACAGAGGGAATATTTTGAATATTTACTTCTGGATCTTGCATATTATTTAAGTGCTAGACCACAGGGATTAGCAGTTACAGCTTCTGTCGTGAAGTGAAATAGTAGACAAAGATGGACCCCAAAATTTCTTCACTCTCTGTGAATACGTGTGAGGCAGCAAAAAAAATACAATTCAAAATGGCGGGAGGTGTAATTAAATACTGACACTTGGCAGTGTTCCTACATCCTGGTATTTCTTCCTTTTTGTGGGAATTTCTATGTTCGAAAAACCTAATGAGTTATAGTATTCGTTGGCTGTTAACCAAGAACGCTTCCCTGTGGGATACCAGTAATTTTCTTAAAATCCTAATATTCGTGTCCGTGTCTAGAATAGTGGATAAATTCAATCGTTAAGGCAGATCTTGGCTAAAATTAAATTTGAGGCCTTAGTTGCAGACCTCATTTCCTATTCTTTTCTTCAAAAGCTTTATCAATTGGCTTGATAATGGGGCGGCACGGCAGTGCCCCTGCCAAGTCGAGCGCGAGCCGTACCATCCTTTACTGGAACCATTTCGCCGCATTTTCAGGCCCCTATTTGAGAACCTCTGGATAAGAACAGAACGCAGAAATTTTCGCCATTCAGTAAGCTATAATCATATACTTAAAATCCAATTTCGAGTCTGTAGGTCATTTAGTTCCGAAGGTAAGCGAAAGCAAAGTTTCGAATTTATGACACTCACTCGCTCACTCATGATCATCAGAATAAAACTAGTACTTCCCATAAACTCAGAGAGCTGAAATTTGGTACAGAGTTAGGGTTTAATGGAAACAAAAAGGGAAAACTATAAAAACTAGGATAATCGAAGATCTGGAGTACCTGGTGACCCTGATTAGAAAACACAAGAGCCCAACCAAACTATTAGATATTACATATACCGCCTTTACAAAAAATATTCAACTTGGTCAATAGAAGGTCTGAAGTATCTGATGGAGAACCCTCAGCTGGTCTCAGCCTTATTAGAGATATGGTAATGCCCCTTTCTTCTATTGGTACATAAAAAATCGACTGTCATTGCAAAAATCCAGCATGTTGGGACGCATCACGCGAATGGGCAATACGAAAAAAAGAAAAGAAAGATTTGTAACAATAAAAAAATTACTCCTAAAAAGAAAAAAATTGTGTCAAGTAAGAAAATCAAATAAAATAAACCAATATGCCCACGTTTCTACAAAAAGAAGTGAAATCCCAACAAAAACATTCCGTAAAAAACTAGCTAAGTCTCGATGGAGCTGCTTGTTTATCTCTAAAAAGTAAAGAAATCCAGACAAAGTCGTGCCAAGTCTAAGGTTTCTTACTGCGATTTCTTTATTATTGTAGTTAATATTGTGTGACTTGGCCGTTGAAGGGTACACAAGGGTACAAAACCAGGTGCTCCATGACACCATTGCACCAATCTGTCGCCAGAACCGCTACCCATTGACAATGGCAAATTGCCACTTGGAAAACGTTGATTCAATAAGCAGTCAATTGTAGGCTTGATAAAGCTGCGTATTTCAATAATACTTATGTATAGGCGAGCCTGAAACAAACAGTATAAAAAATTATTTCCAGCACAGACGGACTTCTAATCATTGATATTTTATGTTAGATCGGTGGTCGATTTGACGATCCAAAAAGAAGAGAGCAGAAGTCAGCATTGTCAATGCTGAATGCATGTGTTGCACAATCAACAACAGCCTAAAATGAGACACTAGCGTCCAATTACCAATACCAGTATGGGCTATTATCTCGCTTAACAAACATAGGTAGTTGCAACAGATATAACAGTACGTGGAAACAAAATTGACTTGTACACACTAACGTATAAAGAATGTTCAACGGCCAAGTCACACAACAATAACTATAATAATAAAGAAATCGCAGTAAGGAACCTCAGACTTGGCACGACTTTGTCTACATAGATTTCATTACTTTTTAGAGATAAACAAGCAGCTCCATCGAGACTTGGCTAGTTTTTTTCAGAATGTTTTTGGTGGGATTTGGTATACAACTTGATCGACCGTCTCATGCTTGTGTCAAGATGTTTTGGGCAAGTTAAAGCTATTTTTCGCCTTTAAATGGTTGGAAGTGCAGGCGCAACTTATGGAAATATTGCAACCAATTGATACTAGTTCTGTTTCAGAATCATAATCACCTTTCACAGCTCTCCAGCGACTTGGAATGGAAAAGTTTCTAACCACGTCGTCAACTCCCCATAGGTTTCTGATTGGTTTTCATGTGAAGTCACATTTTAAGAAGTTACCAGCCCACCCTTTTGGGTCATACAATTTTCTTATCTCGCTAAAAAGAATACATGGAAAACGCTAAAAGTTCTGCTGGGGTCAGATTCCGTATAACAATAATCGTCGGGACGATATCCTTTTTGAAACTTTGATGACCATTAGAAGTCATATTCTGCCCGAATTTGTTTTACTATCGTCAGCTTTCATTACATTTGTGGAAAATGACCCGGATTAAGGTCTCAAACTCGTAACTTTGGCACTTAGTTGCTACTTTTGGAGGTCTATCGTTTCGACGATAATCGTCTGAAAAAT
The DNA here is from genome assembly GCA_948293265.1 of Cheilosia impressa. Lineage (NCBI taxonomy): Eukaryota > Metazoa > Arthropoda > Insecta > Diptera > Syrphidae > Cheilosia > Cheilosia impressa. Next base: position 46,641,046 of record OX411884.1, on the reverse strand, counting down.
TACGGAATGAGTGCCCTGATTACTGAGTATGCAAAAAAAAAAAATTTGCTATGAAATGGACTGCGAGATTGCGTAGAATCACTACCCCATTAAATTTCCCGTCAAATATGTTCAAAAATAGCTTTTAATGTGACGCGTTTTTTCGTTCAACTTGTCTAAATTAGTTTGCACTGATTGTCTTTTAATGGACCCTTGGAAAACGATCGCTTGGTCGCCGGAACAAGAGCAAATCATCTACAGGGAATGGGGCCTGTTCTATACAAAGAAGCAAAATCAAGATGTAGCCGAATTCTACTACAACAAGTCGCTGGCTTTGAACCCCACCGATCCGAAGGCATTACATTTTCGGAGCCAGTGCCAACGCCACATAGCCCTAACCGAAGGGGCTCTACTAGACTCATCCAAGGCCCTGGGTTTGTGTAGTCCACACACTAATTGGTGTGCAGCTTCTTTTACAATCCCTTTCAGAGCTCGATGACCTAAATCAGCCCTACAATCTGGAAGTGTGTGACGGCGTATACGAGCTCAACGAATTCGAGCAGAGCAAAAGTTTGCTGTCGAACTACTCGCGAAAATTTAAGGGCAAGAAGGTAAACGCCTTCAGAAATCGCATCGATGTGGTAAGTCAAAACGAGCGCAACCAACTAATTTCGATCGGAATAAGAAAGTAAACCTTCCAGTTGAATGAGAACTTCGAGGATGCGCTGGGCGATAAATTGGGCAATTTCATTTTGGAAAATGGCAAACACTTCGACAAGGTTTACAGTGAAATGCTTCGCTCGAGAAGTATCGATCCGCGGCCTATGTGGAAAATCATGAAGCAGCTCGAGCAGTGTGATGTCCTCAGCGTGCTGGAAATGGAGGTTGGTTGACAGGCTAACTCGAAAGAGGAATTCATTCAAAAAAGCCTTTTTGCAGCGAGAAACACTTTCGCCGAGAGAGGTTGCAAAGCGAAAACGATCGTTCAGGTGGTTCAATCAGATTTACTTGCGAAGGAGTTGGATTGACGTCCTCTTCCTGAAGACATTGATGAAAAATAAAAACCTGATGCTCCCACAGTCGCTGCTGAGTAGGCCGCTCTTGGAGGATCTCACTAAGCATAAGTATGATGTTGTTTGGAAGATGTTGGTAAGTGTTCTGATAACATATCTCACAAACAAATTCAATTCCCGGTCGCTCTTTTAGGGAATGTTGAATGCTCGCAGCCCCCTCTACACGGAGAAAATTCGAAATTGTCCCAGTCAAACAATGCGGAGGAAAAAGACTGAGCAGTTTCTTTTTCATGCTCAATATCAGACGCATCGCAGTTTGTTGAAAATTCTCAAGACAATGCATTTTATGAGGGTGAACCGGAGGTTAGAGGTGTGTGGACAGTCGTGAATGTGGCGTTTCAATGAAGCGAACTTACAGTTAATAAAGACGAATTCGCTCCTCAAATTTGTCTGAAGAATCAATTCATCTGACGATTTATCTGAGGAATCAATTTATCTAAAGAGTCAATTCTCCTGAAGAGCTGGTTCATCTATAGATTCGATTCATCTAAAAAATTAAATCCCGTTAAACGCCAAATAAATCCGACTTTTACTTCCAGAAATTGCAAACGTACGTCGAACAAGTAATGGGCGACTATGTAGTGTTGAAAACCCGCCGAGTGATGCCGTGGAAATTTCAGTTTATCAACGAAGTATGCAACCTTTTAGCACTGGCCCTTGTTGACCAATTCGAGGATATACCCAAAAATCTAACCGACATCCCCCAAAAGGATCGTCTGATAGTTCTCCTCAAGCTACAATCCGACGTAGAGAAGGAGCCAGCTCAGTATGAATTTGGCAACAGAGCGACTTACCAGGACGTCGACGCTGCTGACAAAAATTTGGCCCAACTTAAGTAGACATTCTCGTATAGCTTTTGCCATGTACCTTCCCTCGAGCAATGCTTTTTGCAGATCCCTAAATACGAGACTGACAAAACGGCTGGAATTCGCCAAATATCCCATCGAGAGGGCGTACTTGTGGCACGAGGTGGCCAGGACTAACCTAAAACTAAACCAATTCGACAAGTGCTGCTCGATTGCCGACCGGTGTATTGCAGGTGAGACACATGAAAGCCAGTCAGACATTTTCGACTGAAAGGTGTGCCATTTTCAGAAGCGACCAAATGCAACAGCTTCGTTTGGATGCTGCACGCAACCATGCTGGTGTGCAAGACGCATGCGCTTTTACGAAAAATCGAAAAGGTGTCGACAACATTGCACAAGGCATTGTCCATCGCCGCATCCTTGAAGAGTGAGAAGGTAACGCATTTTCTACTCCTGTGTGTGGCCCTCAACAAGGCAGATATCAAGGCGAAGAAGACAACCGAAGCTCTGCGATCAACTAAGAGCAGAATCTCATTGTACAGCAGCAGATCGACGAGGTCGGAAAAATCGGAATAAAACAAGTTCGCAATTAGGGATGCAATTTTTTATTTATTTATTTGGTTACAACCAATTTACACACTTTGACTTAAGAGGGTGTTATCAACCGACTGCTCGAACTGGTGTGCCAATGACTACTACTCGAACTCCGTTCGTACCGACAACTCCATTGTTGCGACGGCCTACTCTTCGAACTACGTTTGTTGCAACTGGTAAACGGTTGCGTACTACTTGGACTCTGTTCGTACCCGCGTTGGGAAGGGTTATTACTTGAACTCCGTTCGTACCCACAAGCCCATTGCTGGGAAGGCCTATTACTTGAACTCCGTTCGTACCCAGAAATCCATTGTTGTTGTTACTCACTCTCCTTCTCCTGGTGGTCGTGGTTCTCAGACCAGAGATCCTAACAATTCTCCGAACTGGGCCGGCAGCAGCGGCTGTTGTTGTTGTTGTTGTTTCGTTCTGAGCTCCCACAGTTCCTAGTAAGGCAAGCAATCCAAAAACGGCTAAGAACCACAAGTATAACTTCATTGTATATAGATGCGCTTTCTGTTATCCGCTAGCAGAGATAAATCGAGGAGAAGTGATAGTGTTCAGCGAGATTCATTTCCTTTTATTGGAAAATATCAGACTGCGAAATTGTGTACAAAACATAAGTAGTGAAGAACATAATGTTTGACAAAAAACAGCTTTATTTGTTGATACCTGTAGTTCTTTGTGTCGTGTGCATAGTGTGCTTTGCAAGCTTAGATGAGTAATCAACTAAAATCGAAAACATATGCGACTAGCAAATGCTGTGGGAGGTATGAGCATGAGTCTTTTTAAACATGACTCGTCAAAGGAAGTTTAATAGGACCACAGGGATTGACAGTTACAGCTAATTAGTAGACAAATCTGTTGTTCAGAATGCAGAGGCAGATTTGATACTAACAAAAGCGGAGGCAAAACAATGTTGAGGTTGAATAAGCCTCTAGTCTGGTTATGTGACATAGGGACGAATCGCTGCAACCGTAATCAAGCTTCATATATTTTCACAGAATTTCTCATCTTTTGCTACTCAAAGTCATCGACTTTTAAGTCAAGCAAACACTGACACAAGTGTTGTTTGTTTTTAATATAAAAACGCCGTACAAACGCAGACATATTTGTACATATTTTTTTATTGAAAGTATAATCCTTTGGCAAAAAAAAAATGCAACCATGGAAGAAAATAGCACTGACAGAGGAGCAACTTCAAGTTATTTACCGGGAATGGGGTGTCTTCTATACGCACAAGCAAAAACTGGACATAGCTGCAGACTATTACGATATTTCGTTGGACTTGAAAGTGACCACCCTCCATAAATACTATTCCAAGTGTGAAGGCTTAATGTATCCTTTCAGAACGACCCTAAAGCATTTTACAATCGAAGTCGATGTAAGCGTAGTATAGCCCAGACAAGTGGCGCCTTGCGTGATGCCAGAGCCGCAATGGGTTGGTCTGACAAAATTTTAACTTTTGAGTTGCGATAGCTGAGTACTTATTTTTTAGCGAGTGACCCTCTAAGTCAACCGTTCAATTTGGAAGTTTGCGATGCACTGTATCAATTGAACGAGTTTGAAAATTCCAAGTGTGAAGTGTTCAATAATTCCCTGAAATTTAAGGGACTGAAGTTGACCGCTTTTTATAATCGAAGTGATGTGGTAAGTAAGGAAACGCATTTTTTGGGTTTAAACCTACGATATTCTGAATTCAGGAAGTGGTTCAAGTACATGGTTAGAATACAAAAATTTGTGGTTCGGGTAATTTCTTAGAAGGCGGCCTTGGAGGTGGTAGTGATCTACTGATGAAGGCTGAAGAATTCAATAGGGAAAAGGAAATTGGTTCCTGTCTTTGATTGACAAATAAATAAGGAATCTTGTCTTAGATTGGCAAATAAATAAGGTTTATTTTTTGAGACGCGCCATAAAATTTATTTATTCAGAACCTTAGCCGGCATCTTGCAGCTCAGTCTTTCAAATTCGCTTTCAACTTTAGGTCAATTCGACTTAAATGGTTCTGCGCATAAGCTATAGGGAAAAACAGAAATTGGATCTAGTCTGGGATGATTGAGTTGGACTCTTGAATGGGATGCGTCATCGATTCCACTTCTCTTTACCTTCTGTTTGGGCTAAGATATTTAGTTTGATGATATCAAATGAATCTGTGCATAAGCAACAGCGAGCGAAGAAAATATCTCGATTTAGAAAGAAGTAGAAGCAGGTTCTTGTCTTTGATTGCAAGGTAAATTTTTGAGATGCATTATATATTAATTCAACGACAACTTAGAGAGCCTGTGATTACTGATTATTATTTAAGCCTGCTCCTGGTATAATAAATACAACTGAATTTCAAACGCAGTTTAAGGGGTGATGTGCATAAGCTTTGGTTCTGGTCTGGGATTATTGCTTTTGTATTCGACTGTTAAAATAGGGTGGTTTCTATTCAGTCACACTCCCTTTTCACCTTTATAAAAATGAGTTCATTACTATTAGTCATGCAAGGTAATCATAAATATATCAGGTTCCCGATGAAGGTTATAGTCCTCGCTTTTAAATTTAAAGTTTTTCACCGAACTTATCTCCAAGGGAACAAAACTAAAACTGCCATCTCTCCACAGCTAGATGAGAACTTCAACGGAACTCTGGGCGACACACTGGGGCCCTTCATTCTCGAAAAGAAGTCGTACTTTTACAAAGCTTTGGAAGAACTAAATCGGGAGAAAACGGTCGACAAAAGGCCGCTGTGGAAAGTTCTAAGGGAGCAAGAGAAATGCGATGTCCTCAGTGTTCTCGAAAAGGAGGTGAGCTACATATTTCAAAGAATGTCCCAAAATGTCACAATCAATGTCAACCTCTTAGAAAATATTGCTGTCACCCAGAGAAATCGCGCGGAGGTCACGTTCCTTTAATGTTTTCAATCAAATTTACATGCGCAAAAGTTGGATTGATGTACTCTTCTTGAAGGCGTTTAAGAGTGATCGCAGTCTCCTTCTGCCGCAGTCGCAATGGAGCAGACCACTGTTGGAACACCTGACTCAAACCAAATACGAGGTTACAATGCGGTTTGTGGTAAGTTACATAGATGCATGCAAAATGAAGTCGTTAAAACGCGTCAGTATTTTTTTTTAGAAAATGTTACACTCACGCAGTCCGTTGTATACGGAGAATTTCCGAAAGTGCCCAAATAAGAAACTAGCACAGACACGAACCGAAGAGTATCTGTTTCGAGTGCAATATCAAGCGCATCGTAACATGCAGGCGATTTTGAAGAGAATACTTTATTTGAGAAAGGCCAAGCAAATTGAGGTAAGCATGGGATAGGTCATAGCTCATAGGTGATTGGAAGACAGTGAGTAGATTGATGGATGGGATCATTTAGTATATCGGAGTAAGCCGATTGAGAGTGAGGCCAGACGCGCATATTTTTCTATGTTACACGAGTATTTTGTCACAAGACTGACTTCCAATATGAACGCTCTGCATGCGGTTGCGAAATGCGCAAGTTTCTATTTCTTACCGTGCGAAGAAATTCACTTATGCGCTGAGCGAGCATCGATTAAATGACTGTCGGCAAAAAAAAGTCTTGCGGACTCCTTTTAAAAATTAAAAAAAAATAAAGCTCTTTCTTTAAAAAAGAAAAGAGAATATTCAGATAGGAATGGTCCTCCTTTTTTCATTCGGGATCTTTTTTAGAAAATTTCCAGAGGTAACACTGCTTGTGACAGCTGTGACACTGTCAACGTAACGACAGTTGATGCCACTTTAAAAATGCGACTAAACCTTGTTTCAATTGCTTTCTCCATTTAGAAACTCTCCAAATACGTGGAAGAAGTTATGGGCGAGTATGTAGTTCTCAAGACACGTCGTGTTATGCCCTGGAAATTTGAATTCCTCAACGAAGTATACAATCTACTGGCGTTGGCTCACATCGATCACTATGTTGATACACCGGAAAATCTGACCGAACATAAGCAGGGAGAACGCTTACATGTGCTGTTGAAAATGCCAAGGGAAAAGGACAAGGAACCAGTTGCATTCGTTTTTGGCGACAAGTCAACCTATCAAGACGAGGATGTTGCTGATCTGTCTGCCATACGACATAAGTGTGTATTGGGTGGGGTCATCTCTTGGTTCGTTTTGAAATTACACAGCTACTTTGCTGAAAAAGGTCGAACTTTGTTAATTATGAAAGAAGCCAACAGATGGCCTATCCCCTCTTTGAAGCGTTCGTTTTAAGCAATAGTAAATTTGTTTCCCTTTAGACAATTTCTAACGCGAATGGAAAAACGAATAATATTCTCAAAGCATGCGATAGAAAGGTGCTACATATGGCATGAGATGGCCCGAAGTCACCTGAAGAATTCACGATTCGACGAGTGCTGTGTAGTGGCGAGGAAGCTAATCGAAGGTGGGTTATGTTTTTCGTTTGTTTAGTTGAATTTATTCTTTTGAAAAGATGAATATGGGGAGTTAATTCGCGATCAGGCGTCGTTCAAAATTACGAAATGTTTCAAGCGCAGAAATTCTTTCGATTTGTTTTGTAAAATCTATTCCCGTGAGTCAATTCAGTGAAACAATTCTAAAGAGTAAATTCGATTACAATTCTAAGATTCGATTGTTGTGGTTTGAGTGATTTGCACTGATGGTAGATGATTTGTATGTTTCTTGGTTCACGAGAGTCAATCTCTTAAACCCATTCTCATAAAAAGGTGTTCTAGATTAGATTAGATTAGATTAGATTTTTATTAATTACTTAATTGATGACAAATCTTTACATTTATTGGAAATCAAAGAAAGCATGCCAATAAGCCGCTTGCCGTCGTTTCTCTCGATTCCCCGAGGGAAACCTAAGAACCAAATCCTAAAAGAGAAATCCTATGTCTTGCAAGAACTATCGAGGCATATCCCTGCTTAATGTCGCACCACGTCACTATTAATAGCAACAATGTCGAGGTAGTTAAGGAGTTTATCCACCTCGGAGTAAACATGAAATCCACAAATGACATCCTAGTGGAGATCCGGCGAAGAATTACCCTAGGAAACCGCTGCTACTTCGGTTTGGCAAAGCAATTGGGTTCAAAACTCCTAACTCGAAGGACAAAATGTATGCTTTACAGAACCCTTATCCTGCCAGTTCTGCTTTATGGCGCCGAGTGCTGGACGATAAGCAGGAGGGGAGAGCTGATACTGGGCTCCTTCGAAAGAAAAATTCTTCGGCGGATTTTTGGTCCTGTGTGCGAGGAGGGCGAATGGAGGAGAAGATACAACCGCGAACTCTATGAGCTGTACCAAGATGTGGATGTAGTCCAAAAGGCCAAAATACGTCGACTATATTGGCTCGGCCACATCGAGCGAATGGACAATAATGCTCCAGTAAAGAGGATCTTCGAATCCCAGCCGCCAGGTTCGAGACGATAAGGAAGACCGAACCCCCGTTTCAAAGACCAAGCCATCGCGGATGCCAGAGCGCTTGGTCTGGACAACTGGAAGCAGCGTGCCCGGGATCGCAGAGGATGGAAGGCTGCAGTGTCTCAGGCAGAGACTCTCCACGGGTCGGGAGCCCGTTAAGTAAGTAAGTAAGTAGTAAACAATGGTTCCGCCGGAAAATGGGAATGGAGGCAGAGGTAGTTTTAGTGGATTGAAGTCCCACACACAGGCTTTCGATGCTTCCCACATTTTTTTTAAGGAAATCTTCGCAATTTCCAACTCTAGCGAAGTACGGAACGTTCGGTGCGCGAGTAACACACGCACTTGGCCGGTTTTTTTCTTATTACTTTTCCGAAGGGTAAGAAAATTCCCTTCGAGTAGTGTTATAGTTGGAAAAATCCACATTTACCAAGTTGCTGTCGTATGTCGGATCTGCCAATACTTTGTCGCCTTATTCATCATGTTAGGATGACTATTTTATTTGATAACCGCATTCTCGAAAGCTATTATCATTGCTGTCAGAAAGTGTGGCTTTGCCAGTGTCTCTTACTTAACGTGTAATTAATAGACACATGCGTGGCCCAAGAACGCTTCCCTGTGGGATACCAGAATTTTTCTTAAAATTCGAATATGCGTGTCCGTGTCTAGAATAGTGGACACATTCAATCGTTAAGGCAGATCTTGGCTAAAATTAAATTTGAGGCCTTAGTTGCAGACCTCATTTCCTATTATTTTCTTCAAAAGGTTTATCAATTCGCTTGATAATTTTCTATACAACTTGATCGACCGTCTCATGCTTGCTTCAAGATGTTTTGGGCAAGTTAAAGCTATTTTTCGCCTTTAAATGGTTGGAAGTGAACGCTCAACTTATGGAAATATTGCAACCAATTGATACTAGTTGTGTTTCAGAATCATAATCACCTTTTACAGCTCTCCAGCGACTTGGAATTTAATAGTCTCTAACCACGTCGTCAGCTCTCCATAGGTTTCTGATTGGTTTTCATGTGAAGTCACATTTTAAGAAGTTACCAGCCCACCCTTTTGGGTCATGCAATTTTCCTATCTCGCTAAAAAGAATACTTGGAAAACGCTAAAAGTTCTGCTGGGGTCAGATTCCGTATAACAATAATCGTCGGGACGATATCCTTTTTGAAACTTTGATGACCATTAGAAGTCATATTCTGCCCGAATTTGTTTTACTATCGTCAGCTTTCATTACATTTGTGGAAAATGACCCGGATTAAGGTCTCAAACTCGTAACTTTGGCACTTAGTTGCTACTTTTGGAGGTCTATCGTTTCGACGATAATCGTCTGAAAAATTACGGAATGAGTGCCCTGATTACTGAGTATGCAAAAAAAAAAAATTTGCTATGAAATGGACTGCGAGATTGCGTAGAATCACTACCCCATTAAATTTCCCGTCAAATATGTTCAAAAATAGCTTTTAATGTGACGCGTTTTTTCGTTCAACTTGTCTAAATTAGTTTGCACTGATTGTCTTTTAATGGACCCTTGGAAAACGATCGCTTGGTCGCCGGAACAAGAGCAAATCATCTACAGGGAATGGGGCCTGTTCTATACAAAGAAGCAAAATCAAGATGTAGCCGAATTCTACTACAATAAGTCGCTGGCTTTGAACCCCACCGATCCGAAGGCATTACATTTTCGGAGCCAGTGCCAACGCCACATAGCCCTAACCGAAGGGGCTCTACTACTCATCCAAGGCCCTGGGTTTGTACAGTCCACACACTAACTGGTGTGCAGTTTCTTTTACAATCCCTTTCAGAGCTCGATGACCTAAATCAGCCCTACAATCTGGAAGTGTGTGACGGCGTCTACGAGCTCAACGAATTCGAGCAGAGCAAAAGTTTGCTGTCGAACTACTCGCGAAAATTTAAGGGCAAGAAGGTAAACGCCTTCAGAAATCGCATCGATGTGGTAAGTCAAAACGAGCGCAACCAACTAATTTCGATCGGAATAAGAAAGTAAACCTTCCAGTTGAATGAGAACTTCGAGGATGCGCTGGGCGATAAATTGGGCAATTTCATTTTGGAAAATGGCAAACACTTCGACAAGGTTTACAGTGAAATGCTTCGCTCGAGAAGTATCGATCCGCGGCCTATGTGGAAAATCATGAAGCAGCTCGAGCAGTGTGATGTCCTCAGCGTGCTGGAAATGGAGGTTGGTTGACAGGCTAACTCGAAAGAGGAATTCATTCAAAAAAGCCTTTTTGCAGCGAGAAACACTTTCGCCGAGAGAGGTTGCAAAGCGAAAACGATCGTTCAGGTGGTTCAATCAGATTTACTTGCGAAGGAGTTGGATTGACGTCCTCTTCCTGAAGACATTGATGAAAAATAAAAACCTGATGCTCCCACAGTCGCTGCTGAGTAGGCCGCTCTTGGAGGATCTCACTAAGCATAAGTATGATGTTGTTTGGAAGATGTTGGTAAGTGTTCTGATAACATATCTCACAAACAAATTCAATTCCCGGTCGCTCTTTTAGGGAATGTTGAATGCTCGCAGCCCCCTCTACACGGAGAAAATTCGAAATTGTCCCAGTCAAACAATGCGGAGGAAAAAGACTGAGCAGTTTCTTTTTCATGCTCAATATCAGACGCATCGCAGTTTGTTGAAAATTCTCAAGACAATGCATTTTATGAGGGTGAACCGGAGGTTAGAGGTGTGTGGACAGTCGTGAATGTGGCGTTTCAATGAAGCGAACTTACAGTTAATAAAGACGAATTCGCTCCTCAAATTTGTCTGAAGAATCAATTCATCTGACGATTTATCTGAGGAATCAATTTATCTAAAGAGTCAATTCTCCTGAAGAGCTGGTTCATCTATAGATTCGATTCATCTAAAAAATTAAATCCCGTTAAACGCCAAATAAATCCGACTTTTACTTCCAGAAATTGCAAACGTACGTCGAACAAGTAATGGGCGACTATGTAGTGTTGAAAACCCGCCGAGTGATGCCGTGGAAATTTCAGTTTATCAACGAAGTATGCAACCTTTTAGCACTGGCCCTTGTTGACCAATTCGAGGATATACCCAAAAATCTAACCGACATCCCCCAAAAGGATCGTCTGATAGTTCTCCTCAAGCTACAATCCGACGTAGAGAAGGAGCCAGCTCAGTATGAATTTGGCAACAGAGCGACTTACCAGGACGTCGACGCTGCTGACAAAAATTTGGCCCAACTTAAGTAGACATTCTCGTATAGCTTTTGCCATGTACCTTCCCTCGAGCAATGCTTTTTGCAGATCCCTAAATACGAGACTGACAAAACGGCTGGAATTCGCCAAATATCCCATCGAGAGGGCGTACTTGTGGCACGAGGTGGCCAGGACTAACCTAAAACTAAACCAATTCGACAAGTGGTGCTCGATTGCCGACCGGTGTATTGCAGGTGAGACACATGAAAGCCAGTCAGACATTTTCGACTGAAAGGTGTGCCATTTTCAGAAGCGACCAAATGCAACAGCTTCGTTTGGATGCTGCACGCAACCATGCTGGTGTGCAAGACGCATGCGCTTTTACGAAAAATCGAAAAGGTGTCGACAACATTGCACAAGGCATTGTCCATCGCCGCATCCTTGAAGAGTGAGAAGGTAACGCATTTTCTACTCCTGTGTGTGGCCCTCAACAAGGCAGATATCAAGGCGAAGAAGACAACCGAAGCTCTGCGATCAACTAAGAGCAGAATCTCATTGTACAGCAGCAGATCGACGAGGTCGGAAAAATCGGAATAAAACAAGTTCGCAATTAGGGATGCAATTTTTTATTTATTTATTTGGTTACAACCAATTTACACACTTTGACTTAAGAGGGTGTTATCAACCGACTGCTCGAACTGGTGTGCCAATGACTACTACTCGAACTCCGTTCGTACCGACAACTCCATTGTTGCGACGGCCTACTCTTCGAACTACGTTTGTTGCAACTGGTAAACGGTTGCGTACTACTTGGACTCTGTTCGTACCCGCGTTGGGAAGGGTTATTACTTGAACTCCGTTCGTACCCACAAGCCCATTGCTGGGAAGGCCTATTACTTGAACTCCGTTCGTACCCAGAAATCCATTGTTGTTGTTACTCACTCTCCTTCTCCTGGTGGTCGTGGTTCTCAGACCAGAGATCCTAACAATTCTCCGAACTGGGCCGGCAGCAGCGGCTGTTGTTGTTGTTGTTGTTGTTGTTTCGTTCTGAGCTCCCACAGTTCCTAGTAAGGCAAGCAATCCAAAAACGGCTAAGAACCACAAGTATAACTTCATTGTATATAGATGCGCTTTCTGTTATCCGCTAGCAGAGATAAATCGAGGAGAAGTGATAGTGTTCAGCGAGATTCATTTCCTTTTATTGGAAAATATCAGACTGCGAAATTGTGTACAAAACATAATTAGTGAAGAACATAATGTTTGACAAAAACAGCTTTATTTGTTGATACCTGTAGTTCTTTGTGTCGTGTGCATAGTGTGCTTTGCAAGCTTAGATGAGTAATCAACTAAAATCGAAAACATATGCGACTAGCAAATGCTGTGGGAGGTATGAGCATGAGTCTTTTTAAACATGACTCGTCAAAGGAAGTTTAATAGGACCACAGGGATTGACAGTTACAGCTAATTAGTAGACAAAGATGCGATCAAACTTGTCGACGACGATGATGCACCCAAAATATATTTTATGGACCTATTACGCCAACTTATCTTTACTTAAAAGCCGACTTTGTAGGGTACCCAGTTCAGGTCTAGCTTCCTGGTTTTAGTCAGATTAAAGATCTTTCTTTTCGAGGCAAGTTGCTTCCTTCAATTCAGTAATCTGTTGTTCAGAATGCAGAGGCAGATTTGATACTAACAAAAGCGGAGGCAAAACAATGTTGAGGTTGAATAAGCCTCTAGTCTGGTTATGTGACATAGGGACGAATCGCTGCAACCGTAATCAAGCTTCATATATTTTCACAGAATTTCTCATCTTTTGCTACTCAAAGTCATCGACTTTTAAGTCAAGCAAACACTGACACAAGTGTTGTTTGTTTTTAATATAAAAACGCCGTACAAACGCAGACATATTTGTACATATTTTTTTATTGAAAGTATAATCCTTTGGCAAAAAAAAATGCAACCATGGAAGAAAATAGCACTGACAGAGGAGCAACTTCAAGTTATTTACCGGGAATGGGGTGTCTTCTATACGCACAAGCAAAAACTGGACATAGCTGCAGACTATTACGATATTTCGTTGGACTTGAAAGTGACCACCCTCCATAAATACTATTCCAAGTGTGAAGGCTTAATGTATCCTTTCAGAACGACCCTAAAGCATTTTACAATCGAAGTCGATGTAAGCGTAGTATAGCCCAGACAAGTGGCGCCTTGCGTGATGCCAGAGCCGCAATGGGTTGGTCTGACAAAATTTTAACTTTTGAGTTGCGATAGCTGAGTACTTATTTTTTAGCGAGTGACCCTCTAAGTCAACCGTTCAATTTGGAAGTTTGCGATGCACTGTATCAATTGAACGAGTTTGAAAATTCCAAGTGTGAAGTGTTCAATAATTCCCTGAAATTTAAGGGACTGAAGTTGACCGCTTTTTATAATCGAAGTGATGTGGTAAGTAAGGAAACGCATTTTTTGGGTTTAAACCTACGATATTCTGAATTCAGGAAGTGGTTCAAGTACATGGTTAGAATACAAAAATTTGTGGTTCGGGTAATTTCTTAGAAGGCGGCCTTGGAGGTGGTAGTGATCTACTGATGAAGGCTGAAGAATTCAATAGGGAAAAGGAAATTGGTTCCTGTCTTTGATTGACAAATAATAAATAATAAGGTTCATTTCTTGAGACGCGCCATAAAATATATTTATTCAGCGGCAACTTAGAGAGCCTTAGCCTGCATCTTGGAGCTCAGTCTTTCAAATTCGCTTTGAACTTTAGCCCAATGCGACTTAAATGGTTCTGTGCATAAGCTACGATCAGGGAAAAACAGAAATTGGATCTAGTCTTGGATGATTGAGTTGAACTCTTGAATGGGATGTCTCATCGATTCCACTTCTCTTTACCTTCTGGTTGGGCTAAGATATTCAGTTTGATGATATCAAATGAATCTGTGCATAAGCAACAGCGAAGCGAAGAAAATATCTCGATTTAGAAAGAAGTAGAAGCAGGTTCTTGTCTTTGATTGCAAGGTAAATTTTTGAGATGCATTATATATTAATTCAACGACAACTTAGAGAGCCTGTGATTACTGATTATTATTTAAGCCTGCTCCTGGTATAATAAATACAACTGAATTTCAAACGCAGTTTAAGGGGTGATGTGCATAAGCTTTGGTTCTGGTCTGGGATTATTACTTTTGTATTCGACTGTTAAAATAGCGTGGTTTCTATTCAGTCACACTCCCTTTTCACCTTTATAAAAATGAGTTCATTACTATTTATCATGCAAGGTAATCATAAATATATCAGGTTCCCGATGAAGGTTATAGTCCTCGCTTTTAAATTTAAAGTTTTTCACCGAACTTATCTCCAAGGGAACAAAACTAAAACTGCCATCTCTCCACAGCTAGATGAGAACTTCAACGGAACTCTGGGCGACACACTGGGGCCCTTCATTCTCGAAAAGAAGTCGTACTTTTACAAAGCTTTGGAAGAACTAAATCGGGAGAAAACGGTCGACAAAAGGCCGCTGTGGAAAGTTCTAAGGGAGCAAGAGAAATGCGATGTCCTCAGTGTTCTCGAAAAGGAGGTGAGCTACATATTTCAAAGAATGTCCCAAAATGTCACAATCAATGTCAACCTCTTAGAAAATATTGCTGTCACCCAGAGAAATCGCGCGGAGGTCACGTTCCTTTAATGTTTTCAATCAAATTTACATGCGCAAAAGTTGGATTGATGTACTCTTCTTGAAGGCGTTTAAGAGTGATCGCAGTCTCCTTCTGCCGCAGTCGCAATGGAGCAGACCACTGTTGGAACACCTGACTCAAACCAAATACGAGGTTACAATGCGGTTTGTGGTAAGTTACATAGATGCATGCAAAATGAAGTCGTTAAAACGCGTCAGTATTTTTTTTTAGAAAATGTTACACTCACGCAGTCCGTTGTATACGGAGAATTTCCGAAAGTGCCCAAATAAGAAACTAGCACAGACACGAACCGAAGAGTATCTGTTTCGAGTGCAATATCAAGCGCATCGTAACATGCAGGCGATTTTGAAGAGAATACTTTATTTGCGAAAGGCCAAGCAAATTGAGGTAATGGGATAGGTCATAGCTCATAGGTGATTGGAAAACAGTGAGAAGATAGATGGATGGAATCATTTAGTATATCGGAGTAAGCCGATTGAGAGTGAGGCCAGACGCGCATATTTTTCTATGTTACACGAGTATTTTGTCACAAGACTGACTTCCAATATGAAGGCTCTGCATGCGGTTGCGAAATGCGCAAGTTTCTATTTCTTACCGTGCGAAGAAATTCACTTATGCGCTGAGCGAGCATCGATTAAATGACTGTCGGCAAAAAAAAGTCTTGGGGACTCCTTTTAAAAATTAAAAATTGTAAAGCTCTTTCTTTAAAAAAGAAAAGAGAATATTCAGATAGGAATGGGCCTCCTTTTTTCATTCGGGATCTTTTTTAGAAAATTTCCAGAGGTAACACTGCTTGTGACAGCTGTGACACTGTCAACGTAACGACAGTTGATGCCACTTTAAAAATGCGACTAAACCTTGTTTCAATTGCTTTCTCCATTTAGAAACTCTCCAAATACGTGGAAGAAGTTATGGGCGAGTATGTAGTTCTCAAGACACGTCGTGTTATGCCCTGGAAATTTGAATTCCTCAACGAAGTATACAATCTACTGGCGTTGGCTCACATCGATCACTATGTTGATACACCGGAAAATCTGACCGAACATAAGCAGGGAGAACGCTTACATGTGCTGTTGAAAATGCCAAGGGAAAAGGACAAGGAACCAGTTGCATTCGTTTTTGGCGACAAGTCAACCTATCAAGACGAGGATGTTGCTGATCTGTCTGCCATACGACATAAGTGTGTATTGGGTGGGGTCATCTCTTGGTTCGTTTTGAAATTACACAGCTACTTTGCTGAAAAAGGTCGAACTTTGTTAATTATGAAAGAAGCCAACAGATGGCCTATCCCCTCTTTGAAGCGTTCGTTTTAAGCAATAGTAAATTTGTTTCCCTTTAGACAATTTCTAACGCGAATGGAAAAACGAATAATATTCTCAAAGCATGCGATAGAAAGGTGCTACATATGGCATGAGATGGCCCGAAGTCACCTGAAGAATTCACGATTCGACGAGTGCTGTGTAGTGGCGAGGAAGCTAATCGAAGGTGGGTTCTGTCGTTCGTTTGTTTAGTTGAATTCATTCTTTTGAAAAGATCAATATGGGGAGTTAATTCGCGATCAGGCGTCATTCAAAATTACGAAATGTTTCAAGCGCAGAAATTCTTTCGATTTGTTTTGTAAAATCTATTCCCGTGAGTCAATTCAGTGAAACAATTCTAAAGAGTAAATTCGTTTACAATAATTCTAAGATTCGATTGTTGTGGTTTGAGTGATTTGCACTGATGGTAGATGATTTGTATGTTTCTTGGTTCACGAGAGTCAATCTCTTAAACCCATTCTCATAAAAAGGTGTTCTAGATTAGATTAGATTAGATTTTTATTAATTACTTAATTGATTACAAATCTTTACATTAATTGGAAATCAGAGAAAGCATGCCAATAAGCCGCTTGCCGTCGTTTCTCTCGATTCCCCGAGGGAATCTGTTTCAAATCTGTTTTGACATTTGTGGACTAGACAGATGTATAATACAAGTGAACAAGCCATGGAGCGATACACATCCCAAAAAAGCGGAATAATCGTGTCTATTTTGTTGCGTAACAATTCGTCCTGTATTGTTGGCGCAGCGCGAATTGCATCGCCGATTCCAGGCGTCCGACACCGACTGCGCAAACACTGCACCGTTTGGCCACCAACCTTGAAGAGTATGGGACCACACGAGACGTTGCCAAGAGTGGCCGCCCCCGGAGCGCCCGTTGTGCCGAGAATATCGCCGCTGTTGACGAGGATGTCGATCTGTCGCCAGAAACATCGACTAGACGCCGTGCCTTGCAATTAGCCATCAGCCGGTCGTCCCTAAGGCGAATTTTGCTCAAAGACTTGAGAATGTTTCCGTACAAAGTCCAGTCCGTGCATACTGCCTGTCGACCGCCAAACGCGTGTAACCTACGCCCAAGCCATCCTCGATCTCGAGGACGAAGTGGACGATTTTACGACCAAAATCATAATGAGCGATGATTCTCATTTCCACCTCAGCGGGTACGTTAACAAGCAAAACTATCGCTTCCGGGATACCGAAAATCCACGAATAATGCACGAGGAGCCATTACACCCGTTTAAAGTTACTGCATGTTGCGTTGTTCACGCTGGAGGAGTCATCGGGCAATTTTTTCGAGAACGCCGCTGGTCAAACGACAACAGTGGACGGTGCGCGCTATAGGGCCATGTTCACCGAGTTTTTCTGCCGCAATTGGACGAATTAGGACTGGGGGACAGGTGGTTCCAACAGGACGGAGCTACGGCACACAGTGCGCGAGCCACAACCGATATTCTGAAGGCGGCGTTCCCGGGTCGCCTCATCTCTCGTTTTGGCGATTTGCACTGGCCCGCAAGATCGCCCGATTTAACCGTTCCAGTCTTTTTTTGTGTTTTTTTTTGAAGTCCCGTGTTTACGTGAACAAGCCCGAGACCCTAGAAGCACTCAAGGACAACATTCGGCACGAATGTGATAATCTGTCGCCCGAAGTTCTCGTATGGCAATCAATTGTGACGGCGCCCATTTGGCCGATATCATCTTCTCGACTTGACCAATAAAATTCTAAATGTTCAGATAAACATAATCAAAAAACAGAATGGAAGTTTTTCATTGAGAAAAAAATAAGAGCCAAACAACATCAGATGACTTCTTTTGGCCCAACCGTTGAAGGAATTTACTCTATTGAATCAAATTTCTCTTTTAGGATTTGACATTTGCGGCCATTTGCAAAAATAAGAGGATCCTCCAATAGGGTGATCTCTTTTTCCCACCTTGTTTTATGACAAAGTGAATATACCTTCCTGTGGAGGGTATAAAAAAAGACAACGAGTCCAATTTAACAGCCCGATTCTGGCAAACTTCACTGATACCTCACAAGTCACAAAACAATCACAACGTGAGGTGAAATAGATTTTGTGAGGTTTTCGTATTCTGGCAGCACACTCACAACTTGCGAGGCTCAAATCATCAATATCATTCTCAAATTTCCCTAATTAATTCGTTGATTTAGGACCCACAATACGAAAACACTTTCAACTTACATATTTCTCTCCCCACAGAATCAAAAACATGCAACAGTCTGGTGTGGAATCTCCTTGGACTGATACTAACCTGCAAGTCGCATGCAGTTTTGCGTAAAATCGAAAAAATTCACGAAACCCTAATAGAAGCTACTGCAATAGCAAGGCTCTTGAACAACACGAAAGTCACGCGTTTCATTGAGCTATTGCATTACATCAACGATCAAGACACGCAGGAGAAGAAAATGCAGGAAGAATTTCGCAAGACAAAGAGCAGGCAGTCAATGCTGTCTTCGCAGAAGAACAGCAGCATCGGCTCATCAAATCGAAGCTAAGAATATGAGAGACGTGTGTTTGGAGGGTTTGCTTAAATTTGAAGTAAATATCAGTTCGTAGAAAATAAAATGGCATCTCAATGAAATTCAGTGACATTGAACTTTTTTTTTTAGACGTGAACGACGCATTTTCTTGTTTTGAATTTAAATAGGGTACATTTTTGACTGTTTGGCTTTGGCAAAAACATTTCAGCCGCATATTGGCACAAGTGCTTTCAGATTTCTAGCCTAAGCTAATAAGACGAGTACATTTTTGCAAAACAAACAGCGGAAGCAAACGAGGCCAAGGAATGTCAATAATGGCGTAGCTAACAGTCGGTTGGGAAAAAAATGAGAGAGAATTTTAATTTTTAAATTTTTTAAGGGGCTTATTTTTTGAAACATAATTGATGGATGATAAGTGTAGGGTTTTTGTCATTAATGTAACTCATTGAAATTTGAAACTCTTTCACTAGTTTGGCACTAGTAGTTTACCTGCGGTTAAGCTGTGGTCCGCACTGATGGATAATTTTGGGATCTTTTTTGACAAAATGAGCCCATTTTTGTAAAACTTTAAATTCGTAGTGTCATACGGACTTAAACGACTTGTCAGATTGTGATGACATAAAAGCTAGATGTTGCTCCTTCAAAGGTCTGTTCCTTTACTTTTGTAGTAAGAATGAAAAAGACTATTAAAATGGCAGTGGTGGGGATAAATTCTCTCACAGAGAGAGACACTTACGAAAAAGTTAGGGAACGCTTTTGTAGTAACCTAAGAAAATGACAGGAACATTATTCAAAAATTCGAAATGTGGTTAAAATAGCGTGTAACTTCAAAGAATTTTCTAATTTATTTAGTTGATCTACCTAGCGATGAAAGTGATTTGGAATTAGACGAACTTTTTCTTCATGAGTCCGATTTTATGGAACTGTTTGTACTGGTTGAACTATACAAACATTCGAGAAGAGGGAAAAGCGGCACGGCATTCAAAATTACATAGAGGAGGTTGTCCTTTCTCACTCCTTACAGCAAGGAAGAATTTCGTCGCCACTTTCGAAAAGAATAGGGAGAACATTTAATTTTATTTTGCCTCCTGTTTAATACGCAAGAAATCAAAACGAATGTACTCATTTATCTCAAATAGAACAACAAATTTCAAATGAGCTGTTAATTGTAAGGTGACTGACAGCTTTTCCAATTCTTACACCAAAAAATTTGTTGAGTAAAAATTAGTAAGATTCTCAGTGGAGGGGTAATATCTTGCTCTCTCGATGGCGCTCTCTTTTACGAATTTTTCGAGTTATGGAACGGCATTGAGTAAAAATTTCATAAAAATTCGTTAAAGTTAGTAAAAATTCGTAAGATTTAAAAGTAAAGCAACAGACCTAATATTTCTGCGAAAAGCAAACCGATTGGGTGTGTATAGTTTGAACGTGATGCGGTAACAAATCAAATCGACATACAAACGGACAAGTAATGTTATTACTTCCATATAATACCATTCAAACACAATAATCAATGATAACCGACCTAAAACAAATCTCAAAACTGGCGCATGTTTGCAGTCTTTTAGGTAGACGATTTTAAATAAATAGCAAATAAAACTCGGCGCAGTGGCTTATGGTTTTTAACTTTCTAGATTCCGTAGTAAGAGAAAGATATTGTATTCGTACCAAATTTCGAAATCGAGATGTTAATCAATTCTGACATTACGATGATAGAGGTACTCAAAAAAATGGGGGCGCAAATTTCTGTCCGTCTGTCTGTCCGTATGTCCCGAGGCCTACAGCTTAAACGGCTGACCGGATTTCGTTCGAACTTCGGATTTGGACTTTGGGGGCTTACAGTTCGGGGCAGTTTTTTTTTTGCACGGTAACCTCAATATAAATGGTATACTTCCCATATCAAATTTTCATACCTGTTTTATTTGTTCGAAAACGGCTCTAACGATTTCAACCAAAATTGATATTGAAGCCTAAGTAGGAGAGGTTAACATGACTGCATACTCAGTTTTCCGCTAAAAAAAATAACTAATAATAAAGGTACTTTTGAAATTTGGACATATCTCGAACACGGTCCATACGATTCTAATAAAAATTCATTTCTAAGGTAATATGGTCATTTCTAACTTAATGGAAAACTCAGTTTTTCTCTGTATTATCGTAAAATGGATTTTTGAAAAAAGTATTTTTTTTAAAATTGACTCTTCTTTAGTTTATCTGAAAACGGCAATAACGATTTTGACCAAAATGCAAACTTAAAGTCAAATTGATGTTTTCCAAATGATTGCGTCCTTATTTTTTAATTCAAACCACCGAAAGCGCTAATTTTAAAAACTGCTCATATCTCGAAAACCCCATTTTCGATAAAACTTTAAAAACCAGGTAATGTATAACAAGGAAATAAAATCACGTTAAATAAACCATTAGTATAAAAACCACAGTTTGTATAACTGCTACTATAATTTTTTGGTACTAGCAAAATTTTGATAAGAGACACGAGCTCTTATGAGTCCCACGAAATAACAACACTGATTCGAAATAAGATGTTAGTTTTTAAAAAAATTAAAAAAAAATCGAAAAATCAATTTCTTAAATATATGTGGCGGGGGTTTTAGGCCCACTGGACAACTACGCCTGGCAACGCCGGTCATGCCAAAAACTGACAGATCGGCGTGATGATAGAAGCCGCCTGCACCAGCCAATCAGCGTGCTCCACGTCGACGCCGTCTCGGCAACGTGGAAAAGTAAAAACCGACGAACCAGTCAGTGCAGAACGAGAGTTAAAGCCGAGAGGTCATTTTTAGGATAAGAACCCACGTTTTAATAAACCTTACTTTACTTAAGAAATAAAAACCGCGTTATTCATTTCCGACGACCAAATATATCTTAAAAATTACTACCGAAATTCCTATCTGTGTTCACATATTTTCGGTATAATTCTGAAATAATAACAATGCCCCAAATTGCAATACCAGCTACGTTAAACTTCTTTTTAGCAAATATTACCAACTTCTAATTTTTTCAACCATATTGAATATGCACCCTAAAAATATTTCCAACAACTTTGAGCTTACACAATCAGCAACTCCCACTTCATTTACATTAAAACTTTTGATGAACGAGAAAATTACGTTCGACCCAGTCGTGCACTTTATTTTCCACTGGGGCACCACGATTGTCTGACAAACATCCGAGAGTAAAATTGTTATGACAGAGCTTCTCAATTGGCCGTTTGGACGCGGCATAAAATTGCAGACCCCTTCCATTTGTTATAAAAATGAAAAACTCACACAAGGCGAATGGTTGTGAGAAAGTAGGCCTATGGTCCCTACGGCCCTGTTGCACCAACTATTTATTTAGTTTTAAAATTCGACTGCAAGCTAAATGCGACATATTTGTGGTTTTGACTCCACTTAAACAGTAAGTCCTCCGAAAACAGTGTTACCAATCAGCGACAAGATGTACTGAGTCTCTTAACACCCAATCTTTTGACAGCTCGTCACTTTTTGTACGAAACCTTCCATTTTGCTCTCTGTCTGTTGATTTTTTATTAGTGTCCGACATTTGAAATTCGTGTTAGGCAGCCACTTGGTTTAATTTTTTTTTGTTTTAAACTGAATTTTAAAAGAGTTGGCTTTTATTAAAATATCAACACCAACCACTTGAGAGGAATTTACAAGATCAGACCTATTTGCATTAAAACCCCACTTTGTTGGCGAAAAACTGATATCCTCCCCGAAGTTCGAGGTCTTACTAAGTCCAACTAAGTACATTTTTTTCGAGCTCCAATTTCATTTGCAGACACACAGGGAACACAATTTTTCGCTGTTAGTACTTCCCCGACAAATCGATGCCCTAAGCCGTTGCAAACACAAACTGTCCCTCTAATTGAAATGCACAACCACGAATTAGGATAATAAATTAAAATGACCAGACACTAAACTGGTTTTAATAATTAAGTGCATTTTAATGAATTAAATTAAAAGTACCGCCCCGCCTACACAAAAAAAAGAACCCACCTCCCTCTTTCCAATCGAAATTGAAATTCAAAACCGATTTCGTTGACCAAAAGTTTACCGAAAGTTCATTGCATTTAAATCGGCTTATCGATGATTGAAATCCGGGCCGGACTCTCACGGAACTCAAATCGGTTACCCCCCCTCAAAGTGAAATTAAAATTCACCCCAATCGGTCAGCCGTATGAAGCTCATCCGTCTAATATTAGCATCGAGTAAATAAAGAATGAATTACTGGACATTTGTCCGGTCTCTCAGTGTGCGCGCCGGCCGGTGAGCTTACCTTGCAGTTGTTAACACTCATCCCTTCCTCGTCAGTAATCAATCGGAATATTGTAGCAGCGAGGCGGCCTGGCACATTAACTAAACAGAAGCAGCATCCACCAGAGCCGGTGTGTGTACACATATTTTAATTATTTCGCAGCCTTAATTAGTGTTCAACCGGGCAGAGGGTTTTTGTCAAAAGACTCACATCACACTGGCTTTGCTTGCATTTGGCCTCGCCGTTTTTGGCTCGCACATACAGTATCTAGATGTTTGCTTAGCAAATTCGATTTGTTAGGCGTGTGTCTCGTCGTTGGTTGGGCTTTTGCAATATAGACAGACTGTTGACATTTGTTTCCTTCGTTTTAATTGTGCGACAAGGCTGTGAAGGGTGCTCTCAAATCAAGAGGGCGCTTCGAGGACTCTTGGCTAAATGATGCGCCCTTCATTTGGGTGGGTAAATACTGCATGATGTTTTTAGAAGAGGGATTTCAGCTCGTCGCTCGTTTGGGGAATGCATTGCAAATTGCTCACTTGAAGGAGGAGGGGGGAATACTTCTTGGATGAATGCCAGAAGGGTTCCTGTCGATATTGTTTTTGTGGCTTCACGAGATTTGGCACGAGAAATAATGGAAATCGACTTTCAAGCTTTTCAATTCCGTTTCCGCAGTTTTTTCGCTTCTTCTACGTCGGCGAGTGGATACGCGAGTTGCCAAACAGGAAATAAGGACTTTCGGTGCACTTCAGGTAATTCTCTGAAAGGAGTTAGTTTTTTTTGTTTCTTTGGTTTTTGTTGTCGACGACTCCCTGCTGGTGATTGTTATATGTCGAAAGAGGTGAGAAATGGAGGGTCTAAGAAAAGATTTATTGGCAACTTGATATGGTGGGTGGCAGTCGAATGAAATTGCATTTTCCTTGGCGTTGTCCTTTTTTCTTTATTTTTTCAATGCTGCTATTTCCTCTATTGGCGCTAGCAGTCAGCAGATAAGGTGGAGTTCTTGGACAAAGAAAATTTCTTCGGTTTTTAATGATATTGTGTGGAAGTGTCGGCTAGTGTTAGTTGGATGATTTTTTTGTTAAGAATTAGTGGGGCTTACTTTGACAATACACTGTCGAAGGGAAACAAACCAGTGAGATCATTAAGTTATGTAAGATTTTGGAAAGTTTCTGGCTGCATGTTGATGGAAATGAGAGGTGGGCCCAGTGGAACAGGGGTCTATTGAAGTGAGTGGAGAAGATACAAAAGCGACTGCCGAGGGTTTTTTCCTGCTCGTAATAACTCAACGAAAAGCACTTTGAAAACAAAAACGCCAACGGAAGAACGACAAAAAAAAGGCCGAAAATGTTTTATTAATTCAATTCAAAAACGTCCCAAAAATCTCGCAAATTGGTGCAAAGTTTACATAGAAAAATGAAAGAAAGGTGGGCCGAACAACCGCGGGAAGACAATTCAAAAACGCTCAAAAACTACCTAAAAACGTCCCAAAAATTGTAGTAAAGACGGCTCCAAAACGAACGAAAAATGACCAAAAAATGTGTTGGAAATTGCTTTTAAGGACAGGCTTAAAAACGCTCTGATAATTTTTTCAGAAGAGCCCACGATGACTATTCCCAAAAACGTTTGAAAGAACCCCCAAAAAATGCTCGAAAACGGACGAAAAGTGGCCGAAAAGGATATGAAGGATTTTCAATTAGTTCTTCGTAGTCATTTTCTGAAAAATAAAACCCCCTTAAGAAAAGACCTTTCAAAAATGCTTCAAATATACTCCGAAGAACGATAGGCCAATTGTGCTAAAAAACGGTTGAAAAATGCTCCGAAATTCACGAAAAATATATCCAAAAATTATCTATGACTGTTCTGAAAAATGTCCCAAAAACGTTGAAAAAACCGACGAAAAAAGGCTCCAAAAAATTATCATAAACAAAATTGCGAGAAACACTAAAAAAAATCGAAAATATGGAGGAAGCGCCTAAAGAAATTAAGTAACGCAATACCACTGATCTGAGCGAGTTCCACAGGGATCGGAATTAGGACCTATCCTTTAGAGCATGAAGGTATGATTTGTTTCTAAAGCTTAGTATCCTGCTCGCGCTAAATTTTAGCGTCCCTAGTCTCCACTTCGTTTCTCCACACCAAAGATAAATGCTCGCTAAATTATTATTACACACCATATAGATGGGACAAAAACTTTTTCTTCATAACAGTAATCAGTAAACATAATTTTTACATTTTTCGAATTTCAAACTTCAAAAACATCGCAGTATTTGAATCATTCCAAAACAATGGGTATGAGAAAAATTGAAGAAGATATTATTATTGCAGCAGCTCAAATAATTTCTGTAACAGCAAGCAGAAGAAGACACTTTTCTTCGTGTCGCATAAATTCCTATTAGCAAAAAAGGCAAAAAGGCTGATTTGCAAAAGACCTAAGATTATTTGAAGCTTAAAGAAACTAGTTTTCCATTAACATTGTAAAAGTTTTTTTTTGGCTTTGCGTTTTCTTTTCTTTCTCTATCAAATTTTTCTCTGCGGTTTCTTTCAAACAAATATCCATAGTAAACGCAACACAAACTTCTTCCTCCGTTTTTCATGTCAAAATTTATCTTCGATTTAATGTACCGGACATTTATTTCGCGAGCTAAATGAGTGGAGACTTTTCATTGACCCATCTACATGAAGTTAAGAATTTAGCGTGCGAGCAGGATACTGCTTTGCTAAACTGCCTCGCTAAATTTTATCTTTGTAGACATTTTTGTATGGGAGATAAAATTTAGCGCGAGCAGGATACTACGCTTAAGCCTTGATATCGCGAAATAGCTGCATGAAAGGAATTGGTATTGGAAGAGAATGTATAAAAAAAAGTGAGGTGTTGGACGGCAATAGTGGGACGGAAGCTTCAGTCTTATAAAGCCGAAAAGCTGCGAAGCATTGACTGCTTGTCTTTTTCGTAATGGCTGGCTTCCGACTTTCAAAACGCTGTTGTTTTGTACAGGTCCCAGCAAAAACAGCCAATACACGAACCAACTGTTGGATAAGCCAATACCTTAGCCGCAGGACCGTGAAAATCTCCCTCGAAAGCACTTTTGCTGCTCACTCTCCAAAGACAACCTTCTTGTCTGTACTATTGCAACAAGTAAATTCGAGCAACAAACTCTGCAGACACCATTCCTTGCCTTTGTCAGAAAAACACAGTCCACAACCCTTCGTCGAAATCGTAGCCCCAAGTAAAGCTTGCTGTTGGACACCTTCTGTTTCATCCTCAATATTTACAAAAGGATTGTTTATCGCAAAACGACACAATAACACAAAACCGAAAAAGCCCCATCGCTTGCTGTGTGTTGACTTGCTTAAGCCTTGTTTACCTGTTCAATTGCCATACCAATTCCCGCAACGCTTTGAGAATCCCTCGCCTGAGGGAGTTCCTTTTTTTTTTGCAAACAAAGGATACACATATACCCTAACAAGAGACAAAAATTCGAAAGAGAATTCCTTTAATTGGATTCAACTGGATTTTCATCATCGAGTCTGTGTAGAGTTGCCAAAGATTATGTTTATGAACATCCAGACACTGTCCTGCGAGCTCCGACTCAAGGACAAAGTCGAAGGCAAACTAAAATAAAGTTGTATAGACCATAAATATTGGCATAAAAGTTGTTTGGCTAAAATATTCATCCATCCATCCGGGTGTGCATAATTGGCTCAATGGCCGGATGGTTGGTTCCGTGTACCGGCGGTTGTCTGAAGGGCATATAGATACAATACACAGGGCGCTAGAGGTGGGTCGTTAGTTTGGATAGCTGTAACTTATTATTTTAATAGAAATAACAGACCTTGAGGCAACAAGTAAACAAAATTTCCAACACAACAGTCTGTCCCCTGTCCTGGCTGGTGTGGCTAACTAAATATTGACAGAGGCATGGTATACCCCGCTGTATGTAGCTGTGTGCCATCTTCTTGGCCATTGTCTGGAGTGATTTTCAAAACACAAGTTTGTGTGTGCGAGGGCATACATTAGGGAGAAACAGAGCGAGTCATACCGGATAGGAAAGTTAACAAAAGCAATATTATTGCGACACTAATATCGTCAGGGGACATGCAGTGGATCCACACATACGTATGATTGAGCTGGGTCCCCTTGGAGCAGACACTTAGAGAGGGTGAATTGGAAACGTTGTCATTGTCTCATTCCAGTGGGAAATGCGGTTGCCGTGCTTGGCTTTTTATTGTCCGTCTGCTGGAGAAGGCCCTATATCGTGTGGAATGCGAAGGTGAAGGTGAATTGTGGTGTGGTTCGTGGGGGATTGGACAATGGAGTGGAAATGTCATCACATAAATAATATTTTATCGAAAATTGGCAACGATTGGTTGGTTTTTGGGCTTGCCGAATATAAGGATCATTATTAGATTAATAAATTTTGTTATAGAATGTCCCTCGGGTGTGCGGTGTCGTGTGGATGCATGTGTGGAAGGTATTTTTATTGCAACTGTCTGGGGTGAAAGAATGGTAATTGTTCCAAGAGGTATACGAAGAGTAGAAACCTAAGAATTCAAGGAGGGGGGATATAGATTTGCAAAGGAGCTGTTGCATTACATTGTTAAGATAACCACAGGGCATTTTATACATAAGTAACCTTCCTGTCATGAGAAGGTTCAACGATGGAGGTAACTATCTACACAGTTCGAAAATTCAACGGCTGAGGTGTATGGAGATAGTCTTTTTTCCGAAAGAGATTTTCTTGACTGTTTTTAAAGACAAGTCACAGGCTTCAGAGAAGAATATTAAACAGCGAACTCTATACCATGTGTAGCGCCATTAACAAAGACAAAGATCTGTTAAGAAGCAGTGGCTTACCTCAAAGTATCGCGTTGCCTGGTCGGAAGACAAAAGTGGTATAGTAGAAAATAGGAGCGTAACAAAAAGTGAAACGCGCGCAAAAATAAAAATAGAAAAGAACCTTAACCAACTACAAGCAAGTAGTGGAGGACCAAGTAGATTGGAAAAACTGTATAGCTTACGCTAAACTATAGCGCCTCTTGAGAAAAAGATGGCATAACGCGCTGGCTTATTTATACTCATTTTTTAATGACCGTGACGAGTAGTCCGTACTAAATTAGAAGGGTAGTGATAATCCCTCACCCACTAAGTGTAAATTATAAAAAAAACAGAAGCAGACAATTTGGTATGTTAGAAAATAGAGGCAAAACGCAACAGTAGAAACGAACCCTAACCACAACTTAAAGATAAGATAAGATACATAGAGGCTATTAAGCTGCAGAACTAAGAAGAAGATGAAGGGTAAGATGCTATGTTGGGAAGTACAAGGTGGGCCAAAAGAGATCACCCTATTGAAAGATGCACTTATTTTTGCAAATGGCCGCCAATGTCAAATCTGTTTTGACATTTGTGGACTAGACAGATGTATAATACAAGTGAACAAGCCATGGAGCGATACACATCCCAAGAAAGCGGAATACTCGTGTCTATTTTGTTGCGTAACAATTCGTCTGTAGTGTTGGCGCAGCGCGAATTGCATCGCCGATTCCAGCCGTCCGACACCGACTGCGCAAACACTGCACCGTTTGGCCACCAACTTTGAAGAGTATGGGACCACACGAGACGTTGCCAAGAGTGGCCGGCCCCGGGGCGCCCGTTGTGCGGAGAATATCGCCGCTGTTGACGGGGATGTCGAGCTGTCGCCGGAAACATCGACCAGACGCCGTGCCTCGCAATTAGCCATCAGCCGGTCGTTCCTAAGGCGAATTTTGCTCAAAGACTTGAGCATGTTTCCGTACAAAGTGCAGTATATGCATTAGTTGCTGCCTGTCGACCGCCAAACGCGTGTTACCTACGCCCAAGCCATCCTCGATCTCGAGGACGAAGTGGACGATTTTACGACCAAAATCATAATGAGCGATGATTCTCATTTCCACATCAGCGCGTACGTGAACAAGCAAAACTATCGCTTCCGGGGTACCGAAAATCTACGAGTAATGCACGAGGAGCCATTACAGATTACACCAGCTCAAAGTTACTGTATGGTGCGCTGTTCACGCTGGAGGAGCCATCGGGCTAGAACGCCGCTGGTCAAACGCCAAGAGTGGACGGTGCGCGCTATAAAGCCATGTTAACCGAGTTTTTTCTGCCGCAATTGGACGAATTAGGACTGGAGGACATGTGGTTCCAACAGGACGGAGCTACGGCACACACTGCGCCACAACCGATATTCTAAAGGCGGCGTTCCCGGGTCGCCTCATCTCTCGTTTTGGCGATTCGCACTGGCCCGCAAGATCGCCCGATTTAACCGTTCCAGACTTTTTTTTGTGGGATTTTTTTAAGTCTCGTGTTTACGTGAATAAGGCCGAGACCCTAGAAGCCCCCAAGGACAACATTCGACACGAGTGCGAGAATCTGTCGCCCGAAGTTCTCGCCGAAGTGATGAAAAATGCCATAAAAAGAGCCCGTATGGCAATCAATTGTGACGCGAGTTAAGTATCCATAGCAAAACATATTGAGAAAAAAGATAACATTATTTGTATTCAATGATATCTTTAGTCTCTAGTACAGTCTTGCACACAACGCTACAATGATAACATATGTAAAAGAGATAATATCGTTTGTATACAATGTTGGAATATTATCTCTTCTTCATTATCAAGCAAGACGATTGTACGCTTGGGTCTCCTTGTAGATAGATAAGAAAAGTATATAAATACGACTGTATGATGAATTTATCAACAGTCTTATTGTAACTACATAGTAGCCTTAAGCTCCTTTTAGAATTAGTAAAAAGTATTTCAATAATAAAGGACATAGTTCCAAATAAATATTGTTTAATTTTAAAAGTAAGAAACAAGTGTTTTAATTGGCGATCCTGCCAGGAGGTTAAATATACTTTTTAACTTCAATCGAGCGGACCTCGGGAACAAGTAGTGAAATCTAGTATAAACAGAACACTCGCGTTACCGGTTACAAGAATTACCTAGCATAGCAGGTACAAATATAGCTTCTTCGTACGAAGCAGCAAAGCAATTCAGTGAAAGTGTATATGTGGAGGAAAAAAACACACAAATTCGACGACAACAGACACGAGTTCAAAATGGAACAACTCGCAGTATTAATGGCAAGATTAGAAGCTTTAGAAACCAGGAGCAACACAGTAACACAAACCCTAGAGCACACACGCACAGAGAATGCAAGGTTAGCAGCAATAATAACTAACCAAAATCAAATAAACACTAATTTAGAAACAAAACTAAATGAAGTAAAATCTGGATTAGGCATAGTACCAAACATACCTGTGCTAGAGGAAATAAGAACCACATATACAGATGGTAGTGAAATACAGTTAGACGCATTTAAAAGCCTACCTATTTTCAACGGCGATCAATCAAATTATCGGTCGTGGCGCGAAGAAGCATCCAGATTAATGGACAGCATTAAAAACTTCAAAACACACAGTAAGTACGCAGCAGCATTGACTATAGTGAAAAGTAAAATACAGGGTGCAGCCGCGAATGTGTTAACTAATTATAACACAATTTTTAATTTTGAGGCGATACGTAACAGATTAGATTATACGTACTCTAATCAAGAACCTCTATACGTGCTACAAGACATGATGAAAGCCATCACGCAAAAAAGAAGCACACTGTCTGAATACCACGACGAGATAAATAAAAATCTCAATTTAATAATATCAAAAATCACTATGTCAGGTGATCCGCCGAATATAATCGACAGACTAATTAAAAATGCTAACGACGACGCAGTTCGTATATTCATTGATGGTATGAGTGACAACTTTACAAGAGGATCATTATATTCAGCTACAATAAATGATCTAGAACACGCATTCGCAATTGCTCGCAGAATAGAACATGATAATGTGCACAGGCATTTACATCTCACTCAGGATAAGCACCACAAAAATATGCCACATGAACGCAGAAACGAAAGAAGACCAAATTATTCGAGCCAAACAACGAATTATCAACCCCAGAAGCAATACGATAATATGCAGCAACACAATCAAGGACCACAGCCGATGGAGATAAACTCGAGACAAATTGTACATGCACAGCGACAAAATTGGAATCAATACAAACCCGATGTATATAATCCACCAGCGAAACGTGAACACAGCGGGAGTTTCAACACACACAACAGACCGCAACGATCTTATCAGCAGAACTTCAAGCAGCAGAGAGTAAATAACTCCCGACAACAACGCAGAGACGATGTCAGCAGTACATATGCAGAAGCAGATGAAACGGAATGTATGGTAAATAATAACATAAGAATAGATCATTTAAACTAGTAGACGGGTTGCCCTGCTTAAATTTAACTAGTACTATTTCTAAGAAAATTTATAAAATTCTTATTGATACTGGTGCAACCCATAATTACATTAATAGAAAATGCGATTCTAGCAAAAAAATTAAAATTAAACCTATAAAAATAAAAACAATGCATGGTTATTCTATGGTAGATACAAAGAAAGTAGTTAGGATATTAAAGAAAAATATAACATTTTTTGAATTAGAGGATATTCAGTCTTTTGATATGATATTAGGATATGAAGGACTTAAAGTTCTAAACGCGGAAATAAATTTCAGTAATATGACTCTAACTACCATAAGCAGTGTCGAATCTATTCAGAAAATTAATTACATAATTGGGGAAAATAATATTTATAAAGCAGACATAGATAGACTGATGAAGATTAATAACAGCATAGGACCGTTACCCTTTACAGATACTATAGAAGCAAGCATTAGGACGACCAATGATAATCCGGTTTATGTTAAACAATATCCATATCCCATAGCAGATAACGAATTCGTAAACAAAGAAATACAGAAACTCTTACATGACGATATAATAGAAAAAAGCCATAGTCCTTATAACAGTCCCATATGGACAGTACCTAAAAAAGGTTTGGACGAAAAAGGAAAACCAAAACGGCGCATGGTTGTTGATTTCCAAAAACTTAACGCTCACACTGTAACAGACAGATACCCCATTCCGGATGTCAACATGACAATTCAAAATTTAGGTAAAGCCAAGTACTTTACAACATTAGATTTGGAGTCAGGTTTCCACCAAATTAAAATCAAAACAGATGACAAAGAAAAAACAGCTTTTGCTATAAATGGCGCAAAATATCATTTTAAACGAATGCCTTTCGGGCTCAAAAATGCACCAAGCATATTTCAGAGATGCGTGGACGACATTTTGAGAGACTTTGTAGGTAAATTCGTACACGTTTACATTGATGACGTATTGATATATTCTTCATCTGAGGAAGAACATATACAGCACATAAGTCAAGTATTCGACGTACTCAATAAAGCCACATTAAAAATATCTGATGAGAAAAGTAAGTTTTTTCAAGAAGAAGTAGAATACTTAGGTCACATAATCAGACATGGTAGAATCACTACGAACCCTGAGAAAATAGCAGCTATAGAAAATTTTCCAGTCCCACAAACGGTAAAGGATTTGAGAGGATTTTTAGGTCTTACAGGTTACTATCGTAAGTTTATAAAAGGATACGCAAGCATAGCCAAGCCCCTGACATTATATTTACGAGGAGATAACGGTAAAGTAAACAAAAAACAAAGTAAAAATATTAAGTTAAATCTGAATGATTCAGCATTAGAAGCGATTAGAATTTTAAAAAATTATTTGAAAGAACAAGTCGAACTTTTTCAACCGGATTATAGTAAACCATTCGAGCTTACTACTGATGCATCCAACATAGCTATTGGAGCCGTACTAAGTCAGAATAAGCAACCTATACACTTCTTGTCAAGAACACTGAGTAAGACAGAAGAGAACTATAGCACAAACGAGAAAGAGCTATTAGCGATCATATGGTCCTTACAAAAACTCAGAAACTACATATATGGTATAGCAGACTTAACCATATATACCGATCACCAGAGCCTTATATATTCTGTATCAGGAAAAAATCCCAACACAAAGCTGAAACGTTGGAAGGGAATCATTGAAGACTTTGGAGCAAAATTAGTTTATAAACCAGGAAACCTAAATCTTGTAGCTGACGCATTATCACGTCAACGCATAAATACTTCTACCATAGAAACAGCACATTCAGCTGAAAGTTCTTCTAATAAATAATCTCATAGAAAACAATAATAAACAAAAAACTATAAATTCTAGATTTGAACAAATTTTGCAACAATTCGAAGGTCAGAGCCTTAAAGAACATTTAGTAATAGAACAAGTGTACGAACAATTATTATTATTGACCAGAACAATTAATGCAGCAAAAAATAATGAATATTTATCAGAAAGCCTAGACTTAGATGACATTAAAAATATTATTCAACATGAAATAATTCAAGTACCCATAATAAATATACTTGAGTACTCTAAAATATTATTAGCTAGAACTGATGAATTCTTCATCACAATATATAAATATCCAGTTCTAATTAAATCATGTAAATTGTATAAAGTAACACCTTTAAATTCAAAACATGGAAAAATCATTACAGATAAAACAATTGCCTTATGTAACCAAACTTATTTAAGAACAAGAAATTGTCAAAATCATCTAAGTAAAAACATTTGTGAAATTAACTTTGAAGAAGAAAATTGTCTTATTCCACTTTTAAAGAATATAACTTCAAAATGCAACATTAAACAAGAATACGATTACGACTTAGAAATTGAATCCGGTGTTATGTTATTAAGCGGTAAGCATAAGTTAAATAATCAAACAATTAATGGTATAAACTTAGTTACTTATGAAAATACTATAAATCTAGACGATAAAATATACAAAAACATGCATAAGCAAATTAAAGAAGTTATATTAAGAAATCATAATTCAGAGTCTTACATCGACCAAATAATTAAAGAAGATACAATGTACAAATTCGATAACATAGATACTTTAAAAAAACTAATTATTCCTTTTGAAGAAAAACCGATATTATCAACTATATACACAATTGTAACACTGATTGTTATTCTAGCATTTACGTACGTAATGATAAAAACTATACAATGTATAACAGATCGTCAAAAACAAAAAAAGATTGACGCATATAACAAAACTTATGAAAGAGAAATGTTAAAAATAGCGTCGAAAAATCGGGACGATTTCGTTTAACAAGGGGGGGAGTTAAGTATCCATAGCAAAACATATTGAGAAAAAAGATAACATTATTTGTATTCAATGATATCTTTAGTCTCTAGTACAGTCTTGCACACAACGCTACAATGATAACATATGTAAAAGAGATAATATCGTTTGTATACAATGTTGGAATATTATCTCTTCTTCATTATCAAGCAAGACGATTGTACGCTTGGGTCTCCTTGTAGATAGATAAGAAAAGTATATAAATACGACTGTATGATGAATTTATCAACAGTCTTATTGTAACTACATAGTAGCCTTAAGCTCCTTTTAGAATTAGTAAAAAGTATTTCAATAATAAAGGACATAGTTCCAAATAAATATTGTTTAATTTTAAAAGTAAGAAACAAGTGTTTTAATTCGCGCCCATTTGGTTGATATAATCTTCTCGACTTGGCCAATAAAATTCGGATGACTTCTTTTGGCCCGCCTTGTACATAATATAATTTAATTTTTGTTTTCTGTTTGTAATTAAAATGTATTACTATATTTCATTTTGTGACCGAACTTTTGGTCAAAAATTCTTATTTTATCTTTTGACCGGATTTTGTGACCGAATTTAAAAAAAAAAAATCAGACATTCGATCAGATTTGACAGGATTAATTTTTCTTTAGTGGCAACACTGACCAAGAGTGGAGTGATACTCTCTTAGGATGCAGCCACGCAGTCTAACTCGTCAGTGTACGCATCCATAGTATAACCTTGAGATGCCCGCACAATCGATTTGCATCGTGCAGCTATTTAGTCGCTGAACTTGAAACCACATTCAGATAGGCGCCCACAAACGATTTTCCTATTTATTTTGTTATTAAGTCGCTAAATTTGAAACTTTCAATGCGACGCGTTCGTACTGGTGAAGTCAGTAAGCAATCGCAGCAATAAAGGACACTCGTTCACATTGAACGTCATATGCTCTGATTTTTGTGACGGAAAAACGACGGGCTTAAAACGAACAACATTCAGTTTTGTAAAAAAACATACTTTAGGAGTGATTTTGTCTGTGGAGGCAACATTTTATACAAACATTTAAGAAGTATACTTCCTTTGAAAATTGGAAAAAAAAAGCCACACTTTCTATTACTTTTCTGTCGACTCCTTGCTGTCGGCGACTTCGCCCCTGCGTACTGCATGATTACGAAACGGAATTATTACACAATAAAAAGTAAGTATAACAGGCAATTGGGTAAATGCAAAATTGTTTCAAAAAATAGAAGGCCTTAGTATGCAACAACTTTCCATTAAAATGCGTTTGGATCTACCAAAGTTACCGAACATCCATTTACAAATTTCTAACCATCAAAAGAGCCTTTTCACACATTGTTCCCCTTCCTCATTCAAAAGTGTTATCTCCAACTATCCTGACAAGTCCTCTTCAACTCCTAATTTTGATGTCGGAAACTTGCATTCTATTTCAACATAATCCCGGTCGACGTACACTTGTATCAGTCGCAAGAATCTGCCCACACAAAAGTACTATGTCAGCCGAGAAAAAAAAGGACGCATCACACATGACGAGACGACGACTTTTGTGAATTTCCTCGCCCCCACATCGTTCGCAGTCGACAAAACTTTTTGTCGCAGAATACACACTCCATTGTCGGCCTCTAGATCATCCGAGCTCATCATGTGCACCAACGATTACGGCATGAATCTGACATTCTTCTCCTCTCATGCCCGTCGAAAGTGGCACTGGCAACCCTCTTCGATAAAATTATGGGGCGTTAAAAATTCTAATTACCCTCTAATGTCTTCCCACGCTGACTCAATCTAGATTCAATTTCACACTCCTACATATAGATAAACCCCTGTGTGTGACAATTTACGGGCCGACACCGACATATTTTCCCCGAGACATTATCACTTCCACACCGTAAACCGCGCCCTGCTGGTATAGTGGGTCGCCCACAACTCTTGCACTCACGTTCCCCCCTCACCGCCCAGCCCATTAAGCGGCGACACAAAACATTCGAAATATAGGCGCCATAATCCGTTTCGCCATTCCCACATCCGCTGCGCTATATACTTCGATTTGGCTTATCTCTTGAGTTGCTTTTCTCTCCATATACACCCATCCATATGCCCGATAAGGATATATACACGAATGCAAAGGATTTGGTAAATCTAAATCCATTGAAGGATTTTCACCCTCGCAACACATGACAAGTATCAATTTTTGCGATCTTAATTCGAATTTGTTTTTTGTCGTTTCGTCTTCTGTGTCCTTTTTATCCTTGCGGGAAGTGTTTCTGTTTTCCTTTTTTTTTGTGCGCTCATGCTTGGGAATTTGTATTTGTATGTATGGAAGTTTCATATGCTCTTCAGTTGTGGATGTTAGCGTCATAAAGATATCGGGGATTATTCAGCGGATTCAGCTTTTGAGGAACATCTCTGCGAGGATATAAGGGCATTCAGATTCATTTATGCATTACTATCGCTTCGAGTTATTCCGACGATGGGGGTGGTGGTGGTGAGCGGGAGAAAAACGTCTGGGGCGGCACGGGTATAATCTCGCTGATTGTAGACTAGTGCACTCGGTTTGAGTTCACATTTGAGTGCGAGTGTTGAAACAGCATGTACGGTTATTTTTCATTTCAAATGGAGACAAGAATAGAAAATAATTGTTCGCTTTTCGGTTTCTAGGTCGACATACTGACATGCTTCGAATTGATTGTCAAACAGTTTTATTTGGCGAAGCAGACGTATTGTTGGGTAAACAGCATTTAGCGAAATTGAATTGCAGACGGAATGAGAGGAGGGCTATGACATATATGAGCTATGGAAAGGGACAGCGGCTGCCATATTTTTCAGGCGACGCATTAGGGTGTTTAAAAATCAAGTCACGGGATATTTTCTTTTGCAATTAGCTTACACTGTCTGTGGAAGAGTTACTTCAGGTGACAGCAAAAAATCGGCCTTGGTCATTTTTGAGCCACCAAGGGTTAGGTTCGCCATACGTGAAAAATCAACTAGCATAACATCGGACAGCTTGTCAATATCGAAACTGCGAGTGTAAATATACAGTCGCTGAGATCAAGCCACAAAAACTTGATACCTGTGTTGAAATTGAAGGAAGCCGCCATTTAAGA
Source organism: Cheilosia impressa (assembly GCA_948293265.1). Taxonomy (NCBI): domain Eukaryota; kingdom Metazoa; phylum Arthropoda; class Insecta; order Diptera; family Syrphidae; genus Cheilosia; species Cheilosia impressa. The sequence goes on along the minus strand of OX411884.1, from coordinate 46,603,975 downwards.
AACGTTTCAAACAAGCAGGGCAACTCAAAGAAGTATTTTACTAGAACACCTCTCAAACTGACACCAAGAGTACCGAGGTGAAACCAAAGTTGTTGGAGACATCAACTCCCCTAGCATCAGAGACAAAGCGAGCACACTCTCAAATTATAACAGTCGACCCAAGACTCGTTAAAGGAATATAGTGGGCCAAGTTAGGATTTGTGCCAAAATATACCTAAGCCCCCTTAATCCTGATCATACAGGTTGCAAGACCCGTTTATCAATGTACCGACTAAAGCTACGCAGCCGCCTTTTAATCGTTGTCAACATTTTAGGAAAAGTTGCAATGATAGCTCAAGTTGGTTGGGGAATGCGGTGCCGATGCCGATATTGAACACATTTCCACCTTTAAGCCAAGAGGAGTCCTGCACTTGCCCTACATTGAATTGGATTAACAAATTAATAAATAAAATATTTAGTTGGTCCGACAGGTCCGTATTCTCACAAGTATTTATTAATTTGGTGCGTGTATTTATTTTGGGACGAATAGAAGGGATCTACAATTTTTTAGCTAATTTAAAAAGAGCTTTGCGAAAGGTGACCCTGTGTAGAAGACCTTTAGATGTAATTTGGGTCTTTCCTCGATGTCAAAAAAGGATTTACAGCAGGCGATGCACTGTCATGTGACTTCTTCAACCTCATTCTTGAAAGAATATTGCCAAATTCAAACGTTAAGAGTAGAGAACCGATATTTTCAAAAGTCCATCCAATTACTCCGGACAACATTGACATAAGCTAGAACGCAGCGTGATGTCAATGGCTCGTTTGTGACTATTGAGAAGAAGATGGCGAATATGGGTTTGGCGGTCAATGAGGGCAAGACAAAGTATATGCTGTCAACTGCAAAGGACTCCCAACACGGATGTCTCGAAGAGAATATCATAACTTTGAACTTTAAATTTGGTTAGGAACTTTGGCTACCTAGGCTCGCCATTAACTCGGACCATGACACCAGAGGTGCGATTAAACGGAGAATAACTCTCGTCAATCGCTGTTGCTTTGTGTTAAGAGGGAAGTTGAGTAGCAAAGCCTTTATAGGGTCTTTTAAATCGTCCCACTTTCGAGAGGAAAGTTCTTCGAGTAATTCTTGGTCCCGTCTGCAATGTTGGAGGAGATGCAACAGATACCACGACGGTAGAGTCCGTCGTTGTATTTGCAATCACTTTATCGTTTTTGACAATTTTAGCTTAACCCCTTCCCGATAGTGACCTTTTAACTAACTGCGCTAAAAGCTGCAAAGAGTCCGACTAAAGCCAACAGCCAGAAAGATAGTTTCATCTCGAGGCGGTCTATCCTTGTTCCTAGTTATATTTTATACACTTAGGACAGTGATACTAAGTAGTTAACAGTTCGCGGCTTTTAGAGGGACCTACTTACTTGAATTAATGTTGAATATTCAAACTGGAAAACAGCTTTATTTGACGACCCCCATGCGCAATATGTCAGACGTCAACTGGGAAGCAAATATTTAGGTTCTGCCAACAATGGAAGCAGCTTGAAAAAACATTTAACAATAAAAAAGATTCAACATAGACAGCGATCAGTGTTTGCATTGCGGCGCAAAATAAGGAGAATGTGCGCAAGGTCTTAGAAAATCGAAAGCGCGTGTGGTTCATTGTTATAATAACGACCCGATATGTTACTAAAATCGACTAGATCTGATTGGGACATCAGGGATCAGGGTCATTTCGCCCTATCAGCAAGTTGACCGTGCTTGGCTATTTCAAATGGCAACTGGTTTGCCAATTAAGCTGGCCTACTGCATAAGACACGTCTGTTTATGACTGTGGCCTATAAAATGCGCAACCGACGACACTGTTCATCCCCAGAGAGTTGGGTTGAAGTTTAGATCGAGACATTTTTTGGCGGCGCCTTTCAAGCCAGTTGAACCAGCTTCTACGAGTACCTATCCGTCCAACAGACTGGTGCGCTCGGGATAGTATAATAAATAAATAGTTGGCGCAATAGGACCCTAGGACTAGTTTCTCATAACCATTCATTTCGTGTGTGTTTTCCGTTTTGGGACGAATGAAAGAGATATACAATTTTATGCCAAGTCCAATGGGCTATTGAGAAGCTCTTTTATGACAGTTTTATTCTCTCATGTCTGTTCCAACCTTAAGTTGGATCTTGGGTTTTATCGGAATTCGAGCCAGGGACCTCGCTTAGTAGATAGTCCAACACACTAACCATTTAGCCACTGCGGCTATAAGGTATGAAAATGAAGGTAGACTCTAAACTTGCCCGTCTCATGGGTAGGCTAAAGTTTTAATAAACAATTTGTATGTCCATCTGTCTGTCCCGATCCCGAGTCCTACAGCCTAAAAGGCTACCCGGATTACGGTCAAACTTCGGACTTGGAGTTTGGGGGCTTACAGTTCGGGGCGGTTTTTTTTTCCGGTAACCTCAATATAAATGGTATACTTCCCATATCAAATTTTCATACCAGTTTAAATTGTGCGAAAACGGCTCTAACAATTTCAACCAGAATTGATATTGAAGCCTAAGTAGGTGAGGTTAACATGATTGCATACTCAGTTTTCCGCTAAAAAAAAAAAATCGAATAATGGTACTTTTGAAATTTGGACATATCTCGAAAACGGTCCATACGTTTGTAACAAAAATTCATTTCTTAGATAATGTGGTCATTTCTAACTTAATGACAAAAACTGAAAAACTAAGTTCTCTGCATTATCGTAAAATGGATTTTTGAAAAAAATTTGTTTTCTTTAGTTTACCTGAAAACGCCAATAACGATTTTAACCAAAATGCAGATTTGGAGCGATTTTGATGCTTTCAAAAGTATTGCGTTATTAATTTTCAATTTTAATCATCGAAAATGATAGTTTTAAAAACTGCTCACATCTCGAGAGCCCTTTTTTTTGGGTCTGCGAAATTTTATAAAAACCGCTAATTGTAGGTTCATGAAACTTTAAGGATATGTTCCACTAGCTGTGTAGACGCTCACTAAGAAGGGATTTTTCGATACGACAGTCGCTGCCCTTTTTAGAGAGGTTTTTCTGTTACCCACGATACGTTAATCGTATAAACTTGAAAATTTTGTAAGTTTATAGAAAATAAAAAATCATCGAGTACCTATTTCGCCTTTTTTTTCAAAATACGAGTTATAAAGGTTGAAAAAGAGGATGCAAATTTTTTTTATTTAACCTTACTTCACTCAACCTGCTATTACATTCATAAGGCTTGGCCAATCCAAAAACGCTTAAAATGCTCTTTAGTCAATACTTCCCCGAGTATTCTAAGCCATCATTTCCAGAGGCTAAGCTAGAAGAAATTAGAGACAGATCTATTTGATCGGCAAGAAATTTAAATTGATTTCTCGATTGCCAGCTCTGCTTGGGGGTGAGTGGGTTGAGTATATCGTACCCATGGAAAGCATAACAGATGGATACACATATACATACCCACAGCCACAGTGCGTTCGGTTATTCTTTACAATCGTTCTTAATATTGTTACGACTTGCCGTTCCATATTCGATTCCGTATCGGCTTTTGACTTTGGGTTGTGTGCGACGGGCAAGCGAGTGAGTATGACTGAAATCAATAATAATCGCAGTGCAGTCTACTCTACGTCCATTGCAACCCATGCGTGCGTACATGGCTATTTGCTGTGAGCCGTGCGTTTGGTGTTGGCTGGATTGGTGAAAGCTGAGAATGTGTTGATAAAGCCGTTAACTATCCGGTAGAGTTTTAAAATTTCCTGAAACCATCGGGTATTTCATACCATAGACATAGGCTAACTCTTCGGAAGGGCACACCCGTAATGCTCCTAGACTGCAAATCAAAGCTTTGCATAACAATTTAATCGAACCTATTATATTGACCGGGGTTGCTCAAGGGGAAAAAGTATTCGTGCTGCGCATTCCTCTGATACCTAATGACCTCCCCTTTAACCTTAAGAGATTTCCCCTTAAAGTGTGCCTCGCCATGACGATCAATAAGTCTCAGGGTCAATCTTTGAAATACGCTGGTATGGATTTAAGTGAAGATTGCTTTACGCACTGTCAGCAGTGCTGCCTTTCTGACCGGATTCTGGTTATATCTGACCGAAATCTCTTCACTGTGACCGGAGAAAATTTTGAAATTCGGTCTAACCGATTTCTAACCGGAACGAAAAAATTCTTTAACCGGAAAAACCTTTTTTGACCGGAAAAATAATATTGTTCTATGACTAGATAAAGGATAGATTTCTAAACTTTGAATAATACTTGGCCATACTTAATGAACACACTCACAAGTTCATACAGAAACCAGTCTCATTTGAATACTCCCACCAACTGTGACTGGGTGTGTGCATTCAAACAAGACCGAAGTAAAGACGTTTTAGCATATTTTGCAATTTCGGTGTTGGTTTTACGAGTTTCAAACGCCGAAGTGGAGTGGAAAGTTCATTTTTCTGCAAAACATTGTGATGCAAAGCTTTTCAATGAATTGTTTGTTTTTTGTTTTACTAAATCCAAGATTAGTTAAATACATATTATAATGTAATATATTTTTTGTTAAAATATATCATTTTATTCCATTTTTGACCGAAATTCTGGTCAAAAAATCTTATTTTATCTTTTGACCGGATTTTCTGACCGAATTGAAAAAAAATAAAAATCGGTCATTTGGTCAGATTTGACCGGATTCATTTTATTTTAGTGGCAACACTGGGCAGTTTTACGTAGTTTGCTCTCGTGTAAGTTCACCTTCAAGTCTGGTAATGTTACTGCCAATAAAAAAAACAAGAAACATTGTCTGTAAAGAAATCCTTTTAAAATTAACACTATTTAAGTAACAATTTTTCTAAAAATGTACATTTTAAAAGAGTCCCAGGCGGACGAAGTCGCGGGTAACTGCTAGTTATTTACATTTCTCTACCTTATTTCACATATCTATGCTATATTTTTGTTCTGATCTCCCCACCTCCGATAAAAATGCAATCACAGCTACGCAAAACTTAATTTTAGCAAATATTTTCCTTTTTAGGGTTCCGTAGCCAAATGTCAAAAAACGGAAAACTTATGGATTCGTCATGTCTGTCTGTCTGTCCGTCCGTATGTCACAGCCACTTCTTTCCGAAACTATAAGAACTATACTCTTGAAACTTGGTAAGTAGATGTATTCTGTGAACCGCATTAAGATTTTCACACAAAAATAAAAAAAACAAGTAAAAGTGTTATCATCGGCCTGGCCGATGCTTTGATACCCTCCACTGCATACAAGTCATGCAAAATTGGTTTTGTGAGGGAGGTACCAGAACTACTTGACCGACATAGCAGATTTACTATACCAACCTGACGCCGATAAAAAGAAGTTCTCTCACCAAATTTCATTCACCTGCGTCAATTACTTTGGGCGCTATCGTGCTTTCAACAGACAGAGAGGCATGGGTCCAATATTGGTTTTGTATGGGAGGTACCAGAACTACTTGACCGACATAGCCCATTTTCAATACCAACCTGACGCCGATAAAAAGAAGTCTTTTCACCAAATTTCATTCACCTACGTCAATTACTTTGGGCGCTATCGTGCTTTCAACAGACAGAGAGGCATGGGTCCAATATTGGTTTTGTATGGGAGGTACCAGAACTACTTGACCGTCATAGCCCATTTTCAATACCAACCTGACGCCGATAAAAAGAAGTGATTTCACCAAATTTCATTCACCTACGTCGATTACTTTGGGCGCCATCGTGCTTTCAACAGACAGAGAGACATGGGTCCAATATTGGTTTTGTATGGGAGGTACCAGAACTACTTGACCGACATAGCCCATTTTCAATACCAACCTGACGCCGATAAAAAGAAGTCCTTTCACAAAATTTCATTCACCTACGTCGATTACTTTGGGCGCCATCGTGCTTTCAACAGACGGAGAGACATATGGGTCCAATATTGGTTTTGTATGGGAGGTACCAGAACTACTTGACCGACATAGCCCATTTTCAATACCAACCTGACGCCGATAAAAAGAAGTCCTTTCACAAAATTTCATTCACCTACGTCAATTACTTTGGGCGCTATCGTGCTTTCAACAGACAGACAGACAGACAGACAGACAGACAGACAGACAGACAGACAGACAGACGGACATGGCTAAATCGATTCAGAATGTGATCCTGATTCATAATATATATACTTTATGGGGTCTCCGGTGACTCCTTCTTGGCGTTACAAATGTATGGGCAAAGTGAATATACCTTCCTGTGGAGGGTATAAAAACAATAAATTTCGGGGGTTCCCCATACTTAGAACTGAAACGCAAAAATTCAATTCAAACCCATACGTGTGGGGTATCTATAGATACATCTTCGAAAATTGAAGAGGTTTCTCATATAACTTTTTTCTAAACTTAAAAGTTTGAGCGAGAGACACTTCCAAAGTGGTAAAATGTGTGTCCCACCCTGTAACTTCTAAAATAAGAGAATGATAAAACTAAAAAAAATATATGATGTACATTTTCATGCCAAATTTTTGTTTGAACGAGATCTAGCAAGTACTTTTTTTTTAAATCCGTCGTAAATCGTCACAAATCGTAAACCGCAATTTACCTTTCATTCAGTAAACTCAAATATAAAAATAAAAAAAAAACAAGAACTTTTATATTATGTTACTTGCTGCTACGGAACCCTTCATGACTCTGACTCGTACTTGGCCGCATTTTTAACCTACTTGAATATGCAACTTAAAATAATTGCAACCACTTCCTTACACAATTAGAAATTCCCAGGTTGGGGTCAAAATTATGGATGGGTCAAAGTTCTGCTTTCAAAATTCAGCTTTTCAAAATTATGCGCTTTTGAACATTTTCCAAACCTTTTTTTTTTATTGTTTGAAGAATTTTGTAAAGCAGAAATAGAGAGAACATTTTCTTCTTTTAATTTGTTTTTTTTTTAGTTTTAAGCTTCTCTTATTAACTTTTTGTTTGTAGCCTTATGTATCCTCCTGAGAGGAAAATAATAGACGTCGTGGGTATTTTTTAAAAATACGATTTTATTTAATTTTTATTACAGAAATACGAAAGTAAAAAAAAAGCGACACTGCTATTGATACTTTTTAGGAAGACTGAGGAAAAGTCCTTGTCTATCCACCAAACCATCAGTCGCAGCGTAACAGTAATTACAACGAACCTGAACCTCATCGCAAAATAGCCTAGAGTATTTGAAGGTCCTACCGAGTCTCTTGTCTAAGGATTTTTTACATTTCGGCTGTCCCTTTATACTGACGAAATGAATCTTTTACATTTGGTTTAAAAAATAAACTTCTATAATACATGCTGTTGAGTTTTGGAAGGAAAGTTTGTATATAAATTTTGTCATATTAAATGTGATTACGAATTTCAAAGAGTAATAATTTTCAAACACTAAATATTCATTTATTGTAGGTATTAGGTATAAGTAAGTAAAATTAAGGTACGTACAAATATTTATATGAGTAAAAAAGTTCAGAAAGAAAACAAATAAAATTATAATAAATAAAAGTTGTCTTTTCTGACTGCTTCATATTTTTTTTTAAATTCAATTTTGCTTTTTTTCTTTTTTCAATAGATATTGATTTTTATATTAAAATTTGTTGTCAATATTTCATCTATTTTTTCTTGTTTCTTTTTAATTTTTTTTTTTTTATTTAAAAATTAAAAGTAAATAATTTGCATTATTTAATAAATTCAAAATAGTTTTTTTTTTCTCGTCGTTTACATTTTTTTGTTAGTTGGAAAAAACAGAATAAGCAGAATTTAAGTGCTCTAAATTAAAAAAACATTGAATTTCGCAATGCAGAATTTCGACCAGATCCCGAAATTCCATGTCCATCGGCATATTCGGTTTATAACTGCTAATGCAAACTCAAAAACAAATCTCTCATAGTTATATATCTATGTAAAAATATCATTCCAACACGAACCCTAATTCCAATCATAGACGCCCTAATCCAGCGTTGCTATATAATTATATTCCAGTCATAAATAAAAATATACATAACAGAATCAGAAAACAGAAACCACTGCCACACTTTGCCTTGTACTCAAAAATCTAGCAAGGTGTAAGAGCTTATAATATATGGCTTTCTTAAAGGTAGATCCACTACCACTAACCTCTTTGAATTCGTGTCCTCTGCACTTTCGGCCTTAGAAAGTGGTAAGGAAGTTGATGTTATTGCTACCGATTTTAGCAAAGCTTTTGATAAGATACCGCATAAATTAATTCTTTTTAAATTGTCTGCCCTCGGCTTTGAACCAATACTGCTGAAATGGATATCCTCTTATTTGGAAAACCGTTTTTATAGTGTCCGCTTCAGGTCTGTCCTATCCGCCTCTTTCCTGGAAACCTCTGGTTTACTACAAGGCAGTCACCTTGGTCCTCTTCTCTTTATCCTAACCATTAACGATCTTAAAAGGGTCAATAAACACTCGTCTTTCTCTCTCTATGCCGACGATACCAAATTTTTCAAACACATATCTTCATCAGAAGATCCCTGTTTACTACAACTAGATCTAGCTAGTTTTTCTATTTGGTGTCTAAAAAACTGCCTAGAGCTTAATATTCCCAAATGCCAATCTATCACCTTATCACGTAAGTATAACAAGTCTCCCCGTATATACCTACTTAGTGACCAACCTATATACAACTCCATCTTCTTTAATATAAACCCTCGTAGTTTAAGACACCCCCGCCTCTTCTATCTACCAACACACCGCACGTACTACGGCTCCAACGAACCAATTTCCCAAACATTTCAATTTTTGATTTCAACCGCAGCACTTTCTCCATTAAACCCTAGCTTTAATTTCTAGTTATTAGCTTGTATTAAGCCAAATAAATGGAGACATTTTGCCCCACCAAAATTAAAAAAATTAAATTAAATGTAAAATAGTCCTTTAGACCCTTTCAACTCTTTAACTATAACTAGGGACTCATAAAAATTATGAATAAATAAATAAAAGCCCACAAGGGAATTTTAGGTTAATAAATAATAACAATAATAATACCTAGAATCGGTTCTCAGATTTTTACCAACCTACTTAATAAAATAAGACAACAACAAACCAAACTTTCGTACACTTTACCTTGTTTTCTTACTGATTTTCAAGTTGGTTGTTTGCATTTTTACCAAAATTCAAATATTTGCTTTAGTGATGATGTCTGATAGGTCGATAAATAAAGCTGGTTTTTATATGTATAGTATGTCAACAATGGTGAGACAAGTACCTACATATATAAAAACCCCGAACTTTTCACTGCCTATTATCAGTTGTTGTAAGTCTTTTAACTACACAAGTAACAAGTTTAGATCGCCTCAAGATGAAACTGTATATCTGGCTTGTAGCTTTACTCGGACTCGTTGCCGCTTTGGGAACTGTTGGGGCCCAAAACACTACAACTACTACAGCAGCTCCCGCTCCAGTCAAGAAAATTGTCAGAATCAGCAACCTAAAATACAAAATCACGAGGACAAGGACCGGTTAAGCTACGAGTAAATGTGTTAAAAACAACAAAGTGATTGCAAATACATTGTAAAATCGAAGAACGGTTTAAGACGTGTTTTATTTTTAATTGTTTTTTCTGTTTTTTTGTGGTTTGGTTGTCAGCTTCTCCTATATAGGGTTTGCCAGCAAGTAGGGTCCTCCCGATTCCCAATTTAAATCTGCGCTACTTTTTGGATGTACTCTGATGATACTTGATCCTGAGCATATGTCTTTAAGTTATCGATTCCTCGTCGTGCTTGGCGTTAAAATTTGTGTATTGAAGAAGAGGGAGGCGTAACAACGTTTTCTTTATAAATTGAAGGGCAGTCCTTTGCGTCAAGTTTCTGTCTTTAGATATGTGTCATAGGCATGTTTTTATATAACTGAGCGGGCGTACACCATACAATCGAAAGGCAGGTTGCTAACTAAAAACTGGCAGTAGTCGAGGGTTAGGTGCTTTATTTTGCATCACTTTACAATTTAATGCTCACTGGTTGGTGTGTTGAACTACTGAGCGAGGGATCTTAGGTTCGATTCCCGGAAAGACCCAAATTATATCTTTTCAAACCTAGGACAAACATCCGTCACTGTCATAAAAGAGCTTCTTTAAATAGCCGTTCGAACTCGTCCAAAGATTGCAGTTCCCTTCTATTTGGCCCAAAATTAAAAACCTTAAAAATGCACCTGTTGGACCAACCAAACATTTTCTTCATTTAGTTTTTAATCCAATTCAATGTAAGGAAAGTACAGGACTCCTCTTGGCTTAAAGGAAGAACGAAATCGGTTCAATACTGATTTTTGAAATTACAAATATTGGCATAGTAAAAAGTAATCCATTATTTTCTCAATAGATGGCTTAGTTTTTGTTTCATTGATTTACAACAGATGTCGCTGTAAAGATAAGAGTTAGTATCAACTTTAGAACAATTTTTGCAGATCTCTATAGTTTTTCAGATTTACACATATATGTTTTCATAAGTCATCCATACTGCCACAAATTCGGACAGCTGTTTAGGCGAAAATGCAAGTCAGGCGGCTGAAAATGTGAATAGCGTTTATGGTCCTGTGCGAATAGTGTTTATGGTCCTGATGCTGTAACAGCCAACCATGCGTAATTTTGGTTTCGTCGATTCCGTTCCGGTAATTTTGAGGTTAAAGATGAACCACGCTCCCGAAGTCCAATTGTCAAAAATGATATAAAATTAAAGACGACCGTCATGTAAGCACTGTTTCGATTGTACAGGAGATGAACATTGTACAAAAGCCGTTTGGAACCATTTAAATAAGGAAGGATACAAAGAGTGCCACACGAGTTCACAAAAAAATCTCTTGGACTGAATTTCTATCTTTTAATCTCTACTGAATCGCAAGAAAATCGATCCATCTTTGAAGCGGATGATAACTGGTGATGAAAAATGGATGACTTATGAAAACATCAAGCGAAAACGGTCGTGGTCGAATGGCAATCAGCCGGCGCAAACAGTGTCCAACCAGGATTGACTGCCAGGAAGGTTTTGCTCTGTGTTTGGTGGAATTGGCAGGGAATCATCTACTACGAGCTACTCCCCTACGGCCAAACTCGTAATTCGATCGTGTACTGTCAACAGTTAGACCGTTTGAAGAAAGCAATCGCTAAGAAGCGGCAGTCTTTGGCCAATAGAAAAAGAGTTGTCTTTCATTAGGGTAACGCCAGGCCACACACATCGTTAGTTACTCGTCAGATGGTCCGGGAATTTGGTTGGGAGGTTCTTATGCATCCATCACATAGTTTGGACCAAGCACATAGAGCACCAAGTGATTACTACGCAGCCAAGGGCAAGGTTATGCATTAATCGCGCTTTCCCAAATCCAAGTTTATAAGAAATTCCATTCAACATTTTTTTATCCTCTGATTGACTATTGTCGTCTCTAAGGACAGGCGTTACCTACCTCGGGTATAAATTATAAGCCCTTATCATCCAGACAGGGATCTAAAATTTTTTGACTAACTTTGGGAACATTTCCGAAAACCTTTGACCCTACTTAGACCCTGCAGTTCCACATGTCCCACTGCCATAGGCATAAGGAGAAGTCCCTCGCGCGCAGTAAAAATGTACATAAAATGCAATTTGTGTCTTTCCCTGAGTTCAAGCTCAGTGAACCACTACGCCCCACCTAATAGAGGAATGTTCGCGGCTTTTCAAACAGAATGTCCCAGTGTACCTCTCCATATAAATTTGCTAATAGTTTGACTAACTCTTTCAAGACCAGCTTAAGTGGTTTGTCGCTAGGTGGTATATCTATGACATCATAACACAGCCATCAGCTACTATCGCATCTTCCCCGTATCAAATTTTAGATCATACCGCCGTTAAGTACATCGAAACCAACTATAGGTACTTGACGCAATTTCGCATAAAAAATCGCGCCACTTCGACTAGAACTCAAAGTACGTCATCAGTTCTGAAATACCTCGAGCAACATCTATGGACACAAAACATATATCGCGAAGCCAACACAACCTTCAGGAAGGGCTTTGAATTTGCCCAAGACTTGTGCACACTCTAATAACAGAACTCCCCCTTTCAAAATAAGAATACGACCGACTTAGTATGCAGTGAATTAGTCTACCCCCGTCCGCATATACCTCCTATTAATGGCCAAGTCCTGTCAGGTATCATTGAATGTCCGTCCCCAGAGAAATTAATTTGATTTATTTATAGAAACGCCAACTCACGCGCAACATCATTTCAAACAACGAGGGTGGATTGCACCCTTAAGGACGACGACAAATTGCCGACTCCCGATGCGACATCCCATTGAGGATTATGTAGTTGAAGTCACACTGTTCTAATCCCCATTTCCCGTATGCGATACCAATAATGCACCACATGGACTATCTGTCAATCCTTGATAGTTGCACTAATCAAAAAATCGCCCCTGCACCGCCACAAATCAAAGTCCTATGTTGTTGCCATATACCACATTCTTTTTATGATTTCATTCCTCAATTTGTTTAAGTGGATGCTAAGGTTGCTTTGATGCTGGTAAACGGTGTGGTGCGACTACATTTCAATTGCATTGCATACAGAAAACAGTGGCACCACCAGTGGGGTACAAGGATTCGATTTGTATCTTCATTTGCGTTGTCGTCGGTTCATCTGTTTGTTTCTCATACTCTCAGCACCTGGTGTGTGTGTGTCGGTTTGTTTTTTATCAAAGTGCAAAGAGAAATCGAATTCCATCTCGTGCTGCTGCCGATTTTGTTTGAATCGTGTTGCCTTGGGGTATTTGAAATTGCTTTGACCTGAGGGTAATTTCCAGCAATAGTTTACATTTCATCCGATGAAGCTGTGTTTATGGGTTTTCTTCTTCTTCTTCCTTGGCTGACTTGAAACGATTCAATCGGGATGGTGTGGTGCGGAATTAAGTTTGTCGCTCTTTGATGTTGATGGGATTTTACAACCGAGCAGAAGAGAGAGAGAGACATGATTCGATTGGAGACAGTTTAATGAATATTTGACTTGCTGTCGTCCTTACCGACAAAAGGGGGAGATTTTTTTCTTATGTCGATTTGTTATTTTGTCGCGTAATTGTCGAAAGATGGTCACTTGCTGTTTGGTAGGGCGAGTAAATGATATCCTCAACATCAGCAACAGGCAACTGTCACACCATTTGGGGCGTTTTTTAAAAGTGAACTCTGATCCTCCCCCGAGACACTCATAAACAAGCAGACAACATATGTTAACTGGGTTCCTTTTCGCAGGCCATTCGTACAGATGACAGCTTAAAAAGTTGCATAACACACACACACACCTGCACAGTCGTGTCGCAAGTGTGTAATAAATCTGTCGCCAGCATCCACACCTTGGCTGGGGCACAACAGAACGTATTACCACGCATTACACTATACCCCAGTGCAGCTCCTGTGTCTGTGCCGAAAAGAAAAGTGAAAGTCAAGGGTGCGACATGCGACACTCAGTTCTTGCAGGACTCATTTCGAATGCAAGAAGCGATCCGCTCGCAGACACATAATTTGTCATAAATAATATGACAGGGAATAAATTTTCGCCAGCTCATGGCAAAGTCATTGCTAAATTATCCGCACCTTCTCCTCGCCGCGATACAAAGCAGCAGATTGTTGCCACTCTATACACAGAGCAATACAGCAACCAAAATATATATATGAAGAAAAGGGATTTATCAACCCAGCATTAGAAATGCAGACCACGAAGCTAAGCGCAGGGGATAACTAACTGACTGAGGCACAGAAAGAATCCGCCAACATAATAAATATCAACAATTCCGAAAACGGGGTGACATATCCCGCACTAATTTGCATAATTAGGGATATTGGTGAACAGCGAGCGCACCACAGACGCGTTCGCCAATTCAATTCAACGCGCACGCACAATATCCAGGAAGCCCCAACCAACACCCCATTGTGTGTGACGTGACGGAAGTCCATAATGAGCCGGTTCTATTAAATTAGCAACGCGATATTAATTATGAATCCTAAGTGTCCGAAAGGCTGTTATTATTATTATTTTTTTTTTCTTTTTTATTATTATCCCCACTGAAGAGGTCATTAGGCTAAACACCCTCCGAACGGCAATCAGGCTGTAAATTACATTATTAGCACGGAATTTTGTAATTTTCAAATCCTGCTCTGTGTATGCAAAAGGACTGTGGGGTTGGGTAAAAAAAAAAATAAAAAATTGCATGTCTACACAGGATATCGAATGAAAGGGATCTATTTCCGTGGAATATTTATGAACGCGACGATAACATCATGGAACATTTCCGCTAGAATTACCAGAACGGAAGTGAAGAGGGCCGGTTTTTCCCGCACACACGGTCAGATGGGTGGATGATTAATGAGCGTGTCCTGTTTTACATTTATTTATTCTCATTCGTGCGATTTTTTCCATGCATTACACTGCATGTCCTGCATTCGGAAAATAAAACACAAAGCCAGTGTCCACTGTAGAGTGACTCAAATAAATTAAAGGATTTGAATGTGTGGTGTTTTTTTTTTTTTTTTGTGTGCAGTTAGTCATCCTGTTGTGGCCTACACACAGGGACTCGGGATGGTAGCGGATGCAAAAGAAATGCGGACAGATTAATGTTTTCAATGAAACGCCTTTAGTTGATGTGAATTTTTTTTCTGTTCATCAGCACCAAACCGCCCACCCTCGGATTGTTGTGTATATGTTTTGCCATCCTTTGGTTTTCGTGGATCCGTTAAAGAGGGCAGTGCATGACTGCATGTGCGCTTTGAAGGACGTAATAGGCTACTGACTGAGTTTATCCTCTTTTGGGAGGTTGATAGCGTATACGAATGACAACTGGGTGGGGGTCTATTTTGGGGGTGGAGTAGTTTCAATTGATGAATTGCAGCCTTTGAAATGATATCTGAGGAGGGTTTTTTTTTATACCCATGTGAATATTCAATAATGAGGATTAATTGGGATTTCTCTTAAGAGGAGGGTCCAACAAGGTGATTGATCTTCCTTAAGCGAACTTTTAGGTTTGGGTATGCTCTACGCTAATCCATTGGGTACTTTAAGGGTAGGAAGTTCGTAAAACGCACGTCAAACTAGTTCAAAAGTTGAGCAAATTTGTAAAGGCGACAGGAAGACAGGAGGTTCATTCAATGTTCCTCTAAACTTGGTTTTAGACTGTCACCTTCTCTCCCTCAAGCCCACGTTGACCTCGCTATAGTTATCACAAGCGGCGTAAATTGCTTCGGGCTCCGACTTATGCATAACTTTCAGGGCGCCAAGAGTTTTTCAAGGGAACACAAGATTTACCGACTATTGTTCAATAAACCAATTATGTGCAGGCTTGCCAAAAAGGACTTGAAACTACTCAAAGATCGCTATAATAAGGCTCTGCTTTGAAAATGTGGGCTAACGACATGCGTGGCTTCGTTGCGCTTTGCAACTATGTAAAAACACAGACCAACTAAAGGCATTGCTTCGAGGAGATCCACGGTTTAAAGTAGATTCGGCGTTATAGAAGGTAAACCAATAAAAAGCGTAGACCCTACGACTACAAATTAACGTGATTCTTTGGAAAGAGGAACTGGACAAATGCTTACCTAAATTTTACAAAGCCCTACGCCTATGTTGGTTCCTGAGTTGAAGAAAGAGGCCGTTGTTCCGTCGGACTTTCCTGGCCGGAAAAATGCGTCCCAAGTGTGGTTCCTCGGTGACAGAAAGTTGACAGATTAAAACCAATTTTCTGTAAGGCTCCACGACTACAACTAAGAGTGAATTTTTAGTAGCAAAGACCGGACCTTCGAAGCGTGTTAATCGGCGAGGCCCTGAGCCTATTTGTGGTTACAGAAAGTGGTCCGCAGGAAGCGTTTTTCCTTCGCCTAAGTTAAAGCTCAAAGGTTCGTGAGTTACCGTCGCCGCCGTTGCTCTTTTAAGCCTATTTTGTGTATCAAAATGCGGTCCAACGACAAGAGAAGTTCTTCCTAAGCCCACACGAATATACGACTTAAAATGATTCCTTCGTAGCAGAGTCCGAACACACGACATGCAATAGCTCCTAAGCCTAATTGTGGTTACTGGGTAACGAAAAGTGGACAACAGAAATCCGTAGTTTAGTGAGGCCCTTGCGGCTACAACTACGAGTGATACCTCCTCAATAATACAGTGCTTCTGCGTTGCCTCTTCGGCTAAGCATATGGTTTCTCAGTTACAGAAAGTGACCGTCATTCCATAAGTTCTTACTGCGTTTCAAATGACGGTCCAACGATAAGTTTTCGGGAAGACCCACAACTTAACAAAATGGGCTGCAACGATGGGAGTGCTTCCGCGAGGCACCTGCTGCTCTGTCAAGCCTACTTGGGAAGAAAAATTCGTCCCAAAAGACATTTTTATAAGGCCATAGGAAAGCACAAAGCGGAGCAACGAGGTTCTACGCCCAATTATGATAACAGGATGTAGAATAGGTTTTGCTTGGTTCTGTGGTTCTACTGAAAAGCAAGTGTGAATTGTACAAACGAATTAAAATATTTTTTTTTTCAAAGTGGGAGCACAGACGACCGTGAGTCTTTGATCTAATGATGAATACTGCAATTGGGGTCATTAAACGTTTCAGGATTTCAGATGTGAGGCCGCACAACGTACGAAAAATGTTTGTGCGGAACTGAGAAATATGAGCCAGAATCTTGGGACGTTGTTAATGCATTATAGGTTCGTCTTTCCCAATCGAATATAGAAAAAAAATATTTTACTCCCGACTGACTGTAGACATTAAAGCAAATTTTGCATCATTACTGTTTAAAGAGCTTCACCTGCCTGTAGTCTGTATGAATTCATAGTTGAACAAACTTTTGTAACCTCCGATGCAACCCCCTTCAAAACTTCCATTCTGCACTCACAATCCCTCCATTGTACTTGTCAAACTATTCCAACTATTGCCACAGAAACCCAACTGAACTCTTAGTTAACCAAAAACAAGACAATTAAAATGAACATTTACCAGCAATTTAATACGAGTTCTAATACAACACCTGACAAATACAAACCCTCCGCAGTCACACGTGAACTCCTGCTATCGATTTTGTCTCATTGCAAATCCTGTATACGCAAATTCCCTTCAATACCATGCACATGTGTGGTTTAACTGATTTGCATCTTTTACCCAGTGAAACAAAAAACAAAAACCAACTATGTATAAGGTGTGTCCACAATGTCCTTGTGGTGCAGACAAGAACAGATTAGATTCAGCAGGTGTCACCGAGTGTGCTATTATACTGCTGATATCGTGCTCTTCGTGTATGTATGCTATGTGTGTTCTTACCTGAGACACATGGCCGGCAACAGTCAACAAAAATTTCCCTCATCCATGATGATATGCAAATGAAAAGTTATTGAATTTCAAATATCCATTCCAGGAATTTCAGTATAAGGCTGGTGCTGAAACCTTGTCAATCCAGCTGGACTCAATGTTCGGTTTTCGATATTTTCTAGTCAACGAATAATTGGAATTAAATGTAGCGTCTGCCATTGAATGCAAGAAAAGGAGTCTGGTAGGGTTTGTTGGTTGGGCTTGATTAACAAATGGTCAGTGTATTTGTGTTCAAAAAAATATTGTCTTCAGACTAAATTTTTCAAAAAAATCTATGGAACATATTTTCACTTAAAGCGACAAACTACAAAATCCTCGAGAGGCTTTGTTAACGCGTTTCAAATAATTTCCACGTAAAATGAGTTACTTTCGAAGCTACTTTTCAATACTGACTAAGCCGATGTCGATTAGAAAGATGGTTGGGAGTATTTTACGCAGAGTTAAAACATAATTTTTAGAAATTGAGAATACACATAGGACCCAACTGATTGTTGCCAATGTAGCTTTATATATCATTGTACTCCTAGGAGTATTCAAAACTTCTATTATTCTTTTTTTGTAAGGCAACAACATGGGCACCATCGCATGTTTCTTGTTGCATTTGTAATTATTAAAGTTGAGACTGTGATAAGTTTTGAGAGCAGTGGTACGCTACTTGTAGCCAATAGACTGGCTGCAGTTTCATTTGTGGTATAGAAGAAAGGTTGTAGTTTCAGTTGTAGTTGTCGGCATTAGTCCAGTTGTGTTTTAAGGAATAGTCATATGTCATAATATCTCCTATTTTAGTGTAGTGATTGTGTAGTTGTAGCTGTAGATGCGGAAATGTAGTTTTAGTCTTACAAATAGTCGTAATTGGGATTGTAGGTTATACTTGTAGCTTAATAAGTGGTTGCAGCACAGTTCTATGTATGAACAGTCATAGATGCATTTGTAGCTTTAAAAATTATAATTGCTTTAGTTATAGCCACAGCTGAATGTGTAGTTCCAGTTTCTGTTGTAGTTCGAAGAATAGTTTGAGTTTCAGTTGCAGTTCCAGTTGCAGTTGTCGGATTGCTTTAATTTTGTAAGACTTTCAGTTGTAGTCATGATTTCAGTTTTTTTAGGAGTGGTCATAAAATAGTCTGACAAAAAATTTTTCTTGAATTGTAAATAGTAACTGTTGGACGGGTTGTCCTGGTTGCAGTTGTAGTTGTAAGTATAATTGTAGTTCACGATGTAGTTGAAGATGTAGTTGCAGTCAAACCAAATTTCGCCGCATCACCTGCTTCAGCGTTTCGATTGACTGATTTCGTTTGTTTGGGTTATACACGTAGCTACATAAGTAACTGAAAGACAATTGTAGGAATAGTCTAATCATTGATGTAATTGTAGTTAAATTTGTTGAAATACAAGCAATTGCAATTAAGATATTGTTGCAGTATCATCTGTTTTAATTTAAGGGTATTTGTAGTGTCAGTTGTTGATAAAGGGATATATGCATTTGTAGCCCCGATTTTAGTTTCAAATTAAAGCTACATTAGTAGTTGCAGCCTCTTTTAGGAATACCCAAACACAGTGAATACTTGTAGCGTCAGTTGTTGGATGCGTTGATTTAGTTTAAGTTGTAATTTGATTGCATCCAGTTGTAGTTAAATTAATAGTTTTACTTTAAGCTCATTTTCAACTTGAAAATATTTATACAATTTAGTTTTAGTTGTAGCTAGAACCTTAGTTGTAGCTAAAGCTACAGTTGTAATTATCTTTATACAGCAAAAGTCGTATGAATAGTCGTTTGTAGCTTTAGAAATATTGTAGCCTTCAGTTGTAGCCAGAGTTCGTTATGTAGTTTTAGATAGATAAATAGTCGCAGCTTCAGTTGTAGTTTAGTTGAAGTTGTGAGATTTTGGTTGTAGTTGAGGAATTAGTTGTATTTTGGTAAGTGAAGTTTAAGGAATTGGTGCAGTTTCTATTTCAGTTGTAGTTATTGTTATACGGAGAGATGTAGTTTCGTTTGCAGTTATACTAGCAGTTGAAAAATTAGCTTGTAGTTACAGTTCTAGTTGCATTGGAAAAAATTTAGCTGAAGATGTTTTAATTACATGAGAAGGTTTGTTGTAAATAAGAAAAGCAGTTTTGTAGTAATTGGTACTTGGCGGGTAATATAAGTTCTATTTGTGGTTGCAGTTGTAAAAGCATTTGTAGTTTCAGGTAAGGTTTTTGAATTGTAAAGGGAATAACTTTAATGTCTTAAGTGAAATACATCAAATTCAAGGCGCCCAATCAACAATAGGTAGTGAAAGCAAAGCATCTTTACTTCCACCGACATCTGCAGGTCGAATGTCAAACCGCTGCAGGCAACATTCTGTCAACAAGAAGTCGGCCCTCTCCCGAGCATAATCATGAAAAGCTTTAAATACATCTGACACTTTTGAATGTTGGCGAATTCGCCACTCAAAACCATTCCCAACCAACGAGCAACGAGAATGTAAAAGAAAATCACTTGACAATCGCTTAAAAAGTCAGGTTGGAAATATTGCATCCTGAACCTGTGTGCGGACGGACAAACAAAGATTATAAGCGGTTGTGGGTATCATGGATTTTTATATTTTCCAAATAAAAGTCACAAGCAGACGTTTCCCATAAATCATTGTCCGTGCCGGTGTATGTCTAAGTTGGCTGTCTTCATCTGTCCCTCGGCCGCCCTTGACCGGATATTGTTCACGTCCTCGAAGAAACAACATTCTTCCAATCTCTGACAGGACAAAGGCACCAAACAGAAATACAACCCAGCACACACGTATATATAGAAATGTTCGACGTCCACTTTGCCGCAACAAAAACGGTTCAATAGGAAAACAAGATTTGTGGGTGTTTATTGTTGTACAAATAATTGCGGCAAAACTGTCAAGTTCTGTGTGTGCAGAGCCGTCTGGATTTCCCTTACCAAAACCACTTCCATTGAGCGATAGAAAGGAGGCAGATAGAAAGTAATGATTGCTTTGGTTTTGTCAGCAAAACCAAAGAAAAGAAACAACTGATGGAGGGTGACATGAATTGCATGTGGAAGCTCTCGAGGATGGGGCTGGGCAGATGAGCGGACCGACCATCAAAAGGACGACACTGAATTGAAGCGCGTTGCGATTTATCATTCTATATGACGGCCAGCATATTGGAGGATGTTCTTGTATACAGCTTGCTTAGCCGTTCTTTTGTTTGGCTGTGCTGTGCGGTGGTGCTCGGACAGCAAATCTATTTTTCATTGTATTGTCAATTTGTTGGGAAATGAAAAGGTTTTCATTTAATTTGTTAAGGGAATCCTTTTGGGGTGAGCTTGAGCAGCGATAGATAACATAATCAGTTGGGGAAAACATTTTTTTGTCCTCCGATGCCGGATCAAATTGTAATTCGATGGCGAGTATTTTTCTTTAGATTTCAGTGCTGAGTGTGGGTTTTAGGAGGACTTTTTCAAAGCAAAGGAGAGCTCGTACCATATAATCCTGTTGGGCTGAATTTTTGTTTGAGTTCTAGCCGAATGGAGTGAGTACTCAGGAGGATCCTGTATAAATGTGGCCCAATGAAGAATTAAAGTTTCGAAAGGAACTAGTAGCGCGAAAGAAAATGGATGGTATGTGAGGTAAAACAGAAGAAAACCGGACCTACATTGAAAGACTTCCAAAAGAATTACTCCCCGCTTGGTAAGGTCCGCGTATCAAGAAGACTAAGCAGGCAAAACTTTGACCTTAACCGAGTGCGATTTAAAAAAAAAAATTGGTTAAAATTAACTTAGTTTCTGTAGAAAATAAACGAGTATTTGTTGTTAAAAACCGCCGAGTTAAAAAGGTTAAAAGCATACTGTTAAAAATAACACTCTTTATCAGTTCTTATCAACCAAGTTAGTAGATTAATATCAACCAAACAGTTTTATTTTGGTTTTTGTTAAAATCTTATAAGTAAATTGGTTGAAAACAACATTGCCAATTTGAAGTTTTAACACAACGATTGGTTATTAATAACCGTTCTTTTTTTATTAGTTTTTGACCCACTCAATGTTTGCTAAAATCTAACAACCTCTCTGTTAAAAACAACCAATAAATCTTGCTTAAATAGAACAAATCATTGGGGTGTTTTTAACCACTTTACCTCTGAAAATTTAACTCATTCAGTGTTTGTGAAAATCTAACAATCTCTCTGTTGAAAACAACCAATACGTTATGTTTAAATATAACAAATCACTGGGTTGCTTTCAACCGAAAGTTGATTGATTTTAAATAAGTTTATTTTCTGCGTGAAGGTAGAGGTGATTTTAAAGTTTGTGAGGCAAACGGTGCTGGGAAAAATATAACAAATCGGAAAAAACTGAGACAGTGCTCGTCATGTGATCGCCGAGTTCATGTTGGTGCCTTACTTTTCGCATTAGTTTCCTAACTAAAAGTTGTTGGCAGTGTTTCGATGAAATGGCGATGATGTATGTATGTGACCAAAAATAAAATCTGCGCTCTCTCAGAAAACCCTTAACTCCACTAAAAACCCCCGACATTTGTCAAATGTAGCAAAATCCTGCAAAACACCATGCCAATCGTGTTGAGTATTAGCGCCCCCCCAATTTGACCCCACTCTAATGTCCTGGTCCACCGCAAAGAAATTATTTACATCAGCATAATGTCATCCAGTGTGCGGTTCGAAATCATACACCCTTTATATGCAGCGCTGTTGTGTGGTCAATATGACATATATGACATTCGCATTCATTTCGTGCAACGTATATTCCAAGCGTCATTTCATTTGACTTGACCAACGGGCTATTTTATGTAGCCATGTCAAAGTACCTATCTAAACAGTTTTCGGCCGCTTGCTGACCATTTGCACTTATCCGTAATGAACTACTTCCACCGCGCTTCCGCCGACGAGGGCGTCAGTTTTCACGAATCATTTGTTTTTGACACACGTAGGCACAACATCCATCAGAGTTCAGTCAGCGTGCGGGTGCGTTTTACATTTCATTAGGCATTCGCGTCAACATTACAAGCGCGTGAGAAGCAATCGAAACCGAGAGATCCATACATATTTCCACACACAGCCGCAACCATCATCAACCTATACTCGTAGCTGTATATAGGACAATATTGGCGGATTATTTTCACGTAACTAGCAGTCTTGTATACAGTTATCCTGGGAGGTCGAAAATAAAAATAAAACTATCACCCGTCACCCGTAGCAGGGGGAAATTACAATACAATAACGCCGATGACCGATGACGAGCGTGTTTTATGCCGCCACTGCGGTCGTTGACTAAAAATGCATTTTGCATCCCATATACGCACACACACACAGAGCGACATACGCTTTTTAGCGCTTTTTCAGTCCATTAAGTCCAGCTGTGTTCTGCCAGGGATGTGATATGTGGTGAAGCGTGGGCGACGCGAGAACAAAGCAACAGAAATGGGCCCAGGCAAGAGATTGCAAACCACACGCGGACAGTGAAAACAATAGCTGGCTGTAACGCCCTGTCGACACATATAAATACAATCGGTTGGGCAGTGTGAAGTTGGCTGTATGGGGGCCAGCCTCTATAACAGAAAACAACATATATGCCTGCCAGTGGAAACCTGTGATCATTGTAAATTAAAATACCCGCCAACACTTTTTGTTTGCTCGATGCAGCTGGAGATGAATGGAGCGGGCGGCCGTTGAAGGATATTGTTCGACTAACCCATATAACACCTTCGTCGGTCAGTATTGTTGGTCGGGGCCAAGTCAAATATTGCAAAACACCTGCTTGTTTGCGCACAGAGGGAATCGGCTGTCATTAGGGGGAGCTTTTCTTTTTTAGGAAGAGGGTTGGTTGGCTCATAGTTCGGATTTTAAGACCGCCTTCGGTCTTTTGACGCATGATTTGATGGAGGGTTGTCGATAAAATATTGGGAGTGTCCCTCTACCGGAAGAAACAACCCTACAAACTGCCTAAGCTTGATGGAAGGGAGACTCTTTTTGTCGATAATTCAAAATATCTTTGCACGTTACTAGGCAAAAGGAAGATCTAAAGTCTCATATCGAGTGAAAGGCCGAGGTTCGCCCCGACCTGTAGCGCCACCTACATAAGTACTAAATCGACTGAATTAGTTCAGACAAGAACCACTGCTTCTTAGCAGCAATCAAAATCCTATTTTCCATCAAATGAAACACTCATTCTTTTCCCTTCTCTCTGTTCTGTTAGACGACATTCTCGCAGTAGACTGTCCACTGACAAATATTTCTGAAATTCACTGGCAAGCTCAAATTCATACAAGAACAATCGTACTCCATAGTTTGGCCAACAACCATTATAGCGAATCTTTGCCTTCTTCTTGGCAATTATTGCTGACATGTTCTAGTCAGAGTATGAAATAAAAACCCTCCCCCGGGGGTTAAAGGTCACCCCAGTTGGAATTTCACCAAATCGGCTTGTGACACAAATTCAACGAGAAAAGAAAAACCTACTCCCACTTTCATGGCCATTTTATTATTATTTTTTCATTTCCTATACCATCGGTGTGTTCGTGGGTAAAACATGGAAATCCCCTGGAACACACAGAATCAATTTAATTCTTCAGCATGAGTGGATTTCGCCTCGCTTCATATGCACACACAGAGACCCATCATCTTCCACAAAAGTGGCACGCATGATCGGGCCGTAGTAATTGATGAAGAGCAGCAGCCGCACTATACAGTGGGGCGTTGTATCTCCACCCACCCGGGGGTCACAGGGAATAAGGATATTATCTCTTAGCGAAAGTGAAGCGAAGACTAAAGTAACATGATCCCCGCTTCATCATATTTCTGTGTTCCGTTCGAGCCCGCCTAATGCTTTCTCGTGCGTAATATCGTACAAACCAGGGAGCTGTTTACTCCCGCCAACGAAAGACATCTCTGGAGCCCGAAATCAGTGAGCGTAAGATTAAACCCTTCAGACAAATAAGAAAAATGATAACCGAAAAAGGGTTGGCACACATATACTCGTCCCATATGCACAACATGTGTGCGGGGGTGAAGCATCAAAAGGACGACGGTTTATTATGTTACGATAATGCTCGTGTTTCTTGTCTTTTCTGTTTTTGTTTTCCCGTTCACCGTCTGCACCCTGCGCCATATAGCCATCATCAGCGAGAAGCCCCAAAGCGTGCAAGAAAAGGATTTCGTATCAATTTTGATTTCGTGCAAGGATTGAATCGGCAAACAGATGTGAGTTGTAAGACAACTAAAGTGATTCCTCTTGTTCGGTTGTTTTTGCACTTAAACGGTGAATGATCGGGATTGTGTGGGGCAACGATTACGGGACGATTTTAATAAAATTTGAACGGTTCACTTCATTTGGAACGGGGGGTAAATTGTGATAGGCATGATTATGGTTATTTTGTTGCTTGTATGATGTGTTAAGAAATGTCTGTCTGTGTATGATGTGTTCGTGTTGTGTGTGGATGAGGGGTGAATTGCCTAATGGGTGTGAATGTGGGACACTGAAACAAGTGGACTGTGAATAGTATTCGAATTCATGTGATCTATCAGAGCGGAGTGTCTCAAAATGATTGGTGAAACGACCTCTAAACGTCGAGGATATCAGTTTGGAGTGCGGAGACGTTGTTTTTTCTTAATCCCGACGGGATTATGTCTTTTATGCCTTAGAGAACTGCCCATACTACTGAAGCTGTCTCTTACGGGGGTTTTCAACAACAAGATCATGGCGAGATTGCAGGTTATGTTCGCAGGATGGCAAAGTAAATGGAAACTTCTGGGCAACACAGGGTCACACAATTTTAGCTGAAAACATTCGAAAGACTGATCGGCATGTCAAAAAGGGAGAAGTGTAAAAAATTTTTTTTTTCCAAAAGGAAAATCAATCAAAAATAAGACGAATATTGACAGTACCCTGAAGTTGATCACATTCAAAAATTTATTTGCGGGTGACTCCAACAGAGAAAAAGGGGGGAGAATGAACACCAAAACTTTATTTGATCGGAGCAGTCGGGTGCGTTTGTTAAGGGGAGCGGCAAAGCTATGTAACTTCCTAATGCACCTTAAAATGAGATGGCAATGGCAGTTTAATAACCATAAATACGTCTTTTGCAACCCAAAGCTGATTCCAAGGAATATATACGGACATTACTGCAACATGTAGCAGCTGACGTCGTGCGTCACAAATCCAATTGCGTCGTTACAGTGCAGTCACTTTCATTCAAGTGAAAAAAAACTCTTTGCACAACTGTTGCTCATTTCAAATTTGACACAGCTCAACTTTGGGATATAAAAGTGACATTATGACCGCAAATGGCATAAGTAGTTATTGATTCAACTTTTCAACTATTGGCCGGGAGTAAAAATTCCAAAAAGTTACCTCTTAATAAGTTCTCTTTGGCAGCTTCTGTGGCATTTGTTGCAGCGCTGCTGATGCTGTTGGTGATTGTGTGGATGATACTGATCCAAAACTATCAGTAACATAATGTCCAGAACCGAAAGCCAACACCAACACCAACAACGACGACAACAACGCCAACAACAACAACAACGACAACAACAACAACGACAGCAACAACAACAACAAAAACAACAGCAACAACACTGACAACAAGAAGATCAACAACAACAACAATAACAAGAGCAAGGCAAACGCCCGTAAAGAAAATCACAAGGAAGCAAGGTTAAATTTTACGCAAGCGCAGAAGCTACAAATTCAGAGCTTGCAAAATAACATTTTTAGTAGTTTAGGAAAGTAGTTTTTAGTAATGTATATCATTGAGCCAAAGGCTGCCGTCTAGGGTAAGTTGGGACACTTTGCGATGGCATGGGTCTAGATCAGATTTATATCGCAAGATCATGCCACTCACCCACAAGACAACTAAACTTCAGGACAACTTATTTCTCGGAAGGTGTATCTTCCAAAATATGCTGGGTGGGTTGCTCGTGTTACTTGCAACAAAGGTTTTAGACTCTTTTTTTGAAGATTGAATGCGTGGTTGCCCAAACTTCTGTTGGATCGTACAAGAGTTGGTACTTCAAGTTAGTTAAGATAGTTTTTTACTTGTTTGTGGCCGAAAGTTTTGGCGAGATGTTCCTCTAGTACTTGCGTATGTCTATTCGCTCTACCTGTCCTAGCTACCAGCTTGCATAGTTGGTCTCTTGTACACCCTACAGTGCTATTTTTCGTACAGTTCTACAAAAGAAGAAATATTCCACGATAACATAGGGGCTACTGATTTTTATCGGCAACATGTAAGGAAAATGCGACAGCTTAGAGAAAAATACCGTAAATTGGTTCAAACTTCAGCTAATTCACAGATGACATCAAATCATCCAAAGTGGCAACCTACTTCCGATGGAGCGTACAACTTTTGACTAGATGGCGCTTTGTCGTTAACGTTACTATGGAAATTTGCATTGGGCTGTAAAAAAGTAGAACTTCTACTGATTTTGAAGTTGCCTACTGCGAACTGAAGCTCGTAAGCGTTGTTCTTTTCTCGTTTAGAGCTCTAGCTAACCGATCCATCCGAGTGTCCTGAACTGAGCGTATAATTTGATTTGATTTAAATTTGAGACACATTTGGGGAATGGCTTATATGGAAGCAATATCTAAGTTCAGATGTAGTCTAGGAGAAAGATGAGTCATATAGAAAGAGAGAGAGAGAAGGAGTTGCGTCGAACTGAATTACTTCTTTGATCTTAGGTGGCTTAACTTTGTGGATAAGCGATCCAGCCGTTTTTATCCTTTAGAACTAATAATACTGCACAGGCGTATAAAATTTCAAAGTAACCAAACATATGCTAAACCTGCCCATAGAAAGCCGCGCTTAAGTTGAACCAGTCGTTCTCGAGTTATCAGCGGTCCAACAGACAGATACAAAATACGTTGAGCTTTATAGTTCGTGCCGATAGTGACGGGCGTTAGTTCCAAATCAGTTCCTACCATCGATTGCCAATTTGCTCTTTTTTTAATTTCGAATGTAGACACGCAAATCCTTTTTCCGTGTCACAAAAAAATGTCGACTTCATCACTCAATTACATGTGGGTGAATTCGAACCACCCCTCACCTAGTCACTGTCCCAGACTCATCTGCCATTCGGGTCTTAGGTTATTGATTACCCAAAGAAATACCTTCCACCCAGGTTATGCTTCAAAGATCAAGCCTATCAATCTAAACCTCCTACTCGCCGCCATCGCACACTCGCATTGAATGTAAATCAACGCAAAAAACTGTTACAAAGTCTTTCCCAATTTATACCTTCCATCAAAGCGAAAAGCAACCCCATCCACCCTCCCTCGAATGTGTAACATTCTCTGACCCAATGTCCACCTTTCAAACCTTCATCAATTTTTCGGACCAAAATGTGGAACCAAAAGAGGAGAAAGGAAAGAGAAACCCCTACAACCTGCCATGAACTTTTCCAATTTAACAAACCCCATTGCTGTTGGATTTGAGCGAACTTGTACAAAGTTTTTCCCTTCACACCCCATTGACACCGTAACCCTCACAAATTAATTTTCTTTGAAGTTTTCCTCTTGCAAGAGAGAGCGAAGGGAAACTTTTCTGTGCTAATGGCTCTCTTAGCATTCAAATCGAAGAAGGAGTAAACCAGCAGCAAAAAAAATGCTGCCATTCTGTGGGAAGTGGAAAGTTATAAATAACAGCCAGGGCAACGCGGGGGACCTATGTCTTTCACATCACACAAAGGTTGCGTCAAAATCATGCCAATTTTGTCAAAAGTTGCATGACATTTGGACACGTTTCTCATTTGGCTGTGACATATGTCAAATACATCAACCGTATATAATATGGCCTCTGATTGCCATTCCTACCTGGAGGACGGTAATTAAAATTTAACCAACACTCTTTGTTGATGTTCGCCTCGGTGTTGTTTGATTGGAAATAAATCATACAATGACAGCTAGTTCTTTGGGCAGTGGTTGAATGCACCAAGGATAATATTATAAATAAGGACAACAAATGTGTCGCACACAAGTTTCTTGCCCCAGAAATGTTTTAGTTGGAAAACAGTTTCGAAGAGGAACGAACAACTTTTTAACTGAAATATTGATATACGATGCAGCAGCAGCAGTAGCAGGCTCTATTCAAAAGTCACAACCGCGCGAGTAAGCACAGCTAGAGCGAGCGCACGCTGTTTAACTTTGCGACGACTTATGAGTTGTCGAGTCGGGATGAGTTTCTCTGTGTGCAGCATGTGCTTGGGGCGGTGAGGAATTGCTTTCTGTTGTTTATTTAGCTGAAGGATATGCAGATCCTAGACTTGAGTCTTATTGTGGATTAAAGTCGAAAAGTTTCCAAAAACAGACAGAAATTCAAAGAGAAAGAGAAAGAGAGAGAGAGTATAACCAACAAAAGTTGCGTGCCATTCTGTATCTGTATGTGAGACTGGCTGCTGTTTTGTTTTCCAATGTTTTGGAATAATTTATTTCACTTAGGAGAATTGAAAGCGGATTACATTTCTTTGCGCAAATCGGTTTAACGTTTCGTACAAGCTTAGGAGTTGTGTGAAGTTGCTGTTTGTTCTCTCTCTCTCAGAGGGAGTTTGATCGAAATCAATCAAGGGTTAAGGATAACATGGAACTTTACCATCAGCGTATGGTAATTTGGAGGGTTTGCTTTTATTTTTAAAAGGAAATAGCTCGGCTTATAAAAATATTTGGGACTGGATGGCGGAGGGTAACTCAGTTTAGAGTTTGATTTGACAGTCTGACATGTTTGGGGAGTGATTTTATAAAAATACATTTTGAGGCGTTTTTACGGGTAAATCCTATGCAGCGAGACTCAGTTTTAAGGGCCGAAGACGAAGGGTACCCCGAGAACGCGTTTAATTCTTGAAAGGGTTTTCCGGTGCGTTTTTTAGAGGTCTTTTGAAGCAATTTTAGACGAGTTTTGACGCGTTTTTCGATATACTTTTGGTGCGTTTTCTGATGAGCTTTTAGATCGTTTTTAACACGTTTCTTTAAACATTTGTGGAGCGTTTTTGACGGCCTTTTGAATGCGTTTTTGACGGGTTTCTTACAGGTTTTCTAATACGTTCTTTGATGTATTTCTGGCCGCGTTTGTAGACCCTTTTCAACATGTTTTCTGACCCGTTTTTTTCCAACTATTTGTGGAGCTTTTTTGACTCGTTTTTCGACAAATTTTTACGAATTTTTACCGCGTTTTTGGGCGTTTTTTAAGGGACGTCGTACTAAATTAGTGTCTTTATTTGCCTTCAGTATAACAGTGCTTTACGCATAATTTTGAGCCTCAATATTACTGGCATTGATCCGAAGGCTTTTTCTTAATCTTCCCATCCCTCGGCTGTTCATCGAGTTCTAATCTCTATCCACTTCAATAGCCATTCACAATAAAAAGCGTGTAAAGAAAAATCGCCCATAAAGTTCGTGTTTGTGTCGTCCATTTAGAATTGTTTTGAAAAGCCCGCTGATTAAGCGAAATTCAAAGTTAAAGAAAACTTTATTATATCTTTCCTTAGAAAATCGCTTTTGGCCGACTCACATCTTTTCTATGCGATAAAACGTGACAGACAAACACCAAGTCCGAGAACGTCCCTCAGGCGGCGTAACTCATGATATGCTTGCTCCTGTTGACATAAAAACTGAGTTTGTCCACTCACTCTCCATAGTTGCTGCGTACCGGGAATGATAAAGCGATGACGAGGAGGGTAGGGACCTTCCCAAGGGCAAAGGATGAGAGAAATCAAATTACAACATGACAGACCGTTGCCTACTTTGTAAAATACACCATCAACATTCCAGAAAGAGAAAGAAACGGGAGGGTTGAGGGGGCTGCTGATGGTCAAGGCTGGAGACGGCACGTTTTTTTTTTTTTTATTGTGGCTTTTTAAATTTAGGTCATGTAGCACGTGACTGTCCCGATTGATGGGAATGCAGACAAATTCTTGACTGTACAGGCAATTTAGATGCCTGACCTGTGATTGATTTACGTAGGGAAAAATTAGGGAATTTCTACCTATTCCCATAAAAACAAAAATGGGAGGTGTTGACTGATGAAAGTGAAGGTAGTGCTTGTCAGTAGACCATCGATTTGTGGTTAAGTGAAGAGCGGGTATTGAAATTGTATTTGCACTTCCTGAATGATGTCGTCCAATTGATTTTGAAAAGGATTTGTCAATAGGGTGAGATGGTGTCAACATATTCAGTGTAGTTTGCAAATTCCTCAAAGTAACGAAATATAAAAACAGCAACTAATTGACCAAATCGACTTGATGCACCTACCCAACTGACACAAGATCCTATTTCCAACAGAATTTTGGCTTTCGAACTCTGAATTTTCAATTTCAAAGAATGAGTGACCCCCTTTAGAGAAATACCCACTACCCAGGAGATATTTCGAGTCTACTTTGCCGCTGGTTGCGAGGAACTAAGCGTAGGGTATAAATAACTACCAATCTTAAATCTTAGAAATGAAATGAAGCATCGACTTACCAACAAATCGTGTTTGAACTCGTTTCAAATTGAATAGAAACACTAACGGGAGCTCCAATCAGAAAAATTCTTGTTCTAAGGAATAACGACACAAATACACAACACATTTTCCAATTGGCAAAAAACACTCATCTCCCGCACAGATTACAACACAATGTATTTAAAATCAAACTCACAACTATACAGTTCATTATTACAACAAATTCCGAAAGGGAAATATCAAATATTAACTCTAAACTTTCTTATTTCAATGGAGCCGATCGCGAAAAACGAGTCAGATAATGCACCGCACCGCACTTGCACTGACTTTGACTTGCAATTGCCACTGCCATTAAAATTTGTGGATCGTGTCTCGTGTGGAACTTGTCACAATGCATGTACGTAACGTACTACAGTGCAGTCACACCTCGCAGTGTGCTAAATGCACGGCGTTTACAAATAATATGAACTCAGAAAACTTTATTTGTTTAAGCTTTTTCTTGAATGAAATACTGATCTAAGGCTAGGATTTTGGAAGAAGTGTTTTTTTTTCAAATCATTTGCCAGTTGACATTTTATTGGAAGTAGGTATATAAATTTTGATTTTACATAATTTTGAGTATACTACTTTCTGTCGTTAGAATTAATTGCAGTAGTTGGTCTTATACTGAATATTAGTATAACCAATATGAATTTATTTATTATTGAACTTGATAAGTGTTTTGACGCGTAATTTTGACTGTGAAACGTTGAGAGGAAATAAATCGCTTAAATCGCTTTGTTTTGAAAGCCTCGTGGAAATAATCGCATTTAAAAA
Source organism: Cheilosia impressa (assembly GCA_948293265.1). Lineage (NCBI taxonomy): Eukaryota > Metazoa > Arthropoda > Insecta > Diptera > Syrphidae > Cheilosia > Cheilosia impressa. Next base: position 46,572,382 of record OX411884.1, on the reverse strand, counting down.
TATATTGATCAACTGATGTTGCTAGGAACTTATTCCCTTGTTCAAAATTAATGTAAGGAGTTTATAGTTCGAGCAGGTAAACATTAATAAAAATAATTTTTGCAACAAAATACTGGGGCTAGGTACAGTCAAATTTTCGTACGAATATTGCGAATGATCCCACATTTTCGGAAGAATGTAAAAGAGTAATTCGCGAAGCCCATCCTTTCATAGATGGGCTAACTTTTTGGTTCAAACGTCAAATAAACTTCTGGGATAGTAAAGCCGATTTATAATGCCCAGTAGTGTAGAGTGGTGTTCTCTTCAAATATCGTTAAAAAGCGCACAATTCCCATTATTTTAACTTCTCAGCTTTTACCAAATACATTTGATAAACATCATTTTTCATTTCTAAAATGTTTTTATCCTGTTTTTTGCAATTTACTATAAACTTTTCAATATTTTTTTTAATATAATTATGCTGCAGCCATATAAAATCTGTTTCGTTTTTCTAAAAGTTTTTTAGCTGTCACTTGGTTTTTATTTCTACTTATTTGACATTGACGTTGTCGCAAACTACCCTACTGGGAAAGAGATGAACGAAGCAAGATGAACAAATTGTTTTAGCACTGTTGCTTACGCTCGATACAAATTAGTTATATTTCTTTATTTACGTCATCCAATATAGTTGCATAGAAAACTTCATAAAACAAATAAAACTTGTACGTTAATACTAGGTAACAATTTGATTACATTTACACTGGTCGTGGTCCACTGATTAAAAATAAACCAAACAGACTTTTTTGAAGGAAGAGAACATCAATAATTGTTGAGTCATTTCTGCTCGAAGGCTTTCGCTACTGCTGTATGGCTATAAACGAATTTCTTTCCATAATATTATTAGTTACGACACTTGAGCCATTTGATGTATTAAATACTTAGTTGATGTTGTCAGCGGCGGCTAATTTTTTTGTCATAGCTAATTTAAAAGCGAACTCAGCCTGATCCGAAAACCAGATTCAAATATGTATTATTTTCTCAAGTTAATTTAATGTCAAAAATAACAATTTCTAATCTTCTTTTCATGTAAATTGTTTACATTTTAGTTTTAAGTTAAATTAATAAAGAAGAAGAAGCTGCGACTTAAAATAAAGTATAAGTCAATAGCAAATAGTGTCGTGGATGTTCTAAAGATAACTACAGATACGTTAAACGGAAATAAAGACAAGCTCCTGCTACCAACATTTCTTCATTGTTAAGAGGTAATTAGTGTCAATAAATTAAACAACAATTAGTTATACGAACGAAATAAATATTTGCTCGTACATCACTTTCGGAAGCCATTTTGTTTAGTTTTATAAGCGAAATTTCCCATAACATAAACAAGATGGCCGACCAAAATACTGTCCCTGTCAGTTACACGGCTATATAGTTTTGTTCATCTTTAATCTTCCGTGTTAGGAATGTGTGATGGTGCATTTATGCTTCTTCAAAGTCCAATAAAAAATCATCTATTCATCTATAGGTACTCTTAACCAGATACAATACTAGTATGGTTTGTCTATGCTCTTAACTACCGCTGATTATTTTTTTTCTTCTCAACGTTGCAGTGTTTATAAAGCGAACTTGTACCAAGGTGGTGGGCACACTGCAGAAGCTATTAACTTAAGCTTCACCGGAGCAGTGTAGCATTGTTCGTACTCTGCTACAAAACCAAATACACAATATTCAGTCATAAGGTCAAAAACTTTGGCCAATCCTAACGACAGCTAATTTACAAGAGGTATGGTATGCTACCGATCATTTAAAAACGGACATTCAGTGATTTCTAACACTTAATGTCCACTCTTAATAGGTATTTTTATAAAGTTAAAAACAAAAAAAAAACACCGAGTCTATATGGAAACGAATTCAACAAACTGCATTGAAGTACATGCATTGTGACCACCCCCTTATTAAGTTCCACACAATCCACAAATGTCTATGGCAGTGCAAGGTGCAACTGCAGTATTTAAATCGTTTTGTTCGGTTTCGCGATCGGCTCCATCAAAACAATAAGTTTAAAGTTAATATTTTGTGTATTTAATTCGGGCTTTGTTATATTATTGCTCTGTACAGTTGTGAACTTGTTTTGAAATGTGTTTGAGTAGTTAATCTGTGCGGGAGATGAGTGTTTTTTGCCAATTAGTAAATTAGTATATTTGTGTCGATATAATTATCTTTCGGCAAGCTTTTTTTCTGATTGGAGCTGCCGTTAGTGTTTTTATGCGAATTAAAAGAAGTCCAATCACGATTTGTTGGTAAGTTTTTTTTTGTTTAGATTTAAGTTTGGTATAGTTTTAAATATTGATCCTGAATTTAGTTCCTTACGACACAATCCAAAGGCCTCCAGAGGCAAGGCTTAATGTTACTCACATCACACGTCTAGATAAAAAATAAAAATAAAAACAAATCTGAGTTCGAAAGTAAATTCTGTTCGAAATAGGATCTTGCGTCAGTTGAGTGCATTGAGCCTATTTTATCAATCAGTTCTTGTTTTATTGTTTTAATTTTTCGTTAACTTGATGTCACTGTGCCCTCGTTTATGATTATATTTCCAAATACTTCTCTAATTTGCAAGTTGGTGATTTTGACTGGGCACTCATTCCGTTACTTTTCAGACGATTGTCGTCGAAACGAAAGACATCCAAAACTAGCAACTTAGTGCTAAAATTACAAGTTTGAGAGCTTAATCCAGTTAATTTTACACAAATATAATGAAAGCTGACGTTTGTCAAAAAAATTCGAGCAGATTATGACTTATTTTGTTGATCAAAGTTTCAAAACCGATATCGTTTAGACGATCGTTGATGTACGGAATCTGCCCCCTGGACTTCTGTCTATCTTTTCTCCACTCAATTGTTCTACCGTACATGGGTACTGGATTGCTTTATGCATTGGACATGGACATGACTGGTGGCTACTCTAAAAGAAAGTTGGCAGTTACCTGGGATCATAACAAAAAATTTCCCTTGTGTGGAAATTTGCACAGAAAAGGGACGGAATTTGTGGGAATTTTCTTACTTATAATTTAATTAAGATCAAGCCGGCCGACTGTTAAATCCACTTACATCTTACAAAATTGTACAGCTGGGCACATTCAAGAATCTAGTTATCTTAAGTCGACTAGATTGTAACCTGAACACAAAAACTGGATTGGTCGGGAACGTCCCTTTTTCTACGTCAGCCACATATGAAAACTGTCAGCTTAGTACTCAGTCACGAATTTCTTGACTATAGATTCGTCGGCTACCCCTACATAAACGTCAACTGAAACAGCTGCTGATATGACTGATTTCAGCCAATCAAAACCGAGATACATCTAGTCAGACAGCTGTCAGATTTGCCAAACTAGATAATTGAACGTCCCCATTGATTGTGGCTTTGTTTGCGCATCACTGTACAACTTTTGAAAGAATATGTATCGGCCAGAATACCAAACTACTTCAAGCAACATTTGGCAGCATACGCAATTTAAAATTTTCTAAAAGAAGTTACCAATGTGACATACCTACCAACAACTTTTTCACGCAAAACTCTAAAGAATGGAAGTTATAAAAAAATGCTGAAAGTTGAAAATGTTTGTTTAAAGCAAAAATCATGCTGCCCTGCTCACAGCGGCGGCCACTTATATGTGACACCCCTTTTACCATGCCTTCCGCTCTGACGCTGACTCCCCTTTTCTCTCAACTCACATTTGCAGCACATGTCAATCATCAAACGTCGGATTAACCTTAGACCTTGCACTTTGCACTATAAAGTCAACTGACACGTTGCATGCCACACGAGAACCATTCGTAACATTTATCATTTGTGCGTGAAATGCAACCCATCGTCAGAGTTTGATAGCACATGTGTATGTATCTGGCACAGCAGACAGTTCAAATGTCATATCAGTTACTGTCTGGGCAATATCCCTATCTTCAGCTAGTGAAAGACACATCTAGAATATATCCGTGTAACATTTAAAAATCATTACTCACAGACCACAAACGATAACGATATCCTTTCAGACATGAACAAAGCACACATCCCGACAATCGATGACCCACATATTTCAACGTATCGCACAAACCATCCTAGGAGCACACATAAATCAAACCCCATTTGCACTCGTGTTCAGCGAAAATAAATGTCCCAACAAGGACATCTTTGTCCTCCGCCAGAAGGTTTGTTTCATTTCCAAACTTTTACAAGAAAAATCGGGTTCAATCGAGGTCCAACTTCTGTTGAAGATTTAGGAGGGTTTCTCCCAAATAAATACACTGCTTGGACATGTGCGTGCAGAGAATTTTCGTCGTATACACCTTTGTCAAATATGTCCCGACGCGTGCACAAAATCTCTATCTGAATATTACTCAGCCCAGGCAATTCTAATTAGATTTACATTCATTGTCAGGTCATGAACACGACATCCTCGTCCCCATCCATCGCAGAGTCCTTTTCCTGCCCGATCTCAGCGATAACCTGCATTCGGATGGCCATTGGCCACCCACTACACAAGCCCACTTGCTTATCTAAGATAAGATGGCAAATACCATTCAAAACACATGTCCGACATGGAGAAATGCGCATCGGACTGAAAAATTCTTCGGATGTTGGAACAAGATGTTTCGCATCGGTTCGGCGTTATCCTCTGTGGCAGCACATCGCTTGTATTGGGGCCAGGATCTCTGTGAGACAATGATAAATGACAATATTTGCGTGAAACTATTAAAATTCGATTTGACTTAGTCGCCAAAATTTGCACAATCAACAGTGTGTGTGCGGTTGGCTAGGGTCGTGGAACGATACGCCTATATTTGTGCATGTCTGTGGACCGCACAGTCGACAGCAAACATTTCAAGATCATCACCGAAGGATTTATGGGAGCTTTGGCGGTGAATGCATGTTGTACACGTCACATATCTATACGTGCGTGTAGGGAATTTTGGGCATTCTCTGTGATAAGCCGACACCAGTTTGTGTTTGTGCTTGTAATGCACTTTGGTCAATTCGCATAAATTCTGAACATGACATGCCGAGTGCGAGGGAGGAAGGCCAGACTCTATATAGAGGAGAGTGTGTCTATCCCCTTTGCCTTGTTGGCCTGTCACTTGTACAATCCTGACCCAATGTAAAGTGCATTAATTATACGGAAAAGTTCAAGTGGATGCCAACAAAATTAACCACAAATGGAAATTTAAGTTTAGAGAATAACAATGATTTTCGGATTAAAGTTATATCTCTCTCTCGAATGGGCAGAGACGGGATAACAGAACAGCTACAGTGAGTGGTACACTTGTATGGCTGTTGGGTGGATAAGTCGTCAGTTTTGGGCTCTTAGATAAATGAAGCACACTCAAAGCAAATGGTTTATAAATAGGCTGGTACTGTCTTCTGATAAGACTGCGTGTGGTTAGAGGTTTTTAATGGTGATGGCTGTGGAATGGGATCCTCTTTCGAATTTTGGTTTGTGTAATTTTAACGGCTTTACGGGTGAATTCATATGGAAAAGTAGGGCAAACAGTTTATTGGGAAATGAATGTCGAAAGTGTGTAAAGGACAAGTTCAGATTAGAGAATTTTTCGTAAGCCACAAGGAGTATGCCTTAGAACTTGGGGAACTGCTATCTAGACTCTAAGTGGTCAAAATTCTGGACATTTTTCCTATATCTACTTCTACATCCATTCATCTTTCTATATCCATAAAACTTTGTGCGTATTATGCCTCGTGGGATCTAATGAAACCACGCTTAACAAGAGCTTCAGACTCTGAAGGCTATAAGCTTAGAAGTAGGCTAAGTTCTATACAAATCGTTGTCTCAACAGTTCAAATGTTCAAAACTTCAAAGGTTCATAGGTTCAAAAGTTCAAAGGTTCAAGAGTTCAAAGGTTCAAAAGTTCAAAGGTTCACGAGTTCAAAGGTTCAAATGTTCAAAGGTTCAAAAGTTTTAAAGTTGTAGAGGATAAAATTGATTTTCGCCCAGTTACTTTCACTCGTTTTCACTTGTGGGTTGTGTGCCCTCTGCTATTGGCCTCTGCATTTAATTTGACACACCTCAGCTCTCCAGTAATTTGAGACTTTCGCATTACAACCTAGGTAGAATCGGAACTGGGGTCGACTTAGGACAGTAGTCATACATACTTCATAGGCCTTAAAAAACTGCAGGGTGTACACTCAGGGGTACGACCTATTTGTTATGATTAAAACACTAAATTTAGTCTTAAAGGAACTTTATGTAGCGAGTTTTATGACTTCCTTAAGGTCTGTAACTGGTTCCAGCAAGTGGTAAAGAATGATGTGTTCGTCTACAAATCATGTATTGAACCTACTTCTCTATAGTCCTGTGAATAATTACTTATTAGATGGAAAGGGGTTAATAAACCTCATCTTAAAGCGGGAAAAAGACTGGCGTGCATTGGTATCACAGGGCACTCTTGCCCAACTGTAGCCATAGAAGAACTCTTGAACTTCAGTGCGTATATTAATATATGAAGACTAAAGCTATAAAGCTTCTCCGAGTCCAAAAATTCGATTCAAACCGGACTACATTATGTAAAGGGTCATAAGAAGGTCATAAAATCAATAAATATTGGGCAATCGTGGTTTACTTTCTAACTGTCAAGGTTCCCTTAGGACTGCGATTGTCCCGCTATCTTGTGAAAACACTCATTACCCTGCATAACCCATACTTAAGCTAGGAAAAGCCCCTCGATTTGATAAACTGACTTTGTGGCCTCAAAAGTCAAATTTTATGTTGCTAGGTATAAAAATTCAATCGTCCCTGAGTCCCACTTTTCAAGGTACGCTGACGGTTGAAAATATTGTCAGTGGACACAAATTAAGGATTTTACAAGCTGAAGTCTTAAAAAATGCAATCACTACTTGGAAGAAGTAGAGCTAAAGGCTCCAGATTCATACAAGTTTAACTCCAGACCGTTCTGGATCACGAGAAATTGGAAGGCAATAAAAGAGATGATGATTTTACTTGACTCTTTATTGACGCAGAGTCATTTGTGTGCCTGCCTTCCACCACAAGATGAGGAGCAAATGTTCTGTGGCAACCTGGCGTAGTACCTTATTCCTAGTATTTATTGTCGATATCTTATGTTGTTGACTTTTTGGAAAACCGAGTGAATATTATTTATGGAGACGGCCAAAGCTCCGTCCAGTTCTCGACTTAGGTAACACTTAAGGTTCCAGGTTCCTTATCTGCTTGCATCAGCCTGCATATATCTGTCACACCGAAATCCCATTACCAGCTCGCAGTACCTTCTCGATTTCAATTTTCGAAAACTATTTCCAAAGTAGCACAAATTCTGTGTACTTGTCAGTTTAACTGCGCGCAAACCTTCTGCTCAACCACAAAGTGTAAATAAATTTCCATCTTAGCAAATTGCTTAAGGGGTTCTAGGCCAACGTCACACAGAAAACCTCACCCTTGCCTGCCTCAAAATTGAATTCGATTAAAGTGGAGTTACGTTGACGAAGTTGCAGCAAGGACATGCAAATTCTTCTTATTTCTGACCACACCAGGCTTAAGATAAAGAAACTGCATGCATGTCTTTTGTGCGGTGAAAAGAATACCCCCACCCCGCTCTGATGTCGTTGCTCGTTTGTGTGGAAAAGTTTGTCCAACTTGCCTTGGATTGGATACCTACACTCGCAACACATTCGAGTCGAGCATATTGATGCGAACGAAGTATGTCGCCATTGCCAAAGTCGGAGAACTTCAAAAAGATGTTATCGGACATTTGCATTGTGAAACGAGGACGACAACGACCGCGAATCGATTCTTGAATTTTAAGATACTTCACAAGGACACACAACGACACCAGTGTCGGGCATTTATCATTGCATGCCCTGGTGCTGGGTTGGGGTGGGGTATACTGCTACTATTCCTTGCACACAAGAGGCCAACAATTCAAAGAGTGTGGGCGCACTGGTTGGTTGGTTGGTAATCAAATTTACATAGAATCCCAATTTAGTGCTCGCAGAGACCGAAAATAAATTGATTCCTCCGGCTTGTTCGAGAGAGGAGAATCGTATCCTTCGGCCTTAGGGGTGGTGCGGTGCGGTGCGGATATCTGGCTCACAAAGACGGTATGAGTGCATCCAATTCCCCCCAGTCTCGTATACAATGCTGAAAATGAGTACGGACAGACAGAGAGCATTCGAATGGGCTAGAAAAAGTATCCCTAAAGGAAATTAAGTGGTTATTGAAGATTTAAAATACAGCTCCGTTCCTGACCGCCTCTTCCGTATTGATTGTTCGATATGCGGAGAGTGGGATGGATTTCGGATCGACTCTCATGGTGATTTGTTGCGCACACTAGTCGTCCTGTTCGTGTGTTTTTTTAAGCAAAACAATTCCGAGTACAAAAATCGAGCAGAGAAAATATTTTCGTTTTGATGATGCAGCAGGAGCAACAAACGCAAACAACCGAACAACACATAAACCACTCACCCCATTGTCAGAATAGTTTTTGTTGAGTGCCCCATGCGGTGTCCTGGTGGAGTGGGGTCAGGCGGGACAGTTTTTTCCATGTTCAGCGAGGAGGTTGTGTTTTTTTTTGAACTTCTGGTGAGAGCGCGTTGAAAATCCTTGTTATAGTGAAATATGGATGAAATTTATTCCTTGTGATGTGCGAGTATATGTGCGGTATGGATGCATACATCAGGCGGGCATGCTGTCCAGAGAATATGCTCCTTGTTTTGGGGTCGGAAATTTATTAATTCCAACGATCGTCAATGAGTACTTCGATTTATCGTTCGACCGGGTAGACGGGGTAATATTCTTGTGTTGCGACGCACGGAACTAGGGATAGACGTCATGTGGGAGAAGTCAATCGATTTGATGGATTTGATGGGCGGGGGCGTCATATATACCGGTGCAATATAACTTAAATGGGTTTTGTGGATAGGACGAGCGACCGGTTTTACGGCCGGATGGGATTTTGAATTCAATTTTGAGGTAGACATGAAAGGGCACACAAAATCTTTCTGACAGGGGAGTTGTGCCTTTGGAGTTGTGCTTTGGTAACAAACTTGCTGCTGCGGGGATGTCAATATATACAAATAATAAATTAGAAGTCGACGAGAATGAGCATTTTCTGACATTTTGGACTACATCCTGTGGGACAGCTGGTGGTTGTAGATATATGCTGTCTGAGCTCGTTTTCTCTGTTTTTTTTTTTTTAACTTTTTCACGTTTTATTTTTATCATCACGCGACACAACTGGATCAGTTTTTCTGGGATTTCAAACTCGGCCATAGCCGTTTAAAGAGCTCGTTCTATTGAAGAGTTTAGACTGCACTCAGTTGGTTTTTAAATTCAAATCCCTTAATTCTATTTTATATACACCATTCAAACGATTCAGCGTTTTGTCAGCAACCACAAGTTTTACTTGCCTTTGCGACCCATTAAATCTAGGTAGGTACGAGTGGCGGGAGCACTATGTGCCGTTTCGAAAGGAAGAGTTTAGATCTAGCTTGTGGAATTCAAATAGGTTATTGATTCCCTAATACTGCTTTTCGAGACCTTGGAGATCTCTGCTTTGACTGCTCCGAGCGGTATGTGAACCGATTCCCCAAGTGAGCAGTGAAGGGCTGAGCCTTGCCTGGCCAGCTCGTCAGCATGTTCGTTTCCGTAAACGTTGCTATGACCTGGAACCCAAATCAGGGTAACCTTGAACTGGTCAAGCGAGTCCAGCTCCTTGCGACATTCTAATATACTAATTTTGAGGTTAAGTTGACTGAGGCGAGGGCTTTGATGGCAGCTTGACTATCAATGCAAATGTCTATCTTTTGCCTCGGGTCTATGTTTGTAATTTGATTCGACGACAGGCCTCGCGGACAGCCAGTAATGCCACCTGAAACACACTGGCCGTATCCGGGATCCTGAAGGATTTTGAGATGTTTAGGGACTCAGAGAAAATACCTGCACCTACTCCACAGTTCATTATGGAACCGTCAGTGTAGATTGTTAAATTCGTGTCCCTGTTCACCCGGCCATCTTGCCAGTCTAATCTTAAAGGGAATTCTACTTTGAAATGTTTAGTGAAAAACATTTTGGGAGTAATATAGTCCGTTGAGGATGATATGCGTTCTCTTGATAGAGAAAGTAGAATGTTGCTATGGCCGTAGGGTCTCGCAGACCAGCAGCCGGACTCTCTGAATCTGCTATACCTTTAAATCTAGTACCAGAGATGTTGAAACAGGTGGCCAACCGTATTCCATTTCTACACTAGTGACCAACGACAAGACCCTTAAATTTGTCGACGTGTTTTCTTGTCCATTAATCCCCAAAAATCATAATAATAACCTTGAATAAATCCGAAGCTTATATTTTTTGGAAACAGCTGTCCGCAACATTTACCTTGCCTGACCTTTTCAAAATGTTCGCCAAAGAAAAGTCCAACTATTTAGAGATGAATTACGCAAAACGTAAGGCCATCCATGCCTCTCTCCCATATTAAAAATAAATAGTTGGCGCAACATGTTTGTAAGGACAACCCTTCGTTTTGTGTGAGTTTTTCATGGTCTGGACGAATGGAAGTGATCCACAATTATTTTATGCCGAGTCCAAACGGCTAAAAGCTCTTTCATGACAGTTATATTCCCGGATGTTTGTCTGCCGTTGGCGCTGTGAAAACTCCCTACTCCCATATACTCGTATATAGATTAATTTTGATGACATAAAGTCAGTGGCGAAGCATCGCAACTTGTGGAAGCTTAACTTAAGCATACTTCGCCCGCAACCCTTTGAATAAATAAAACATTGAAAATGAAGGACTTAAAAGGAAAGACGGCGGAGTTAACCAACGGCATATAAACAGCACTATTAGTATTTCAAATGAGCTCCAAAAATTTGCCTTCATTAAACCCCCATTCATCACTGGAAATCACCACATTAAAACCCATCAGTGTCTGTATAGATTAGTCTTTCAAAGGCCAACTGCGGGGGTACCTCAAGGCAGTCATCTTGTCCCATTGCTTTAACATTTTTCGTCCTTCCATGTTGAATAAGGTGTGTCGTAACAAAATATAGTTTTGTGATCTATTTCTCCGTACGGTTAGCTTCTTAAAGCCCAGGTGGCAGATTCGGTATAACAATAATCGTCGGGACAATATCGTTTTTGAAACTTTGATGACCATAAGAAGTTATATTCTGCCTGAATTTGTTTCACTATCGTCAGCTTTCATTGCATTTGTGGAAAATGAATTAGATTAAGGTCTCAAACTCGTAATTTTGGCACTCAGTTGATACTTTACGGAATGAGTGCCCAGGTCCGCTCCGGACTTTAGCACCTCCTAAGTAACTAAGAAGGCCTAGTTTTGTGTTACACTGGTCAAAGAATTCTAATAGATAAATAAACTTCAAGGTATCAGAGACTGGCTTACAGAAACCCTAAAAGAAATTTGTCTGCATACCCAGCTTAAAATTTTTGTCGACAGCTGGTTTTATATTTTTTTTAGCAACTAAAACAACCAAACTTCAGTAACAGCTTAACTTAAAGCAGATGAATGGAAGGATATATTCATTTTACGTTTTTCCTATTGTATATACGGAACCTGGACTATAGTTGAAATGTAAAATATTTGCAATGACGTTGTATTGTATGACGATTCCGCAAGAAGTGCTTTGATTTTTCTCTTAATGTCCTCAGATACGTCACAATGTAAAAAAACAATTTTTTCCTACAAGGTGAGTTCAAAACCATTTTATTGGTAAATTTTTAGATATTTAGAAAAAAACAAGCAGTCGTTCGAATGTCATAACTCAAAACATTGGTACGGTTTTTCGAAGCACTTAATCTTAATAGTTTAACAAAATATTGGGCTTGTAATGGAGCTTTTGAATAGGGTTACCAGATTAAAAAACCAGGAAAGGGGGACATTATGCATTTTGAGGGGGCACAATATTTAAATTGAGGGGACAACAATTTTAACGAACAGTGTAATGCTCTTAGTTTTCAGTTTCAAATTTAAAAAAGGTTAAAACAACAAACTATTTTATTAAATGAATTCCTTAAATGGAATGGATGTATTCAATTGGGAAAGTTTGCATAAGACTTCGTATGCATGCGTTCACTTCGCAAATCCAAACAATAAAAGGGGAATAAAATGGGCAAAGCATAGATGCTGTTTTTTTTTTGTTATGTTAATATTTTGGGGGACAAAGTAACTTTTAAGACGAAAAAGGGGTACTCTCCCCACTAAAGGGGTATGTATGGTAGCCCTAGGTATGAACTTAAAAACGAATTCTTTCTAAACATTTTTGTTCCACATCTCAGTTGTTCTACAAAAATGTAACATATTGTTAAACTGAAACGTTTCGCTTTTGTATTTAAAAATTTCGGGGACAAATTCACTTTTAAGACGAAAAAGGGGTACTCTCCCCACTAAAGGGGTATGTATGGTAGCCCTAGGTATGAACTTAAAAACGATTTCTTTCTAAACATTTTTGTTCCACATCTCAGTTGTTCTACAAAAATGTAACATATTGTTAAACTGAAACGTTTCACTTTGGTATTTAAAACTTTCGGGGACAAAGTTACTTTTAAGACGAAAAAGGGGTACTCTCCCCACTAAAGGGGTACCAACATATCGTTACCTAACAACCTAAAAACCAATTTATTTATCAAATTTTTAAGGAGAATTTTTTGTTCCACTTCTCTGTTGTTCTTCAAAATTTAAAAAAATCGTTCCACTGAAACGTTTTACTTTTTATACACTCCACAGGAAGGTATATTCACTTTGCCAATACATTTGTAACGCCAAGAAGGAGTCACCGGAGACCTCATTAAGTACATATATTCTGAATCAGGATCACATTCTGATTCTGAATCGATTAAGCAATGTCCGTCTGTCTGTCTGTCTGTCTGTCTGTCTGTTGAAAGCACGATAGCGCCCAAGAGAATTGACATAGGCGAATGAAATTTGGTGAAAGGACTTCTTTTTATCGTCGGTAGGTTGACATTCAAAATGGGCGATGTCGGTCAAGTAGTTCTGGTACCACCCATACAAAACCAATATTAGACTTTTTGCTTTCCATTTCTCTACCTTTTTACGTTTTAACGAATGCAATTTTCTAATGGCTCTAAGTACCGCCCAAGGCGTGAAACCAATTCAATTTGCAAACATCACCCTACCCTAGTATCTACTGTATTAAGAGTCATCCATTTCGTTTAAAATAAATATTCCCATCTCAGTCATCAATTGTGGGCTTTTCAGATTAAGATATTACGTCTGTTTTTGGCTGAAGTTTTCAATTAAAAAAATCTCACTACATCGAGATAAAGTGAGGTATACCTTCATTTCAATATCACAATCACTTAACCCACAATGTGTATGCACACAAAGGTCTCGCGCATATACATTGTCTGTGAACTGAAAACTGAATGCAAACCATTGTTTTTTTTATTTATTTTTAATTAATTAAGGATTTATCGAAAGAGAGAGCGAGTGAGAGCTTTCTACCCTTAGGTGTAAAAATTCAAGTGGCATTCTGACCCACTTTTGATGTTTGTGCAGTTTTTCCTTTATCCATCATCGCATTGGAAGCAAACTGATTTCCAACATCGCTGAGAGGTCCTTCAGAGATATGTTTTTTTTTTTTGATTTTATTCAATTACCACGCGAACGTTATTCCGATAGATGGCGGAAAAAGGTATTTTCGGGGCTAGGCAAAGAGAGTCTTTTGTGTGTGTGTAAACATATTGAAAGCTAAATTAATGAATTTGTTTTCTCACTGTGCGCAACGGGGTGGATAACGAGTTTGACACTTGTCCAATATTTAAATAATTTTAATGAATGATGTTTGTTTGTCCTTTTTTTGTTGGTGGATTTTATTTTCGCGCCGGTGTGCAGCATTTTTATGGAAATTCTTTCTAGTGGCTCGCGTATATGGAGGAGTGGATTTTAAAATTGAAATTCAATGTTGGAAAATTGAATTTAATTTAAATCAACAGTCAAGTGGATAACTGGGAACTGGGCCATAACTTGGTGAATACGTCCTAATTGGCATTTATAATCGAATGAGGTTGAATGCAATTATGTTGTGGCCGGAGGATTGTAACGAAATCGGTTTTGAATTATAAGTATTGATTGTGCGAAAGTCGGACAAAGTAATATATTTTTTTTAAAACAGCTTGGGTTTGAGGAGGAGCGCTGGGTATGGAGTTGGTGCTTATGAAAAACTAATGTTTTGTAGGTATTTCAAAGATGGGGCGACAACGACATACATAGAGACTGGCAATGTATCGCAATTTTGAAGGACGTTAGTCGTTCCTAGGAACAAGTTTGGTACAGGAAGTGAGAAAGATAACCTTGTATCAAGTTTTTAAAAACAGTCTCTCCCACAACGTGCTCCCATAGCCGATATTAAAACAGCCCAAAAGTTAACCGAAAAAGTGGATTTAAGTTTGCAAAGCCGCCTATGCCAAAACATGTTCCCATAGCCGATGTAAAAACATCACAAAAGTTCACCGAAAAACACCCTGAAAACCCCCTCAAACGCCTGGATAAATGCTTGCAAAAATTCAGATAATCGCCACGATAATTGACCAAAGAAAATCCATAAAAAACGTAAATATAAACACTTTGAAAACGGTTTAACAAAGGTTCTAAAAAAACTCAAAACTTTCAATAAAACTGTCACTAAAAGCCGCAGAAAAATCTATAAAAACACTTTAAAAATACTTTCCGACACACGCGTCAAAAGAACCACCTTTCCGACCATTTCTTAGCTTCTGTATGAACATAAAACCCTAGACAATAATTGCTGTGGCATAAAAAATTATAAATCGACTAAAAGTACAAGTTGTCTACCCTTGGCCGACCCCCTTTAAAAATGTTCCATGCTCACCAGCACTCGCAACTAATTGATAGCAAACAAAAGCCTTATGAGGAAAAAAAACAAGGCCTATGAAAATAGCAAGGATCTCGCAATCCTTCGAATGATAAGCGTGTAGTAACTACTCTCTTACAGCTGGGCGAGTATTTTAAATCCGTCTTCGATGTTGGATGATTGGACTACGACCTTGCAAGCTCTATAGGGACACCCCTCTGTCAGTTCTTATGTCGACTGCTGCCTATAAAAAATAGCCAAATTGTTCCCAGAATTTGTTAGTTCAGCTACTAGCTCACATCATTGTCTGCAGTGCAGCAACTTCGGTATATAGCAAGCTTTGGGAGTTGACCCTACACAAGTGCAAAATCCTTCGAAAAACCTTATGCCCATAATCGATTTTCAAAGAACAGGTGCCAACGCAAATTTATTTTTCACTTTAATCACAAAAACAACAGCACTCGCGCTGCTATAAAAACAGACAGTACTAGACATTTGTTAAGGTCGGGCTACAGTGACTGTACCGTGGTTGCACAGCAAAGTGCTCATCTGATCGCTTCTTTAATGTGTTGAGAATTACATGGAACATTTGTTGTGAATAAATTATACGGAAATGTCCGCGAAATTCTGACTTTCGTAACATTCTTTTAACGGGGAAAAAATATGGGAATTATGAGCGATCGCTAAAAATCAAATAAAATAGCCCTGAACCCCACCAGACCAATTTGTGTAACATTTTTCTATCAACACTTGTCAAAACCAGGCAGTAATAAACTCTAATAAATGTCAAAAAAAGCTTGCAAAATTCTCGGCTGACTTTAATGACAGTCTAAAAATACTGCTCGTGTTGAGCATCCCATTCGAAGGGTACCTGTTACCTCCCTGAACGCCGACAAACTTGTGCCAGTACTGTTTAGATAAATGATGTCAAAAATTCTAGACTAGCTATTTTAAGATCAGCTATAATTTAATGATGTGTCAACTCGAATTTGATTTTACACGGGTGTCAAAAAGTAGATATGCAGCTCCTAGATAGTAGCCCGAATGGAAACGCAGTAGATCGATGCAATTAGCGCCACCTATTGAGTGATGAGTGATTTTAAACACTGACAAAGATTTTTTTCTGTGGATATTAAAACAGAACTTAGTAGTTCAGTTTGAGCCGAGACA
Organism: Cheilosia impressa; assembly: GCA_948293265.1. Taxonomy (NCBI): domain Eukaryota; kingdom Metazoa; phylum Arthropoda; class Insecta; order Diptera; family Syrphidae; genus Cheilosia; species Cheilosia impressa. Next base: position 46,556,361 of record OX411884.1, on the reverse strand, counting down.
CCAAAATAAGCTAGAGTTCCATACAATTAACTTGTATTGATCTAGATTTCTCAGAACTGACCTTGTTTTGCGTGATGCCACTTTTTTATGTGAATGAATTTCTCTAATAATCGATGATTCAAAGTGTCATCCAAGTGGTTTATTTAGGGTAATTTTATCACTCATACTTGTACATAATTTTTCGCAAGTATTTGACTGCCAATCCCACCATGGTTACCAAGCTATTTTTCCCGAGAAATGCTAAAAATTTCCTTCCACCCTGCAAGTGCTGTTGGCTTCTCAATCAAATATCTGAAAGTAGGTTGCTACTTAAACCCGCAATACCTGTTGAAAGAATGAACTAATCATCAATTCTGTCAATTAGGCAGCCACTTCAACAACACCCAGCGCAGGGCGACACGATTCCTTAATCATTCATTAGGAGTTTGTTGTCACTCTTGCCGACATTTATCCAGCTTCACCTGGCCTTTTGATTACCCATCAAGGAGAGGGATAAAAAAAGAAGAGTACTCAAAGAAGGTACAAACAAAAATCCTCTCCGCAAAAAGGGCGACCAACGACCAAGAAACACAGAGCACCAGGCACCACTTCGTAACTGGATATCGAGACGGGAGGTGTGGTGGCACAGTCTCTAGAAATATCCTACTCCAAGTAGGTAAATATTTAATCAGGATAAGTAAGGATTGTAAATGAGTGTACACTTTAGCTAATTAATTTTCTGTTCTACCACTCCCATCCTGTGCCTTATTGTAGTCGATGAGGGTACTACATCAGACGCCACCAAGATGTGTTCAATTTCGCAACACTCAGGTGCGCCGCGCATACAAACTCTCTCGACCAATTCCTGACAATTCATTAATAATTCACTTTCAAGCCGTTTCAAGGATTAACATTTATTAAAAGTATTTTTTTTTTCTTTTTCAATCAATTCAATTGAAAAGCAACCGTCCGCACCTTTTGCGGTGCGATCTGCGATGTCTTTCATCATTTTATCATACCCATACCTGGCTGGCTGACGTCATTGATACTGATACACCAACAATAGTGCACAGAGGTTGATATGAAGCCAGATCGATAATTCAATATCCGCTTGAATGTCATCGTGATGCGGTGTGGGATGTGTGGCCAGTTAGAGAGGAAGGATGCCATTAAAAGAAGATGGTATGTGTTTGGCTGAAGACTGCTTTCTTCGTCTTGTCCCAAGGGTGAATGGCTTCTGTACCATAGGGATGCTATATTTTGAGTGATTTTTCCTTCTCTTTGTAGCGGAATGTAATATGCGCACATACGAGGAGAAGTTGCTGAATTATTGATACGCGGGGCTGGGGTTCATTTGATATTCGACGAAATTGTGATTGAAAAGGGTCCGTTTAAGTTGATTCGAGGGCATTAGGTGGGATAGGTATGGCCCTAGACAGACCGCTTTTAACGAACTCGAGAGGCCGATTGAATATTAAATGTCAGCAGTTCGTTGGAAGTGATGGACTAACATGGAACCAAACCAGAAAAAGCTTGAGTAGAAGTAGTTCAGCTCTGAACCGATGTTGCGCGTTCAAGCTGTAGGCTCCGCTAGGGTAGAGGCTCTTCAGTTTTAGGAAACAGCTCGCTCACTGAACGTCGCTGCTTGTTTTGTTAGCCTGATCCATTTTTTATAAAATGCAACTCCCGAGGGAAGCAACTATTTTGCGAACAGAAGCTTGGAAATGGAACCATTACTTTCAGTACAAGTATGTTGGGAATATGCAATCTTAACGTAAAGACGTAAAGAGTGGAGACTTTTGGAACAACATTTGGGCCTTTTCGGGGGTTATTCGAATCGAATTTTGTGCGTTTTCGATGCGATTAGTTATTTTTGCACCGAAAAAGTGTTTACCCGCTTTGCCATTTTTCCATAGAGTTTTTTGGGCATTTTGACATACTCTATAGACCTTTTCGGAGCATCTTTTTTGTGCTTTTTGAAGTGGTTTTTTAGTCGGTTTTTTGGGACGTACTTTGAACGTTTTTCTGTCTTCTTTTCAGATGTTTCGCAGGGCATTTTCGTGTGAGTTTGGATCGGTTTTTAAAGAAATTTTTTAAATTTTGTTTTGAGTTTCTATTAATTCTTTGAACAAAATTTTCGCAGCATTTGTTGAAGTTTTTGGACCGTTTTTCATAAAAGTTTTGGAAGCAATTTTAAGGAGGGATCTTTGCAGCATTTTTTTTTGTGTATTTTCTGAGGTATTTTTTTGGGTTGAAGCCATTTTTTTGGGTCATTTTCCTTTTTTTTAGGACCGTTTTCAGAACGTTTTTGGAACATTTTTCAGCAAATTTTCGAAGTCATTCTGAGAAAATGTAAGCACATTTTTTCAAGTCTTCTTTGGGGCGTTTAATTTCCTGAGATGTTGATTTTTTAAGGCACTTGAAGAGATATTTTCGGTGGCTTTTTTATGCGTTTTAAGATTATTTTCGGGGACTTTTTTCGAGTGTCTTTTTTTGGGGTTATTTTTCAGAGAATTTTGTCCGCCCTTTTGGTGGGTTCTAAATATATTCCGTTGGTTGCTACATTCTGGAACCGTTTTTCGTTAGATAATTTTTATGCACTTTTTGGCAGGATCTTTTTAGGTGTTCTGTTGAGTTCTTTTTTGTGTTTTTGGCGGTTTTTGTGTAGAAATTTTTTGGATCGCTATCGATTTTGTTGTGAAAAATAAAACTCTTTTCAGGGCATGTTTCCAGTCTTTTTTCGGTGAGCTATCGGTTGCGTTTTGAATTTTTTGTAAAGTTTTTGGGCTTTTGCTCCGCATTTTTACGGGATTTTCATAAAAGTTTCTATGAAATTTTTGAGACTTTTTCGGTGCGTTTGGAATTTTTTCTGTTGGACTTCTGTCAACGCTTTTTTGCATCAGTTTTGGTGGCGTCTTTTGAAGAGCTTTTCCGAAGAATTTCTTACTTTTTTTGAAGTATACTTTGGGGCGTTTTTTTAAAAGCTTTTTCTGTTATTTTTTTGTTTTTTTTTTGGGGTGCTTCTTGGACCGTTTGTCTTAAGTAGTTTGGGCATTATTTTGTACTAGTTTTTATGGTAATTTGAAGTCGTTTTCTCAAAGGTTTTCGAATACGTCCTTTACAGAATTAAATACAGATCCTCGGCATGATTGCAGCTCTAATAAATTGACGGACAGTAAAATAGCAATCAGTGGTATAATAGATTTCATTAAATGTTACACCAAGAAGGACACTTGCGCTTCATTACAGTTTATCGTTGTCCGTCGAACTTAATATCACAAAAACCAAGTCAATTGCAAAGTGTATGACACCCAGCTTATGATGGTAAGGCACTTCTTATTGTAATGGACAAAAAACAGGTAGATCTATCGACCCGTTTCAATTTTCAAATGCTTCCGCACCATCTCCGCACATAAAAAATTCAATTCAATGAATAATTATGTCCTGACACATAGTACATAATATACTTCTAAAGACTGCTATTTTGCATAAATTTCTCATTCATTCAATTTCATTTTGAATATCAATTTTCCAATTTTCCGCTTGCCATCACCGCGGTGCCTTTGTCCCAGTCAAGGTTTATTTGCTACACACCTCTGCCTTCCAAGTGTGACACAACACAAATTTTCCTACAATTCGCACCATCAACCGTTTCCTTTGGCAAATGTTTGCCAATTTTTCCATGTTCTTCACACGGCATCGCCCTAACAAACTCCCATCTTCGGCATCAGGTGCAGCTTTTTCGGGACTGGTTCATACAATTTTTCATAAGCACACACACGCACACCTTATAAAGTCGTTGTACACCCGGAGAGTTGATTATGATGAAATACCAACGATTTAATGGACCACACAGGAAATTCTATTTTCGGTTAGAAGCCCCCCGGCTCCCGGCCACCCACGCCCGAATGGCTTGTGAAAAACAATTTTCCATGTGGACGATTCCTTTTGCATTCAAAAAAACCCCACGCAACAATACCTAATGAAAGTGAAAATGATAAATGCAAAAAAAGTTAAGTGTCGCTCGTACCTGTTATCATTAAAAGCCATTTATTATTGAATAGAGGAGAGTGTAGGTTTAGGGAATAATCTGCCAAATAAAGTGCACACATATTTGGCACAACCAATACAAAGATGACGACAAAGAAAGGAAAAGCACGAGCAAGAGATTGACAGCCATACAAGGAGGAAGGCGACAAAATGTTCAGAATCATTTATCAGCCACCAGGCGCCCACTGAATTTCTTGTTTCTCCGTTAGTTGTCCTCTCAGGTGTGTATGGTGTGTCAGTATGGCAACGAAAAACAAACCAAAGTGGCAAATACAATAAAATAACAATGAACAAATTTGGCTACACACCACCGACCGACCCACCCCCCTGATGATTTGTATTCTTTAACTGTTTTCTTTTTATGGGCCGAAGGCTCGATGGCAGGTTGGGGACCAGGGAGAGGGTACATTTGCCACTTTTGTTTGTTTTTGTAGGTTGGAAGGAATTTTTCTCGCTGCAGCAGCAAAAGTTGAAGAAAAACAAAAAGGAAGACGCGGGATGGTGAAAGTGATTTATGACCAATGTCGTCTGGTACTGTAGGAAGAGGCGATCTGATCGGATAGCTGGGTTGAGAATGTTTTGGTTTGTCAGACAAATGGAATGAAGGGAAATTATGTGGCGCTGGGAATGTGGTCTCACGAGTGACAGTAATTTATTAGATACGCTATACAAAGGATATGCTACAGCTTGCGGTGTGCTTATACAAACCATTTGCCCATGTAAAGTGTTTATAAGTGGTGATGAGGCAATGAAGACAAGTCGGAGGGGGATATCATCATGTTTCGCTATTTACATGATTTTAAATTTGTCGTTCTTAATTCACACTTGCTTGGTTTAAGTAATGCCAGAGGCTGTGACGTTGGTGCATAGTCTTTGATTCACACTTGCTTAATTCAAAGGACGATAGATGAAGCAAAGCTTGTGATGGCAACGTCTTAGGGTGCTTAGATGTAAGGACCAGTAGTTCGCTATTACGTCACAGGTGACACATGTGACTGATGTTATACTACAAATTATGTGGATCGATAGAAAAATAATGGTTCCTGCATCACTGCTTAAAAGAAGAACGATCTCTTACCATGAGTTTATTGCTAACTTAATTCAAGTCTTTTGTTTGATTTTGAATTGATCATTCTTAATTCACACTTGCTTGAATAAATAAGTAAAAAGTTGTCACCACGAGGTCTTACACCTTCTGCATAGTTTTCTTGTGAAAGTTTTAATTTGTACGACGAATGGAAGGGACCTACAATTCTGCTCCAAGCGACGTAATTGAGAAACTTTCTCAGGACAGTCATACTCACGGACCTTTCGTTGCAATTTTGTAATTTTCTGTTGATTTATCCTGAGACTCCCATAAACCACTGAGCCACTGCTACACTGTTGCTTGCTTTTAAGAATTTCAGGCGAAGTAGCCTTGAAAAGTGGTAAGCGGATTGCATTGGTGTATTTTTTTTTCTCAAATTTCGAGGAGCACTTTGGGCTACTTTAAGGATAAAATAATAATTACGAAACTAGAAGCAAGACAAAGGCTGATTCGAAGTCTTTTTTAAGCATGGACCCAATAAGGCCGTCAAATAAATGGCAGACTTCATTAGTAGTATTTACAAGCTGCCCTCAAAAGTCATCCTACTCCTCTTTTTTTTTGAGCTGGAAGGTATAAGTTTATCATGAGACGTCAGTGCTACGACGACTGGCTACAATTCAGTTCAAGATGTATAGCAAACCTTAAGTGTGCTAAGAAAATGGGCGGATTGAGGCGGGCTAACATCTCAGCTCCTCTATTGCAATCATAGAAAAAGACTTGAATAACTCTAACAATGTCTGGTATTTCAATCAAAAAATAAATAAATGCTTTCTTGATTTGCCAATAAAATGCGGCTATTACTTACTTACTTGCTTAATGGGCTCCCGAGCCGTGAAGCGTCTCTGCCTGAGATACTGTAGCCTTCCATCCTCTGCGATCCCGGGCACGCTGCTTCCAGTTATCCAGACCAAGCACTCTGGCATCCGCGATGGCTTAGTCTTTGAAACGGAGGTTCGGTCTGGTCGAACCTGGCGGCTGGGATTCGAAGATCCTCTTAGCTGGAGCATTATTGTTCATTCGCTCTATGTGTCCGAGCCAATGTAGTCGACGTATTTTGGCTTTTTGGACTACATCCACATCTTGGTACAGCTCATAGAGTTCGCGGTTGTATCTTCTCCTCCATTCGCCCTCCTCGCACACAGGACCAAAAATCCGCAAAAGAATTTTTCTTTCGAAGGAGCCCAGTATCAGCTCGCCTTTCCTGCTTATCGTCCAGCACTCGGCGCCATAAAGCAGAACTGGCAGGATAAGGGTTCTGTAAAGCATACATTTTGTCCTTCGAGTTAGGAGTTTTGAACCCAATTGTTTTGCCAAACCGAAGAACAGCGGTTTCCTAGGGTAATTCTTCGCCGGATCTCCACTAGGATATCATTTGTGGAGTTCATGTTTACTCCGGGGTAGATAAACTCCTTAACTACCACGAAATTGTTGCTATCAATAGTGACGTTCTGTCCTAGGCGGTGGACAGATGCATGTTTGTTTGTTGATAGCATGTACTTAGTCTTGTCCTCATTTACTACAAGACCAACGAATTTCGCCTGTTCTTCAATCGCCGTAAAAGCCTCTATCACGGCACGCTGGGACCGACCGATGATGTCAATATCGTCTGCATACCCCAGTAGCTGGACGGATTTGTTGAAGATAGTGCCTTCCGTGTTGACACCTGCCCTGCGCACTATCTGCTCTAGCACGAGATTGAAGAAGTCACATGATAATCCGTCTCCTTGCCGAAATCCGGTGCATATTTCGAATAGCTCGGAGGAACTACTTCCAAATTGCACATTGCAGCGTCTGTTCTCCAGCGTCACGCTACACAGCTGAATCAGTTTTGCCGGGATCCCGAATTCGGCCATCGCCACATAAAGCTCCTGACGATGAATGCTATCATATGCGGCTTTGAAGTCGATGAATAGGTGGTGAGTCTCGACTTGAAATTCGTTGGTCTTTTCCAGGATTTGCCTCAGTGTGAAAATTTGGTCTATAGTCGATTTGCCGGGCCGGAAGCCACACTGGTACGTGCCGATGAGTGTGTTGCAGAACGGTTTGAGACGTTCACACAGTACGTTGGATAGGATCTTGTATGCGACATTAAGTAGGGATATGCCTCGATAGTTCTTGCAAGACATAGGATCGCCTTTTTTGTAGATGGGGCATATGGAGCTTCCCTCTATAAAGCACAATAAAGCGCCTTGGGTTCTGGTTGATACCGTGTGGATTGCGTTGACGTAAGACCTTGACTTCCTAAAATAAAGGTTTATTTGGACTCACTTTTGCTACCGGTAGAAGAACTAGTTATTGGCATTTTCAAGGCAAGCATGCATTCCCAAAGACAAGCAATCGCGTAAAATATAACTAAAATATCTCGTTAGACTGGAGCTTAAACTCTTCCATTTTAATTAGCTTGGGAAGAGCGAATCACGTTGGGCGCCACTTTTAGTTGCCTTCATATTTTGACAGAGCTAAATAGCAGTCGAACTAAACGTACGTTCCACAAGAATGGAGTTCAGCTTCTTCTGCTTCCATCAGCTTGTAGGGAATGTCGATTCGAAGACTTCCTTTGGTGCATTCAGCTGAGCTTAAGGTCTCAAATTGGGCGCCACTTTTGTTGACTTTAGATTTGGACGGATTTGGGTCCATTTTCATTCTTTCTGTGAATGTTTTGAACCTAGTTATGGGATACAAATCTAATCAAGTGGGCATTTTCTGCCACTTCAAGGGAAATCAATATTTAAGGGCTCGTATAGTGACTTGGTCATACAATCTCATGCTAAAATTGCACATTTTACATAGAACTTATTTATACAGCTACACAGTTCTGACTGACATCACGTCAAGTTTCCAGCCAACTGACTTCAACACCGACCGATGTATATGACAGCATGACACCGCAAATAACTTAGAGGCGATTGCCCCTCACCTGGTGAAACCAACTCCAAACCCGACGACACCATTAGTTGGATAGAAACAAACTTTAATTATGTTCACTACTGCAACTGCAACATATCCCGCCATCAGCGGCAGAGACGTCAACTTATTTTTTTTATGTTCCACTCACAACAGTGTGTGCCTGACGAACCCAAAAGGTGAACATCCTTCTGCATATGGTTTTAATCAATTGGCTAGATGCACACTGCACACCGCACACATCACATGCACACATTTGTTGATGCATATTCTCGGAATTTATGGCTTAGTCAACATCACAGCCAAGGGTATGGCAGCCAGTACAACCCCATTTCATGTTCCGCATCCGCGTGTTTAATATTCATGGAATTTTAAACGTTCCGAGGCAAATAAACAATATTCCCTGGCACTGCACAAAATGCAGCCTACATCCTGATGGAAATGATGTTGCGCCGCCACATAAAGCAGCCGCCTGCGATTATGAATCCTTCAAATTTTACGATTCACCGATTGTTGGTGCACATAATCCGAGTGTCGTAGCCGGCTCATCCCGTGTGCATCCGGGGCGAACTCAAACTTTTAATAGATTCCCAGAGAATCTCAACTGTAAACTGGGTTTCCCTCAAAGCACCGCATATACCCACGAAAACGTTGGATAAACCATACCCACCGATGGCACTGGAAAAGTGGAAAAACTTTTCGCATTATTTAAAGTACAACAATTAATGAACTCGCTGTGGAGTACTTTGCCCGAAATGTTGCTTTGATTATACCTGAGTTCACTCGAGTACGACTATACCGCGAAGTGGAATTCTTTTAGACCCCTGAAAGCACCACCCAGGAAGGGGTGTATCATTTTTTGGGGTAGCTATAGCCATCCGAAACCAAAACTTTGCGAGTAATTATTCATTTCAAGTGGCGAATGGATCTGGATATCGTGTGTATTGTTGTGGCAGTGTGCGAATGCGATACCACTGTCAGCGGCAGAGGCAGAGGTACATATCGGTTATGAAGACTAATTGCCAAAATCGGTGGCGAAAACACGTAGACGTATAATTAGAGGCTTTTCTAGGATTTCGAAGAATAATGATGGCTTTCGTTTGTGTGAGGGAGGGGGAGCTGAAACCCTGGAAAATTTGGTGCCAGACGAACTGAAATGAGCGTTTTGACAGTTTTTAAACGTGCAAAGGGTGTGGGCTGCGCGAGTGGTAGACGCTTGCCGAAAGCCGGCTGTCAAGTGTGCTTATCTTTGCATGAGCGAATTCACGGAATTCGCTTAAGTTTTGGGGTAATCTTTGTTAGCATTGTAGTCGTCAAAGGCAGATAAGTGGGCGCTGTTGTTCTGCTTGGATGACGGCTGCATGTGTAGGCATTTAGCCCAGCATTGCGAACTGGTGTTTGTTTCTACTCCTTTTTGTCGTCCTGATACGAATAGCTGAGATGTCGGTACACTGTAAGAATGAGTACTCGGAAACGAGCTGTCGAAATGAGATTCCCCCGATGTATTCAAGTGGAAGATAGCTTGAGAATCTTAACGTCGAGCAACTGTTTCTATGAAACGGGCCGGCGGTTCCAACTTAAAATTTTAAGCCTTGGTTCGAATCTGTGCAAGTAGCGTCCTCTATGCAAACGGGAGAGTATCCTTTCCATATCCTTTTCCTGTTGAAATGGGAATGGGAAGAGACCGAAAGTTATAGACGATCTACTTTTGCAGTTTTTGGAAAGTAAAAATTAAAAATTTTGCTTTTGCGAAAGGACCTTTTCTATTATTGTGCTCTTCTAAAATTTAACCCATAAAGTCACTTTACCAGACCATCAGTCTCTGTTTCGCTAATCCATCTTCCACACACCACATGCATTAGTTGTACATCCGAGGGACAATTGCCCGGTGGGACAAATGTTCGCATGCACATGGGGCGGCCACTGATCCCCCCATACAACACAAGTCATCCCAACTAATTAATGAAGCTAATGCGTTAAAGTCACTTGCCGTCCGATCCGAAACCCCCGTCGTACAGTATCTGTCAAAACCATTAAATTAATTGAGCCACCCCCATGCGCCATGTATACATCAAAGAAAACCCAATCAATATTACATTGCCCCCAGAACATTGACCTGTTTTCCAGAGAGTCCCACTCCCATTATTAATTGCACTGAATCACTCGTGCTCCACCTCAAAGACTGACTTTTCTCCGTCTGAATAATAAGATGAAAAGATTTCCCATTCACCTATTGTTACGTCCGAATTCAGGGCACAGCAATCAAGATTCCAATTCCAGCATTCCAAGAGTGTTTGCTCGCCTTTGAAGCATACACACAGACACATTTCCCCTCGAGAAATGGCAAAACAATCGAATGAGCAAAGTTCTTGGGTTTGCTGCTTCCCCACAAAAGTGTGGTCATATCTTGAATCCGCACACGGAATCCTTCGCCGGCCACCCTTATATAACTCATAACTACAAATAGCTCAATCCTTTGGCAGTAGCAGTGCAATTTTCAAGGAGAAAAACCCGCAACAAAAGGAATCGTCCTCCAAGGACTTCAGCCAAACCCCCATTCTGCACAACAAACAGAGCTAATAAACCTCAGGAAATATGCTTCCTTTCAAGGTATTAAATAAATCATTTGACCAAACAGCAAAAAAAGAAAAAGGGATCGTCTGGCAGCACACTGACCAGAGCTGAGAGAAGACTCCCATACCCACAACGTTTCCATAATAAGGTGCACCAAGCACCAACAAAAATTAGGACCAAATGGAAACAAACAATGGAAACAGAAAACCGAAAGGAGAATCCAACCCGGACCGGGAGACAGTAAGGAGACGACATCGACTTCTTTTCGGTGGCGGGGATAAATAGAGTTAAATTCGAAACGAACATTTGATATTCCATCCTCGGCAAAGTGAAACGCGTAATATGAAGCTAAGCAGGGCGTGCATCTGTATGTGTATATATAGTCGACAAGGAGCTAAATCGGATTAGGGCTTCGCCTTCCGTTTCTGGTGGCCCATCCTTACCCTGTTGCTAGCTTTGTCCGAACACGGGGGATTCGCTTTCAATGGATTCTTTCGACGAAAGACAAAACCCGACCGTTGTACTCATGTCCTTTTGTTTACAGTAATTGGTTTCGTATCTGTATGGTGTTCTGTCTTTTTTTTCGCTGGTTAATATCTTCAATTTGGACATACTTTGTGCTTCAGGCTTCAAGTTGAACTTTTGATAACGTTGTCTGACGACGAATTCATTTGTCATTTTATGCGGCACGACAAGGATGCTGTCAACCCTTTTGATATTTATGTAAGGACTCTGTGGGAATGTCTTTGTCGGTTAACTGACAGTCTTCATCTAGAAGCGAGCTAATATCATAGAAATGTGAATATCATAGGCGAGTTGTTCTGGAATTTTGAATGTACCCATACACAGAGACGGCATACCTTCATAAGATGTCCTTTGGGGATTCTATGAAATTTTATGAATACCCGACGATTGTCTGGGGACTTATTTTTGTACAAAGGTTTCATCTAGAATAGGTTTTAAATATGCGTGGAGTTTTGGTGGCTTTCTTTTGAATGGGTTGTTGAGCGGAGGTCCTTCTTAGTCGGGACAGAGTATAGGGCAGCCATTGCTGTTCAACAGATTATGAAGTTTATTCAACGACGTTTTGTGGAATGTCAAACGCTGCAATTTCGGTCTGTTTGTGTACTTGATAAGCTTTGCGACAATTTGCACGATTTTGCAAGTTTTAGCAAAATTCTACTCAACCGTGTTCCCGTACCAGAAATTTTGTTAAATGACATACGACGCTGTGTGACATAAGCAATTTAACGGGCGGTTCTTTGTTTTATTGGTGATAAAACCGAGGTGGATGATAAGTTAAAATTTCTCTGCCTTTCCACTTAAATATTCGGACAGCGCCCTCTGCTAAGCAACTCTGTCTGCTAGTAGATAGCCGCGATGGCTTCAACTACTGCTACAAGACACTAACGAAGCGGAATGCGTTTCTTTACGCGGTCAGATTGTACTTAGAATGGACCTAAAACAATGGGCCTTGAAACTGAGTCCTGGGAAAAAACTTAAAAACAATAATGGCGGCTCAGTTTGGTGTTAACTGGCAGGTCCGTTTGTCATAAGTTGGAATTTTAGTGGTGTCATGTGTACAATAGAACAAATAAAAAATCGACACCGGGAAAAGTGGCGCCACACACCTTCGAGTGTCCAGTTAAAGAAGCTTAATCGAAGAATTCAGTCGAAAAAGCCCTTCATCAAAACAGACCGAAGGTAAGAGATACCCTCTTCTATGGCAGAGTCACCCCCCTATTCACAACAACAGCCTGTAGAGGCGATTGGCGAACGAACTTATGATGAAAAAGTTCCCCTGATGTTGCGTCCAACTAAACGTACTAAGGAAGCTCAAAAGTGAACATTGGCTTTCAAGTCTTGTCTTTGAAATGGATGTCCAGTCTTCCTTGGTGTCTAGAAACTTCTTATAAGATTCTAGGCGCAGTATTACTTTATGAAAAAAAAAAACTCACAACGCATATTCGCCTGTGTGGTCTACAAAAGCTAAAACTTCCATAACAACCCTAGATGAATGCAGCTCCCTTTGTTGTTTTTAACGAGCAATAAAAGGAAAGCTTCCACCCATCTAAATAACACATCCAAACAGCAAGTGGAATACGAATTGCCAGAGCTCTGACGATGCTCCACCGCACACTCATCACGCTAATCAGCAGTTTAGACAACCCCCATGCCCAGCACTAAAAACCAACAGCCAGCAGCGTAATTCCATTGACTTCTCCGCACATATAAATATAAATCCGCCAAATCGAAAGGCGACTCCCCAGAACCACACCATACCGGGCAAATAGCACGTACGACCAATTCAAATACAGTTCAATGTAATCGCATCAGATTCCACCGACATGACCAAATCCCGTTTAATGACAATACTCTTTAAGGAACATAACAATTCCCGGCTGGAAGCACATTTTTCATCGATTAACCCTTACCGTATAACATGCCAACAATGTCCTTCAAACACCAGCTCTCATATGCTATTGGCAACTAAAGACACCTGGTGTGTAGTCTCTTATGCCAAAAATCCACTTCCACTATTTTCGCCGTCGCTGCCGACGGCCGATTGAGATGCACGTTAAAGCAACACTACGACGCGAGGGGGGTGGGTACGTATACTCACCTAAGTCCCCATCCTCAATATATATTTTAATAGATCCTTTTGCGGTGCAACGTGGAAATTTCAACGAAAGGATTTCCAATTACGGAATTCAGTCACGTAGTTGAATGTCTTGGCGTTTTATCCCAGCACCAGTTGTACGCTACTGCTTTGAGCAGACCAACGGATCTCATTTTGTCTGCTGCTTGAGCATTCCTTTCACTTTTTGGCCAACAAAATCTAATAGCATCGCTACTCTTATGTAGGAGAGCGCGAACGTGGCTTGAGGAGCATCAAGGCGAATACGTATCACTTCAATTTTGTGTTGTTCAAGTGCATTGGTGGTAACTAGCTTACCTTGCCTGCAGGATGTGTGTCTATCCTTGGGGCAGACATTCAAGTCCGTTTGTGATGTGTTGGCGGGGCTGGTTGGTTGGTTCTCCATTTTTATATACGAGTATATGTACGAAATGGTTATTTTATTTTCTTTTCATCTTTGGCTGGAGAAATTGGCAAACGTGGCTGCCTGAGGTAGGTATGTGATGCGAGAAGACGTGATAACGTATATTTGAAGTCAAGAATTGTAGGTGGCTACAGTGTGAGCCAAAAGTAATCAGTTGGCAGTTGTCGAATGGCATGGAAATCCCTCACAACCACTGAATTAGTCTTAAGGTAAAAATGCAATTGCAAATTGCATTGGAGGAATCCAGCTTTAGCTAATGTGCTGATGCGTTTTAAGACGCGTTGTTTCTTCCGTTTTTCGTTGTTTTTTTTATACCCTCCAGAGGAAGGTATATTCACTTTGCCAATACATTTGTAACGCAAAGAAGGAGTCACCGGAGACCTCATAAAGTATATATATTCTGAATCAGGATCACATTCTGAATCGATTTAGCCATGTCCGTCTGTCTGTCTGTCTGTCTGTCTGTCTGTCTGTCTGTCTGTTGAAAGCACGATAGCGCCCAAAGTAATTGACGTAGGTGAATGAAATTTGGTGAAAGGACTTCTTTTTATCGGCGTCAGGTTGGTATTCAAAATGGGCTATGTCGGTCAAGTAGTTCTGGTACCTCCCATACAAAACCAATATTGGACCCATGTGTCTCTCTGTCTGTTGAAAGCACAATAGCGGCCAAAGTAATTGGCGCAGGTGAATGTAATTTGGTGAATGGACTTCTTTTTATCGGCGTCAGGTTGGTATTGCAAATGGGCTATGTCGGTCAAGTAGTTCTGGTACCTCCGATGCAAAACCAATATTGGGCCCACATGTCTCTCTGTCTGTTGAAAGCACGATGGCACCCAAAGTAATCGACGTAGGTGAATGAAATTTGGTGAAATCACTTCTTTTTATCGTCGTTAGGTTGGTCTTAAAAAAGGGCTATGTCGGTCAAGTAATTCTGGTATTTTGCATGACTTGTATGCCGTGGAGGGTATCAAAGAATCGGCCAGGCCGATGATAACACTTTTACTTGTTATTTTTTGATGCGTTCTTTCTTGCGTTTTCAGGCGCTTTTTCTTGCGTTTTTTATTTTCGCTTTTAGACGCGTTTCGTCTCCGGTTTTTTTGACGCGTTTTCTTCTCCTGGTAGGAAAATAAAAGATGTCGTGGGTATTTTTTGAAAATACGATTCTATTTTATTTTTATTAAAGAAATACGAAAGTAAACTAAAAGAAGCGACAGTGTTTAGGAAGACTGAGGAAAAGTCCCTGGCTGTCCCCAAAACCATCAATCGCAGCGTAACAGTAGTTTTCCATAGATATTGCTTTTTTTTTATTCAGGCAGCTGAAACTAGCATGAGTCAAGTCCACATAATTCTACTAAGATTTTTTTCTCAATTTCTTTTCAATTTTTAAAACACACTTTCGCATTATAAAAAAAAAACTCAATCGACAGTCCACTTGCAAGCAATACTGTTTGCACGTCGGTGTACCTGAAACACTATCCCATTCAGACAGGTGTACAGCAGCGCAATGTGCTTTCATGTTCAAATTATCCCGGATTTCTTAAATTTGTATACATAAAGATTTTTATTGGATTTTGATGATGCGGAACGAATTTCGATTGATTATGGTGCTCTAAATTCGAAGCGAAGAATTATATTGCTTGTCAGACGTCAATGATGTTCAATTTGAATTTTTGCGTCGTGTTAAAGTACGGTCAATGTTCGTATAGTGAAGAGCAGGCAATAATAATTGGATTAGTAACTACCAGATCCACTTGTGTGAAACTTCTTAATATCTTTGACAGATGTCGCTGGTAACTTTAATGGCGCTTTTTTTTATCTAATGGCGTAGATGACAGGCAAAAGTAACTTATGCGATCAGCAATAAAATGCAACCTCAAGACAACAATTCTCGGCTTTTTTTTAACCTCACTGCTAGATGGCAATAGTTTCTAGAAATGTCAGAAAAGGTTTACAAATTTTAACGAATTATTAAAAGTCTCTTCAAGAATAACAATAATTTGTAAAAGAACAAGGTTTAACAAATTTTAAGGAACTATTTAAAGTCTTTTAAATAATAACCTGCATTAAATAGGAACTAATTTTATCAAATAACACAACCAGTTGGACATTTTTTAAAAAGCGTCTGACAGATGTCGCTGGTTTGTAATGAGTTTTTTTTTGTATACCTATCTGAAAGACAATTTGACAACTGCGACAAATATTCTAAATTCTGCGATAAAAATGATGGTGACGATATTTCTAATATTTGGCTCAAGTACAGTTTTGTAAATTAGCTTGCCTTCTTGTACGACTTTAGGCAGGAATGTTGGATCTTCTTGAAGAAGTATTGCATCTTTTATTTGATAACATAATTGGAACCTTAATAATCGTGTATATCTTTCTGTTCTATTTTTTCCTTTATAATATTTTTAGTGGTGTTAATAAAAGACCTTAAATGTTTAAATGTTTAACCTTAAAAAATATTTGTTTTTAATTTCAGTTCACGATACAATATAATACGATATAAGTATGGAAATGCCGCCATTTGTTTGTTTGTAAAACTTATATTTAAAATTAAGTGCAAGCAAAGTTTTATTGATTGAGCCTTTAAAAATATAAAAAAAAATGATAAGCCGTTGAATTTCTTAATCTCATTCACAGTAGCGATATTTTTAGAAAATCAATGATGGCTGCAAGTAATAACTTGTTTGCGCTCACTTTATATGCACTATTTCTGTATTTACAATACAAATTTCGAATATTAAACTTATATAACTTTTAGTATTAACATATATTTTTTACAAATTCACAATGACGTCTTCTTTCATTTGCAATTAGCTATTGTGACGTACATTCAATGATAAACAGATTATTAAAAATTAAAAATTGATTTGCAATGTCCGAAGTTGTTGAATGTAGGTATTGTCCAGAGTTGCTATTTGAGGTTTTTTTTTTTTGTAAATATTTGCTGTATTTTTTATCCATTTTAGATCAAGATCCTTAGATTTAACTACAGCAATAATTAAGCGTACCAAACCTCTGAAACAAATCTTATTTGATTTGCAGTAAAAACAATTCCATCTATCCAGAGATGTTATGCGCTTCAAAGTTGATTATATTCCAATTGCAATTATTTCCTACGCAATTTTATCCGTGTACATGTACATTGTACATGTCTTTCAGAACTAACTCTTGCGCAATAGGGGCAAGATCTCTTTACTATTGTAAAGGAAAAGACGTCCAAACTTGGTCTGATTTCATTTTCATCAGGGATTTTGCTTTTTCCTGATTACATTTGCAGTGTTGTTCCAACAGAAAATCTAACTATCCCCCGAAATTTGAACTGGTACAGTAACGTGATGAATACTCCCTGTCATTAGGTGATTGCCTTTCCTAACGCTTTCATCAATCGCATGGCGAACTGAACAATTTATTTAAAACTCTTTTGTGTCCCTTTTTTTCGGGGTGTTTATCTCCAGTCCAATCCCAACTCTGATCTATTGTGAATCAATCTCTGCTTTGAAATGAGAGTTAAATAACCATTCGTGATAGTTTTTTCTCTGTTCATTTGCGGGTGTACAGCGGCGGGTGTGCACACGCACCAAATCTATAAATCAAGCCTCACACCTCTCTGCTCAGAAAAGCCCCGCCGTCGTCGTCCTGTTGATGGGGTTGCCGGTTGCCCATGTCGATTGGCATTCTTCTCCTTTTCATAGCAGAAACTTGATTTCTCTTTTTTTTCGTTTTTTTTTGTTCCTTACCCCCCAATTGAGTTTGTTTTGTTCGGGGATTCGTCCTTTTTTTTGCTAGTGGATTGGGTTCCGTAATTTTTTTTTTTGTTGATTTGAGCCAAATCGAATTTTAATGGCAAATACATTTGTCTCTGTCAAATGCTTGGACATATTGTTGTTGTAGGACATATACATACTTGCGAATGGAGGCTATATGGTGGCGTGGGTCTTATGGCTTTTTTGGTCGATTTTGGTATAGTAAATCAGTGAAACATCATTATCCGTGTTTAGGTGTCAGAGATAATCCTGTGGTGAGTATGCTTTGTGTGTTTGTATGCCTGACAGGCTTATATTAAATGAGGCAATCGTGCGGTTGGCGGTGGCAGTAGGTTTTGGAATCAATTTTCGATTCAATTTCGGTCCATGGATTGGATACGCTTTGGAATTTGGTGCTTATGCAAAGACTTAATATTAATTAAGCGGTTTTGCAGTCCGACATGGTGTGTATACGATTTTGTACGTGATGTGGGATTGGTTGGATTTTAGGGAAGGGGTTGACTGAATTTGTATGACATGGGGCTGTCTTGTAGTACACGAACGAATTAAAAATCGACTCTGAAGGGGAAGCATGTTGGAATTTAGTGCTTTAAGTTACCAAGATAACTTGACACTTAGCAGTCGCAACGCTTTTTCATTGATATTGTTTTTTTTTTAAATGCTGAGGCATTTAGACTCGAACTTCTGACTCATTGTAAAGGGGGTTTCTTTTTTAGAGTTTCGCTCTTTAAATTGGCAGCACTTTTTCCGATGATGATTCATTTGACAGCGAACAGCTGTTTTTTGATCACATTAGTTTGACAGTTTCTAACCCCAGACTCTCAAAAACTAGAAACAATAATAAAGGACGCTCTTTTAGATGTTTGGTTTTTTAAGTTGGAAACGCTTTTCCGACAGACTACCAATTTTACAGATGACAGTTGATTTGTGATCATTCAAAATGTCATGTATAGACTTAAAATGCGTGGCTATAGCTTCTTCAAAACTAGTCAAAATTTGTAAAAATAGTGTTTCTTTTAGACGCATTTGTTTTTCAAATTGGCAGCACTTTTTCCAATGGCACTCAATTTGACAGGTGATTTTTTGGTTTACTTTAGTTTACCATTTTAAGGTATGGATTTACGAAGACCCCTGCTGCTCCAAAAAGGAGTCGAAAACCTCAAGCAATACAAGGGCGATTCTTTAAAAGTTTGTTTCACGAATTGGCAGCATTTTTTTACCGACTACTAACTGACAAATAATTTTTGATCAGCTTGGTTTGCCATTTTACTACAAAAGACTTACAAAAGCCTGCACTCTAAGAAGCTCGAAAAACTACTCGAAAACTTCCTGACTGGGAGACCTAGTTTTTGTCAAAAGCCATGACATAAACTGACACTTCTTTGGTACCTACGGAGGGCGCTAACGTCCGAAATTATTCCTTTGTTTATGGCTAGTGGGCACTGACATTGTGTTGCTATCCCTCTAACGCGATTCAAAAGTGAGTTGTGGCTCTGTTGTCTCTTCTTGGTTGAAGCTTTTAAAAACCTAAAGACGACGTCAACCAAAACAATATTTATTATGTGCACAAGTTTAGGATTTTCCTCCGTCCGTTACTTTAAAGGGACCAGTAATCCCATTGCGGTCATCGAATTTCAATGTAATCGAAAATGGGCTTAAGCTGGATTACGCCCCCACAATTTTATTATAAATCTCTGTCTGCGAGACGAAATACGGGCCCACCTTCTATGATATCAGTTCTTTATCATTTGGCACCTTTCTCACATGACATCCAAGCTTCAAACCTTTGCCTTAAAGAGTCTACTCGTAGGCGCAATTTAATATGTCTCATGCCTTAACTTATCTGGCGATTAAATTCGATATCCCCAGCATCAGCCTTATTCTCATTAAAGCCCCTTTGAACTCTTTTCGCTCGAGTTGAACTCTCAAACTCGAACTGCATTCGCAAGTTTGAGAGAACCCAAAAGGGAAATTGAATTCATTAGAATTTAAAGCGACCCGTTATAGTCTGCTTCTCATCGTAATGTGCATATTCAATTTCCTCTAACGATCTCATTCGATTTCCATTTCCCTCCCGAAAACAATCTCACAGAATGGAAAAGGATACGAGTGCACCCCCAACACTTAACCCGTATCGCATAAATGTGTGCAAATCACATTTCCATACCCGATTTCCTTTATATTCTTTTTTTATTCTTCAACGACATCAAGACAACCATACAGAGAAAATCTTATAAATAAATAAACAAATAAATAGAAACTCAAAAAAAGGACACTCGCCGGATATTACGATGGGACACGTTTCGGAGATTCCAGCACTTAATGTCTATTCCAGAAAAAGAATGAAGCAATTCTCAACTTTATTATTTTGTCCGAGGTTTCTTTTTCTCCTGTCGTTCCTTTTTTCTTTACTGCTGCATATGTTAGGGAGAACAGTTGGCTGTGAATATTTCCTTTAACAAGGAGTAAAGGTTGTAACCCTTCCCCGGCGAAACAACCAGCAACTTAGCCAGCGAAAAGGGATGTTAAATCCTTTTATATTATTATTTGTCGACTCCTCTACAATGGTACACTGACACACATTCGACGTGCGCACATAAACACAAGATAAAGATGTTGAGTGTGCATTGTAAATAACAAAAGGATCCTCTTTGCTCCGTCTCGGGCTTTGTCTCGCTCTGCCTTTGTCCTAAGAAATAGTTGCTTATTGTTCTAGACATATCGAAGGGGAGCCTAAATTTGCATGGAAAATTCTCAAGCAACTGTGGATTCAAAAGGATTCGACATCCTTTCGCTTTTTACCGTGCGCCAGAGCAATGCCCCGAAGGGAGAAACATAAGTAAACTGCTGGAAAGACTTATATTCTTATGTACGGGCAAACGAGGCTCCTTTTAATCGAAGGCACTCAGAGTGGGAGGCTGCATTTTCGTATATTCATAAAAGAATAACACATCAAATTAGGAGCCTTCATATACACGACCCTCAAAGGGTTCAATTTTATTTATTTTTGGTCGTATAATCCTTTTGTCGTTGAGTGTGTGTTCTGCCCACTCGGATGCGTGTATGCGAGTGTGTGTAATTTAATTGAGATATAAGATATTACTGACAATCTGGATGAGAAAGGGCGACAGACCCACAGGGATTGCGAAATTTTCGGGCGTCAGGGTCAGTTTTATGCTAGCCTTGGGATTTATGTCCTTTTTGTTTTGCCTATATATATATATACGCATATCTGTATGAAACTGTATCGTCCTCTCAGTCATTCAGTTTCAATGTTTGCCTAAGTGGGGATGATTGTTTTGTAAATATAAATAATGTAATTTTGGCAGAGATAGTCGTAAATTCGGTGTCTATTTTATTAGGGCAGGGTAGTATTTGAGGGGGGTAGGGGCTGGGTTTGGTCGGTGGGTTTTATTAAGTACTAATTGGCAAACATTTGCATAAGTGATGACGAGGCGGTAGAAACGGATTAATTAGTATTAAATGATGCCTTTAATCAAAACCTGTGTTGTGGCGTCGTGCCGTTTGGTGTCCCTGTCACAGTTTGTGTGTAGCCAAGTCGTAAATTGTTGTGACTTTTTGTGGCAGATTATGTGTAGGTAATACGTTTCGACGAGAATTTATAATTGGATTTATTGTACATGACAAATGATGCTAATGGATTTTCACCCAATGAAGGATAATCCTGTTGTTAGAAGATCCTTGGGGTGTTCTTTCATGATTTGAGCGAGATATGTTGTGAAGCTAAATGGAATTTAAATACCATAGAAATAACATCGAAAAGAAGCTGACTCTAAGAAGCATCGTAGAAGCTTCTAAAACGTGAAACTTTATAGCATGATTTTACGTTCCTGTCATGACAATGGAGTCCATTAAAAAATGGCATTCGAACGATAAGTCTGACGGCCTGAAAAAAAAATACTAAAATTCATAGCGGAGGCATAAAGCTACTTCTTGATTAGTTAAGATCACAACCTGATAAGTAGCTAAGTGTCAAACAAGATTGTGTTGTTGAGCATAAGTGTGTAGCTGAACCATTTGGTTAGATGGACTGTCTTTTTGCGTTAAAAATTACCAATTGTACCAACTTTTAAGTGTCTCTCTTTACCGTTTAGCTGGTATCCAAACCAAAACTAAAATATAGTCTAACCTCAGGCGAAAAAAGCTTAAAATACCACTTGTGCCGTACGGTTTTCTGTTATTTAGAGAATGCACTTCATAAATTGATTGATAGACGTATTGACTCAAGCAGTCTTAGTAATGGGGAATGCTTGCCGGCAGTCTTAACTTTCATAAAACACATTTGCAAAGCCCGTTTTTCGCGGCATACCTCCAATTTACTGGCGTACCACATAATCGCCCTCGTTTTGGCTTCAAAGATTTTGTACTTCATGAGACTTAATTTCTAGGAAATCCCTTAAATGAGACCCTAAATTTCGTAGTACGATCGGAAATAGGCTTTAGGGTGAAAAGATAGGCATTCCTCCACTTCAGCCACCTGAAATCTCGTTTGAGCACCCACGAGCCTTGCAACCGTCTTGGAAATATGATTGGGAGTACACTTTTTTAACCAGCTGGGGGCGCTCTCCAAGACTCACACCACAAAGATTGCCCGAGGCAAATCCTTCGATTAAATTTTATATATAAAAATATGTATTGGAATATTTCAAAGGATCTACCACTCTCAGTTAATTATCCACTTTGTAATCCACCTCCGGCTTTGCCAAAAAAAAAATATAAACCGCCCTGTCTCGAGTATACCATCAATTTTATTGGAGCTCTCGTTAGCAAAAAAAAAAAACGAGGACTCTGCACTAAATGCCGTTAAATTGTAATTGAATTCCATTCTTCCTTTCACACATCATCGTACAAAGGGATATTTTATTAAATGCATAAGCGAAGTGAGCGCCAAGTGTAGATCCATTATACCTTTCACATTTGCGCGAAGCTTACGATGACACTTTACGTTCGCCATTAGTTTCACATACATAAACAAACAAACAAAAAACGAGTGAAAAAACCGCGCAAAGGATGAACCACGATGAGGAGAATAAAAAAAAAACTCGATAAATTATTCCGCAGGCTGTGTCGTTTATATTCCTCTCGCGTACACAATAAAAACCTTTTTAATTTTTCGTACATACAATTTCTTTTTTTTTAAATTAAAGTTAAGAGTCTCCGGTATACGTTGCAGGCCACGTCCATCTGTGCCGTCACTCAGTCAATTAAAAATTCATTTTTTGCATTTTCAGTCCGACCCCACCACCAGAAAGATGGCAACAATTTTTCACATAGGATTTTCATTTGATGGCAAAAGAAGAGAAATCACCTCGGAGGCTGGGAAATGACAAGCCAACATCAATTGGCACTTTTCGAAGGAGCCGAACGGACGGTCGTACCCTCTGAGTTAAAGGTACCACTGCATACAGTGCAAAGAATTGCTTTTATTCTCATGAAGGTTGGCGGGTAATTTGTTTTGCCACAAAACGCCAGCAGAGCGGCGTACCACGTTTGCGAAAATTGCATTTGCATGCTTCTTCCGTTTCGTTTGCGTTCGCAGATTGGATTGCATTTTTGTCGGTCGTCGCGTCGTCGTCGTTCGTTTCGGCAAGTGAGGTGTGCGTTTCTTTTTTTCTTTCGCTTTCGTTTGCTAGGTGCAAAATGAATGATTTCGCAGAAAAGGATTTCAATTTCCTTCCGGGTGTGGGCAGGTCCTTGAACTGTTTAATATTAGCAAAGCGTGTTCCAGTGGAAAATTGTCTGACAGAAGCAGTTGTAGCCGACGACCGGCGTCGTCTCAAAGACGGAATTATTCCAATTGAGTAAGAGTGTCCTTGGAGTGTAATATTTTCAACGGGAGCGGAATTACTTTCCTTCTGATTAGCCTGTAGCTGTCATTTTGATCATATTCGCTTGGGGTTTCCTTTTCTGTCTCTTTCCCCTTGTACTGTCCACCGCGTACCTGTATTTATGGGAGTTTCTTTGCATAAATGCTCGCAAGTCAGTACTCGTATATTTGGGCATTATCCTGGCCAAATAACGTCCGCCATAATCACATCATTTGCAAAATTGCACAAGCATAGAAAAAGCCCTGCAATAACTCAATTAAGTAATTCCAAGCCGGGCCGTACATAGAGCCTGCTTGAGAAACAGTCACGTCCTCGGGGCATTAATTCAATCATAATTAAGTGAAATAAGGCCTCGGGAAGAACACCCCGGCAACCAAAGGGGCAATTAAACTCTGATTCATTACGATTCACCATAGCAAATGTCCTGCATAAATCCTAATTTCCCAAACAATGACTTCATTAGGCTGGGCCCTCAGAGTTGACCTTGTTCTGGGCTCTTGCAGTCGGCCGCTTCGCCCCAAAATTCAATTTCTTCCGGCAAGTATCACTCTCGAGTGAGTGCGCTCCATTCCTTCGAAAACAATTTGACAGCAAAAGTCCGCCGACAAAAAAAGTATGTACACCCAAAGTTGTTGTTCTTTTTTTTTTGTGAAAGCATTCTAATTCCAATATCCTAAAGCAATTCGGTCTCGCTCTGCAAATGCCAACCAGAAAAGGATACATACCTCTACAGCACAACTGGGGCTGCACTGGAAGTTCGCCTCTAATTACGTGGTTTAATCTTGAGCAATTTTTGGGGCTTGGAAGTTTGTCAGTTCTGGCAGAACAATAACGAAACAGCCAGCAATAAAATCGGGGGGCAGAACTATATCCTCTCTCGTCTCATCCAGTGCGGATGTGGATATACACCGCAGATTGGGGTGGTGGACGATGCTTTTCAGAACATGACGAAAAGTTGTATCAAAGAATCATAATTACCCCGGAGGGATATATGTTGACGAGTGCGGCAATGACAGAGTACATGGTCTGGGGGTAGGAATCATAATTTTCCAACACACAAACGTCAGGGAGCCAGAAAGAGCGAGAGCGATAACGGTGGCAGTTTTCGTTTTTTGATGGACAAAAGGATTATGATGTGTCATTGTGTGGTGATGGCCAGGGATAAAGGCGAATGTGTTGAGTTGTGTGTGTATGATAACGAGAACGCGTATATGATACGAGTGTAGCGGATAGCAAATATAATTTTATGATAAGTCCGGCATGCGGAATGAGTGCAGTGAATGGGAAACAATTTGCACATAATTGTTTTTATGGATTAATTAGTAAACAATTCGGGGAAGTGGCGATAGGAAAATAAGCACATCAGTGACGGTGGACTAGAGTGAACGATATACTTATACAATAGACTTGGTGCCGTACATTTCAATGCGCAAGGCTCTGATTGTTGGCAGCGATTTGGGAAAGGAGTTCCGAAAAAAGACAATTGTATAAAGGGATTGCTGCTTCTTAAAGTTGCCCAAGGGAAACTGCCCCCACCATTTGGTTCATTGCGAGGGGGGCATAGCTTTATGTGATCGGTGGATCTATGTTTGCAAGCTCCGGCATTGAATCTGTGTCAAAATTCTGTTGGGTATGATCCAGTACGTCCATCTCACCTTTTCGGAGTAATCCCACCTCTGTCTTGCTGATAGGCGATTTACCACAGCTCCTGTTGCAAGGTAATGCGAAGAATCCTGACCTTTGCTAAGACTACAATCTTTCTGAAGAATCTTAGGTGATTCACCAGTCTTTGCGCATAAGTGGAAGCATCTAGAGACAAACCAAGACACTGTCGCAAGTTGGAGTCTAATCCCTAGATAGGTACTAGTTTTGGCATTGATTTGACATAAATTTCTTTGTTGTGGGGAATCCAAACTGTAATTGAAAATTTATATATTTTTTGACGTTTTCAGAGAATCGTATTTATGGTTTTTGTAATGCTTGACTCGAAAATTTGAATCGTCTTGCTTGGGAGATTTTTTCCGCCAGTCCTTCAGATGTCGTTACGAAGGCCATTTTAGAGAATTTTTTTTTTACGGTTTGCGTCTTCGGTGTATTTAGCCTTTCAATTTACTCAATAGATGGCGTTCACAGTCGGCTTAGGTTCTCAAGGAGTTTCCCCTCGCAAGTTCATAAGTCATTGCCACCACGATTTCTTCTGTTTTTGTTCACACAAATTATTCAGTCCCATTCGCATCTTGGTAAAATGTCCCTTTAAGCCGTATTCATGTTGGCTCATCATACCAACCACCTACCAACCAGAAGCCTCCCCATCAAAACATCAGCAAATCAAGCTGTTTCCCAGCACACGCACCAGAATCCATCAATCATCAAAGCAAAGCAGACCATCAAAACTGTGCTGCTCTCTGGTAAAAAGTGTGTAACGCACGCACAACATTTGCATTTAGATAGCTGGGCTTCATGAATTTTAAATGCCTATTTAGAGGAATACATTATCAATTTGTGTACATCCACTCGCTGGTTATACTGGATGCCATTGATTGCTCAGTCGGGATTAATTTTACGGTTCCGAAATGTTAAACTTTTTTTTACATACACACACTTTGTGTCCTGTAATTTCATTTTGCATGCACAGAAAAAGCCCGTGTATATAGCTAACGCAACCCTCCGTGTATATTGCGGACAAACACTTTGCTTACGGGGGAGCTGTGTTTTTGAAAATATTTCGTGTTTCGGATATGTAATGACGTTGATGTACTCTTGGTATGATCCCGGGAATTAGAGTGCAAGAGCACAAGGGGAATCAACTTTCTAGGATATCTATGGCGGAGCAGGAACGGAAAAAAAATGGAAATTTGCCATTTAGATTCGTGACACAACGACGAACTGTGTGCGGAGACAAGGACCCGAGCTATACACACATGTGGGACGGGTTGCTTTGAAAAACTCTGTTCGTGTCGCTTCAAGCAGAGGATAAAATGCTGAAAAGAATCGAATATCTTCCTACAACGACGCCTTTAGGTACATTAACGATGCAGCAGCGACGTGGGGTATACTGCAAAAGTTCCACCAACGGAAAAAAGTAGGTAATAGGGTCGGCCACTGTGCGGCCCAGCAGGGGAAGTCTAGTACAGCAAAAAGTTGCCGGCACGGTTGTGTTTTCCCTAGCTATTGTTGCGCAAGTCGTATACTCGCTGGGTGAATTTTATGGTGAATTCTGACTTCATTGTGTGAATTTGTTAAAACACCTGTCAGTGTCAAGATTCACAAGTGGGATTTGGACTTACTTAGTGAACTAGCGTCGCTGGTTTTACAAGTTTAACTAGATCGGCAACTTAACTTTTAAAATAACTGATTGACTAACCAAATTGTTCCTTCTGTCACTTGATTTCCTTGCCATATTTGTGGAATTTCAGATTTTTCGAACGCGTTGACTAACTTGATCTTACACTTCCTTTTCTAATAGATTGTCAACGCAAATTCAAAAAAATTTCGCACATAATCCATCCAGGGCAGCCAAAACAAAAAGGAAAATGCTGTCAGATTTAGAAAACTAGAAACCGAAAAATACTCATTAAAACGAGTCCAATCGATATCATTTAACTTTCAATTGAAGCGTTTAAGAAAATACTAATTTCCTGTCACAATTTGCTTTTGTTTTTAGGGTAGTTTGTGGGGGTCGAACCGGAGACTGAGCCTGGTTTTTCGATTACCTATCCTTTAACGTCAACTAAAAAACTGGTCACTTGATCAATGTAATGATCAATGGAGGCAGCATGCCTTTTCGCTTATTTCTGTTTTGCAAATGCAACATTCTGTCAGCTAGTAGCGAGCGAAAAACTGTCAGAGAGCAAAAAACTTCCATATACGAGTGCTTCGTGGTACTTCCAGTTACTCAATAATTTGTCGGAAACAAATTTATTCTACACTTGTAGTAAACATTTTCTCGAAGTGTACTAAGTATAGAAAAATCTGTCACATTTTTATCACTCCTTTCAAATCCGTATATCCTTTCATGGAAGAAACTAATTTGAATTGAATTTTGATCAAAAGACTGTACACACTCCCATCAAAAATGGAAAAAACATGTTGAAAATCACCTAAATAAAAAGTAACGAGTGATTTTACTCGTTATTTTGGTAATCTTCTCTCTTCCTGTTTGTGCAAATTTGTGGGATTGCATTCCATTTATATCCACTGTCTTTGATCCAAAATTTTAAACCTTTTCGGGTCTTTGTAGACGTGTTGGTGACTTAAGTTAGTCACTTTACTTCGAGCTTATCAGCTTCAACATATCGCTGTCCCTTCTCTGTCTCACCACCACCCATAATGTCAAACTTTCGCTCAAACTAGTTTCGTTGAATGGATGTTCCCAGATCTTCCCATCCTCACAGACAGCTGTAACCCCACAGTAACTCAGTAGGAAACACTATAACCACCGCCGAAATTTAACGAACGTATTACAGTTGCAGCTATCCACACCCAACTGGAACTAGATACCCGGATCAGCGTTGCCACTAAAGTCTTTAGCAAATGTAGTACGTTAGCTAATAAAATGTAGCATTTTCAAACAAAATGTAGTACCTGTTATTTTTTTTAATTGACATTTAAATTAAGTAACAAACAAATAAATAGTAATGACATAACAAAAAAATTATTTTAATTCACAAAAAAATAACAGTCCGAATCTGAAACTAATTTTAAAAACCGATCCATATTTGTTATTTGCAGTTGTTGTGGGTGCAGCACAATAAACAAACAAATTTAAATTGGCTGTAATTCCTACGTAAATGACAGCATTCAGCTGAAGATTTGCACATACTTTGGAGTGATGCCCAGTTTTTAAATCGATTTATTAATGTGGTATTCGATTGGGCGCTCTCAGAGCACTTTTTTTGCTCTCAGAGCAATTTTTATGTTCGTTTGGTACAAAAAAAAAACAATCTTTTTCAGATTTCAGAGCACTTTTGCGAATCTGGATATTTTCTCAGATTTGCTTCAGATTTACCAATACACGTACGTTCGAGTTTGACAACTAGTGAAGTTTGTTTACATTTTAGTGAAATTTTTCAATTGCAAAGAAACGCATTGCATCGGGTGGATAAAATTTTGTTAATTATTTATATACAAATGGTTTGAACTCAATCTGGGCGATCATTTTGAATGTTTTCATATAAAATTTAACCAGTGAATAGAAAACTCTTAGAAAAGTGTCGAAGGCTACACATATTGCAGTCGCACAAACATCAACAAAAAAAAGAGCAAGTGACGTTTTTGTGTTCGATTAGCCACACGAAATCTGAAATCTGAGAGCAAATCTGAAGAAGCCCAATCGAATACCACATAAGTTATAAAAGCACATGGGGGAAATTTGAAATGTTGTTCGTAAAGTAATATGGTTAGACGGATTTTAAGAAATGTAGTACTTTGGGGTAACGATGTAGTATGTAGTACAGCGTTAAAAAATCCCCCAAATATGTAGCATAGTACTACATATGTAGTACAAGTGGCAACGCTGACCCGGATATAAACCGCTCGCTCAGTGAAAAGGGATTTTCTTATACGCTGCGCGTTCCTTCGATCCACCGACAGTGTTTCGGTTTTTTGAATTTTTCTTGCGTGTTAAATGTGCATACACGAATTTGGATTCAATACCGCTGCAAGGATTTCCAGGGATATGTACGTTGTCTGGTGGGTGCACTCTTGTATTGTCATCATATACCGAAAACAACAACTGAACGACTGAAATCTGCAAATCCCCGAGAATCGCCAAACTTTCATCCCAGCAAAAAGGGACATAATCCCTCCGTGCCAATGTGAGGTTACTCCGCTCCTTTTTGGTGCATTTCACTGGCCCCGCGCCCCGCTGCTTAAAGGCCTTTAACCAGCTTATGTACGTTTCGAACGTGAAATGTAGATACATCGAAACTTTTAGTCCACGGCTACGTCTGTACATCTTAGGTTCGCTTAAACGATAAGCAGTGTATACGTGTGTGCACCCGTATCCGTACTCATAAAATCCAAACAATTACAACTGCTTATGGATTAGGGGAGAATGTATCTCCGAGCGAAATGCGACATAAGAACTCAATTAAAATGTTAGCAGTATGAACGATACGATTTTTTATTTTAATTTTTTTCTCTCGACACGAAATAACGTAAAAGCGGATTAAATCGAACCTCTTAGGGGACTGTTTTGAACCTAATAACTTTTCCCATGGATGAGAATGGAGTAAGCTCACGTCTCGAGGGAGCTATAACGAAGGCAGGGACGAAAAAAGTAAATCATATCGTGATCGTAAAAGTTCGTCACCAAGCGAGAAATGATGATGAAAGCGATGATGGGGGGTGTTGTGTGACGTGGCATGGAGTGGGGGCAAATTGAAATTGTCAAATTAAATTCGTATACCTTGATATCGATATTAGTTGCCACCAGAGAGAGGCAAGTCGTTAGTAGCAACTGGTGCCATGGTGAAGCTGAAATTCGGCACGGTAGAGGGAGATTATTGCAATGTTACTCAATGTTGAGGGTGTTGCTTACTTATGAGGGGACAATGACATTGTATCAGTGTGAAGAAATGTATGTGGATATGTGTATATAATGGATTCACCTACACTACAGTGTGGGATTTTGTTTGAAGTTGGCGCTTTCGTAAGTGGGTAATGTTGTTTCTTTGAATTTTTAAAACGACCCACTTTTTAAATTTCAACACACATGTGTTACAGATTAGAGTTGAGTTCAACATGTGCGTGTTCCGCTGTATATTTTGCTGCTACAAATCTTGACAGCTCGAAAGAGTGAGAAAATATTTGCTTACTTAAGCCTTACTCCCACTGAAGTTATGAGGCTGTGTTCAAAGAATAATGTCTTCATTGATCGATTGGCAATATAACTCATCTGCCCAATGTCTAACAAAGGAGCAATGTCATTCCTTTTGATTGCGTCACTGCTGAAGTTTTAATAAGAATTTGCTAGATTGATCAGCGACATTAATATCCTGATCAGTCATACAAGGTATTGGAAGATCAGTTGCAGATGAAAGGCTCCATAAGATCGTCTGATCGCGACTGGATATAGTAGTTTATCCCTTTAACCAAGCATTTTTCAATTGTTTCCCTGTGTGTCTTGTGTACAAACTTTCTTTTTAGTTGGTTAACATCAAAAAAGTGCTATAAAAAAGAGTCGAAAATGGGCGGGAAAACGTGCCAAGAAATATGTCGAAATACGCGTCAAAAAAGCCTTTCGAAAAATTCGTCTGAAAATAAAAAAACTCGTCAAAATGATTACAATAATGCCAATAAATGTGAAAGAAAAAGGTTTTCGAAAATCTAAAAAAAACAAAAGAAGAACTCCGTACAAATACCCACTAACAAATTGTCAAAAAAAAAAATCTTTGAAAAGCGCTTAGAAAAATGAGTCAAAAACCGCATGAAGCGGTTTTAAAAGCGTTGTAATAAAGTTAAAACAGCAACTCTTACGTAAATCAGAATAAATGTTGATATAAAATAGGATCTCCTCCTCCAGCATTCTAACCTTCAAAAACAAGTAGAAAACTCGTCAAAAAATGTGTCCAAAAAGAGTGAAAATAATTCGCAAAATTTTCGTCCAAAGAAAAACTTTCGAAAAACGCCTCGAAAATACGTCAAAAGCACGTTAAAAAACACTTCGAAAATGCACTGTAGAACGCAACTAAAATGCTTCAAAAATCTAGTCCAAAGACCCTAGAACACGTTCAAAAAAACGCGTCAAAACCGCATCGGAAAAGAAAAAAACTGTTCAAAATGCATTCATCAACTCGTTAATAAAGCTATTCGAAAAATAAGTACGACGAGTCGAAAAATTCTCCGGAAAACGCATCGTAAAACGAAAGGTCTCAAAAAATGGATTAAAACGCGTCAAAAAAAACTACCACAAAAATTATAGCTAAAGTATGAATTCGAAATTCATACGAAAAAAAGCATGCGTGTTAATAATTTTTAATAACTCCCAAAATATCTGTTTTGTTTGATCGCTTTTATAAAACTGCAGAAATGACACTTATTGTCTCCTTTTCATCCACTTAACAGCGCAGTGCAAGAATAAAATCAAATTGGTACTATTTTTGAATAGGGACATAACAATTCTGTATTTTAATAAAAATGCAATCTAAAACGAAAACGCCTGCCATGGTTTGCATTAAATATTTAACGATCGAACAACATTCGGAAATCGTTACTACCAAAATTTCCAAATCTGTGGTCGCAACTTTCCAATAAAAAAAAGAAAGCTCGAAAAACTGCAACATGCATTGTGGCACCCCCTTAACCAAGTTCCACACAATCCACAAGTCGTTCGTTGAATGTCAGTGGCAGTGCAAGTGCAGTGTGTGAATCGTTTTGTTCGTGTTCGCGATCGGTTTTATCGAAATAAATAAGTTTAAAGTTAATTTCGATTCGCAAATTGTTAAATTATTGACCTGTAATGTTGCAAGTTTCTTTTAAATGTAATTTAGTAGTAATCTGTGTGGGAGATCAGTGTTTTTTTGCCAAAATCTGTTTTGTAAATTTGTGTCATTTAGTGTTTGGAGCTCTGCTGCCGTTTGTATTTTTGTTCTATCTGAAACAGATTGAAACAAGATTTATTGGTAAGTCGTTGTTTCATTTTACTGTCTAAATTTGAGTTAAGACTGTGAGTTCAATTTCCGCAAAGCAGTCTGGAAACTTCCACTAGAGGGAAGGTTTATACCGGGTAGTGAAAATTCCTCTGGAGGTGGTCACACAGATGAAATTTAAAAGTCTTAGGAAATAGAAAACAAACCTTAATTAAAGAGAAAATTTGGTTCGAAAATCATAGTAGATATCTTTTGATAAACGGGCACATACAGCCATTCATATTAAGACTTTTTAAGGGCTATCACTTCCCACTTGCGCCCCCAAACGTCGTGGTACCAAAACTATACAAAAATCGAAAATGACAGTTGCATTTGAATATTTGAAAATAAATAAAATTACACACATTCTGTCTTTCTTGGAGTGTGGGTTCGGGGATATGGTAGCTATATGCGAGAGCAAATTGTTGCATTTCTTGATTTATGGATAGCTTGGTCATGATGGTGGCTATCGAAATAGGTTAGAATTGGAATAGAAGTTGGCAGTTTAAATCACTGTGTGCGTGGTATTTGTACGAGTGGGATAGATGAGGGTTGGGGTAGCAAATCAGCCACCATAATCATATTAAGGCTTCTTTAGTTTTCAAGTCCAAAATTTTACCTTTAGACATCAAGAAATCACAAAATTTATATGAAAGTCGAGCTCAAAAAAGTGTGTGTCGCAATTCTTTCTATCTGTTGAGTCGTGTCGGTTGACGCAGGCTGTTCGTTGTTTGTTTTATGGTTTGTTGTTAGATAGTTAAATTATTAATAGATATTGTTTGCTGAAATTTGAAACCTGACAGCGTTCTTTGTTCTTGTTGCCTACGACTCTGTCGGAAGATATCAAACCCCAGAATTGCTTCAAATCGTGGGTGGTTAGCTATTGTACAAGGTGGGCCAGAAGAAGTCATCCGATGTTGTTTGGCTCTCTTTTTTTTTCTAAATGAAAAACTTCGATTCTGTTTTTCGATTATGTTTATCTGAACCTTTAGAATTTTATTGGTCAAGTCGAGAAGATGATATAGGCCAAATGGGCGCCGTTACAATTGATTGCCATACGGGCTCGTTTTATGGCATTTTTCATCACTTCGGCGAGAACTTCGGGCGACAGATTCTCGCACTCGTGTCGAATGTTGTCCTTGAGGGCTTCTAGGGTCTCGGGCTTGTTCACGTAAACACGGGACTTCAAAAACCCCCACAATAAAAAGTCTGGAACTGTTTAATCGGGCGATCTTGCGGACCAGTGCAAATTGCCAAAACGAGAGATGAGGCGACCCGGGAACGCCGCCTTCAGAACATCGGTTGTGGCTCGCGCAGTGTGTGCCGTAGCTCCCGCCTGTTGGAACCAGAAAAAACTCGGTTAACATGGCCCTATAGCGCGCACCGTCCACTGTTGTCGTTTGACCAGCGGCGTTCTCGAAAAAAATTGCCCGATGACTCCTCCAGCGTGAACAGCGCACCATGCAGTAACTTTGAGCGGGTGTAATGGCTGCTCGTGCATTATTCGTGGATTTTCGGTATCCCGGAAGCGATAGTTTTGCTTGTTAACGTACCCGCTGAGGTGGAAATGAGAATCATCGCTCATTATGATTTTGGTCGTAAAATCGTCCACTTCGTCCTCGAGATCGAGGATGGCTTGGGCGTAGGTTACACGCGTTTGGCGGTCGACAGGCAGTATGCACGGACTGGACTTTGTACGGAAACATTCTCAAGTCTTTGAGCAAAATTCGCCTTAGGGACGACCGGCTGATGGCTAATTGCGAGGCACGGCGTCTAGTCGATGTTTCCGGCGACAGCTCGACATCCTCGTCACCAGCGGCGATATTCTTGGCACAACGGGCGCTTCGGGGCCGGCCACTCTTGACAACGTCTCGTGTGGTCCCATACTCTTCAAGGTTGGTGGCCAAACGGCATAGTGTTTGCGCAGTCGGTGTCGGACGGCCATGGAATCGGCGACGGAATTCGCGCTGCGCCAACAGTACAGACGAATTGTTACGCAGAAAAATAAACACGATTATTCCGCGTTCTTGGGGATTGTATCGCTCCATGCCTTGTTCACTTGTATTCTACATCTGTCTAGTCCAGAAATGTCAAAACAGATTTGACATTGGCCGCCATTTGCAAAAATAAGAGCATCTTCAAAAAGGGTGATCTCATTTGGCCCACCTTGTAGCTTGCTGCCTTAGAACATTTGCTATTTCCTACTACAGTTTCAAAAATGAAGTTTTCATCCCAGACTGCATACTTAACGAAAATATTCTCATTTCGCATGCTCGCAAATTCAATTCATCTCAAGTATTTGGGTAACTGCAACAAAGGTTTTTGAGCTTAGAAGTGGCGGTAGGCATGTGGTGTACTTTTCAAGAGAACTAGCCTTCTCCAAATGGATGTAGATCTTTGAAATAGCTTTACCTGATGTTTCAAAGTTGAAAGCCACATGTTTTTTTCTACAAACTGTCGACAATGATTCAATAAAACTCGACTGCCACAAGAAAGACATGAGTTTCCACTCCATTGCAAAAACAGACTCCAACCAGCGATTAGTAAACCATCTCTTCCATTTCTTCAAAATCAGCTCAGCGATAAATTCGCCAGCCCTCACGTAATGTCACCTCCCAAATCTATTAAACATTTCAATACATTTATACCGATGTAATGTTGGCTTTTATGCCACCAATTCCTCACATGACAATGGCGTATAGTAAGCTCACGTGCGACACCCGCCTTTAAGTACCTCTTCCGAGCGGAAATAAATGGGTTACGCGGCTATAAAATCCCGTTTTTCAATTGAACGCGGCGGAAATTTCCAATTCACTTCGCATTTTACTGGCGCACGCAATAAACTTTTATTGTTACGCCACACGGCGCAATACCCGAGTGCGAGTGTACTTCCGAGAATCGATTTTCCATTCATCTTGCAACCGCAAAACTTAAGCTTTAATCTGCAACTTCCCCACATCCTTGCAGTGCCAGTTCAGACGACTGACGATGCGACTGAAACCAAAAACCGATTGCAATTTGTCTGCTGCCCAGGCAATGGTAGCCTCTGAATCTGAACCTTCTCCCGTCACCCCCGCCTCATCGTCCTCGTCGACGTTGTGCATCCACCATCTGGCTGTGCATTTGTTCTTTCTCGTTTTTTTTTTTTTCTGTTTTGCAATTGCCACTTAATACCTTGTCTTCGATAATTGCAGTGGAAGTCTGACTCTGTCTCACATTGCAATCGATTATGTTGCTCAATGCAGTCGAGTGGGGGCTAAACAAAAGGATATATTTACAATTGCGCTGTAAGTGTGTACTGCTCTCTTAGTCCAGACCACTCATAGTGGTCATAATTATCGCTTTCAGTGTTGGCCATTAAACTTTGTACCGAGTCCTGTGCGAGAGGGATATAATTGCCCATTCACATGGTGCTTCGGATAAGGAGGATTGCATTGCTGCAAACTCAACGCCCCCGCAATATGACCCAACAAATGCATTTTACGTAAGCTGCTATCCCGGGGAGCTTTTCCTCGTCGCTATTATGCCAAACGACTGACGTACAATCACGTTTTGGTATTTTTTCCCATTTAAATTGTTGAGGGGAAGGGAAAAAAGATCAAAACAGAGACGCCTTTGAAAGCACAGGACCATGCGTCACGTGCAGGTGAAATCTTGAGGACATCTTGAGATGCACAACGGGGCACCTGCACTATGGCATATAATTAGAAACACAATTTCGGAGATACTTCAACCTAAAAATGGAGGAAATGAGAATACTGTTGCCGGTGGCAGAATCAAGATACGCCCGGCATCTCGAAAATGGTGCCATCTCCTTGATGACAGGCGATGTTGCCGAGATACACTGCATGCGATAGCAGGTTCCAATTTCTCATTAAAACAAAGATGTAGCTGTGTGTGGGTGTGATGTTGTATATGTAGGACATCAGATAATAACTGAAATTTTCCATCATAATAAGGACGACACCGCACATAATGATGGTGTAAATATGTTACCTCAATTTGTACGCTTTACACATAAGCGATGACAGGATACACAATGGACACGATATGATCGATGGCATTGTAAATAAGCAACGCCTGACGCACGGGTTCGTAATTGTGTGTAGGGATATAATTTTGGGACTTATAGTGACGAAGTGATGATGGACAGTGTGCTTTATTGACTGTCGTGTGTGTGTGTATGTATGTGTAACATAGCTCGGAGGAGTTTATGTTGATAGTAGTGTAGATAGACAGTTTTATAATCATTTGTATTGTCCCCGCCGATTTGTTACAGTTGTCGTGAATATAGGCAGCACAAGTGGCCCATATGACCCTCGCCAGCTAATCCCTATTATGAGCGGCAAACCTCATAGAGAGATCTCGAATCGAACTGTGATTTGAGGTAACAAAACCATTTCATTTTGAAGAATCAGGAAAATCCTCATCCCATTTCTGATTTAACACATGGTTTCTAAAAGAAAACGCCCCCAAAATGTGGGAGTGGCACACCTTACTATTTGCAGAAAGAATTTTGTTCAATTAATTTAAGGAAGAGGTGAGTTTTTCTTTGGTTAACCGCACAGAAATTTATTATCAAAATTTAGAACTTAAAGGCTGATGGAAACTGTAAGTTTGAGAGTTCCTTCGAAGGTAGAACTGACTGACACAGTTATATGGCTTTCAGGGATGATGCGGTTTCAATAGAGATTAATCAGGTTCGTTTATTTTCTTATTAACCTTGCGGTTTCACGACTCAGGGTCCCTTATTCTTCCCGACCATTTTCAAATTATACTATAAAACAAATTTTAAGTTAAGCTCTCTGTTCTCTAAATTATTGGGTAATCAAAAAATGAAGCAAGTAGGTCCGTCAGTGTAAAGAAACTAGTGGTGGACGTTTAAAAGACATCCTGCCCACATGGGACCTTCATCTGACCTAAAGTATCGCTTTTAAACGTATGCTACTTTCATCTACCCTAACCTTGTTTAAGCTTGAGGTTTTGACAAGGCTCTACTCTTATGCAAAAAACAGCTGCGAGTACAGCCTTTTAATTACGTTTGCAAATCGATTTTTAAAACATAAAATTTATATGGAGTTCAGGTTTGGAACTTGGGTATTTGTTGAATTTTACGAGTTCATATTTGATGCCTAGAATTTATAAGCCCAAACATTTGTATTGTTAAGTTTGTTCATTTGTTGAATAACCAAGGTATTTACTACCCTTTTAACTTAAATTATAACAGAGCTACTAATTGAAGCGTAAAGTGGTTCTATACTTTGCTAAATCAAAATAAAGAGGGACACTTCCCACAGAACTAATGTTTTGACTGGTTCCATCGCTAAATTATCTCTGAAAACCAATTGTATTTCCTTTCCTTTCAACTTCGATTCCAGCAGAAACACTGAATGGTTTTATGTGGTTCTAGACTTTGCTAAAGTCGGCTTAAAAGAGACATTTTACTTAGAATTTATTGCTTGAGGAAGTTCCTTCTAATATTTTAAGGCGGATCAATGACCTTTCGAGTCTGCCAACATAAATTCTGACTAATTATGGTTTGCTAAATCAAAGAGATTCAATAGACTACACAAAATAAGTGTTTGGATGAGCTGCTTGGAGCATTAAGAGTCGAGTGTCTTAGCCGGCTTTTAACTAAACATTCGACTGAGGTATGTCGGATAGTTCCGGGCTTTTCTTAAGTGAAAACACGTTACGTTTGAGGCTAGGCCACTTAGGAGGACCCTTGCAATCTAAGTCGAAATAAAACAGACTCAGACATAACTACTTAGCAGATTATGTATTGAAAATAAAAGTGACAAATCTAAGAGTCAAAATACGTTAGGTTAGGTTGGGTTAGGTTGCCTAGGCATTTGCTCGCTACCAAGTAAAACATGAACAGGTTCTAGTTCTAGACTTCGCTAAATCTTTGCAGAATCAATGTTTCAAGGAATTTAGTCAGAGCAACCAAGATCATTCATTAAATTAAGACTTCAGTCTCAACCTGACAGAGCAACTCTATGAAACAGGCCTACTTTACCACAAGATACAAATCACACAAAATTGATTTGAGGACTTTCTTCGCACCATTGAGAGGCGAACTTAGTGCTCTCCTACTCCTCATCCAAAAACAAAAATAGAACAAATCAAATCAAAATGTCTACCATAAGTTACATGGCAATTAGTGACATTGATTGAAAACATAATTCTGTATTCGTGTTCATAACTACTGACTAGAGAGCAAACATCTGTGGATGATGGCAAGTCCAGAAAGTCAATCAGAGATTTTCATGTGGCCCGGAACATATCTTATATGTACCTATGACAGTGACAGGCCTCAGTTGACTTTGATGGAAAAATAGGACGGCTATTAACAAGATAAAATTCAAGTATTTTGTGGGACAATTGTGTGATAGCCGGTGTCAAAATATTTGAATTGATCAAGTGCGATTTTCCAAATATTTAAGTGACATAGTTTAAGTGTTATTTTCACCCAGTTTCGTTGAAAGCAAATAAAACGCTCGAGGGTAAGATAATATGTTTGTCTGGAGAAGAAAAACCAAGCAGGCACTAGTAAGCAAATAAACTGTTCATACGCAAATCGTCGCCTTGTTCACAGAAGCTCTCTAGAGCTAACTAAATCGTACACCCCAATTTAAACATGTATCCAAATACAGAGATTTGCCGAGTATAGTTCTAAAATACGAAGAACTATACTCGGCAAATATTTCGTAATTTTGACAAAAGCTAACAAGTAAATCACTTTTTAAATACCCGTCACCGAACCTGTTTAGAGTTCTAAGAGCCATTTAAGTCTGAAATCCGAAGAAAAAATGTACCCAGTCCTATTAAATTTGCTACAACTTCTAAGCTTCCAGTTCGTACAAACCTTGGTTAGCGTCTTCAACTATTTTTAAAAATAAGCTAAAGACTTACCTTCTAATCAGTGTCTGCTCTAAGTCACGCTGAAAAGTTTATTTAATTTGTATAAGCTACAACTGCTTAGCTTCCAGTTCGTACAAACCTTGTTTAGCGTCTTCAACTATTTTTAAAAACAAGCTATAGACTTACCTTCTAATCAGTGTCTGCTCTAAGTCACACTAAAAAGCTTATTTTATTTTCATTTATTTGTCGACAATGTTTATTCATGAAATCTGTTTTGTTTTATTATAAAACTACTAAGCGCAAGTACTTTAAAAAGTTGCAAGCAAACGCGTCGGTAACACCTTTTTGGGCATTGACAGCTTACATGAATTAAAATAAATAAATAAATAGATGATCTATACGCTTCAAAACAATTGTTTTGTCTGACGTGAAGTGGACTGTTCATTACACAAAAGAACTTGTCCTAATTCTACGACCATTACAAATTTATTTAAAATTAGAAAGAGCTCTTTTCTAATGTGGTGGTCTAGATATATGGGTTAATGACAAGCAAAGAAAGAGAAGGGCTTCGGCTCAATACCACAAAATGAAATGAAAAGAAATGCAGCTAACTTTGTTTGGTGTAATCGCCCTCTAGTGTCAATTTTACAGATCGATTCACACAAAACTTGTTGCTATAGTTAATTTAATAAATTATTTAGTGATAGTTCAAAATTATTTTAGACAAGAACCCTACGAGTAGGCACGTAACACTAGTCAGAGTTAGGAGTTCATAGCATTGGATTTTGATGTCGATCATTTCGGTGACCTCTGATATTTTAATTTATGCTGGGAACTTATCTGTAACCAGAAATGTATTTTTCAAAAACTAGACAATTTATTAGACCTGCTAATTTTAACTGCAAGTGCTTAATGTCTGTTTTAAGACATTTTTTAAGTCACAGGTCTTAGGGTTACATATTGGAGTTCGGTGTGGATTAGTGTTCTGTGTGCCAAAAACTTCATAGTCGGGAATCGTGTTTAATCTGTGTTGACAAGAAGTTCCTGTGTGAATTGTGTGCATGAACACACATCTCCACACATTTTACACGCTGCGGACATAATGTTTCATTGAAGATATAAAATCCCTAGATAGGAATATTCCTAACTGAAAAATGTTACTTAGCATATGTCTAAAATGCTACTTATTGTGAATATTTTCTGGTAACAAAACCGTCTTAACGACGTCGTTCATGACACATGACACAAGAAGTCGCAAAATGCTACTTGGGGAGTAGGGGCTCTGACAGGTCATAGCTTCCTAAGAAACCACTTAATGAAAATAAATCTCAAAGATAACGATATATGTAAATTGTAGAGGCTGTAGAGACGAAGAAGTTCACGAGAAGTTATTGAGGAACAGAATTCTGGAAGCTTTTCCTCCCATGACATGCAAGCATTTTCTAATATCGCACTGTCTAATCTTTACGCGTTTTTGAGGACATAGGGATGAAATGACAGCGTTTAATAACCACAAAGCAGGAGCGATGAAGAACACCAACGGTCAACCCCAAAAACGACATCACAGTGAGTCTACGAGGACCTAAGTAGGGTATCGCAGGGTTCTCCCTGCTCTACCTACCCGTTTACCTAACATTCTACATTCCTGGAAATGTTCAAATAGCTAGAAAAGAATAGTAGGTCTTAACCTTAGTGTCGCAAGAGGTTACGACCGCATATTAAGTTTAAGGATCTTTTTTGATAGCCACGAAAATGCACTGACACATCTCAGTCTGCACTAGGGGTGCCCTCGTCCTCATTTCCTCTTCAAATGGGTCTAGGGAAAGTCGTCTTTCTTTGGTTCATATTTCATGAAACTCAGTTGCGAATTGACATCGCAATAGGTACGACAAAAGAGGGTAGCGATGCTTATTCATATAATAGGCCTTTATTTTATTATGCTCACATGATCTACGAGTATATAGATAATTGGTTTACAACAGTAGCACGAGATCCAACTTTTGTTGTGAACCATGAAAATCAATGATTTACAGGGTGGGCCAAAAGAAGTCATCCGATGTTGTTTGGCTCTCATTATACCCTCCACAGGAAGGTATATTCACTTTGCCAATACATTTGTAACGCCAAGAAGGAGTCACCGGAGACCTCATAAAGTAGATATATTCTGAATCAGGATCAAATTCTGAATCGATTTAGCCATGTCCGTCTGTCTGTCTGTCTGTCTGTTGAAAGCACGATAGCGCCCAAAGTAATTGACGTAGGAGAATGAAATTCTGTGAAACGACTTCTTTTTATCGGCGTCAGGTTGGTATTGAAAAAGGGATATGTCGGTCAAGTAGTTCTGGTACCTCCCATACAAAACCCATATTGGACCCATGTGTCTCTCCGTCTATTGAAAATACGATAGCGTCCAAAGGAAACAACCTAGGTGAATGAAGTTTATTGAAAGGACTTCCTTTTATCTTCGTTAGGTAGGTATTAAAAATGAGCTGTGTCGGTCAAGTAGTTCTGTTACCTCCCATACAAAATCAATGTTAGACCCTCTCTTTCCGTTGAAAACACGATAGCGTCCAAAGGAATCAACCTAGGTGAATGAAGTTTGGTGAAAGGACTTCTTTTTATCTTCGTTAGGTAGGTATTCAAAATGAGCTGTGGCGGTCAAGTAGTTATGGTACCTCCCATACAAAACCCATATTGGACCCATGTGTCTCTTCGTCTATTGAAATACGATAGCGTCCAAAGGAAACCATCTAGGCAAATGAAGTTTATTGAAAGGACTTCCTTTTATCTTCGTTAGGTAGGTATTAAAAATGAGCTGTGTCGGTCA
This sequence comes from Cheilosia impressa, assembly GCA_948293265.1. Lineage (NCBI taxonomy): Eukaryota > Metazoa > Arthropoda > Insecta > Diptera > Syrphidae > Cheilosia > Cheilosia impressa. The sequence goes on along the minus strand of OX411884.1, from coordinate 46,514,768 downwards.
AGTAGTTCTGTTACCTCCCATACAAAATCAATGTTAGACCCTCTCTTTCCGTTGAAAACACGATAGCGTCCAAAGGAATCAACCTAGGTGAATGAAATTTGGTGAAAGGACTTCTTTTTATCTTCGTTAGGTAGGTATTTAAAATGAGCTCTGTCGGTCAAGTAGTTCTGGTACCTCCCATACAAACCCAATTTTAAATGACTTGTATGCAGTGGAGGGTATCAAAGCATCGGCCAGGCCGATGATATCTCTTTTACTTGTTTTTTTTTCTAAATGGAAAACTTCGATTCTGTTCTTTGATTATGTTTATTTGAACCTTTAGAATTTTACTGGTCAAGCCCGAGACCCTAGAAGCCCTCAAGGACAACATTCGACACGAGTGCGAGAATCTGTCGCCCGAAGTTCTCGCCGAAGTGATGAAAAATGCCATAAAACGAGCCCGTACGGCAATCAATTGTGACGGCTCCCATTTGGCCGATATTGTATATAGATGATGTGAGTACCTATAATAAAAAAGGACTAATGATGATCATCCAAAAGGTATCAGATTTGATACTGTTTACCAGTGTCTAAATAGCAGTAAGTTTCTATATACCAATGTTCCCATATCAAGTGACAAAATTTCTGATAATTTTTTCATTTTCTGACAAGCTTGTTGTCAAGCCCAACTAAATTCAGTGCCACCACCCACCACTCTTTATTCTCTTCACAGAAAATTTATAAACAAATGTGACCCATTTTTCTTTCAACTATTCTCCATGGTAATTAAAAAAACCACGCAACTCATTAAAAACCTCTCCCGAGTGACTGTCGCAACTTGAGGATGTTGCGAGAACATTTTTCAAGCGCCATTTAATTAATATTATGCCAAAGCGCTCTTGTCGAATTATATTAAATAAAATTGCTTTGCCTTGAATTTTGCAAATAGCTCTTGATGAGTATAGAGTATTTCGAAATTAATTTTCCGCCACACTCAAGTGGATAAATCCAAAAGGGATACAACATTTTAATATTCTCTCATATGCGCGGGTGGATAGATGTGACGGCACAGACTAAACGAAGGCGCTTTACATTTTCGTTTCAATTTATTTCTATGCAGTGGTATGTATGGTAAGATTTTATAATTCAATTTTCTCAACATGGAATAATTTGATTTGATTAATTTGATATCCACCACCGACAGAAAAACTAAACCAAATATCAAAATTCACTATAGCATGCATTCTGTGGATAAATTTGCATAACCAATTGAGATGACAATTTGTAGAGAAAACACCACATAAATGGCATTTCTCTGGACAATTGCAATTAATTCGACTTGGAAATAACTGACTGTGTCAACTGCATATTTGATTTCGGAATAGGTTCATATGGCTGTTTCACATCGGTTGGTACTTTTCATAAACTACATATCATTGTTTGGTTATGTTCTGTTCTGACTCGTCTTCATGAAATGCCCAAACATTCTGTGCCCAACTTGTGCCTCTTAATTGAATGTCATTTCTAGATGAAACTTCGTAATTCAATTTGTGTTCTTGCCGCACTGATGTCTGGTGACAGTAAGAGCTTGAAAACTGTTGTTCTACGGTCACTTTAATGGGTTTTGAAAATATTTTCGTTGATTTAACTTTTTAGATAGATGGTTGGGTAGAAAGTTTATGTGAGGTCAGTCTAAAGTTAGGTTTTAAAATTTTTGACACATTCGCACGATGATTTAGAGCATGAGTGTCAATTGTGATGAAGACTTTTTTGACTTAACTGTCAAATCAAATCAAACAGGCGACAGTGTGATTGGTTTCGCTGTCAACCTGAATGACATTTGTCTTGGGTTTATAAAATGTTTCTGTTAATCCCTAACATGCATTGACATACTTGTCACTCAGATTTATCTCTGACATAAGTAACAAAAGCTGTGACAGGTTCGAAAAAGTAACTTAATAGGCAATGGCCGCATTCAAGAGTCTAGTTATCTTAAGTCGACTAGATTGGTCTGGATGAGATGCAACCTGAACGCAAAAACTAGATTGGTCGGGAACGTCACGTTTTCTACGTCAGCCACATATGAGAACTGTCAACTTAGTACTCAGTCACGAATTTCTTGACTAAATTCGTCGGCTACCCCTCCATAAACGTTAACTGAAACAGCTGCTCTCATGACCGATTTCGACCAATCAAAACCGAGATTCACTTAGTGAGAGAGCTGTCAGACTTACTAAACTAGATACTTGAACGTCCCCAATCACTGCCTTTTTAGTTGAAATCTTTGGCAAAATCCGAATGTAGCCATGGCAAGCTTGCGGGCAGTTACTACTTTCCACATTTGGGCAGCACAAACTTAGAATAATACTCCGCACCACAATGGCGCAGTTCATTTTATTTGCGAAAACTTTTCGAATGCTACCACAACGAGATATGCCTCTTTATACAGACAGCTTGAATGAAAGCAATGTACATTTTGTGTTGACAGCTGATTTGTCTTCATTATTAAAGCATTTAGATATCTGACATTTAATCTGACAGTTGACAGGATATTTTCAAATACCATTGCGTGGCAAATCACCATCAGGCAATCATGAGTTCATTGATTAGACACTTGAACAGTTGGAAGTCTACATTTTTACCGTAAAGATTTCTTTAGTGACGGGCCCTTCTCTGTCGGTGGTTTTGAAATCGTAAATAATCGAATCACAAACGATGAACTAGCGAGCTACGTGCCGCGCACAGAAATTTTGCATTGACTTTGACTTTGACTTTGACTTTGACTTTGACTTTGACTTTGACTTTGACTTTGACTTTGACTTTGACTTTGACTTTGACTTTGACTTTGACTTTGACTTTGACTTTGACTTTGACTTTGACTTTGACTTTGACTTTGACTTTGACTTTGACTTTGACTTTGACTTTGACTTTGACTTTGACTTGGACTTGGACTTGGACTTGGACTTGGACTTGGACTTGGACTTGTACTTGGACTTGGACTTGGACTTGGACTTGGACTTGGACTTGGACTTGGACTTGGACTTGGACTTGGACTTGGACTTGGACTTGGACTTGGACTTGGACTTGGACTTGGACTTGGACTTGGACTTGGACTTGGACTTGGACTTGGACTTGGACTTGGACTTGGACTTGGACTTGGACTTGGACTTGGACTTGGACTTGGACTTGGACTTGGACTTGGACTTGGACTTGGACTTGGACTTGGACTTGGACTTGGACTTGGACTTGGACTTGGACTTGGACTTGGACTTGGACTTGGACTTGGACTTGGACTTGGACTTGGACTTGGACTTGGACTTGGACTTGGACTTGGACTTGGACTTGGACTTGGACTTGGACTTGGACTTGGACTTGGACTTGGACTTGGACTTGGACTTGGACTTGGACTTGGACTTGGACTTGGACTTGGACTTGGACTTGGACTTGGACTTGGACTTGGACTTGGACTTGGACTTGGACTTGGACTTGGACTTGGACTTTGACTTGGACTTGGACTTGGACTTGGACTTGGACTTGGACTTGGACTTGGACTTGGTTCTTGACTGTGGCCTTAAACGGTATTTGTATTATGTACGTCTGTTTAACTTTTCACTATACCAATGAATTCTTTGGCACTTCCGAGAAGAAAAAGACCATTTTCCTCATTGTATCAAAACCAGTTTGTTACCCGTCCAACATTCCATTTCCTCAGACCCTTAAAACAAAGTTCAAATCTGCAACTTTTCGCTTGCACCGATTCCGGCAACAACTTCAAATTGATGTTAATTTTATGAGGGTGGGAAAAAACAACATTTCCCAGGTGCAACAAAGCATCCTTTTATTCGTGTGCTAATTCAAAGAAAACCCTATCCCTGTAACCCATTAGCCGAGATACCCGAACACACTTACGTCACGCCCACCTGACGCTAACTTCACCCACATTTACAAGCAGCCCCAGCCCCACTGAAGCAACAATTAACCGAACGTAAAGTTGTTAACAAGAGCCTGCGATATCTCCCAGCTACCATTTCACATTTTTGCAAGATATTTCGAGTCCTTTTGCATTCAAAGGACTAACCCCATGCTACGTCGATAACAAACCTGCGCCCGCCAGCAGTACTGAGCACAACAATAGCGAACGAAACGAGAGTGGCTTATGAAGATTGCGCGGTTGCTGATGATAATGATGATGTTGCAACTGCTGCAATTCGCCCGCTAGGGGGAGGCAAAACCAAAACAATGCGCGGGTATTACAAGCGTGTATATACCGAACATCTATGTTAAGTTTTAATTAAAGTTTTGATTAAAGAAATTATGAATTTTTGCCAAGCAAGACCGCGTGAACTCCCCGCCGGCAGATTCAAGTCGATGAAAAGTTTCGAGAATAGCATAAAGAACGGGAGCGAAACTACTTACAAACACCATACAACAAGAGGAAAAACTGCGAGACACTGCAACTGCAGCCGTAAAGAACCCAAGAAAAGCTTGCAGATATTATTTAAGGGTGAAGCAGGAAAGTGTTTAATTAAAGTTGAAAATTTTAAGGGCTGAGAACATGCTACATGCTATGCATGCGGCATCGTTGTTCAGCATGCATTTGCATGTGTGTGTGTGTGCTTGAAGACTTGGGCTATGAGCTGAGTGCCTCGTTGGAGTGGCACATTTCATTTGAATTCTGGTTTTCTAAGAATGGCATTTAGTGGTAAACACATTGCAGTTGTTCAGCGCGTTTAACTATGTCAGTGGGTGTTTTGAACTTGGTTGCGGGTATCTAAATGCGAATGACATGACGAACGTTCAACTTGGATGAGGTGGGTGCACTGGCGGTCGATGTCATTGGTTTGGCACAATGGCAAAGGGCGAGTTTCCTCGATGGAAAGACATGGGTGTCCCTTGCTATATATTACGGCAGCACATCTTCAGTATATACCTTCGACCTCAAGCTGTAAATGCACTAGGGGAAATGCGAATTCAGCTAGTTTACCAGAGGCTGTATGTCCGATCTAACGTGGCGCCCAACGAGGGACATTCAAAGTTGGTGCTGTTTTTTAAATAAGCCGGTTTGGCGTACAGTTACAACAAATTTTCTTGAAAAAATTACCGACCGACTGGGTGATTGCGGGAAAGTCTCGTAAATGGTTCCAAAAGATTGGTGTTCTCTGTCAAGATTTAAACCACAAGACCTTCTTCAACTTCCCTAATCACTGTAGCGAGGTTCGGGCGAATATCATGGCGATTAAGGCAACCTTGTCGTGCATTATCCTTGGGGAATATCACTCTTTTTTCCCTTTGCCGAGCCGCGATTTAATTCACCTTTTGCATGGAGACCCCACTAAAGGAGGAGGGGACTAATGCTTATTTGCTCTGCTCTGGACTGTCAAAAAGTTACTCCGAACAGATGTCAATGTTCCAAATTTGTACAAAAGTACAACAATTGGCTCAAGCCAAGCTAAAGAAATAAAGAAGTCAAAAGAATTTCTGATGAATTATGTAAATCGTCAACCAGAGCAATGATGGTTGGCGCCCAACGTGAGACCCCAACAAAATGTTGCCACTATACCTTTGCCGTTTTGTACTATAAAGCCCGAGCAATTGCGCTCATAAGAACGCTTGACATTTGGTCCTTCTTCTCACTTTTGCTTCAGCTCAATTATTCGCGCCACAAAAGTCGTAAAAATAAAAATTGCCCAGGCGATAATTTACCTCACAAATGTTCTCCAACACGTGTCCAAACCTCTCCAGCCACCCTCCGAACCCATTCACACCGCACCCCATTCAAGCGCAGACACCGAGAGTTTTTCTCTCTCCTGCACACAAATAACCGCTTAAATCATGCAAAAGGCAAGAAAATTCATAAAAAAAAGGAAAAGACGAAAAATTGGGCAATATGCCAATTTGCGCATTTTACTGTTCATCTCGAGGGATTTATCCGTCCAACCTGCTTTCGCACATACCTACCCTGCTCGCCCCTCGTTTATTTGAAAAGTAATAATTTCCAGCAAAAGAAGCGAAACTTTCACATCATTGATCCTTGGGGTGAAATTTTTTTTGTTTTTTCAGGGTGGCGGGGGAAAAACGAAAAGACCACAACGTGTATACTTTGAGTTGGAAACCACTTCAAAAGTTCACCACCCAACCCCCCTCTCATCAGCTCTCAGCTCCGTCTGTTTCTGTTGTGTGACCGTTTGAAAATTGCCTATAAGAGGATTTTCGCCCATTTAGGCAAATTTTCATAGTCACACCGGGGGGAGATTATAAGTGTGTAGGCCATACATATATATATATGTACATAAAACCCGCTTAAATTGTTTATAAATCCGCTCCGACTCTTTAGCTCATAATGGAGCGGGTGTAGCGAATAAATTCATAGACCAGATGGAGGGACGGTGTGTTCATCTTCAAAGATGATTGCACCCCTGCCGATATTTAGCATCACCATGTTGCCAACCCTGTTTCCATACCACCCATCCTACCATACTTGAGGAAGTTTTCTTTCATTTTCCTTTCAATTGTCGGTCGGCAGCCCAGCGGAAATGTTTATTTTGCTACTTCCTGTCGTCGGTCGGTCGGTCGTCTTGGCCGACTCATTCCCCTTTTGTGTATAGTCCGCATAATAGCTTCTCCATTTCAGCGATCATTATTACTTAAGAGGACCTCCTGCAGGCTATGAAAAATAGAATAAGACGAAAAAAAAATCCAGAGTTCCTTGAAGGAAAATAAAAACTCGTATAAAATTGAATTGAGATGATATTGAATCGAGGGGGTTGAGCGGCGTGGCGGAGACATAGTGACATTGTATCAACCTCCTTCAATATTAAATTACCGATGAGTCGGAAAGGAGTCTGTCGAGGAGGTAGCGCGTTCAGTGTCCTGGAATTGCCCCAGGCTGACATGCATATTTCTACTGCGACTACCTTCGACACACTTTTCCTCAACGAAACGAGTCCGCAGCACATTCAATTTGAAGAAAAGTGAAAAAGTGAACAGGAATGATAAAACGCTTTGAGATGTCCTGTAATTTGTAATGAATGCAAAGGACACACAAACGCAGAGGGGTATCTCCTTAGTTCTCGCTGAATGCGACCCAAACAATATCAACGGGCGTACATATTGATTTTATTACCGATTTTCAGTTTATTTCCTTTTCGTTGTATAAATAAGAAATCCTGCCAAAAAAGGATGGATGGGCGAAAATGTGATTTATCTGAAACGACATCGGAAGGAAATTTTAAATAATTTTTCTTATACTCGTACGTTCTTCTGTGACTGAATTTATGAGAAGCAGAAATGTCATTTGAGTTGGGTATAAAGTGAGTAGTTGCGAAGGGACGGGCTGCACTGACAGGTAGGGGTATAATTTGTCAAAGGGGCCTTGAAAATTATCTGCGAAAGAGAGTTTGAAAATAGAACGGACGACTTGTTTTAGATGTCTGTACCAGAGCTTCTCCACCAAGAGAGAGGAAGAGGGGCGTCTGCGAACTACTGAGCGAGGGGTCTTGGGTTCGATTCACGGAAAGAACATAAATTACATCCTCTCGCTAACATCTGACAGACATCCATAACTGCCATGGAAGAGCTTCTTAATTCAGTCGTTCGGACTCCTCACGCAATTCTAGGTCCCTTTCATTCGTCCCAAAAGTAAAAAGTCGCCGAAAACGAATGAATATAAGGAGCTAGGCCTAGGGTACCCCCAACGATCAGTCATTTGATATTTTTTGAACTTCAGAGACGATTGTTACTGGCGAGGAGGGTATAGTTCGCTGTCACACCCATACAATCCGAGTTGACTTATCTTATGTTAGAACCCACCAACCTCCGTTTGGGGCAGGGAGTGTGCTTCGCTCCCGACAAAGTCTTTGAACTCTAGTTTATTCGAACTCTCGTCTTTCCTTGGAAATGTCATAGATGACTTGACCATGGACAACCTAACTGTGAACGATCTATGGAGAATTCCAATCCATAAGACTCAAACCACATTAAGAAGTGCACAATTTTTTACTTTTAAGTTTATTCATTTCCATTCTAATCGCCAGTACTTTCATTTTGGAAGTGACACCGAGATTTAACCGGTTCTTCGGACGCCCCTCCTGTTTTGGATCCTCCCGTTTTGGACCCTGCCGTTTTGGCCCCTCCTGTTTTGGCCCCTCCTGTTTTGGCCCCTCCTGTTTTGGTACCTAAAGTTCCTGATCCTTATATTTTTCCTAACAGCAGCTGCTGCAGCTGTTGTAGTTGGTGCAACTGTTGTCGTAGTTGTTGTTGCCGGTGTCGTTGGAGTTGTTGTTGGAGTACAACCTGCAATTGGTGCTAAGGTCACATCATCAATACAGTCGCCATTGGCATCTTGTGCACTGACACAATTCCATGATGCAACAAATGCAGCCAAAGTGATCAACCAAAGGTAGAGCTTCATATTAAGAATTGATTGCTTTGGATTTTCCACTTGTCAGAGCAGTTGGGCTTGTTGGTTACAACTGTCATCAGTTGGCTAATTGCTAAGCTTTTATACCCGAATCTCTATTTGTTTTGCTAGCTCGAGTTTATCTAAGCTCAACACAGGTGTGCTAATAATTTTCAGGGGTGTTTTTGTGTGCTTCGTTTGCTTGAACAGCTTTGACGGTTCGAAAAAAATACATTTGGGTTGGAGTTGTGCAGTAACAAGTGGTGCATAGTGCTGAAAAGACAAAGATCTAACCACATCAGTGCCGTCCATTGGCAATCTGAGCCGAAAGTACCTCAACCGCAGATAGAACTACACAAGTAGTAATCGATTTTCAATTCAAATTGTCAAACAACAAACAATTTTCGAAGCACAAAAACAATCTCCATGGCAGAACACGAGTAAGTTAGTATACACAAGTGCGCGTACTTAGCAACATTTTGCATTCTCGCAGAAATGACGCAGTTGGCCAACAAGAACTTGGTGAATCGCAAGATAGCCGGTACGAGCAACAAATCACTTTCTCGGGTGCAAATTTTTGAACGCTTCGTTTTAGAGAGACGGGATCCGATGAAGACAACGGAAGCAGCGAAAATGAAATCAAATACTCGCCGTAAGTAAACTAAAACCGATGACTTTAAGGCCGAGTCTCATCTACTTTTTTAGAAGACTAGATTCTGTTGAATTAGTCGATATAACAGTAGCTCCGCTGGAAAAGCAATCGTCACCAGCAGAAGCAGATGTGCCAATGCCCAAGTCGATTCTAGTCAATCGAACTAGAGACGGAGAGGATATCATTTGTGGATCTGAAAATTCGCTGGAAATGTATCACAGCTCGGACACGGGTATTTACAAGTTCTACAAGACCCATGGAAAGGATTTGAATCATCCCAACGTCGCTAAGGCAGAGGTTTTTGTGAGTTTCGATTTAAGTGTGACATCGAAAACCTTAAAGGCACACTTTTTCATATTTTTCATCTACTACTTTCAATGGGTGCGTTCAGTGTTTTTTCACTTCAAACTTAGCGATTTCTACTGAACGATTGAATGATACATGTTCAGTTGACGTTTAAAAAATTATTGACTTGAACGGTACAAATTGTTTCGCGGAAAGTGTGCTAATCACATAATTCCCTCAAAATGGGCTAACAGTTGCCTTAGCACTTTAAAAAAAGAGTATACTTTGCTTAGCGAAATCGATAAAAAAAAATTAGACGACAGTTGGTGTTCTGTAAATTTTTTTTCGATTGAATTTCTAACAACCGTTGAGAGCGCACAAGTATTTGTGACATTTAACTACCTTCGCCTTTTACGCTACCGGTCGTCGTTATAACAAAGTTGACTTAAGCGAGCTTAATCACTAGAATACGCTAAGCCAAGCTACGACAAAATTATCCTACGCATTCTAGCGATTAAATAAGTCTTGTGCGTTACTTCAGAAGAAGAAAGCTGGCAATTAAATAATTGTTCTTGAATATTTACATTGCCATAATTATGTGGGCTTAAGCTACTGTCAGAAATGAATGAAATTACTTGGGAACTTTCAAGAATCTAGTTATCTTAAGTCGACTAGATTGCTCTGGATGAGGTGTAACCTGAACGCAAAAACTAGATTGGTCGGGGCCGTCACTTTTTCTACGTCAGCCACATATGCGAACTGTCAACTGAGTACTCAGTCAAGAATTTCTTAACAAGATTCGTCGGCTACCCCAACCCCATAAACCTCAATTGAAACAGCTGCTCATATGACCAATTTCAGCCAATCAGAACATAGATACATCTTGTCAGACAGCTGTCAGCCTTACTAAACGAGATACTTGAACGTCCCCGGTGATCTTAAGCTACTGTCAGATATGAATGAAAATCCACTTCAGTTCTGTCAAATGATTGAAATGAGCGTTTTTCATAGATACGACATTAAATTTAAATGAAATCGCACACTGGCTTAAGCTGGATTACTCCTCCTGAAATTCTATTATGTGCTTTGCTATTTATGAAGTTACTCAGCGCTTAAGCGATACCATAAGTGAAAGCACCTTAGCTAACTAAACGGTCCATTTGAGTAGTGCATGAAAAATTTTACTTGTTCTTGTTATGATAAAAATTCTTCCAGATTTACATGGCAATACCACCGGACGGAGGCTACGCCTGGCTTGTACTTGCCATAGCATTTGTTTGCCAGCTCATTACCGATGGGATTCTCTTCTCACTTGGAATTCTCCTACCCCACATAGCAGAGGAGCTCTCAATGAGCTACACAGAAACTGCACTTGTAGCTTCAACACAGATAGGTAGGCACTCCCACTGGCGATTTAGTTCTGTCAATAAAATTTCATATTACCGAAGGTATCTACTGTTTCGCGGCACCGTTGGGCAGTGCTTTCATCAATAAATTTGGATTTCGTCCTGTTGCCGTAGTGGGCGCGCTCGTGTCGGCAGTGGCCATTCTCATTTCCAGTTTCAGTCAAGGAACTCTGATGCTTGTCGTTTTCTATGGAGTTTTAAGTAAATTCGCGCCATCTGCTACCACAATCAAGTAACCTCCACTTTCAGCTGGCTCTGCCATGGGAATGATCTGGGTGTCGACGTCGTTGATCATCAACTACTATTTCGAGAAGTATCGAGCATTGGTTGGTGGATTGGCTTCCTCTGGATCTGGAGCCGGTGTGATATTACTTTCCTTGTTGAACGTCAGCCTGGTGAAGGAGATCGGTTGGCGGAATACCGCTCGGGTGCATGTGGCGCTCTTGTTACTAGCCGGAGTGCTAACGTTTGCCTACACAGAAGTGCGGCCAACTAAAGTTGGCCACTTTGTGGAGGTCAGTTGCACGAAACAGCGAAATGTCACATTTCAACTCCCCCTCTTAGTACGTTTCAGATGAAGACACCGACGGGTCCGATAACTCGGTTGAAATAGCCTCTGACCGGTATTCGGTGTACATAATGCCAATACCTGAGATTATGAAAAGCGCGACAAGCGTCGTCTCCAGCGCCAAGAATATCGAACGGCGAATGAGTAACTAGCTGCCAGTTGAGTTTGTGTGACAAATTTATGTCTCGTTTCTTCAAAAAGCACCTCTCTCATATCTGGACGCGGCAGAACGAGGCTTCATTCAGCTCGCCTGTCCTTGCTTAGCCCGCGAAAGGCAGCCGGCTACCACCGATGGAAGACGGTTCGTAATAAGTCACGCTCCTCTAGAGCGAAATGACATTTTTTACGACGGCTCTCCCGATTACGTACGAGCTGACACCAAGGATCTAAGTGAGATGAAGGAAATTGAAATACTGCCCGGAAAAGAAGACAAAGCTCGAACCATTAACTACACACTTTCCGTGATGCGTCCTCCATCGCAGCCACTGCAGGGCGAAGGAGGAAGCCTCTGGAGCCCGTCGAAGATCAAAGCGGCGATTTGCACTCTTTTCGATTTGCAACTCTTGAAGTTGGCCGAGTTCCGCCTGCTGCTGTTGGAGTCATTTCTCTTCCCAATGGGATTCAACATCCCATTCCTATACAGCGCATGTAAGTATCATCAAGATTTATGGGACGCAGCCAAAACTGACTCTCCATTTAAGCGCGGGCCGAGATCCGTGATGACTTCTCAAACCTTCTACCCGTGGTGATTGGACTTACAAGCATCGTGCTGAGGATACTCATAGGATTCGTTGCGTACAAAATCAGTTTTCATTCGGCGTACTTGTCCGGCGCTGGCATGGTGCTGGGCGGGTTGGCAACCTTATTAAGTGGATTCACGGGAGCGAGTAGTGCCCCATTTCAATTTGCGTACGTTGTGTGCTTTGGCGCTGGAGTAGCGTGCTATTCTGCTCTGCGTGCCACAGTTTATGTACAAGTACTGGGCCTGGAGAGGCTGACGAACGCCTTCGGACTGACTTCAATGGTAATGGGAGTAGGGGTTTTTATCGGCACAAATATTGCCGGCATTCTGAATGATTACTTTGGCGGACAATGGGCGGCGTTCGTTTTTTCCGGAACCTCCATGACAATCGCGGGACTATTGAAGCTATGCCTCCCAAGGTATGTGCGCTATCGAAGACTTCTGGAGGCGAAGAAAGCCCAAAAGAAGGTACGATTCGCAAGGAAAAAGTGGTGGCGAAGGTGTTTTTCCGAATAAACAATGAAAAAAGTTGGATGGTCGTTTCTTAGTTTTAAGAACAAATTCGAGTTTTAAGATACGGAAAGCTCTCAATGGAAAATGTTGGCTACTGTGGACTGTCCGTATTTAAGGCTGCATCCAAAAATGGCTAGTGGACCTCACTCACTCTGAACAAAATTTTGACCTGCGGGAATGGTCGTTCTTCTATCTATTACATTTGCACTTATTAATTAAAAATTTAAATTCAGCTGTGGGACTTTAAAACAGAACTGCCAAGCTTAACAATCTAAACGTTTCGAGACTCAACACCGAGATTGATTGGATTGTGAAACAGTTTCAATACTTTTGTTACGGGAAAGTACTTATATTATCATTTTGACAAAGTGGCATCACTATTTATGAACAATCTAATCTTCCCTAGTTGTCAAAAATTTAGCAAAAGTCGACTAAAATGTACTAAAACGCATTATACCATAATAAGTACAAGAAATCGCAATGCAATCCCACGTAGGCTTAAGCTGGATTAATGCAAGGCAATCCTTCTGTGATTATCCATAAAATATTGAACTTTAAGAATTTCTTCAGATGATCACATCATACGAATGCGAGGAGAAAGTATTTGTGTGTCCGACTAAATTTCTTGTGGCTCAGTTTCGTTAAGTTCTTCGTAACTTGCGCCAGCTTGTGAAAGACCTTTTCATATGAAGATATGACGGTTTGGAAGCTACACAAAATAACCCGGCAAAACTCTATTTGAGAATGCGGACGTTCGGATTAGTCTGACATTAGTCTGACAGCAGTCTGACAGCAGTGTGACATTAGTCTGACAGTAGTCCGACAGCAGTCTGACAGCAGTGTGGCAGTAGTCTGACAGCAGTATCACATTATTCTGACAGTAGTCTGACATCAGTCTGACAACAGTCTTACATCATTCATAAATAGTTTGTTGGGTCTAGATGTCACACATGATCAATTTTTTAATTGATTTTGACTGGGCGGCATAAACTAAGTATGAAATAGACTGACAGCTTTACTACGTCTCACCGATTTCCCCCGCAAATTTTTTCAATATGAGCTCCTCCCTCCCGTTCGCAATTTTACTGTCTGTGAATACATGTGAATTCAGCAGTGTTCCTACATCGATGTATCTCAACCTTTTTGAGGGAATTTAATATTTTCGAAAAACTTTTTGTGCGTAAAAGGAAAAAAACCTCAAAATTGTGGGCCACATTTGACCATGAATATAAACGCACTAAATGCACATAAAAAGAAGATTTGCCTATAGCAACAATTTCTAGTACCAACAAATAATCATTAAAGTGTTAGCAAATTTTGATTTTTATACTGAAGATTAATTAAGTCTGATTTTTGTCCGAACAATACAAATTTTACTTTTATTTAATTTAAATTTAGTGAAAAAGGATAATGAACACACTTCGTGTGAAAAATAAAGAGAGACGTCTAAGAACACTGACTGATAGTTTGTGTGTTTGGTGATTTCTGTCTGCTGATGGATGCGTTCTGAGAGTTCAAATTCGTTGTTTTATTTCACAACGAATACATGCTCATATTCTACAAATTGTATAATAACGAGTGTAATCAATATAAATAATAAAGGAAAAAATTCATTCGCTCAAATAAAATATTTTTGTTCCTATAATTATAATTGAGTCTGCTTTCGTTTGTTGTTTTTGGCGAAAAATTACTCCGCAGTAATGTCCAAAGAATTTAAAAAGAAGAATTGATTACGAATATTGACGGCCATATTATTCACTACCTTTAATCCGGGTTAAACGTTACACCCGGGTTTAAGTGAGTTTAACCCAAAACTTAAACCCAAGTCCATAATATTAAGTCGTTTAACCCGAACATAAACCCATTTTTTTAAACTTGACAGCGTTTAATCCGATTGGATTTAAACGCGCTCCGGAAACCAGTTTAAGTTCTTTAACTCGGGTTAAAGATCAATTTCGTAATTTATGAGATTTTATTTCTCGCAGGACGTGAGAAATTTTTTTTTTTTTTTTTTGCGTGTAGCTAGGTGAAAATCGTTGAAAGACATCGCATGCGAGCTGTGCGATAGTGTGGGACTGGAAACACCCACTAAAAACACCCAGGGAAGGCATGGTGTTACCATCCTTCCAATGATCGCACCTAGTCGTCAGACTAATCAGCAATTTTGTTCTAATATGTACTAATGTACTTACGTACAGTTTTTAAGGAACTAACTTTGGTTTGTTGCCTTTTGTTTTTTAATTCATTATCACTTTGTTAGTGTGATTATGTTGTTACATATTTCTTTTCTTTTTACCTAGTTAACTAGTTCAAAAGGTTTTACTCTACGTAATCTTCTAACTAAATTAGTATTATTAAGTAGTTGGACTACTTCTAAATTAGCATGGTTGCGAAGCCTAACTTCATGTCTTCTAGCGACCTTCCGAACCTCGTCCTCTACCATTTCAATTCTTAGATCCCTATGTAGATCAGCGTTACGTACGTACCACGGCGCATTAACAATATTGCGTAATACTTTGTTTTGGAAGCATTGTATGCTTTGAAGGTTTGACTTACTTGTGCACCCCCATAATTGGAGGCCATATGTCCAAATTGGTTTTAATATTTGCTTGTAGAGAAGCAGTTTATTGTGAATTGAGAGGCATGTATACCTCCCTATGAGCCAATATATTTTAATGTATCGTAAATTTAGTTCATCACGTTTTTTCTTGACATGAGTTTTCCAGCGCAACTTTGCGTCCAAAGTCAAGCCTAAGTACTTAGCTGAGTTCGAATGCTGAACCACTTTATTATTTATATACACAGGTATGTGTTGTACGTGTTTATTTGTAAAGTTAACATGAACCGACTTCAGTTCATTTAATTTTATTTGCCATTTGTTGGTCCAATTAGATATATCATTTACTGTCCTTTGTAGTTTTTCGGTAACTTCCTGCACGGTTTTTCCTACTGCAAGTACAGCAGTATCGTCTGCAAAAGTGGCAACAGTAGTTTCTTCATTTTGTGGTAGGTCGTTCGTGTATAGGAGAAATAGTATAGGTCCCAGCACACTTCCTTGCGGTACTCCAGCTTTGATGTGTTTCAATGCTGAGTATTCATCTTCTTGTTTAATTCTAAATAATCGTTGCATTATATAGGACTCCAGTATTTCAGAGTACTGTTTTGGAAGATATTTTTGTAGCTTACGGACTAATCCTTTGTGCCAGACTTTATCAAAAGCCTGTGTTACATCAAGGAAGATGGTAGAGCATATTTATTTTTCTTCTAAAGCCTTTTCTATTATATTAGTTATTCTGTGGACTTGATCTATAGTTGAATATTTATTTCTAAATCCGAACTGATGGTTTGGGATCAGTGTTTTTTCTTCTAGAATCGGATGGAGTCGTTTTAGAAGGATTTTTTCGAATAGCTTAGAAAGGATTGGCAGCAATGATATCGGCCGATATGACGTTACTTCACTGAGCAATTTGCCCGGCTTAGGTACCATAATAACTTCCGCGACCTTCCACATACGTGGAACATACCTTAGTCTGAACGCTGCATTTATTATCTGTGCCATTTTTTTCATACCTTTTTTAGGCAGTTTTTTCAGTATTTCACCCGTTATTAGATCAAATCCCGGAGCCTTTTTCGGGTTGATCTTTTCTTTTATTTCTTTTGCTATTTCCCTAGAGGTTACTGCTGGAATCGATCTCTCGTCTTCACACATTTCTTCCATTTGTTGGGAATTATCATTATCGTCATATGGCTGGACGATAATGAACGTGAGAAATAAGAAAAGAAGAAAAGTGAAATAGATAACAAAAAGGAGCAAAGAGGTAAAAAAATTGTATTTCATTCATGAAATAGAGAGTTGATAGTAAATCAACATCGTCCTCGATTACGATGTGGTGGATTTTCGGTAATATATCCGACTGAAGAATGTCCCTTTCTGAAGGCTACATACATTCCATGATTCTAATAATGCACTAAAAACTAAAATAGGCACACTACAAATTAAATCAATTTCCAAGTGTCAAATAACAAAACACACATGCCATTATTTCTGAATTTTGACATTACGTGGGTTTAAAACGGATTAAAAACGGGTTAAAGTGTTTTAAATCCGCATTTAAATCCAGCGGGTTTAATGCGTGTTTTTCAGTGAATAATATGGACACAGGTTTAAATTATCGGGTTTAAAAAATGCGGATTAATGATCGGGTGTAAAATAAACTTAAACGTGAGTTACACCCGGAGTGAATAATATGGCCGTAAGATTTGAAATATTTTTTAGTAATGATCTTTTCGTAAAAATTCCGTTTAATTGCGGAAAACAAAAAAAAAATCATACGAATTACCTACATCACATTCAAAATGTCTGATTACCAGGGCCCGGATTTTCATGCAATAAAAAAACGGGTTTTATGAGCATAACCATGCAGCGAAAAACCCCAAAATATGCCCTAAAAATTAAAAAAAATGCATTAAAAAAAATAGTAACGAGAAATTTAGATTTGTTTTAATTGATTTATTGCAGAATAACAAAGAACATACAAAAATAAAGAGCACAACAAAAGTGAGGAACATAATCGATATCCATATATTTTTGCCCTTTAACGCAGATTTTATTCGACCAATGACCTCTACGTACAACTTTTTAACGTAGTTTTTGCGAATTGTTGACTCGTCGGGCACTATTTCTTTGGTGTATTTCTCCAAGAAGGTTTTAAATTGTACATTTTTTAAATTCCACAAAGGAATATCGGCAGAAACCATAGCCTTACACAATTCTTCGGAAAACGAGTTTCTTTCCCCAATTGAATCCGTAAGAAAGGATTGTGTTGTTGATGTTTCTAATCGTTGTTCCGATGCCAACTGCCTCTGTTTATGTCGACTGCATTTGATATGTTGTTGAACTTGAAACTTCCTTTCAGAAGAAATCTGTCTGTCGCAAATTTTGCAGAGCAAAACCTTACCATTAGTTTTCAAGCAAGTATTTTCCAAAACGTATTGCTGCAGACGACTAATTGTACTCTGCTTCGCCTTTGGCATGCTGAAACAATATTTTATTTAAATATGCCTTCGTTAACAGTAAGAAAAATTACATTATTCACAAAAAATACGAAGACTCGGAATACACGTTAGATCTAATTATGTCAATAAATTTGAATTTTAGCTCATCTGTCAATGTGACAAGTTCATTGGACACATTCAGTGAACTAATCGTAAAGTTTCAGTATCTAAATGTCACGCTACAATTTCACATTTAAATCTATTTTTTTTTATGAAAAACTTGAGAAAAGTTCAAATATGCAAGCAAAAACTTAAAAATATGAAATATGCTTTATATGCATTTATAACGTAAAATATGCATTTGCATGAGTTATTATGCATTTGCATAAAAATCCGGTCCCTACTGATTACTAATGTTTCATTATTATTAGGTTTGAAAATTTGCGGCTTTCTTAATAGACCTTTAGTCTCTTTTACACAGCGCTGACTTTTCAGAACATTTAAATAGGCAGAGGAATCACTAGCGAATATTCAAGAAAAAATGTGAGGGAAAAATTAATAGAAAAAGTGATGGCGAAATTCAAATATCAATAATGATAACATTAAAAAGAAATCGGTCGGTGATAAATTAATTGCAATAAGTATTTTGTTATTACATACGCCGGAAAAGGTCTCAAGAACAAACAAAAATTGGCATTGAATTGAAATTTTATCTTTTGACTAATATATGTAGTTTCGTTGTTTACATCAATTGTTTATATCATGGTGTTCTAAAATAATATAATAACTTGATACCAACGAACAAATAAGCAAGTCGAATATTTTTATATAATTATGCTTTAATGACGTTCAAAATATAACTAACGAAATCGAACAGGAACTAAGAACAACTCTAATTTGCCCAACACAGCCGCAACACACGATAATGAAATGACCCCCCACCTCAGGTTATCGACATCCGGTCTAAACCGGAAGAGTGTAGGCTGGTTTTTTTCAAGTATGAGTGAGTCCCTTTGATTAACATTGGCACTAATACATGAATTCAAACTGGGCTACATCAAGGTCAAATTCAGCTTGTAGGCGATTTCTCTTTTTTGGCTGAAGCTGTCAGTCTATTTAATAGTTAGTTTATGCTGGGCGGTATGCAACTAATCTATTCAAGAAAATCCTGCCTAAATACTCTGTTGACGTTTTGTAATTTCAAATAGACGTCTACGTTCAAGTCCATTCCAAGTCCTCGTAGTAAAATTAGTTAACAATATTTATCAGATTTCGACAGATAAAGCAAGAGAACATTTCAAATCCTAACAGCGCTAGAGGGTTATCCACAATAAAAACGGTGGTTGTCACACGTATATATGACAGCACCAATGCAAAGCATTCATAGCGTACTCACACAGAAAGTATATCCGCACATAAAGAGTGACATGAGTAACAACAAGATGTGCCTTGTTCCCAAAGTACATAAATCATCTAGTTAAACTTGCTGCAGGGACCAGGTGACAGTTCAAGTTGATATCACTATCAGTTCCTTTCGAAGTCTACCTTACCAGCAGTTCTTTGATAAAATGCAACTCTGACACTTAAATTTTTGTTGACACTTTTTGTGGTACGCTGAAGCTTTGTTCAAACTCAAAACTACTTACGAAAAAGATATACATTTAAATACAAACCGTTTGGTGTTTGATAAATCGACGCATTTTTATCTTCGTCTTGCTTTTTCAGTGCTGCCAAATTTCGGAGATTATTGCATTTTCCGGTCGAACGAATTGGAGTAAGTCGCACGGTGTAACTAACGCACACAACTTAAGTGCCTTCGTCAACAATTAGAATATTGACAGTTATATTCTCAGTTTATTTTTGGTCTAAACTTGGGTCTTAGGTCTAACCCGCAGTAATGGGAAAACTACACCTACACTTTGTTTTTTTTCTACCGCGCAACGCCAGACAAAAATCAGAGGTTATAACTGCTTGGGAAAGCTCAACTCAGCCGTTTAGAGGTCCAAACGTTTTTCAGAATAAAAAAATCGCACATTCGAATGGATGCGACAGAAAATCTGGACTTTTTTTTTAATTTAAATTCCCATGCCCAGTTGGCTGACACTGCGACCTGAAAGATCTATTGTAACGTGCGACCTCCCTAACGAAGGTCAATAAGTCCTTAGTAGCAGAGTGCGCTATATCTGCGCGTACGAGTCTCTCTATTAAAGACACGTTCAATGAAGAGCCGGGCAGTCACAGAAAATGTGTTTAGAGGATTCAACATCCTCCAGACAGAATCTTCATTCTGTTTCCGGACAAAGGTTAATTTTGCTGCACTGTCCTGCGAGGAAGCCCGTTAGCTTTCTCACATTATCCTTACTGAGCCTAAGGATTTCCTTATAATAGTACTCTTAGACCAGGGACATGTTCCAAGTGGTCAAGACGAAGTTGTTTTTCCCAATCATTAATTTGCCTCAGCGCAGTAGTCCAATTGACTGTGCAGTAGGGCTCTGGTCCACAGAGAAAGGATTCTGAACCAGCCCTAGCTAGTTTGTCTGCATGTTCGTTGCCTGCAATACCTTGATGGCCCGGCACCCAACCAAGCCTTACCTTGTTGTGTTTGGCAAGGGCTTGCAGAGCATCGTGACAGCACTTAACTGTTTTGGAGTCCATTGTTTTGGATGCCAATGCATGTAAAGCTGCCTGACTGTCTGAAAAGATTTGGATAATTGCGCCTTTCATACCTCAAGTTTCGATCGCATGGATTTCCGCTTGATAAACCGTGGGACACGTTCCGATGGGTATCGAGTTGGGTCCAAAGACACCAGCTCCAACTCCGGATTCCATTTTCGATCCGTCGGTGTACCATACTAAGCTTTTTGGGTTCAGTGTCGGAACACCATTGGCCCAACTAGCGCGTGCAAGTAGCTCTACCTCGTATAATTTACCGAAGCTGTACTTCCTAACCATAGTGCCTGGGATGGAGCAAAAATCTAGACTTAGAAGGATCCTACAAGGACCTCTAGTCTAACTAACTATTTCTTTTAAAAGTTGGCCTACTTCCTCATAACAAAACATCGATTTGTGTACAGGAGGTACTACGTCCAGTCAATGAAGATCCAGTTCCACCACCCAGTATAGAAGAAGTTGACTTAGCAATAAAAAAGCTAACAAGGCCGCCGGCTCTGATGGCTTACCAGCGGAGCTCTTCAAATACGGTGGTGATGTTTTAGTAGGGCGCATGCAACAAATCATCAACCAAGTATGGGTGGAAGAAATTATGCCCGATGACTGGACTATCAGCTCCATATGCCCCATCTACAAATAAGGCGATCCTATGTCTTGCAAGAACTATCGAGGCATATCCCTGCTTAATGTCGCATACAAGATCCTATCCAACGGACTGTGTGAACGTCTCAAACCGTTCTGCAACACACTAATCGGCACGTACCAGTGTGGCTTCCGGCCCGGCAGATCGACTATAGACCAAATTTTCACACTGAGGCAAATCCTGGAAAAGACCAATGAATTTCAAGTCGAGACTCACCACCTATTCATCGACTTCAAAGCCGCATATGATAGCATTCATCGTCAGGAGCTTTATGTGGCGATGGCCGAATTCGGGATCCCGGCAAAACTGATTCAGCTGTGTAGCGTGACGCTGGAGAACACACGCTGCAATGTGCAATTCGGAAGTAGTTCCTCCGAGCTATTCTAAACATGCACCGGATTTCGACAAGGAGACGCACTGTCATGTGACTTCTTCAATCTCGTGCTAGAGCAGATAGTGCGCAGGGCAGGTGTCAACACGGAAGGCACTATCTTCAACAAATCCGTCCAGCTACTGGGGTATGCAGACGATATTGACATCATCGGTCGCTCCCAGCGTGCCGTGATAGAGGCTTTTACGGCGATTGAAGAACAGGCGAAATTCGTTGGTCTTGTAGTAAATGAGGACAAGACTAAGTACATGCTATCAACAAACAAACAAGCATCTGTCCACCGCCTAGGACAGAACGTCACTATTGATAGCAACAATTTCGAGGTAGTTAAGGAGTTTATCTACCTCGGAGTAAACATGAACTCCACAAACGACATCCTAGTGGAGATCCGGGGAAGAATTACCCTAGGAAACCGCTGCTACTTCGGTTTGGCAAGGCAATTGGGTTCAAAACACCTAACTCGAAGGACAAAATGTATGCTTTACAGAACCCTTATCCTGCCAGTTCTGCTTTATGGCGCCGAGTGCTGGACGATAAGCAGGAAGGGAGAACTGATACTGGGTTCGAGACGACAAGGAAGACCGAACCTCCGTTTCAAAGACCAAGCCATCGCGGATGCCAGAGCGCTTGGTCTAGATAACTGGAAGCAGCGTGCCCGGGATCGCAGAGGATGGAAGGCTACAGTGTCTCAGGCAGAAACTCTTCACGGGTCGGGAGTCCGTTAAGTAAAGTAAGTAAGTAAGGTACTATTATTCCTCACCTGTAAAGTATAAAATTGTGACCTCTTTAAACGAACTCGTATGGGAGAATGAATGTGATGCATTTGTGATCCGTGTTTCTTTTGACAGATGCTTCAGTCTTTAAGCGGTATCTACTTACCCATTTCTTTAGATAATATCAATTTCCGGGCGTTTCTTGCGTACAACTCCTGTTCAAGATAAAAACAAACAACACCATCTACTTTATACAAAAATTTATATTTATTTTTATATTTCTCGATTTTTTACCTTGATTTTTGTTTATACACTACAATTTTACAATGTATTCTGTTTGCGGTTCTTGCGTGTTTTTTTTTTTCTTTCATTATATTTATAACTATTTGTTTTACATGTTTTTTTTTTTATACGAAACGGAATAAATTATTCGAAAAACTATAATCATTAAGGTACAGTATCTACAATTGTTCATGAATTTGTTTTTTTTTATTATTATAACCTCTTTGCATTGTAAACTACTTTTTTGTTGTCTTAACATTGATTTTGTTGTTCACACAAGAAACAAAATAAAAATATTTTTTCTCATTTTGTACGGTTGATAAATTTCTTTTTGTTGGTTTTTTGCGTTTTTCTTTCAACTTTATGAACAGCATTCCGAATAAGTGTTTATCTACATATATAATTGTAATTCATAAATTTCTTTGGTTTTTTTTTTATTTGTTTATAATTATTTTTTTATGAAAATATGTGTCATTCCATCATTACTTAGGGCGGTAACCAGTACAAATATTACAACTATGCTTCTTTTTTGTCAAATAATTGTTAGTTTTCCAATAAATTAAATTTTAATGATTATGCTTACACGATTAGCTTAGGACTAATTTTAATTATTAAGTTTTTTTCAGTTTTCTTTTTAATTAAATTTTGTTTTCGGTTTAGTGATTTCTGCAGAGATTGGTTTTGCTTTTTACGGGATGTCGTCGTGGTAAATAAAATGCGGATGTTTGGTGTACCACTTTGTTGGTGTTTTGTTAAATAACTATACTTAATCGAATTGAGAGTTGATTATATTGTCAAAAGTCCTATCTTAATATTAGAATTTTGGGAGTTGTGTTTTGTTTAACGGTTTTACTTTCGAATCTATAGATGCGATCTCTTTTTTTTGTCAAGCATATTTGTGTGGTTTTCTTGTTTTCGTATTTGCTGCTGTTTATAAGAACTCAATTTTGATAAATATTTTTGCATTTCTTCTTAGACGTGGTTGGATTTTTAAATATTGTTTGTTATATGTTTTATTTTGTTTATAAAATACACTTTTGTTTTATTAATTTTTTAACCTTAAATTTAAGTTTATTTACGTTCATGTGTTCGACCTGCGGAAGAGAGGAGGAGAAGGTGTTAGCAGACATTTGGATGGACTTAGATGGTTGTGTTAAAAATTTTATATTTGTATGGATTTTTGAGCGTTCGAAATTTTACAAAATTTTTAGAAAAAAAAGAAGATAGGTGACGAAGTGAAATATTTGAAATATTTCTAGTAGGTAGGACTGGCAGATTGGGATATTTTTCTGCAATTGGGCAAACTTTTTCATAAATTTCTGACACCAAATTTAGTTTCATATGATATCCACCCACTCTATATTATTTCTTATACTAATATTTAAGTCTTCCGGTTCACACTCTCAACCGATCTTTGCAAATGAAGTGTCAGAAAAAAGAGATTTTCTGGGTGCTTTTTTTTTCATTTTTGCTTTTTTAAAAATTAACAATTGAAAAGGTCTCATTTTGCTACATAAAATTTCAACTACGCAGCTGTGTGCAAACTATGATTCAGGGAAATAATTTTCTTTCATTTATCATCCCCGTAGCGCCGTCGTAGTCCGTACAAACGACGCCACGAAAGAGAGTCGACGACATAAGAGAGAAAATCTAATGTCGAATTCACAATGTCGCGTTAAACGTGTGTGTGTGTCGGCGCGCTTTGACGCGCTTTATCGAAACTTTACGATTTTAAATGCCAAAGTGGGCAACAATTTTGTAAACTGAAATGCTGCTTTGAAGCGAATGCGCGTTGAGAGAGTACAGTATGGCAGATTAAAAGTTCGGTTTGGTTTAAACCAAGGTACACAAATATAGAGCAGAATTCAAACTTCAAGTCTACTCTCACTTTCCTTGTAGCTGTAATTTTTGTGTAGGAATTAAAAAAAGGATTCTCCAAAATAGATAAAAAAAATCCTTCATAACAGGACCAATGATTAATATTTATTTTTTTATTTAATAAAATCTAAAGAAATAAGTATTAGCACCACAAAAAAAGGTATTTGTCATTTTTACACACTAAATTAATGAATTTGCATTAAAAAAATATCATATTGCTTTTTAAAACTTGTGTGTGATAAACATTAGTGGTTCTATGGCACTCCAACTTAGAAAGGCAAGCTCCATAACATCAAATCGAACAAATCAAAATTCTAAAGTAGTCAAACGCGCGTGATAGAAGAGAGTAGGTGTACTCACTACTCAGGCGAAGCGTTAAACTTTACGATATTTACGATCTAAAGTCGATCCAACGCCTGAAGTTGTATTTATGAACGCTTTGTTTCTACATAATCTGTCAACGCGACATTGTGAATTGGGCATAAGAGCGAATTTTCAAAATTTGCGGGGAAATAGGGTTTTGGGTATTATGGCAGTTTTGTTTTCAGTTGTTATTTTTGCACAGAAAATTCATAGGGATAGATGGGACCTCTGACAATGACATAGGCTACTTTTTGAAGCGAAAAAAAACGTGAAGGGGATAAAGTAGGGTATCCAAGTTATAAAGGGTGTTTTATTTTTAGAGGTACAGAACTTTAAGTTGGCAACACTATTTTAACTGGCGGTCATTTTGCCAGCTGTCAAGTGATTTATTTTTGCTTTGGTTTGGCATTTCAACATAAACAGACTGACGCCTGAACAACGCTTCCAAATTGTGAAAAATTTATTTTGAAAATCTTGGTTCTGTTCGAAATACGTATCGCGCACTACGTTCATTTTACTGACAACATAATCGTCCATACCAAAAGTGGGTTGAATGGATACGTCAATAAACAAAACTGCCGTATTTGGAGTGATGATAATCCTCAAGTGTATGTTGAGATACCGTTACATCCACAAAAACTGACTGTTTGGTGTGCTTTATGGGTTGGTGGAATAATTGGTCCGTACTTCTTTAAAAAGATGCTGGCCAGAACGTTACAGTCAATGGTGACCGCTATAGAGCCATGATTACTGACTTTTACGTTCATCAATTGAACAACAATGATGTGCAGGAGCTGCTGTTTCAACAAGACGGCGCAACATGTCACACAGCTCGTGCCACAATTGATTTATTGAAGGAAACGTTTGGTAAACGCATGAATTGGCCTCCAAGATCGTGCGATTTAACGCCGCTTGACTATTTGCTGTGGGAATATGTGAAGTCGTTAGTCTAGGCCGATAAGCCCGAAACGATTGACCACTTGGAGGACAACATTCGCTGCGTTATTGCCGATATACAGCCACAAATGTTGGAAAAAGTCATCAAAAATTGGACCTTCAGATTAGACTACGTCCGAGGTCATATGCCAGAAATTATATTTAAATCATAAATTTCATATCAATTTAAAAAATCATCTTTGATTTATTCCATTTCAAAATTCTGTACCTCTAAAAAACACCCTGTATTATACTGTGGCAACAAGGAAAACCAGCATAAGTCGACTTATGTCAAAATTGAGATGTTACGATCGGATGCACAGTACCCTGTTCTATATATAAAATTTTTTTCATTCAAATATCTTTTATGGTTGCTGTGTTATGGATAAGGAAAAAACCCATAAGCCATTTTGACGCACTTTGAAAGTCAAACCTTTAACCTTCGCTCCTGAAAAGTAGCTAAAAATGACTTGTGCTGTTTTTCCTTGTTGCCACATATTTGGTAAGAAATAAATACATTTGCTGCTCATTCTACCAATGAATTTCAATTTTCTGCTGTAGGGCTAATTGGTTCACTTGACATAAGTTGGCTTGAGACAGGGTAGTTTTGGAACAAAATTTTGAAATTTTGCTATCGGTCTAGTAGGAACCTTACAGGTTTTGTATATTGGCCTCGAAGAGCTCTGAGTGGAAATTTGAAGATGATATGATATACAGATCTTTATTCCCTGGCATCGTTATTATTGAATTTTCTGTAATCCTCGCAGTAGAAGGACACATTTTTACAGAAGTACCATTCTCTTTACTAGCTGAATCTATTAACCATAAAGAACTATTGAAATCTATGAATATTCAAAAGTTAGTTTAAAATATGATTCCAGCTGTTTTGACTTTTCTAAAGCTAACTTTAAAAAATAAATAAATAGTTGGCGCAACAGGTCTGTAGGGACCCTGGGCCTAGCTTCTCACAACCATTCGTTTTGTGAGAGTTTTTTTAATTTTTGGGACGAATGGAAGGGATCTACAGTTTTATGCCGAGTCCAAACGGCTAATTGAGAAGCTCTTTCATGACAGTTATACTCTCGGATGTTTGTCAGACGTTCGCGAGAGGTGGCGCAGTGAAAAAAACCCTTAAGTTGGAATTTGGGTTTTCTCGGGATTCGAACCTGGGACCCCTCGCTTAGTAGTCCAACACACTAACCACTAAGCCACTGCGCCTAAAAGCTAACTTTACTGAACTTTATAATTTGTTAAATAATATAGACTGGTTTACTGAATTGTCCAACATGAATTTAGATTGTAGGTATGTACAAGCGTTTTGTTGAAATTCTAGTTGATGGCTTTGCTAGATATGTTCCGATTTCCAATAATCCAGAATTATCCAAACCTTCTCGGTATAATAAAAAACTAAATCAGCTAAAAAAATTGAAAAACCGAGCTTTCAAAGCATTTAAAAAATCTGGTAATACTAATGATTACAACAAATTTAGTAAATTACGTAAAGAATTTACCTACCTTCTTTACAAAAATTATATCATTTCTACAAAAAGTAAAATTAAAAAATACAGTAAATCCTACTGGCATTTTATAAATTCCAAACGTAAATCAGTTGGGATTCCGGTCACAATGCATTTTACAGGCGTTGAATCGTCTAATATAGAGTCTACTTTAGAGTTTTCGCTGCTTTGAATCGGTTTATACTAATGGCAATTGTCATAATAGTAAATGAAATAATATTGAAATCTTGTCAGTATTGGATATCTTGAACTAAGCTATGAAGAGGTTTTGTTAGGTATTAAGTCTCTTCGACCAAACCCCTATTGTGGCGTTGATGGCATACCAGCAATTATATTGAAAAATTGTGCCATTGGTCTTTGCACTCCACTATTAAATATTTTTAACCGTTCTCTTCAAAATGGAACATTTCTTAATGATTGGAAGACTTCGTTTCTTGTCTATTCATAAAGCTGTTGAGAAAAATAACGTCGAGAACTATCGCGGTATTTGTAAGCTCTCAGCTATCCCTAAGCTGTTTGAAAGCATCGTTAAAAATAAAGTAACGATTTAACGAAAGAATGCTTATCTGAAGCACAGCATGGTTTTTTGGATTTTGGCTTCTTTTTCATCTTACATTCTAAATGAGATGGAAAACAAAAGCCAAGTAGATGCGATATATACCGATTTTAGTAAAGCCTTCGACTCGGTTAATCACTCAATTCTTCTTGAAAAGCTAGAAGCTTTTGGAATTCACTCTAAAATGCTTCCATGGACTTCATCGTTCCTAATTGGTCGCTCTCAACGAGTAAAAATTGGAACTTGGCTCTCGAAAAGTATTAGGTGTACTTCGGGTGTTCCGCAAGGCAGTCATTTGGGTCCACTGCTCTTTATGAGTTTTATTAATGATATCGTTTCAACAGTCAAAAATAGTCATTGCTTACTATACGCAGATGATTTAAAACTGTTTTCGAGTATCAAAAGCATTGGTGACCGTTCTTTGATTCAATCGGACTTGGAAAGTATAACTTATTGGTGCAACGTCAATAGTTTAATACTAAATAAAAAGAAATGCAATGTGATTTCTTTTAATAGATCTGCATCAACATTTGAATATGATGACTCTATTAATTCAATTCATTTAAATAGAGTTATGAAAATCAAAGATTTGGGAGCCATGTTCGATACGACATTTTCCTTTAAATGTCATATTAATTATATTGTTGCGAAGGCTAACTCCGTTGTTGGCTTCATTAAGCGTAATGGAAGAGAATTCAGAGATCCATTTGCTTTGCTTTCGCTATTTACTGCATTAGTTCGACCCCTGCTTGAATATGCTGACGTGATTTGGAATCCACTGTTTTTAACTTACTCTGATCGCCTACAAAAAGGCGTTTTTCTAAATGCGTTTTTTATAAAATGCATTTTGAATTTTCTCCTAATTATAAAGCCAGATGCTTACTTATTGGCATTAAATCTTTGAAATCCCGGCGTCAAGAACACGATATAATGTTTGTAAGAGACGTGCTTTTTTTCCATATAAAATGTTCTAGTTTGCTCTCGATGATATCAATATAATATGCACCCACGCGCTCCGTGAGAATTCGTAATCTTCTTTTTCAAAAAAATCACTGAACAAACTACGGCCTTCATGAGCCCATGACAAGAGCCATTCTAGCTTTCAACAGCATTTATTCTAAAATGGATTTATCTGTGTCAAGAGTTCAATTTAGAAATCAATTATTGTACATTTTAACTTTTTAAATATTATATTTGTATACTTTTATCACTTCAAGTTTTCAAACATCTGTTAGTTGTAAGCACTTGTAGATGAATTATAATAATAATAAATTTATTAAAAATCTAAATTTCCAAAGACAGACAAATAACTACCAAAGAGGCAACCATGTTCAGGTTCACAATTCAGAGCAATGTCGCATTCGCAACACTTTATTCTCAATTTCGACATAGAAATTGATTTGTTGTTTCCGGTAGCACCTGCAGGAGGCGATGCCTTCATCCTTGGTACACAACTTTTGTACAGAACTGCTTATAGGTGAACTTGTTTCTTATTGTTCGTATTTCTTTTACGAGCTGTGCGCAAATTGAAAACACAGAAAACAACTCCCTTAAGCGTCCCATACACGCGACACAAAGTCTGCACCTTTTCATAAATTGTTGTTACTAATCCGGTGAACTGCAAAATTGCACCTATAAGCCCGCGCCACGCAAACGCCTGTCATCGGAGTGTCAGCCCACATTGATTTTTGGCAAAAATGTCCCATTGCACTATTAACATCAAACTGCTTACAAGCTGTCACTCTATTAGGCTTGGTTTTCACCGAAATGAAATGAAATTTCACATATTTATGCCACAACTGTCAATACAAACAAATCAGCCTGGCAAAGCTCTCAGGAGGACGTCATATCTATAATTGCACAATCCTCTTTGGCAACGGGTCAAAAAAAACATCCTCATCCATCATAAGGCTTAAAATAAAACACAAACACATATGTAAAAAAGAGAAACAAAAATCCTTACCAATTGAAATAGGTCAAAGGCGAATGGCATCCCTTCTCGGAGCCGCACCACTTGGACTCCTGCAGCGCCGGGCACGGTCGTCCACCTCGCTTGCCGTGTTTGATAATCTTTCGATATCGATGCATCTCACCGATGCCACAGCTTTTGCTGCACGTACTCCATGGGGACCAGTGGCCGACTCGACAGTCACGTGACCGTCGTCCATTTACACGTTTTTTATGCGGCTGCTTGTTATTCCTGTTGTTGTAGCTGGACGCGATACTTTGTAGGATGGCATTCTTATCGTTTTTCGGTACAACGTTTGTCGCATTGTTACTGAAAGGAGCGAGAACAAAAGAGACAGTTAGATAGATGGTTGGTTACCTAACAAAATAATCGCACAAATTACAATTTAAAGGGAGGATTGTCTGTTCCATATTTTTGTTGAATCGCAACAAAAAGGATTTTCATTCACAGGAGGGACACAAACAAGAAAAATCGTACAAGGACAGCGCCTCACACACCCCCGCATAGTCAAAGCGACTTGACGTTATTTGTCCTGATTTCTATGTCTGCTTGTGCCGTTTCTTTCAATTCATTATTCATTTCAATCTAAAAGGATTCAAAGAAGGAGTTTGCTGCCGTTTTTTTTCTGTCCTTCTCTCTCTCGTTTTCCTTCATCCATTTTACTGTTTTGGTTTTGCCGCTGTTATTGTGCAACTGACTTTTATTAATAGTTAAGCGAGAGGTTTTTGTTCCCTTTAACAGGATTTCTTTATTTTTCTATTTTTTTTTACATTGGGAATCAAAACAATTGCATTGAAATGGAATTGCGAATTTTATTTGTCATTGTGAGGTTTATTTTCAGATTTTTTTTTGTTCTGCTCTTTTGCTAACTGGTGAGCCTTTTTAGAAAAATAAAGTTTGGTTTTGTAGCTTTCAATTATGCTGCGGAATTAAGTGACAAGGCGTTTCGGGGACAAGTAAAATTGACATGGCATTGTGGGTTTTTGTTAAGGGTTGCGGGAAAATGAATCTAAAAAAAAAAGTATTTGGGTCATGATGATGATGATGCTGATGGTTTTGGGTTTAGACATATTTTTATTGATAGTTCTTAATACTCTTGTGGTATTTTGTGGTAGGCACTCAGTGACATCCTGTCCGAAAAATGTTTACTAATGGCTTGGAGTTGGAAAGGCTTTCAGAGTTGTTTTTTTTATTTTCACTGTGGGTATGTTTATTTTCTGTTGTGATGGCATCGGGAAATTTATTTCGGACATATTTTTGAGAGTATGTAGTTTTTTGCCAAGGGTTTTTATAGAAAGATTATTTAAAAAAAAAACATGATTTTTTTGCGAACGGCAACCTACCAAGGGTAGTCAAATGTAGTCACCGCCCAAGGGATTTTCCACTGCAGTATATGATTTTCAGTTATTCAAGAAATGAGCGTATGTTAGGTTAGGTTAGGTTAGGTTGAGTGGGGTTGTGAGATCGTCCCAAAAGACCAGGCACCAAGACGGGCCCATCGCCATCCCCTGTTAACCATTACGGTTAAAGACCTAAACCAAGCATTACATTTTCGTACAGAACCTAATTATTGTACCGATATTGTTTGAGGAACCAGCCTCCTCCAAGTTGCTAAAGAAGTACCTGCCTAGGTGCTTCCTTCTACTCCGAGCAATTTCTTGACACTCGCACAGAAGGTGGGAGATATCTTCCGTGACATGTAGGTCCTCACAGCACCTGCATATGTGCATATTGGCTAAGCCTAGTCTCATGGCTTGCTTCCTTAGAAGGCAGTGTCCAGAGAGTATTCCTATCGTTAACCTTAACTTTGTTCTACTGAGATTTAGTAGTTCTTCAGACTTTTTGCTATTTAAGACGGGCCAGAGTGCCTTTGAGACCCTGTGTCCTTCCAACTGTGACCATCTTGTGGCTGCTATATTGGAGGTTTTTCACAAAGATAACCCTTTTTGCGACGGCCATCGGTGGTCTGATACCCTTGATCATTGAGCTTTAAATGTCACAGTCGGAAACGCTACTCTTCAGCGGTCTTTTTAAGCCAACAGCGTGTGGTATTGCTCATCTGTAAACAGGGTGGCCGAATTTGTATCATCCTATCGGAAGATGCTGAAAGTTTTGCAAATGGTGGCAATTGTTGTACTTTTGCCTCAAAGGACTGGAACAACTCGTGAAATGCCAAAACAACATCGAGTGTGTGTTTTTGGTCCACCCTGTATACCCTTCCATAACCATCTCGTGCATATACAACTGATTTGCGAAACAACTGAACTTTAGCCCTGTTTCCCTATCAGACTTTTCATCCACAACCAATTTCAGACTGTCTGGCTCGCTTTCCTCGTATTATAGGCTTAAAGCTTCAGTGGAACATTTTCTGACACCACCCTGTGTGATTAGAAAGCACCCAATTGGTTTCTTTTTTGCTGTGCTACAATTGGATGGGACTGAAATTACCATGGATGAGTTGTCCAGTAGGTATATTAAAGGTAGATAGGTAGGGTAGGTACGTAGGCGCAGTGGCTACTTAGTGAGGGGTCTCAGGTTTGAATCCCGAAAAACCCAAATTCCAACTTAAGGGTCTGACAAGCTCCCGAGAGTATAACTGTCATGAAGAAGCTTCTCAATTATCCGTTTGGACTCGGCAAAAAAGTGTAGATCCCTTCCATTTGTCCCAAAAAATAAAAACTCACACAAAACGAATGGTTGTGGGAAGCTAGGCCTAGAGTCCCTACAGACCTGTTGCGCCAACTATTTATTTATTTTTTTAGGTAGGGTTTAAAGTGGCTGTAGATCAGTGGCTATTACAAAAGGTTGCACCTGAATAAAGTTTTAATTCTGGCTGTCGAAAATGTTCTTAAAGTCAAATAAAATAAAATGTTGGCGCAACCATTCGGTTTTGTGTGAGGTTTTCATTATTGGGACTAACGAAAGCGATCTACATTTTTATTCCGAATCCAAACGGCCAATTGAAAAGCTCTTTCATGACAGTAATACTCACAGATGTTTGTCAAAGGTTCGCGAGAGGTGGCCCAGTAGAGAAAAAAAACCCATAAGACAAAGTTTTGTGTTTTTCTAATGGTCTGCCTCGCTTTGTAGTCCAACACATTAACCACTAAGTCACTGAAAATTCAACAAAAAACTTCACTTGACGCATTTTTTCTAACGAATCAAATTTCGCAATTGCAAGCTTCCGTGAATTTAAAGTCGAGTCGAGTTTGTTATTGGTATCGCCCGAAGACTATAAAAGTGTTTTGGATTCAACTCGGTGGTAGAACAGAATCCTTCAGAGCGAGGCGTACTGTTTTCAGAACCTTACAGGACAGGTGAGACTTCTGTCAAGCTTCATTTAAAAATAACCATTCAACACAAAGTTTAAAGGTTTAGAAAGCTTTTCAGCAAAAATGCCTTTTTTTTTTAGAGATCGACATTTTTGTAGTTGAAGTGTCGCTTGTCATCTGATGGGCCATTGAAACATTGTTTGCCAAGCCGAACGTGCTGAATCGAAGTATTTTTGAATAGGGCAGGAGGAACGTGCCTGAGTGTATACTCCTTCAGTTACTGAAGTTTGCTCCATTTCTATATAAGAGAGCTGTTCTCTTGGAATACTACCTATCAAAGCTGACTTCTATTAAAGACTTCTAAATCGAAATCCATCTCTTCGCCAGAACAACAAAACCACCTATTGGCCTTTTACTGATATCATCAGGGCCGTACAAATAATACTTTACTATCTTATCCATTATTGTATTCCTAGTCTCCCTGTGAGATTCTGAGCTTAACCTCTCCCTATACCTAAAGACAATTCAAACTTTAAGTAACAGAAGGCCTTGGGTCGCTCTACATATATGTTAGGGAGGGTAACCTGCTTTTGTGAAGAGCTCCTAGGACCCTTAGCAGTCGACGATCAGTACGTCAGTAGTTAAAATTAATAAATTGGCGCAATATGTCCATTCGTTTAGTTCTGATTTTATTTTAGTCATAACATTGCAACTTGAATGCCTGAATTTTCCCTTCCGAAACAGTGACCTTTTGGTAAGTAAGTTGGAAAACCAGAGGCCTAGAGCCAAAAACCCAGGGAAAAATACTGACTGTGACTGAGTTGATCTTTTTTACTGTCTCACCTCTCCCAAAAGTCTGATAAATATCCGAGAGTATAAAGCTAAGAAAACCCTTTATTTCAGCCAATTGAATTCGGCACAAAAATATGCGTCCCTTTCATTAGACTCTAAAAAATAAAAGATGCCTTGCAAGCCTTGATTTTCAATAGTTTTATGTAGTCGCTCATGACAGTTTTGGGCGCCATAACATCTCCTGACAGTGCATTCGAATAATTTGCTCATTAGAACTGCTCACTCATAGTCAAGACCCGAACCCTTACCTTGGACTCATGCAGCAAAAAATTTCAAACAGTTTCAAATTCCATCCCAAATGCCACTACGTCCCTCCCAAGTTCTCTCCTCCACCACTGCAGCTAAAAGCCGCTTATTTGCATAAAAACCAATTCACGTGAATTTGTTTAGATATAATTTGATCGTTTCGACACAGATTAAGTGATTTTGAAAATTGGCATTTCAATTTTATGTAACGATGCCCTTAAGTGGCGCATCAAGCTCTCTCTTATTACCCGTTTGCAGACATTTATGTAAGTGTTTCTTTTTTTTAATTAAACTTTTCAATTTGCAAACAAAACCACGTCGCGCATCCAATTTCCAATTGCATGGCTGTGTATCCAGGGCACTTTGGCGTGAGAAATTAAATCCTTAAACGTTTATTTCCCCTGCTCAAGGCAGTGTTCTTACTCAAGGATATGATTTCATTTGAGGAGAATCAATAACAGTTTAACGGCAGAGAGCTGCAAAGGCAAACGGGAAAACAAACTCCTTAAAAGGGGGCGAAATGACGGTGTCTCAGCATCATCGCCTCCTTGCAATTTGCAGAAGGACTCACCAAATGGCGATATAAGAAATAATGGCTGCTCCGCGCAGGATGAGGAGCAGCAGACCATTGCTAAAATGAAAGCATTAGAATTCCAATGTCGCACGAAACGATTCGCAAGAATATAGTATGCGATAGAAGGCATTTGTTTTTTTGTTTTTTTTTTTTTAAAGGACTTCACCTTTTAGGGTACACAAAAGCAGAAGCAACGACGACGGATGCGACGGTGGCGGCAGCAATAGAAATATCTGAGAGAGATTAGCTTTATTGCTAATTGTCATAGGAAAATAGAGCGGCGCTCAAGGACTCCTCTGGGCACTCAGTGACTTACGTTGGATTCATTTTGGCCAGCAGCTGGGAGCGTACTCGATCCTTCTCCGTTACCGAACCGGGAATGGCGGTCCCCACCTCTGTTTGTCGTTCACGTTCGATACTCGCTGACAGTTCGTTATTCATTTCGACGTGATTGTGCTCGGATTCAAGGTGCGTCTGTGTCTGCACGGTCTCGTAGCGGCGATCGTCCTCCACGAAATTGAACACTTCGCTTAGTTCGTATTCCTTTAGCTGTAACGAGAGAAAGAGAGATGGGGAGAATGAGAACATTTCGCAATAAAACACAAGCAAATTAGAAAGTGAAAACGAGACGAGAGTAAGGAAGGCAACAGCCCCTCAATAAGAAAGGATGTCATGTGTAGGAATTTCTACAGCCAGCCGGCGCGATGCTTGGGAATTGATTTGTGTGAAGATTTTTGGGTTCTTCCTTGGGGGCTTTGAGCTGTTTGAAAATTAAAGGATTTCGGCTGCTGGATTATGCGATTGGAATTTTAAAGTGAGGCACGGAATTTACATGAATTACTGAGTGCGAACATGCAATTAACTTACAAGGATATACACTTGAGCGAAATGTGCACACGAAGTTTGGTATTTGATGAGAAAGTTTTGCCAAATGGGTCGGTGCGGTATGGAGGAAATTGAAATGGGATTTTGTTAGCAAAGCGACATTTTGTGTCTTCAGAGGGAAGTGGGCGATGGATGTTGGAGTTAATGGAAGTCGTGATAGTCAGAATAATTGTGCGCACGTCATGTTATAAGAGAAGTAGCCTTTAGACCTAAGACGTTGGAATTTTTTGTCTATGTTGAACAGAACTTTTTGTGTGGCTGGCCAAAATTTTTACAAAATTCCGCTTTCAAAATTCAGTTTTACAAAATTCTGCAAACAATAGAAAAAAGTTTTGGAAAATTTACAAAATCGCGCGTTTTTCAACATTTCTAAAACCTTTTTTTATTGTTTGCAGAATTTTGTTTGTTTGTTTGTTTTTGTTTGGGTTTTTTTTTTTTTTAATTCCTCTTTTCTTAATTCTCCCTTTTTTTAAGTTTTTATTTTTTTATATATAGTTTTTTTTATTTTAATATTTTTTTCAATACTAAACCAAAATTGGTTGTTGATATTTTTTTTTTGATTTACATAAATTTTGTTTTTAACCTTTAGTTTAGTTTTCAATTTTTTATAAATTTTAAATTGTTTTTAACATTTTTTTTTTGCTTTAAAAGCTGAATTTTTTGTGTGAGAATACAGAATTTTGAACGAAAAAGAGAGAAGCTTTAGGGGGTTGTCCAATAGCATCTTTGGGAGCACAATTGTAGTTTCTACGGCAGGGAAGTCGGCGATAACTGTAGGAGGAGGTGTTTTAATAGAATATCACTCCTTAATAATATAATAATAATACAATATATACAAAATGTACACGACTGGGTCGCACCGAACCCTTTTTAATTGTTATACCTATGGGATGATAAGAAGTTTGAATTACCAGACCCGTTTGCTTGGGCTTCCCGAGACTGACTACTGACTGAAACTACTGCCCCTTATGAGAAGCAAATTAAAAGGACTTGGACATGTGCAAATAATGGAGCGAAGTGTGCGCAACTATGGGGCATATCTCCGGGCTTCGACATGTCAACTATACTCCCTCGTGATTAGGAACGTCTTCTTCCTTTTCCTCGATGTAAAAGAGGCCTTGGTACAGCTGTGTGTGAACCATGTGTTTTTTAAGGCGAAAGAAGGCTCTTGGCACCATGAAGGCTTATAAAGGTGGCACCATCATGAAGAATTTCTGAAAGAGAACATGCAAGAGCTCAACATCCTAATGGGGATCAATAACGACACACAGATCATCTTTCTTTCGGAAAAATTAAGTCAGATTGGGCAGTTTTAAAACACTCTAAGTCCACCCAAAAAAGATGAGAACAAGGAGTCGTTAAATGAAGAATTCTAAAAGCTGGATAATCGCTCTTCTTAATGCTGTTCTCTACTTAATATTCTACGGAATTGGGAAGTCTTTGTCGCACGAATTTATACAAGCAAAAGGGAAGAGTTGACCGATAAATGTCACACAAAATTCAGCCAATTCCATTGTAAGAGGTATGAGCAATTTTCATAAGATGTAAGACATACTGAGGTAAGAGAAAGAGCCAGGTCTTGGAAAAGGTCTAACCACCTCTATCGGTAATTAGATGTGATCACTACTTGGGCAGATTTCCCTTTAACATCTCCTTGGTGGGGTTTGTTATGTTAGTGGAGGCTCGGATTTACTCCGATCTGCAGCGCCATCTTCTAAGAAGAAAATAAAAACGAGAAGATGAAAAAGAAAAGGAAGAATAGTAAGAAGAAGAAGAAGAAATAGATGAAGAAGAAGAAGAAGAAGAAGAAGACGAGGAAGAAGACGAAGAGGAAGAAGAAGAAAAGGAAGTAAAAGAAGAAGCAGAAGGCAAGGAAGTAGAAGAAGAAAGAAGAGAAAGTAGAAAAAAATAATAAAAGAAGAAGAAAAAATATAGAAAAAGAAGAAGCAAATAAAGAGAAGAAGAAAATGAAATGAAATGAAATGAAAAAGAAGCTGAAGAACAAGAACAACAACAAAAATAAGAACAAAAAGAAGGACAAGAAGATAAAGAAGAAGAAAAAGCATCTCTACCACTGATCCACACCAGCACAAGTTTTGACGGAGGCTTAGCACCGCGCTCAGATTCCTATACATTGTAGCTTCAATTCCACAAGTATAGCAAGTGCGTATCGAGCTTCGCTTCTTCTTTCTTTACAGAAATATGCACCTACCCCAGAAGTAGTTCACTTCCAATACGAATACTCACTGAGAATTGTGTTGATGTGTCACATGCCCACCCAGACATACTTGCAGCTCTCTTCAATTTGCAGCAACTCACAAGCTTAATAAAAACTCTCAAAAAAGCCCCACTATCAACAAATCTAAACTTCAGCAAGCATAATTGAAATAAACACAGCCACCCTGCTGCCGCAAAATCAATTACATAAATCCCCAACCTTAATTGGGATATAATTCTCGCCACAAAACATAATAACTTCTTCGTCCTTCACTACACACGGATAGTATATCAAACGCGATAGCAGCACAAATTATTATTTGACCCTCGCGCACCCTGCAACGCATATAATCACAGCTAATCCGGAGGAGCTGTGCTGCACCCCCTGTGGCGAATCAAATCACTACCTCGCTGAGTAAGTGGCGCACAGAGGGTGAAAAAAAAACTACGAAACCGCACGAGAAAATGATGAAATGATCTAATAAAACCCAGCGAACCCAGTTGGTCGTAATTATTTATTAAAACGCCCGCACACCCACGAAATCACAGTCGGGATTGGAGCCTTCGCACTCCCGGTACACCTACACGATATATACTAACCTTGATGAACTGAAATGTGGCCAGCGGTGGTAGGCGTTTACTCTTCGGATAGAAGAAGCTCCCTGCTGGATGTGCCGGATATCTTGATGTGATACGATAAATAACTCCTTGCGGGCTAGTTGGCCAATTGGGGGCGGTGAATGTGAATCCATTATCTGTGCCAGCATCTAGCGGATCCATTTCGACGGTAACCGTATCGATCCAGGAGCCTCCAACGCAGAGCTGCAAAATATGGAAGAGAAAATGAGAATAGGATATTCCGGTTAATCTGTGTTTTTGCAAAATCTCTTATTAGACGACGACGACGATGACGATGACGGTATACGAGTACAATATCCTGTAGCGCACAACATGGCAATAAGAAATAAATGAGTGCATATTAAAAGCGGGGGGTTCCTGTATATGGGTTTGGTTTGTGGGGAAGAAATATTGCACCGTAAAAAGGCTGCTGATGATGATTACGGTCCAGGGACTATTAAGCGCAATACCCTATCTATCTATTCGACTGGTGGGGTTATGTATTTATATTTGTATGTGCGGTGGGCATTATGTGGTGGATTAACGTTTTTGAAGCGAAAAATCTGCGATAGATTTGCAATTAATGGAGATGAATTTTCCGCCTCCCCATGGAATGGATATTAATTGATTTCGGACGATGCTTTGATTCGCACCGCATGTCGGGGCATAGTAAAAAGTGTTTATCGGACGCAATAAGGTCTAATGGGAGGCGCACAATTGCCTGCAGCTGAGATGGTGCTCTGTGGTATTGGCTCCATTCGAATGGATTCGCGTTTATTGATGAGATAGGATTTTGAGAGCCTTCTGGGGTTTCTTTTTATTAGTACAACGGTAGCTGAGGTCGGGGAAAATCCACAGCAGTTGTGGAAGAGCGACAGGTATAGCGGGCGAAAGTATAAGAGGACGAGAGTCCATTTTAGCAGTGAAAAGCGGAAACAAGCCGTTGCTAGCTCTATCTTATAAAATAGGTTTTCTTTTGCTTTTTAAAAAAAAAAGTTTAGTTTTACGAATTGGCAACACTTTTTTTGGAGCGAAACACTACTTTTACTGACTGATTTCTGATTTTATTGGTTTGCCATTTGATCACGTGTAGGATTATGATATGCGGTCCCAACTCTTGAATCATAAACCATCCAACTGGTGATTGGTGGCAACACTTTTTGTAACTACCCCCAATTTTACAGTTAGTAACTGATATGTCCTCCCATTTTTTGCCATTTTACGATAGTAGACGTACGTTTGCCACTTTAGCAAGAGCATAGAATTTTGAAACAGCTCCCAGAAAACTGAATCCACACAAAAGGTACATTTTTTTTAAGGAATTGGCAGCACTTTTACCAGCGACAACTACATTGGCTAGTGACAGATAATTTCTGCTAACATTGATGTCCCTTTTAACCGTAAGTAGATTTACGTGATACGACCTTAGTTGCTCGAAAACTCATCGGAAATTAGAAACCGTAATAAAAGTGTTTTCTTTAGAGCTTTGTTTTTTGTTACAACCAATTTCTCAGCTGACAGCTGATTTGAGCTCATACTAGCCAAACTTTTCTTGATATGTTTACTCACGTTTGTCATTTTACAAAGGGCTTCGACTACCGATAGGCAGATACAGCTGCTCGCATTTGACTTTCAGACAACGCATTCCTCAACCTAGTCGCGACACTTTTATATCAAAAATCGGACTTAAGCATCAATTGCATTATTTATTTATACTTTTCCTCTAATAGTGTCAATCACACGGCTATTACTTTGATCCGTGTTTACCTTTTTCGTATGAAACTTTTGTACCTCTATAAAAAAAGGGCCTTGGGAACTAACAACTTCCTGAGGGGTTCACACTTCTGTCCCTCATACTTTTCCTCGTCCAAATTACTCAGCCTACTCCTGTTGGTCTACACCAGTGTTTCCCAAAGTGGTCCCCAGGGGTCCACGGGAGACTCGACGGGGGTCTACGTTGGCATGAAAAAAAATGTGGGTTCACTAGTTATAAGTGACGAAAATTTATCTGGTTTTGATAGTAAAGAAGAAATTTTTACCACTCCGAATTTAGGGTTGGAACTCATTCGCCACTCATGAGTTCACATTCACATTTTTGACGAGTTTTCGGAATATGGTAAAGATGTAGCAGCAGGGGGTCCACCGAAACCAGGCTCATTTTGAAGGTGGTCTACGAGAAGAAAAAGTTTGGGAACCTCTGGTCTACACAAATCAACTCTTTCTTCTAGTGTGAAAGAGATCCACCCGATAAATGTATCAGCTATATACCTACCCATCCATTACTTAGACTTTGACTTTTTGGATGAGTTTGGGGATCTAACCTTAAGACTTCGTTAGATGAATAAACTTCATTTGCTGATTTGAGCGCTGTGCGTGTGCATGTCTACTTTTACTGGACCAATAATCAGGAGAAGATCCCAGGTCTGTCGTAATTTGTGATTGGAATTCTGACAATGAGTTTAGCAACTCAGAGTTGAGCTTGTTACCTCCGAAGATTATTTAATTTTAGCTGACTGTACTGATGTTTTGTCGGAGTCTGCTTAAGCAAAGAGAATTCAGATTTCATCCTAAAAACTCGAAAATTTGTGAAAGTCAAGGAAAAGTCATCGAATTGCATCGGAAAATATGTTTTTTAAGAGAAAGTCGATGATCTTTGGATGTCTGTATGGACTCCGCAAACTTCCTGATTAAAAAGTGCAAGTGCAGGTTCATGCCGTCAATTAAATGGAAAGATAGCTCAGAGAATTCTCTGCATAAATTGCATACACAGGTGTTTGCAGCTAGATAAGGTAAATATTGGCCAATTGTCTCCTAGATTTTTGAGTAGTTTTTGTTTCTAAGTACAAGTTTCAAGCTCCATGGAGCAGAGAAGCAGTCGACTCAGTATGCCAAAGTTCGTGGACTATATTCGCATGGCAACTGTGGTTATTTTTGCATGTTAATAGGCTGATCTGTCAAATGGGCTACGGTCCAATAACTATTCAATGACGTAGGCATTCCTTGTACTTCTTTGAAACTCGTCTGTAACTGTTTTGAAACTTGGCCGTCACTTTATCCTTTTTTAAATTTGTTTCCCTACAATTTTCGCCTGAAACTCAATTATCTCCTATGAACTTCGAAAAGCCTTCAATTGTACTGCCAAACTTGGTCTTTCCTAAGGACACAACTCCCCTCAAACAATTTCCTACAATTCCCGCCTCCGATCCACTGAAACGCCCTATCTAATAGTACAAATTCACTCGGGCGTATGTGCGACATTTCCTGCAATCTCATTAGGCGACCACAAACCGCACCTATCCATACCTATGCCAACACACATTTCGATGACATCCGTATTTATCGCCGACACATGCCAAGAGTTTCCTTTTGCAACACTTATCTCTCCAAGGACTCATTGAGCGCAAAAATTACTGTGACAAGGACAAAAATCGCCCACCATTGTAATTTGCACCCTCCTCCACCGCCATGCACAAGGATAAACTGATTAAAATCTCAATCTAAGCGCACTTCCCGAATGAATACAAATCACTCTGTTACATCAATTGTGCCATCCACTTGATTTTAATTTGATTGTTCATTTACCGACATGAACTTCCGTCAGCGTCGTCGTCGTCTACGTCGTCGCATCCTCGTTTAATGATAATCAAGAACCACCCATAACAATAGTAATTGATGTAGGCCGTCTGTCCGCATGTGTATAGGTACGTACCTGAAAGGAATCGACTCCGATGAACCAATCCGGTGATGGAACAATACGCGTCATTAGGGAGACCAAACTGTGATTGCTGTCCACAAAGAATTTCGCCTCATTTCGGCCGGCTCCTGCGGTGATCGCCGACACTGTAAACTCGTCGAAAACGCTTCGCTCAGCACGCGACGACGGCGATGAGGGGGCGGCGGACGAGTAGTACGACGACGTGGATGGAGATAATGATGCGGATCCTGAGGATGCCGCTGATGTAAATGAATTTGCTCCCACTCCTGCGGTGGATTGCTGCTGCTGCGTCTGTGATGTAGACGATGATGATTCGAGCATATCTGATTTGCCAGTCTCAGCAAATTGCTTGACACCCGCCGAAGCTTGTTGTCCTATGTGGAATAGCGAAAACGACGAGTCATGGGTTCTTCCTGCAAAGA
The DNA here is from genome assembly GCA_948293265.1 of Cheilosia impressa. Lineage (NCBI taxonomy): Eukaryota > Metazoa > Arthropoda > Insecta > Diptera > Syrphidae > Cheilosia > Cheilosia impressa. Next base: position 46,472,511 of record OX411884.1, on the reverse strand, counting down.
AAATAAGAAAAAAAACAAAAATCAGATATCAGACAATCAGAGAGAATTCTTTTTAAATTCTCGCAAAAAAGGATATCAAATGGAAGAGAAGATTACTTTTGCTTTCGCCATTTCCACACAGCATACCCTGTTTATGACATGAAAGAGGCGAGTGCACCCAAAACGAATCAAGCTAATCCGCAGAGTTTCTCTTGCGTCATGACGGGTAATGAAAATTGACCCCTGCCCCGCAACACCATAGGTCGAATACAATAAAACCCATCAACATACGGAGCAAGAACGCGGTAAAATCACAGTCAAGAGCTGGGCATACACCATTAGGAAAATTAAGCCCCGGCTCTTGATGCGCCGCCCTCGTTTTAATCCGCCATCGCATGTTGTTGATTGTAAATTAAAAGTGCTTTCACTAAAATCAGGTCCGGCCGAGCACCAGATCCATAAACAGATTAAAAATCCAAACTTCAAAAAGAATCCAAAAAGATGGGTCCACGTAGAAGACGAATTCGGGGGTTGAACTGTGAACTGATGAGAGACTTGGACTGCTACTGCCAGTCAAAAAGTTGCTACCAAAAAAAGTTATTTATCCACTTTCGTCGGTCGGCAGGAAGTTTCGCTACAATTCAGAGTAGAAGTTTTGAACAATCTTTTTTTTTCGTACGAGTGGGGTTTCCGGACCACTTGATGAAAATGAAAAATAGGCTGAAGAGCCTGATGGATGCTGTAATACGGTAATGCATGCTTCAGTGTACTTGGGGTTGTATACTTGAAAACTCTGCCAAGTGGAAGGGAGCGCGCGCACAAAACAAAAAAAAAAACGAAAAAAACTTTCAGAGCTCTGCGAGAAGAGTACTTAGTCGACGAGGGTTTCACTGTTATACGAGAGGACGGATTATCTGGTGATGCAACACATAAAGTTTTTCGGGCAGGTTTTGGGTTTTTTTTTTTTCTTGTTGTTCTCCCTTTGTTTAGTTGGAGTAGAACGATGTAAATAATGCGGTTTCGATTATCTAATGAAGTTGGGAGTTCAAGGATGAATAATTTATCATTGCTTTACTTTTGCGCTTATCGGGGAAGGGGTTGGGCAAGCGTGTCTTGGACGTGGAGGGCAAATGCATTACTGTATGTACTAGACTGGAAACTCGCTATTTGATTATTCTTTTTGTCGGCGAAGGTAGAGTTGAAAACAGACTTCAGTGTAGTATTGGGATTCTAAAAAATATGCATGCAATCGTATGGTAACTCGTAGCGATCTTATTGCTTTTGGAAAAGGGGTTAAAAGGTGCAAAACAGGGTCTTAAACAGTCGCTGATTAAACTGCTCTGTCCAACAACCATTCAATGACTTAGTCATTTCTAAAACCATTTTTTAAACCTTCTTCGTCTTCCTTGTACTGTTTTGAAACTCGGCTGTCACTTTATCAATCAAGGACTGATCTTCCACCGAGTTGGTACTGGCAAGTGTCATGCTTGCGACCCCAAAACAACAGCAATGGTCCCGATTTACATGTTCATTTGAAGTTGAAGTTAAAAAAATGCTTTTCGATCTGACTCTGATTTTGAATTCTTCAGATAGGAAGTCCCACTGACCTTCTTATTTAATTTTATTTAAAAATTAATACATCACTCTTCTGTCTGTTTGTCCCTTACACTTTTCCAAAATCGTTATCGGATTTGATGTCCGTGAACCGTGAAATATCCAAGGGTCTTTCAAGAGTGTTCGTAGCACTGATACTGAGGGATTCATATATGGTTAGGGGGCGTGGCATCCCCGACACAGTAAAAATTACAAACGATAAATATTAACAACTGTTCCAGGTGTAGTTGCAAAACTCGGCGTTTATCACTTTGCTAAATGTGCGTGGCACCTAAAAAACAGTTGTCTCAAGACACCTTTAGAATCCCAAGGCATAGCTTTTCACAACCATTCGTCTTGTGTGAGTTTTTCATTTTTAGGACGAAAGGAAAGGAACTACAATTTTATGCCAAATTCAAACGGCCAATTGAGAAGTTCTTTCATGACAATTATGCTCTCGGATATTTTTGTCGGACGTTCGCGAGGGGTGACGCAGCGGAAAAAACCTTAAGCTGGAATTTTTGGGTTTTTGGACGTAACACCTGTCATACAAAAAAATAAGCAAAACGATCTTTCTCGGAATTAATGCGAGCTTAAGTTTTAAGAAAACTCTGTTTTGTATTTCTTGAGCAAAGCAATTCACAATTTGTGGGCGGGAATGGACAGCAAGGCGTGGTTACATACAAAAAAAAATCCTTTAAAAATTAACTTAACCTTAACATTTAGGACAGTTTTAGCCTCGAAATTTGACAGATGGACATAAATTGCCTAGTGAAAGCAAATGTGCTGGCTTCCATTTTTGAACAAAAATTTAAATTTTGCTGAGAGCTGTTACAAATATTTCTCCATCTTCAAGACAGCTTACCTCTTGTGGTTCAATTGAGTCAGCTTGACTTTTCAGGTCCAAATTTAAAACTCATCTGTAGGTGCAATATCTTTAAAATTCGTGAGCGGATGTTGGCCTAGTAGCTTACAGTTTTCTAAGAGATCACTTCGATAGGCTTAAAGGTTTTGAATATCCATTGATACATCATTTCGGTGGGCACTAGGCCTAAGACGGTTTAAAAAACATTTAATTCTTTCACGATTTTAGAAAGTAGGTACCATTCTTAGATATTGAGAATTACTTTTCTTTGGGCTCTTAGTCCAAGTTTTCAAAAACAGAGTTACATAATTAGTACATATCGCACTCAACTGTCAGAATATGGTATACATAACTTCAATGTTGTTGCTTTTACAATGAGCCGGCATTTTTATACCCCATCACTTCCTTGAAAGTCTGGGGCTATAAACTTTACTAAAAAATATTTTTAAAAGTCCGGACACGCAATCAGGTAGGACTAATAATATAGATTGATTGATGGGAACAAGTCTATTATCGCAAAGAGTTTGTTTTACAGAAAGCGGTATTGGGAAGCATGGAAGGTGATTTTATAGAGACAGGGGTGGCATAATAGACCATAGAAGCTGTCCTTTGTTTGCGATATCTCGCATGTGTACTTTATAGCCAATAGTGAAGTGAACTGGGTGACACTTAAAAAGGATTGCGGAGCATGATTCTAACTTTTAAAATGCTCTTTCAAATCGTAGATTCAGTCTATTTCCGAACTTGCCTAGGCCGACAATCGACAAAAACTGTCTCGTAAACAACAACGGCCATTGCAGTTTAACTAAGTCACAAAAAAAAAACTTGTAAACATTTTTCAGTACCACAGCAAATTTAAAGACAAATTTGTGGTAATGGCAAAGCGATCAGTCTAGATTAGTGGAGGCACCATTTGTGTGGTTGAAGAGGATGGAAACCTGCCGAGGCTCTTTCCCTCACGCGTCGAAAGTCCGTCGTTAAATATGAGCAACAAATTAAAGTTGGTCCTAGATATCAAACACGTTGTCTGTAGGGTCATAAAGTGGGTAGTAATTAGAAATTTTTAGGGGTAAAACGGTGGTCAGTCCGATTTTGAAAAACCTCAAATTACACCTAAAGTTCTTTTTTACTGGCCTACAACTCGCAAATGTCTAGTCAGCAAAGGAAAGTAAAATAGTCCTCTGGACATTCTCCTCTATTCGACTGATAAATATCAAATTGTAGGTCTGAAAATAGAACTCAAGCTAAGCCTGAGATCCTAAATGGGTCTCTTAAAATTTGAATTTCTATTTTCGGTTCCTTAAATTGCTCCTTTTCAATATCGAACCGCGTTGCATGACCACTATGGACAGTGACGTGCGTTCTAATATTTATAATGATTGAGTTGAGTCTATGGAAACGGTGTCGACCTTTTTATGAATTCAAGTGCGAAGAAAAGCCAGCAAGTCACTGCTTTACTAAGTTGGGAAATGCAACAATTTTAGCCTTGGTCACCTCTATCCTGTGTCCAAAAACTTAGCCCGTATACACTTTTAGTTTAGAGCTTTAATCGAAGTGTCTTGCATTAGGGCTTTGTATTCTATGGACTGGACAGTGCTAGCTTATGTTTAGTTGCGGTCTGGGATGTATTCAACACCCAAGCTCCCAAGAGGATCTATTTTACGAAAAGCAGCGATAGGACATCCTTATCGATGGACTAATTCAGGTTAATAAACTTAATTCTTTACGAATACCACAGTGCATATGGAAACTCTTTCCACACTCAATTCAACCTTCTGAACTGAGAAAACAAACTTAATCTCATTTCCAAATTACCAAACGTTGATACCTCCATAAAAGATTTTTCTTAAAATTTCTGCTTCACAAAATGCACCTCTGGTTATTAGAAACCCCTTGGACCTTAGAAATTCTTTAATCTTTTCAATGCCATCTAACCATCCTTTCACAAATGCACTTAAAAGTATTTTCCAAGGATTATACCATCATATCTTTACAAAACTCTCTACGAGGAACACAATTTTGTCGAAAAATTTCTGCTACAAATAGAAACGCATACCTCGTTTCGTAATCTACTTAAATGTAGGGGTATATCTGTCTGTCCGGTCCGGTCTACTGGACATTACAAAATGTACTTTCTGGTAAAGAGCTATATTAGTTGCACATCTTCTTTGGCCAGAATAACGACTGTTATCCCAAAACCTGTATAATACCTTATACTTTCGATAAGTCTTTGAAATTCCAATGTTGCATCACAGTCCACCTTGTGGATATGATGGTTCGAATCACCACTTAGCAACCACTCTGCATGCCAATAACTGTATTTAATTGCATAGATGAATCCACAAAGGACAGGAGAATACAAATGGTATCTGTTTTGAGAGAACATTTACTTCTACGCACAGACAAATGTGGGCTCTAGTTATAAACTCCGAAAAGTCTCCACCAAATTATAGGAGTTTTTCAAGCATCGCTCGCTACATAATAATAAAGATGAAAAAGAACTATATATACATAGTTGCCGGTCTTTATTCATTCGCCGCCACTGCACCTCTGGCAACCTGTGCATGGCTAAGGATTCACTCAACCGAAAGCGAAAATAAACAAAGCTGTTCACAGTAGCGCGAGGATCCAGCGAGAAGGAGAATCATCCCTGCGCTTGTCGTTAGAGTTGTTATTCTTATAGCTAGTACACGTAGTGAAGTCCTTTTGATGCTCTCACACTTAAAGTAAAAACAGCAAAATAGTAGGGGATGCAAAGGATGTCGGCGGTATGGTGTGATGCCACGGGTGGATGCAGTGAATCGGAGAGAAAAAGAATCTGCAGAAATTTGAAATGTATGAAAATTGAAAGCATTCTCCCCAGGGATGGGTTGAGGTTATAAATAAACAAGTCACTTAGGTCCTTATGTGTGCCGAGTTTTGTTGGGCGCTAGTATACATCTACATAAATATAGTTTCTGGCAAATGGGAAATGGGAGTGCCACAGTGAAACAGTAAAGCAAGGTTAAGAGGTTCTTTTTTGGCAGCTTTTTAAAGTGGTTTTTGAGAGAACGCATATGTTATTCCTGGTAAGAACAAGTTTTTTTTTAGCTTTGTTTCAATTTTGCTATAATTTTAATATCTTTATTCGGGAAGTCATAGGTTGGGTGAAACGGCAGCTTAGTATTCCTGCAATTTCGCGAAAATGTTCATTAAATATGGAAGGATATGTGCAGCTTGTATCTACTCGGGACATGAGTTATCGCCTTGCGTATAAAGCGTGCTAGTTTTTTGCAATGTCTGTTGGGGTCTTAAGAATTTTTGAGCTTCGTTGTATTTCCTACATTTATTTAAGCGGTATAAGCTTAAAATTTATTTTGAATAATGACTTTCATTCTTTTCTCCGTAATAAATTTCTCTTTAAGTTGTGCTACAAACGCTCGAGTCAATCCTTAGTTAAGACAGTTTTATAAACCAAGCTTTTTTTTTAGGTTAATTTCATAAACATTGCGCTTCACATCAATTTTCTAACATTTGAATTGCGAGTGGCGGAATTTTACACACAAATCGGCGTCACACGCCATAAGGTTAGAGTTAGCTATATTTCCATGCTTGATTTTGGGGCGATTGAACCGCCAGGAGTCTTAGAGCAAAATTATTTTTGTTTGCATATTATGATGAGCGATGTGCGAGTGGCGCAGTTTTGCTTATAAAACGGTGTCACGCGGCATAAGCTTAGAGTTTGCTCTTGTTTCATGCTTAATTTGAAGGCCAGAAATCTTAGAGCTCGACATCATCTTTGGAAGTTTGCAAAAATAGCCATTTAAAATATGAGTGAAGAAAAATTTTGAATTTTTGGCACATATGAAGAGCAAGTGGCGTAATTTTGCATACAAAACTACGTCACGCGCCTCAGTTGTATAGAATTTTAGATCTCGTCGTGCTTGATTATAGGGCATTTCAAACAGCTAGTGCTAGGCTTAGGCTATGGAAGCTTGAGGCAAATTGGAATTATTTTTACTGATTTTCTTTCATGTTTTGGTGGGTTACTCTATTTTTCAGAGAACACTGTATCACCCACATTAAGGGTATAGTTAGAATGGGTAATGTGTGTTTCGACATCGTTTCAAACAGAGTAGATCGAAATTAAGGGGGTATTCTCATGTGACCACTTCGAAAAATCGATTTTTTTTTTCATATTTCGATAGTAAAACATATCGCAAATATGCTGGGAAAAAATTCAGACCGAAATTAGCAGTATTAAATAAGTTACAACTTAAAGTCGCCGACGCGCCGTTAGCAACTTGTCTGCCGCGATGAAAACCCTAAGCACTCGTACTGTTCAATTACATGGTGTAAGTATTTACAACCTTCGGCAGAGAATACAGAGGAATTCTACACACATCGTCCAGCATTTGATGAAGAAACAGCAAGTTTTTTGAAGCCAAATTACGAAGAATTATCATCTGATGATCTGATGCAAAGGTGCTTGGGAAAAAACACTCAAAACAACAAGGAGTCGCTTAATAGTTGCATCTGGAACTTGGTTCCAAAGCATAATTATAATGGAAAAAAAACGCTGGAAATTGCTTCATGGACAGCTATGTTTAATGAAGGATTTTCGCCCAACCTTAAAATAATGGAAATTTTTGGTACGCAAATTGGCCGAAACGCCTACTCGTATGCTGAGGAGTACGATGAACGACGAATAACCCGCGCAGAGCGATCCACTTCCGAGGCATCCAAAAAGGTAAGGGCTTCCCTCAGGTCACAAAAACTGGCAGAAAATAATGCATAAAAAGCCACCGAAGGTTTATTGTATGGTCCAGGCATAGCAGATTAGTGTAAGTATAAAAAAAACTATTCAACCGATTGCTTTAAAATTAAAAGAGGTTTTTCTCATTAATAGCTATCGTCCGTACCAAAATTGCTTATTTTCGAAAATGCTTTCTTATTTTTTTTAAACGATTTTTAACAAAAAAAAACAAGATTTTCGTAACTTTTTTTCTACAGTCCACCATTTTTTTTTCAATCAAATCGAATAATTTTGGTAGGGACGATAGCGACCGACCTACTGAACAATAATTCATTAGATTTTTTTAATTTCGGACAACATAAACAGCAGCTATTACCATGACCAGTGACCTGTTTTTTTTTGTGACTAATTTAATAAAAAAAATATATATATGTAAAAAATGTAAAATAAGAAAAAATAAAATTTTTTTTACCACTTTAAGATACCAATAAAAACATGTAAAAAAATTAGAATGATTGAACTTTATTGTCTTATAAAAAAAAATTCCCTAAAAAGAGGTAAAATTAATGCGTTCACATGAGAATACCCCCTTAATGCATCTGCTTACTTTCTTAAAAGTTGTAGCGCATTTTCCGTACAAAATAGCGACATACTCACCAGTTTTTCCTTAAGCCAATATGTGTCACTTGGTGATCATTCAAAACATAAATACTGGTATTTTAGTATGGGTTAAGATATTCTTTCTGAGCGGTCTCGTTATTGTTGAAATGATGTCGATATAATGAGTTAACCACCATTTGTAAAAATTAAAGGAAAGCGCTGGTATTTGCTTAATTTTCTGCGTTTTGTGGACGAGTGTCGCTGTCTTACACACAAAATTGCGCAGCCTCCTACAATGGGAGGATAATGTTGTGCACTGCTTGTATTTACGTAGTTGCATTTAGAAATGAAGTAAGATGCAGCTTTTACTAAGAAAACCCCAGTGGAAACACCAAACTATGGTGTAAAATCTGAGACAAACGGGAACAGAATTACTAGTTATTTACAATGATTCGGAGATACCGGTCGATATTATTTCATTTTTGTATACCCTCCACAGGAAGGTATATTCACTTTGCCAATACATTTGTAACGCCAAGAAGGAGTCATCGGAGACCTCATAAAGTAAATATATTATGAATCAGGATCACATTCTGAATCGATTTAGCCATGTCCGTCTGTCTGTCTGTCTGTCTGTCTGTTGAAAGCATGATAGCGCCCAAAGGAATTGACATAGGCGAATGAAATTTGGTGAAAGGACTTCTTTTTATCGTCGTCAGGTTGGTATTGAAAATGGGCTCTGTCGGTCAAGTAGTTCTGGTACCTCCGTCACAAAACCAATTTTGCATGACTTGTATGCAGTGTATGGTATCAAAGCATCGGCCAGGCTGATGATAACACTTTTACTTGTTTATCCCTTCTTAATTATATAAGTAAAGCAAATTTATTATGTGCTGAAATGCACTGCCATATCTATTCTCTTTTGACAAATTGTGAGCAACAAGTGGAGCTTCTCATGCGAAAGAACAGCATCAGCAAGCTATTTACGTCACTTTGGCGAGTGTCGCAGTTTAATATAACAAACTACGTCACCTACTTTAGGGTTGCAATAAGTTTTTTTGTATATAACACTACCCAAGGAGCATTTTGCGACTTCATGTGTCATGTGTCTTGAGCGATGTCGTTAAGACGGTTTTGTTACCAGAAAATATTCCCAATGAGTAACATTTTCGACACCTGCTAGGTAACATTTCCCATTTAGGAATATTCCAATCTAGGGATTTTATCTCTACACAGATTCTTTATTGTGTCAAAATTGTTTCTTCAATGAAACATTATGTCCGCAGCGTGTAAAATGTGTGGCGATGTGTGTTCATACACACAATTCCTAAAAACTTACTGTCAACACAGATTAAACGCGATTCCCGATTGGGAAGTTTGTGGCACACAGAATAAACACAATTCCCAATAGATTATTTACCACACAAATAAGAACGAATTCCTGATTGGGAATATTTTGTATCCATCCATTTGGTATCCATTTTGCATTGAAAAAAAAAATGTGTATGGGAAATAAGAAATTTTAAGTTTGCAGTTTTGGTGGATATGGTGTAATTAAATAGATTAAAATGTTACTATTATGTGTATATAGACGTCGTAGATTTATTTTGTACTGATTTTATAATGCTCCTTATCAGCATTTAAAATACCATAACAAATTTTAAAAGAAAGTTTTCATTAAATAAAGCATATTTTGTAAGGATCATGGTTTTTTTCGAAGTACATTAGTAACATTTCAAAGCAAAATGATGTTGCCCATAAAATTTCAGTAGTTGTTTTGTGTTAAATAATGAAATGTTTGATGCAGTCAGAATATTATTTTGGTACATAACACAGGTACACAAAATGAATGACGTATCATAACGTCATAAATTATATGGTACGGCATTCTTCCCAATTTGTGTATATGTGGGATTTGCGTCAAAAACAATTCCGACTTTGTGTTGCGCCACTTCCGAAACAAAAAAGGAACTGTTACTTCGTTGTTTCGAAACATATGTTCCTAAATGGGATCACGAATTGACACCAGAACGTCGCTAGGCCTAAAATGTGTATTCGAATGCTACTTGGGTAATGTTTCAATCAAAGTAAATTAAGCAGAATCAATTTCTCGTATTTTCTGACAAATTCCGAGAAAGTTTTTAAAACACAAAAGCGAGGAACTTCCCAACCTTTGATCAAAAGTCTGGTCAAGAGTAAGCATTATCCACGTCACTTGCTAATAACTCCAGCAATAGTAACGAAAGCATTTTCTGTGCTGTTGTGTTTTCGTTTTTATTCCTCGGTACAGGAATGTAGTCTTCAGGTAACGCTTAGCAATGTCTTTGGTCTCGAACGTTTGAAGGAAAATGCTGACTCTGTCACATAATTGAAGAGTGGCGCATTTGTTCATATAGAACTGCGACACACTCTATAAGGTCAGTCCTTATCTTATACTGGCTTTTATTTATATCAAAATTGGTTTATAATCGAATATGTGCTACATTGACATATGTGCCACATTCATGTATGTGCTACAAGTTGAACTGTAGTTTCACATAGTTCAAGACATTAAGACCGGCATTTCAGAACGGGCTTAGCTTTACCGAGCTGTTGTGCTCTTGTAAAATTCTATTTCTTGTACATGGTTATGGCTTAAGTCTTGCAAAATTGCAGCAACCAGCTGAAAGTTTTCTATTTTGTTGCATTTGATTTATGAGTGGCGCAGTTTCGTATGCGAAATTACGCCACTTGCATTAATATTACTCAGAATAGTGAGGAATTGCCTTTGCCCTTGCTGGGCTATTTTTTCACTGCGTCTTCCTGTGGGTCTTCGAGCAAGTTGAACGCATTTCTTATGATGTAAAATCAAAGCCTCCGCCTAAAAAAGACTTTAAGGAAGACGACGAAAAATGAGGCTTTTAAATGGCAATTCCAAAATTGAGGCAACAAATGTTAGACATACCTGCTCTCTCAGTCCTCGCCTGTAATAAACAACTTCTTGCTTACATTTCTAGTAAGAAAATCCTTCCCCCTCTTAGTCAAGCCTGTACCACATTGAGTTTCAAAACATTATTGCTGCCGATTTCCCACAAGTGCATCTGAACTTACTCGTCATAAATTCGACACTCCCTCTCAAACGATATTCCCTATACTATATTTGTTGAAGGAAAAAAATTCCTCGAAACCCTACAATCGTCAATCTCAAAAGCCGATCCTTTACAATGTATACGGCACATCCCAACCGCACCACTCAACACCAGTCGTTAGAATTCCGAATAAGACACGGCATCAGCATTGTTGTTACAAAAGTCCTTCCGACATTATGCCCTCGCCCCGATACCCGATGCGAATCAAAAGTCAAAATACCAATTGCATGTCAATCGTTGCACACCATCCCCCTGCTGCAGCAGCTGGATCTAACCATAACCACCGTTCAAACGCATTCCAATCAATTCAGTTGAATTCTAAAGCCAAAGCCATAGGTCGTAGTTCATAGGTTCATTACTATACGTACGAAAAGTACATCGCCCGTCTGACTATAGCAACCTTCGTCTCTGGCTATGGCTACAGTTGAAAAACATAGAACGACATCTCATCCCATCCGACAAATAGAGCCTAAAACCCATTTGCTTACCTCAGAAGAGAGAGCCCTGTGTGAGCCCCCGAATGACACAACATAGGACCTTAATGGAAAACTTGTGTTTTTCCTTCCGTTTAACAGCACCTACACGACAACGTCGACGACGATGACGACGACCAAACAACGACAGCAATTCGTTTTCCCAATGATTATTTCATGTGGATGGGAATGGGTGCGGCGCGACCGGGGTGGAGTACTCCATTTTAGGAACAACATTACAGGCTCCACACAGGCACGCCAGCAACCAAATAGAGGCAGCATTCAGTCAGCCACCAGTCTCGGGGAGAAACTTCACACACATCACGCAGCACACAGGAAATGTTTGAAATTGTTTTTTGCACCCATTTTGCGGCGGGGGCTGTGAAAACTGAAAACCCGCATACATGGAGGCATATTCATCCACCGCCGCCGTCGCTCTGGATCTAAAGTGTTCCAAAAGTCGGCTTTAACAGCTTTTACATGTACGTCAGGTTCCAAGCGTTTCTGGAATGGATGATACGGTGTGCTGCTCGGTGTAATTTTCACATAAAAATATGCCCCACGCACATACACATTCGCCGGCAAAAGGGGACCGTGCAGGAACGATGAGTTTATTATACAAACTGTCGTAAGACTTCACAGTGCTTAGCGGCACAATTAGCTTTGAGCTGTAAGCACGCAGATAGTAAAGAAGGTACGAGTATCTCTGTCCTTGAGGCGTGTAGTATGGGGGTAGACTTTCTCCATCAGAACCACATAAGTGGGTGTTATTATTGTCATTATACGACTGTGGCGGGGGACCAGGGGGATGAAGTTTCTTTTCTCGTAATGGATCCGTTTTATGACATCAAAGTGACACTTTGTATAAATTATGCACAAAGAGGACACGTGTGCTGGTATTTCATTGAAAATAATCTATTTTCTCTGTCGCAATCGTCTTCTTGTTTAATTCTTGTTTAGTTTTTCTTATTCCTTTTCTTTTTTTGCTGTAATGCCCCACATTAAGCATAATTGAATAATGTCAAACGAAACGAAATGACAGGTATACAAATTTGTCCGCAACACATTTGAAGCTGTCAAAGCTGCCAAAATATTTTCACTCCGCAAAGGAGTAACCTCAAAAACTGGGCGACACAGTGTCACACAGGGCAGCGGAAAGGGGTGGACACGAGAAAAGCAAACATTTTCCCCATAACTGGCTAAATAAATGTCAGTCGCAAGCATTCATTCATATTTATTTAAGTGCATGTTTCAGCCATCAGCTTTACCACAACCATTTTCGTCGGTCGTATCGTTCTGGAAAGAGTACACCCCGGCGACTCCCCGCCCAGGCTTTTACGAGCCATCCATGTAGTTGAGTTGTATTTTATGGTCACGTTAGGTTTTCGTCTTTTTTTTTTTTTTTGGCACATAGTGGGTGTCGGGGCAGAGCTTTTAAAGTTTGCTACCATCAGAGGGAGTGAGACTCGAGTGAGATAAAATGAAAGAGATTTCAGAAAGAGGTTCTTTATATGTATGCTTTTCGGAACAGATTTACGTTTGAGGGCGCAAACGGACTTGGAATGAAGGAACTTCTCTATATTTTGGGATACAAAATCCTGACACCTACGGACCATCTCATGGGCGGTGTACTTTTGAAAGGCTTAAGTAATGCATCCTGACAGATGACCGTAAGTCAATTTAAGTGTGGTGTTTTTTTATATGGTTGCGCACACTTATGTGCGCTGTGGAAATAGCCCTTGATGTGCTTAGATTTTGAATCAGAATTGCATGTCGTACTTTAAGTAATTTTATATCAAACTGAATTTGTTTTATTGGATGCTTGTCCAATGCGGTGACAGTATTTGGGATGCTATACTGAGAAATCGCAGGTCAATCCAAATGATAAACCCAGGCGCAAGTTCTTGTGAAAACTCACTCTTGGTTCACTAAACGCACATGCCAACTAAAGTCATCGAAAGGAGCCGTCATGAGTTATTTTATTCTTTGACTTTTTGTACTTTCCATCTATTTTTGAGTTGTAATTCAAAATGTTGTGATACTTGGCACAACGCACACCAATGCGCTCAAGTATTTTGTTTATTAAACTCGGAAACGGTACGTATTAATGAGATTTGTGAATTTTAACACTCCATTGCAGGCGCTTTTGGTTGATAACAAAATAAGTTGGAAGAAAAATTACCGCACATAGATGCAAATCCGACTGAGTATTCCCCCCCCCCCCCCCCCGAAATGCAACAACAGCTTTACACAAGAGACCAGCCGATTTACGAGAAAGAAACTTCTGATATAACTCATATTGCATATTCAAAGCCAAGCTTGGTCACATGGTCGGGCCGCTATGAAGTTAAACCCATTTAGATCACAGAAATGTGTCTAGATATCTGACGATGGTGACTATAGACTTCCCTTAGGGAGTTCTTGGTTGAAACGCACCTAGCAATGTGCGCTACGGGAATGACTCTGTGCGCCTTCGACTTAGTAACCAAATTTTATAGTTCTGATAACTAGCAATAGATTTGTAAAGACTTTTTTTTATAACAAATGTCGAGTTTTTGTGAATTTTTGTATTTGTAATATCAATAGCATATTTTGCTTTAACGCACATTAGGCTAAAGGTGTGCGTTTAGCTTTTTTCATGTGCGATAAGCACAAATGTTGTAGTGACAGTGTATTTTGTTGACCTTATTGAAACTGTAAATTAAATAGACGGCATTTGTAATCTTTTATTTTGAAATTGTTCTAGATTATTTATATATTTCTTTTTTCGTTGCAGGTGTGCGTTGTAATTTTGTCTTCAGAAAAGTACGTATATTTTAAATAATTATTTTACACATATTTTTGTATTTGGTTTCCTCTTTGGGTGTGATAAGCTTAAATAGAGTAGGGATGTCAAGATGTAGGTACATATAACATTGCTATGTGCGATAAGCTCTTAATAGATTTAAATGGTGTAGTCAGGCAATATTTTACAATTTTGTTAGCAAATTTCTTCTAACAACATTCTTGACTCTGTAACAAATTCCAAGAAACACAATCCCTTCAAAGGTGATAACTTTCCATTGTGCGCTATGCCATTTCAATGTGCGATTGACTCAAAGTAAGTCAAAACCATATTCTAACAACATTTTTGACTCTGTAACAAATTCCAAGAAACACAATCCCTTCAAAGGTGATAACTTTCCATTGTGCGCTATGCCATTTCAATGTGCGATTGACTCAAAGTAAGTCAAAACCATATTCTAACAACATTTTTGACTCTGTCACAAATTCCAAGAAACACAATCCCTTCAAAGGTCATAACTTTCCATTGTGCGCTATGCCATTTCAATGTGCGATTGACTCAAAGTAAGTCAATGCCATATTCTAACAACATTTTTGACTCTGTAACAAATTCCAAGAAACACCATCCCTCCAAAGGTGATAAAACTCGTTTGTGCGCTTTGCCATTTCAATGTGCGATAGACTCAAAATAAGTCCAGATGTCATTTCGACACTCCCATTTGTGATATATACTCCAATTACACCACACTTAGTCGCAGAACGCATATCAATGTGCTCCCGCTGGTTGCGAAAAACCGCCTCAATCAAGTCGAAGTGAACATTGCCATAAAACCTGAAAGCCCTATTTTACCACGACTCCAGCTCCACCCAGTCACAGCCATTGTCCTCCTATCTGCCCCATTCAGATCACATAAACGCAGTAAAAATTACTTCGCTGTAGATGCCACCTGATGGTGTTTACGATCATGTACGTCACCAAAAACCCAAAAAATGTAATCATGTACGAGGCACGAAAATTTCGCTCAGCCCCGACCAACACTGTCACTATCCGACTCGACTTTTATTTCCCTTTTACTTGCTTGTGTCACACAAATACTGAATAAGCGCCAAACTATACTCCGGCGAAGAGTTTTATTGAACTCAGTCACGTCCCGCCCACTCACCTCCACTATACATCCCATGTTGTCGCCGATGTTGTGAGTTTTTATAGGTTCTGTCGCTACCGCACCACCAACAAAACAACCCTCTGCGCGTCAATATGAATATCTCTTGTGCATGTAAAGAAGTTCGTCAATTTAACCAAAGACGACGACGTCGCCGATAGCAGATGGAATCAGTATATTTCTATCCATTCGGTGTCTTGTTCCCCGCAAGATGCGATAAAAGTTTTCGCAACAAATCGAAAGAGTATCCAACTGCCACCGAGCACCGACCGTCGCGTCGCCTTTTGTGAGCTTTTAATAATGTTTATCTTCATGTTTCTCTCTATTACTTCGTCTTCTTTTTCGCATTCAGTAGTGGGGTTCTTACCAAACCGACAAAGTCAAACCTCTTCGCATGCACTTGGTAATGGGGGTTTTATTTGAATTCGGGGGACATGAGGGTGGGTCGGTTTAATTTTATTGCCATGTCGTTGTCGGTATTCGGTCGGATTGCTGAGTTTGGCTCGGATCGATGGGCCCTCCCCCGCACCGAATGGTGGAATAGAAAATAAATCCGAAATTAGATTTTCCCTAAGTAAGAGGGAAAATTAATTATTAATCGGGTGGATTCATTGCGAATGCACATTGAATTGACGGTTTTGTTTGTTATTAGTGGATGAAGTTTGTGTTGATCGTAAAATTGTTTGCGAACTTTACGACCTCGGGCGTCTACATTTGACCTACATAAAGAAGGGCATATGATATGTGCATAAATGAATACAACCAGCAGGATGTCACGGAGGGATACATTTTTTTTGTCTACTTAAGGAAAGTCTGTTTTAAATAGTGGCAAACAAGTGAAGGAGCTCCATAAAATCGAGCACAAGTCTTGTGGTTGTTGTTGGGGTTTGATAGGAAAAAATAAATATTCTTTTAACCATGTCCAATTCGTTGGAGTAAAGTTTGCATGGCTGTAAGTTCAGGACCTTCGCCGATTTACTTTTTGCTGTGATAATATTTCCTGTCAAAGACTCTCCTGAAAAGCAAAACCATTTTCTAAATGTTGGCTTGCTAAGACCCAGCATCTTTGGTGTCTGTTCTAAGGTTCTCTTTATCTTGACAGTTATCCAATTCCAGGGTTTATGACAGTCACAAAGTACCTTCTCTATCTCTGACCCCCTTTGACAACCAAAGGTTGATATGATTAAACGCACTTTAATGTATGACTTCCTCTAACTCCTTTGATTCTTGTACCTTAAACCCTCCTCAGAAAATGACGTTTTCTTGCTATTCAAATAGCCTTGTAAAGTCGTTCTTCATATTGTTTAAAAATATAGATACCACAAAAGTTATCTGCTGTCGTCAGTAAAGCTTGTTCTTTCAAACTACTATCTATCTCAGAATTTCGTCGCACAACAGTAGTTTCTGTGCGGTGTACAGGTGGTTTTAAAATTGGCACCCGTCGAAAAAGCTAAAACATCAGCCAAAAGTGTCAAAAAAGTCAGAGTTCTGCGATACTCCAAAAGCCAGATGTACAAGCGCCGTGCCCAATGGCGATTGAAATCCACCAAGCGTCCAGTGGTTAAGAAGGTGAAAATCCCAATCAAGAAAGTTAGGAAGATCGGTGGACCCAAGAACGGAGGTGAACGTGTTGTTTGCACCAAGAAGCCAAAGGCCAACTATCCAACAAAAGCTGTTGTGAAGAAGCGCCCAGCTCATGGTGTTTTCAGCAAGCATGTTCGCAACACTCGTAAGAACATGAAACTCGGACGTGTGTTGATTCTGTTGGCTGGACGTCATCAAGCAAACGTGTTGTATTGCTGAAGGTCTTGGAGTCTGGACTTTTGTTGGTTACCCGACCATTTGGTATTAACTGGTGCCCACTGCGTCGCGTGTCCCAGCGCTATGTGATTGGATGCCAAACTCGCGTTGATTGGGCGAACTCAAAGTACCAGAGCACATCAACGATACCTATTTCAGGCGTATGAAGGTCAAGAAGGAGAAGAAGTCGGGCAAGGGTGACTTCTTTGCACAGAAGAAGGAGAAATACGTTCCAACTGAACAGTCTTGAAGGCACTCAAGGCCAACAAGGACGGCAAGTTCATCAAGAAGTATTTGCAAAGCATGTCCAGCCCACACAATACCCACATCGTATGAAGTTCTAGGAGTCGCGTTTGGATTTTTTTTTACTAAATGAACAGTATAGGACTCAGAAATGCACCTTGTGGCATTCCACATCGGGCTTGTTACTATATATTTCCATAGCAGGGAGCCATCGTAAAATTGTGCTGAATATGTTTCCTATAAGATTCTACAGTCCTTCCTTGGTTCACACTGGACTCGGAAAAAAAACAGTTTTTGCTAACACAATAAAGTATCAAGGGACTGGAAAGGGTCTACAAATAAAGGGCGTTTCCGAAAACGTATATTTTTTTTTTCAAGTCTTAGTTCAGGACCAGTTTTTATTTTATCTGCAGATCCAGGACTGAAATTTTCTTTCGGCACCTTGTGCTCGCCTGCCTCCTCGTTTTTGTTCACCAATTTTAATAAAAATGACAGCCGAAACGAGCAATAGCTTGTTCTGACAACCAAATTTTGCAGTAAATGCTGATTGTTCAACAAACCTGCGATCGCGTAATTTTATGGTCCCTTTTGGTTGGAGCAATACTGCTTCCATTCGTCAAGCCAACGTATTTGTATTTTTGGATCACATTCATAGTAAATAGTTCGCTCAATTCTATATTTGCCCTCTGCGCACTCAAGACCGGGATCTGTCTGTCCTTTCTATAAGTCGAATGTCGTTGTGGGAATTCTGACAAGTACTAAGGGAACTAAGGGAGCTTGAGTGCAAATTTTTGGTGGCGCAAGGATCCTAGCACTAGCTTCTTACAACTTTTTGTTTTATGAGGGTTTTCTACATTTATTTTTATTTTGTTGACGAATAGAAGTTACCTACACTTTTATGGCGAGTACGGACAACGAAATTCAGAAGCTTTCCTTAGGGCGGTTATGCACCCATGGTGTTTGTCAGACGTTTGTGATAGATTGCGCAGTGAATAATACCTAAATATGCTCTTCCATGAATCAAACCTAATACCATTCGTTTAGGCGTCCATCACACCAACCATTGAGCCACTGAACAGTCCATTTGATCATTTGAAATAGGTCTTTCTTAAACTAGTTCTCTGACATAAAGCGTTGCTTCGACTTCACGGGAAGGCGGTTCAAATTTGTATAGGGAAAACCATGAAGAAGTTGTAAGTTGTAGGGACTAAGTCAAACTGTCGTAGCTTTATATAAGCAGTGGTTTTTATATTCAAATATTAAAAATAGCCCCTAAGTGCCTTCTGCAAATAGATCTCGGCATCTGAAAATGTAGAACTGTGGGTGCATGACGGAGTTAATTCACAAACCTACCACGCTTCGGAGGCTTGTTCTCAATAAAATAGAAAAGCGGACTAGCTAAGTGAGAATATTTAAACTAAGCTGAGTGTTTCCTCTTTTAAATTCAATGCCCAAGTTCCATTTTCCCTCTGTTTTCAGTATTTAAATTTGCGAACTTCACTTGAACAACTACTCATTCTATGGTGGTGTCGTTGGCTTCACGCATATTTGAATGCGTTCGGACAAAAATCCTAGCAACCGACCAAGCTAACCATTATACTATGTACTTACTTTCTACTTTGACAATTTTTAAGTCAATTGATTTTGTGTTTTTTAAATGCTATTCGTATGTCGACTCATCATCTATCAGGGGTTGGGGTATAGCTTAACTGAAATCTGCTTGCGGTTACGTTTTCGCTGCTCGCCTATTTCTTTGATTTTAATCGTCTGCTGATCACTTTGCGTTTCGGGGAACTTATGTCCTCTCCCACGCACTTCCGGGAAGAGCTCTTCATATTGAAAATTTGCCCGCAGGTGTTTTCCCGCTCAATAGCCTACTGCCTCTATCAAAAAAAAAATAAAACTAATTACCCAACCCAACGAACTCAGCCGCAATTCCAAGTCACATTGGAATAATAATAAATAAAGATAAAAATTCAAATACCTTCAGTGATGAAGGCCTCTTCCTCAACAGCCACCCCAATCCAACTTATCAAGTCCACCAAAACTCACCGCCTGCCTGTCAAAAGTCCAATTACTCAGTCCACTTAATCTCCAACAACGAAAAAAAGCCTAAAACTAAATAAAAAAAAAACAATCTTCCATCCTGTCAACACAGGAGATGAATAACCATCTTGTCAAACACACAAAGGTACACCTAATGTAATCATTAGGCTCAAAAATCACTTCAATCATATTTACACCCCCCAAAGGCGGTGCCTGATTGATGTTTTCACTAAATTATGACACGTATGCCTGAGACAATACCGTATTAATTAAATCCAATCAAACGAAAGAGGACACGACAAATTAATAGGAAATACAAAAAAAAACCTCTTTTGACACAATGCCAGGAAAAACATGTCGCAGTCAAGTGACATGGAAAATTGATTTTTTTTTTTGCTCATAAGCATATTTCGCGCGCCAAAAACCAAACGAGAAAAATGTGGAACACGAATATGAATCAAGAAAAATTAAACTGTAGCAGGTTGCGTATACGCAACAGTATACAGAAAACAGACTAAAAATACGGCTCTTCTCCCGGCCGTCTTTTACTTTCACACCGAGAGGGAAATCATCTCGCATTTGAACGCGAAGCACGTCCTCAGATTCCGAACGACAGGTGGAATTATGCTGTCGCTCACCTTTTTGCCTATATTTAATGATTTTTTTCGCCTCCCTCTCCGATGTGTATTTTGTTTCTGTGGTTTAATATTTAATGAAAATACTGTCATCCACCTTGAGCGAGCGAGAAAGAGAGAGAGGGTCGAATGCTGACTTGGCAGCAGTTTCTCACACAGGTTCTTGTTGAGGGCCTGCTGAGAATATACTTGTGCGGTAATACGCATCTTGTTGGCATTTAGGACGTGGTCTAATTCATGCACAAACAAGTAAAAATATGTATTCGCGATGAGACGGATGCTTGAAGTGAGTAGTTGTCAGTTAATGTCATGTGGAGTGTATGACAGTTCTTGGTATGGATGCTCGAGAAAAGTGCTGCATAATTGGGAGTGTCGTGGTGAACACGCGTAAGCCAAACCGGATGTTGTTTCGAGGTTGTTCGGCAGTATTATTGGATATGGCACAAATGAGCGACCTAAAAATATACTTCCTGTGTTATGGTTGGCATAGGAGGCTGGAGGTTGTTGGGAATATTTTTTTACTGAAAGTTTGGGAAACATGATCGTCTTTGTAGGTAGTCAAGATCAAATTTGTCTTTAGAGCGAGAGACTGGTTAGTCTGGTATTTGATTCTGAAGGACTGATATATCAAGATGTGACCAATTTAAACCGTTTATATAACCGTTTCCTTTTTCGACTAGGTATGAATAATTCTACTGACGTTTTGAAAACTTGTTGAAATTATTCTGAAGGTTTTGGCGGACGTCATCAGCTTTCTAAGTGGTCTTAGCCAACCTTCATCAGATCAGTTTCAAGAATAATGAATTAACAGTAATAATAAGAAAAAACAAACTAACGATGCGGTGTGAGTACCAAAGACCAAGTTCGAGGTGATGATGCATATACGTTCAAGTCAGACAACTATAATTGTTTACCATAACTTAAGGGAAATCTAAAAATAGAAATAACCTGTAACAAGTAACTCAGTGGTTAGTGTGCTGCACTATCGAGGGAGGGATCTCAGGTTCGTTTCCCGAAAAATCTGAAATCACGTCTTAAGGTGTTTGCTTTTGCGCCACCTCTCGTGAACGTCTGACAATAATTCGATCCCCTTATTAATAAATGCTGCGTAAAAGCTATCAACTCGTTATTCAGAAGTTACGTCAAATTTTTGTGTGCTATCTGATGTCTACTAGC
Organism: Cheilosia impressa; assembly: GCA_948293265.1. Classification (NCBI taxonomy): domain Eukaryota; kingdom Metazoa; phylum Arthropoda; class Insecta; order Diptera; family Syrphidae; genus Cheilosia; species Cheilosia impressa. Next base: position 46,451,291 of record OX411884.1, on the reverse strand, counting down.
TAACTAACTTGTGCACATTTCTTTATTAATACGGGGTCGAGAGTATTACTATTCTGGAAGAGCTTTTCAATTCATCTGTTCGGACTCGGAATAGAATTGTGTGTCCCTTGCACTCGTTCCAAAAAAAATATGTTAGAACTCAGGCAAACGAATGGCTTTGAGAAGCTAGGGTTTGTTCACAACATCGACCAGCCATTTTTTCTTTCAACGAAGAGTGTCGATGCCTATAGCTTCGTAGTCTTTCCCCTTCTATAGCCTATAGGTCGATAACTCTTGCTAAGCCATACTTATCTGAAAGTATTACTACTCTATGATTTATGTATTTTCAATCGGCTGGCTTAGTGAAAGGTTTCTCTGAAGTTTTGTCAACGGTCCCTAAATGCATTTTTTAGAGGGGCAGGCGTTGTTCCTTTGCCTGTGTGACTCAAAAACTGCTCAAACGACTTAAGAATCTAACCATTTTTTCCTAATAGTGCTGACAGTGTTTAGAGAGTGCTTTGAACAAAATCCAATAGATGACGCTGTGGTTTTTCTAGTGTTTCTACTTTAGTGTGTGCATTTGCTATCCTCGAGAATAAATGAATGGATTTCTTTGCGGCTTTCTTTGTTATCGTCTGAATTTCTTTAAAATGCTTTTGAATTTGAACTACCGATCAATAACAGGTGATGAGCTAGTTTGAGATTTAAGTAGCAGAAAAGCGGATGCAATCTGTCATTCAAACGTGATCATGCAGAATGCAGGCGCAGGGTCATAAGTCCACAGGCCAAAAGTCCACAATGGACTTTAGACCCACCTAGGTGGCTCACCGAGGTGAGCCAAAAAAGTCCACAGTGGACTTTAGACCCACCTAGGTGGCTCACCGAGGTGAGCCAAAAGTTCACATTCATTTGGGCCATAGGTTCACCATTTTAAAATAAAAGTAGGCCACAAGTCCACAATTATCGATATGACTAAAAAATAAATTAAAACAAGATACACGTGTTACATAAAATCCTGCAAGGCTAGCTTGATTTACGACACAGAGTTCAAAAAAATATCCAAAATATGTGATGCCCTTCATCCACATCCTGAGATCCTGACCAATCGGATATGTTTAAAAGGATGCAACTAATTAATTCTTGTTGACGGCACCTTTAATGTCCTTCCATTAGGTTAATGGATGCAATTATTAGTTGTCTGTGTAGCACATTCAGAGCATGTATGTATACATACCGAGCATTACTTACTTATTCTTAAAGTTAATTAAAAAGTTCGTGTTCATTGTTCAAAATAATTTTATAATAATTACAGTATTTTATTTAAACACGAAAAGTTTTTCAAAGACAATTTGTAATTTATAAATTTTAATTTATTTGTGAAATGTTCCAAAAATTTATAAAGTTATTTTGAAAAATTCGCGCGAATTCACAAACTTTTTAATATAAATTGTTTTTGAAAAACTTTTCGTGTTTAAATAAAATACTGTAAAAATTTATAAAGCGAATGTAAAGCGGCAACACTTCTTTATATAAACAAAGACAAATACAATGAATATAGACAGGGAAATCCCTCCTGTCTATTAGTTAGTGTTAGTGCAGGACTGCAAACGCAGCTCGGTGGGTGGGTCAGTGATATTGAGTTGAGTTCTCTTTATGCAGCTGACCGACAAGGGCATCTTCCCGAGTTCGCGACCGCGTCGTTTCATAATAAATATTGTTGTGTAGTAAATGTAGTTTAACACGAATTTATTATTATATTTTTTACCTACAATAACTTTTTTTTCGGGTAAACAAAAACGCGCTTCAACAACTTCCTTTGATAGACTCTTATCAGCAAGTGAAGGCTTACCGATATACTCTGAGATTAAAAAATTAAACAAACATCAACGCCTAACTGAAAATAAGATCTGCCTGATAAGTACTAAGAACAAATTTCTCAACTCCTTGTATGCTTGTGTAATTTGTTTACATTTTGTGTCAATCCGCTCCTGAAATATTGTTCAAGAGACACATTATAGTCTAAGAGAGAATCAAAGAAAACCGCTTAATTTTGTTCTACTTTAAATTATGAGAATTGTGGACTACGACCCACCATAGTGAGCCATAAGACCACAGTCAGTGAGTCAAAAGTCCACAAAAATTCGTTTCTTCTTCATTTGAGTTATAATCTTTCAAATTTGTCGGCGAATGCTACTTTTATTGATTTTCTCGGTTTTATTCTGCGAAGCTTTTCAACAAATTTCGCTGAAAATTCAGCAATTCCTTCTAACTAGTTCGAGCCGAGTTTAGGATCTAAGGAACTCGAATGATTTTCAATGTCATTGGTGACTGCTGTGCTTACTGCTTATTGAGAGGGTTAGTGAAATGCAATCGGCAGCGTTGTGGTTTTACAGTGCTTATGATGTTTCAACTCACTAAGTAGACGGTTGAAGATTCTGTTATATATTAATAGGCAAAGGGAACAAGTTACGAACCATTTTACCTGCCTTAAACACAACATATTCACTTGATTCTTGGATAGGTTGTGAAGAGATGCAGCGCTGTATGTAATTGGTTTTTCAATATTTTGTGTTAAAGTCAGTTTAATGATAGAAATTCTACCACTGGACGAACTCTAGTAATAAGAAAATGAAAAGGCCAGTGAAGCCGGTACAAGCAGCTACGAGTATCTCTGCATGTGATACAATTTGTTTGTCGGATTGTATGAGCGTTTATTACCACATCACTTTTAAACTGCTTCAGCTTTTAAATATTTTCCCATACCGTTTTTTATTGTTTGCAAAATTTTGGAAGGCATAGAGAGAGAGAACATTTTCTTTTTTTATACCCTCCACAGGAAGGTATATTCACTTTGCCAATTAATTTGTAACGCCAAGAAGGAGTCACCGGAGAACTTATAAAGTATATATATTCTGAATCAGGATCACATTGTGAATCGATTTAGCCATATCCGTCCGTCTGTCTGTCTGTCTGTCTGTCTGTCTGTCTGTCTGTTGAAAGCACGATAACGCCCAAAGTAATTGACGTAGGTGAACGAAATTTGGTGAAAGGACTTCTTTTTATCGGCGTCAGGTAATATTAGACCCATTTGCCCCTCTTTCCGTTGAAAACACGATAGCGTCCAAAGGAATCAACCTAGGTAAATGAAGTTTTGTGAAAGGACTTCTTTTATCGTCGTTAGGTTGGTATTAAAAATGGGTTATTTCGGTCAAGTAGTTCTGGTATTTTGCATGACTTGTATGCCGTGGAGGGTATCAAAGCAGCGGCAAGGCCGATGATAACTTGTTTGCTTGTTTCTTTTTTAATTTTTCTTTATTTTTGATTTAGTTTTTTTTAATCTATTTTTAAGTTCTTTCTCATTTTTAATTTTTTTTTAATTAAATTTTATATTTTTTACATTTTTTTCGAATTTTTTATTTTTATTAAAAAAATAAAAAAAATTTTAATATGTAATAATAATTTTATACGGTAACTATTTTTTTAAACTTTTAGTTTAAATTTTTTGTATAAATTTAGAATTTTTGTTCTATGTCCATTTTTTTATCTATTTTATTTTTGATTTTATTTGAAAGTTGCAAAAAAAAACATAATAAGCTGAATCTTGTTGCTTTAAATTTGAAATGCAGAATTTAGTAAAGCAAAACTCATAGGAAAGATAAAGTTTTCCATCCAATACAATTTTCCAGTGCTGTTTGCTTAAGTCTTTTTCACACAAACTCTGCAGTTTTAAACGTAATATAAGGTTTTCCAATAAGAGGTGTTATTTTGGTATTCAAAGAAAAATGACATTTTTTGAGATATATATGATCGGATGTTTATTTCATAATAAAGAGGAAGGTGTGCCGTTAATAATGAAAAACAACATCAGCCAAATGGCCGCCACGAGCACGCATACAGGACCATATCCTTTTCGTTTGTTGAATGCCCAATTCTAAAGAACGATGAGGAATGGACAAACCTGGGTTTTCTTAAAACACTTAGGGCTACATCAGCAATATTCTCAGTTGTTCTTCAGCGACGTGCACGGGTTTTATTCTTCACATCACTAACTTGTCCCAACAGCTCGAATTTTTCCACCAATTTCTGTATTGCGGTCCGACAAGGTGCTTCACGACGACCAAAAAATGCTTTGGTTTTGCGAATTGTGACTGCAAGATTTTCACCATTTTTGTAGTGAATTTTAATAATTTCAATGCGTTGTTGAATCGTGTATCGTTCCATTTTTAGTAATGGCGTAGTTTCTACTTGTCAAATGTCAAAGAATAAAAGCTTCAAAAGTGACAGCTACCGAAATCGCGGGTCATTCACAATAACACCTCTCATTGGTAAACCCTTTATTACAAGAGTCCCTTATTAAGGAAATGTTTGCGCATAGACTGGTGATATTCGTGTGTCATGTTGCTTTCATTTGTTTGTTGATTCCTTTGCTTCGACATTGGAAACAGTGCAGACACAGCTAAACGTGTGTACTTAAATGACCTAAGCAGAGTTTTGACTATCGTTCATCTAGTCCCAGTTCACAAGTCACTGGTTCAGTTTGCTTCGCTTTGATTTGCATATTTTAACCATGAGCTTGTGAAATAAACGTCGTTCATATAATTTTTGAACAAGTGAACTGGGTAAACTAGGTTCAAATCGCACTCAAACTCATTTTGTTCACTGGTTCCCACTTTTTCAGTGAAACGTTCAAACTTAAGTGCATTGGTCAGTTCTCTCGGTTGAATGATTTGGTTCAGTATTTACCAATTTATGATGTAAAAAGTTCACTGAGGATTGTGCTTGCTGAACTACATAAACGCACAAGATGCGTAAGGGATTCTTGCACTGAGGCAAATTAACTAAAATACACAAATCCACTTTCTCACTTCTTTTAGTATATCAAACTTCTTGAACTCGATTTTTAGAAATATGAGTTTTAGACCTACCACGCCTTGAACTAAGCTCCCGTCTAAGGAAAGAACTAAAATACACGAGCGCACTGATTTCTGTATCAGACTTTTTAAAACTCAATTTTGTCAACCACTTCTTGCCAACTCAAAGTAAATCCAGTAAATTGCAATAACATTTAGTTTCTCATTTAGAATACCCCAAGGCGACCCCTTGGGCTCCCTTCCTTCACATTCAAGTAATGACACTGAAATAACTCAATAAAATTCATCATCAAAAATATTACAGTCATCATCCGCACACCCCTTTCAATATGCTGACCCTTTCAAAGACCCATTAACACACCGTCCTAGCGAAGATGAGTAAACAAACGACATTCAACCCTTTCATGGGGTGACTGTGACTGGCCCCCACTCACCCCCGGCTAACGAGAGCGATTTGTTCAAGAAAATAATCCAATTCTTGAATTCTCTGTTAAATGCAATTTAAATATGTAATCAGCCTGCAACCCTTCTGGGAGGGTGAAAACTTTTCACTTCTCCCCAAGACAAAAAGAAACTTTTCAACTCACGCCAAAGGAACCACTTCAAGCAAGACCGCACATTTCACAACACACAAGGTTTTAATCTGCCATAACCCCCACCCCCACAAAACCACTAAGAACTTTTTTGTGTACCTTGTTCTCCCTTGCACAATATATGGGGTGACGATGGCTGCCTTAATAAAGTGCGCGCCTCAATCGGATTTCCATTATCTAAATGCCAGTCGCCCAAGCCCCAAGCGCGCGATTCAGCCCCACCGGCGCCAAGTGTACCTCTTCGCATTACTTAATTGAACTGTGCGAATTGCCGTCAACGAAATGGGGTGCACTTTGAAACAGTGGAGATGTCAGGTCGGTTATAAAACCCATGTAATCCCTGGGGAGCGCCGGAAATGAGAAAGTGGATGCGCGCGTAATAATGCCGGAGCATATTCACCGCACCGTACAAGCACACACCCTTCATGCAGACGCCCTTTGGACATTCACTGTATATACTACCGCTCATCTTTAATGCAATACAGACGGATGAACACGATAGGATTAGCGCAGTTGTTGCCTACGAGTACGAACCGACAAAAAAAATCCCGAGCACGAGTGTATCCCTCAACGCTTCGGCGAGATGTATCTATATATTTTGCGGGGGTGGTTGGAATGACAGCATTTTATAGCCGTTTCCTTTCTGGCCGTTTTATTTCATCACTTTATTTTGCACGTTTAACCAACTTGAAATTTATGACTTTGCACAAACTCAACGCAGTGGAGGGCTGGCGAAACGTACCGCACGGTGGCCTCGTATATTCCTACTCCAGGGGTGAGCGAGCGGCCAAGCGAGCACTACATGCGAAGCAAAATTAATTTCTAATTAGATTAGAGAGCGCACTTGGGTGGGTGTGTTTGTGTGTGTCTGAATGAATTCGCGCATGGGTCGGCGAATGGAATAATTTATGGATTTCGAATTTGCGATCGTCGTGTGTCCCCTAAAATGTAGCTGACATCGCTTTGCCGACTAAAAGGACACTTGCCACCCCCCAAAAATATACGGCGGCCGTTTTGTTAATGAAATTCTGAGGGATATACGCGGTAGGTGTTGCACATTCAGCTGAGGGTTCAACGCGATGGTTTTGGTGAATTCAATTGAGTTCGGATTGATTCGAGGGCGGGGGTGATTGAAGTCACCGGGGCATCAAGGGGGCGACGTTAGCAACGCGCATCAGGGATGCAAAAATTGATTTTGGAAAACAAAAATTGACTTAATAGAATGTAAAGGATTTTTTGCTTAATTCATGAACTGACAGACATATTCGGATGTGTGATGTGGAGAAATATAAGCACTGCGTTTAGTTGGCTTTTGTCTTATTCTACCCACACTGCAACAAGAAAGTCGAGGGAGATGTCCACAGGTTTACCTCCGACAGAGCCTTGTAATGCAACAAAGAATCATCCAGTGGGCTACTTCCTTCTAAGACCGACCCACTCGTGCTAAGTTGATATTAAATAGACGGACGAAACGAAGAATTTACCTACAAACTGACTTTAAAAACCGCAGGATAGATCTGCTAGAACTAGAAATTGATTGGCCAAATGCACGTGGAGTAGTTGGACGCGTAAAATCAATACAAATGCTGTAACAAATCGTTAGAAATGTTGAAACGTTTCATTTTCTCTGGATGACTAAAACTGAATTTGATTTTGATGGCGGTAAGCGGTACTATTCGATAGGACCTGAACATCTTTCAGCCAGCTGGATCCATTGGTAGCTACGGCCAGTTTCGCCTGGGGTACCAATCTAAATGGACGCTACCTATGGTAAGGACGTCGCCTATCGAGATGTTTTTATGGATCTATAATAGATCTGAGAACTCCCTGGTCCGAAGAACTGATAGCTATGCACTCTTTGTCTGTCCCAATCATCTTAGTTGACTCTAAGTCTTTTGTACCCTTGTCCTTCAAATTTCTGCGATCCTAACTGGGCCAAAGATCGGATGGAGAACTTCTCGTTCGAAGCAACCGAGGGTGTTTACGTCTAGCCTTGCCATGGTCTATACATTTGCGCCATGATAGAAGGTAGGTGGTGATGAGGGTCTTATACTATTTTTAACTTAGTTGAGGACTTTGCTACTGCATTGCGTCCTGAGTCCGTAGAAACACTCTTCGCATGATCTCAGAATTGATGTCATTGCAGGAGCTCACCGCCAGAGCCTAGGTAAACAAATTCCACTGTTACGTTTTGACCATATGAATTTTGAATGCCCTTGTTTATGGGAAGAATATATTTTGTTTTTGCCTTTCGCATCTTTGTCACTTTAGCTTCAATGATAACAAAAGCACCACTGACAGCTCATCGAGGTCTTCGGTCTTCCACTCGGTGTAAGCGAGTAAAAATATTCTGCAACTCCGGAGTTGGCATGCAAGTTTCGCACAATTCTTTCAAGTGCAATGGTAAAGAAGATGCATGACAGCACATGATGTTGTCGAAGACCTATTCCGACATTTAAGGTTCTGAGGTCGATACTGACATTAATGCGGCAACGTGCTTTCGCCAGGTTGAACCGATGGACGGGCTTTGTCGGTATGCCAGAACTGGGCATGGATCTGCGTAGCTCGTCGCTATAGATGCCGTCAGAGGAGGTTTTGAAATCGACTCATAGTTAATGTATAGCGATTTTGACTTTTAGTGTTTTTTTTCTATGATCTGTCTAAGTGTTGAATATTTGATCGGCGGTGGACTGTCCGCACAGATAGAGGTCTATCAGGTTGCTTCCGAAGAGTGTTAGGCGTTCACACAATAAGCAGATGGGATCTCGTATTCGATGTTAAAGAGACTTAAAGGACCTATCCAGTGTCCCCATCACATAGGGAATGGTGCATCGGAGGTTCCATTTATCAAGCATGCATTCATCTGACCAAATATTGGAAATGAGTTGATGCGTGCTTTCCCACAAAGTCACCTTTAGCTGCTCTTAAAATCTCGGATGTGGTAGTTCGTCAGGTTCAGCGGCTTTTTTGGTCTTTAGCTCGATAGGAGGCACGTTCTACCGGGATTCTTGTCATCGTCGCCATTATTACGCCATAATTCTCACCACTGACTGTGTGCCTACAACAAAGCTTCCTCTGCCATCTCCATAGGTTTCTTTGGTGCTCTGGCATTTTTCACCTAATAAAATTTTAACGTCGTGTATTGGACATTCCCGATTGAACCTGCCTTCTTGGGTAGCGTCTTTATTTCGCTTTGGAATCACATTTTGTGTCATTACTCCTCTTGATCCCATGGCCAGTTTTCTTATTAAAACCTGTCCTTTTTAGAGACTTGTACTTGCATTCGAAGCTTCACAAAACATCCGGCATCCATTAGTGAAACTGTAAGCAGCATCATTGTGGTCTGACGAACACATCCATTTGATTCGACTTCATATTTAAATAAGCATTCTTTGCAGGAAGCATATCCATTCTCAAGCAGACAAAGGCATTCCCATTCCAGGCACATCTTCATCAACCTTATGAGAGAAACATCATTCATTCCGAGTGCCAACTAATTGTTGAAATACCATCTCCATGCAAGTGCAGGCTCTATTTTCCTTGATTGTCTCTTTCATATGAGACTCAAGATTCCAAACGCTTTTGCGTAAACAAAAGTTCCTCCCCCCCTACAAGAGCCATTTGCCTTAAATTGCTCTACCCACCTACGGACAGTTGTTTGTTTATCTTTGGCATTGTCCATCCAACAATTCAGCTGCCTGTTCAAGTGTCACTCAACCCTTAATGATACAAAGTAAATTGACACAATGACTGTGATTTCTGTGGTGAGTTAACTGCCAGTTTATTTTAATGTGCAATGCAACCTACCCCCTGAGCACTTAACACCGCACCGCACCGCACCGCACACAACAATCCGCATGCGGAGATAAAGAAAGCACAACTATACCATTAAATAAACTGTAATCCAAACCAACCCCCTCTAGTCAAACAAAGATAATACGTATACGATTCCACCCCCGAGTGACACCAACTGACGTTGAAGCGTCTGCTGCGTTTGAACCGACTTCACCCCCATTAAGTGAAATGCTAAACCCGAGTCTAATACGAGCAACTTTCCATCGCACCCATCGCTTAAGTGAAATGCTCCGCACTGTAGGTGTGTGTTGGTTGGGCCAAAAGTGTTTTTTATTACATTGTTAACCGACCACAACGGACGTTATTTCCACGAGAAAGTGGGACCAGATGAAAAAAAGCGAACAAAACCAGCCAAAGGGTGCAACAACTTCTGCTTAAGGGAGCATTATAGCTATTTCGCCTAATAGTGCCCCAAACTCGACTTGCTGTACATGGGGTCTGCCTTGTCTGCTTTGAGGTGAATTAATTTAGAATTATTACTGTAGTTTGTTAAAAAGGTATTCCACTTGTTCCATCCCCCCATCGCAGACGACCCGGGGATGGAAACGAAAACACACCACCCAAACGAATGAATAATTCAATGCAAGCCAGCGAAGAGAAATAAACCTGCAATTACCCGCTCAAAAAAAAAATGGATATCCTAACAATCTTATTCTTACTTTGCCACCCCCTCGGCGCGGGTGGGGTAAGATCTAAATGCAAAATCCCTGTCGGCTTTAAATAGTAAAATTTAATTTCCCACCCATTTTTTTTTGTGTTTTTATTTTTCCCCTCGCTATATAGACACACACACACAGACACACTTTGGCACTGAAAAGTCCTTGTTAATATTTTAATCCGGTATTAGAGAATTACTGGCAAGACTCTGAACTGCGAAGGGGAAAAGCAACTTGTGCGGATGGCAAATAATGTTTCAGCTTTCAAGTTGGCAGGTGCCGGGATTAATTGAATTTATCTCGGCACCTGAAAGTATGCAGTCTTTGTGATAATGCTCTCGCTAGGCATAGGCACACGAAACGAAATTATTTTGTAATTGGGGCACTGGGAGTTGTTTGGGGGTAAATAATTAAGAGGCGCCGTTGAGTGCCTCTTCAAAGCACTGAGTCGGTCATCTATATGTACCTACCTACTTTTGGTGGGCTGGAGGGGTGGGGTTATTTTTTATTTTTTAAACTATCCCAAAGTTTGCAAAAGGTTGAAACACTTACCAGGTGCCTGGTTAAGAGGAAAATTGTGTTAATTTGGGTTGCGCCGAGTTGGATGTGCTTGAGATATAGTGTTTCAGGACTATGCTAATTTTTTGAGCAGAGTGTGCTGCGACTTATTCATTTTTGTCGGGTGAGGGACACTCTTGAACTGCTTGACTGAATCAATTTAACGTGGATCATGACCTAGAGCGGTTGGGGTAACGAGTTAGAATTTGTTTACTAGCCAGTGGTCATCATTACGCTTGAAGTGGAAACTACCTCCTAGCACTTAAAGCATTTTAGTACTCAGCGGAGTAAATATATTGTTGCTCTGGGCCAACTTTTTGCAGTTGTTTTTAAATATTTTGTGGTTTTTTGAATTTTATTCAACTATAAAGGAGAAAGTCTCCAAGATGGTTTACCGGCAATTTCCAAAAGCAATCAATATATTTGGTTTTCTCTATTGTGATTTAAATTTTTCGACAAGGTTCGCCTCTATAAAAATTTGCTCTATCGCTTATAGAAGTTGAGCATTATACGTCTTGATTGCCGCTCATTCAAAGGTGATTGCAAAGCTCTAATGGCTTATTGAATCTACAAAATAAAAAAGGGATTTTGAGTGACCTCACCTCTGATTTATTTAAGCTACAAATCAGCTTTTGGCAAGGTCCGGAGGCTGAGAAATGTCAAATAAATGCACCTTAATCAGCTGGCCAATGATATGGGATCTGTCAGATTGGCTTTCACCAGTAACAGTCTATAACAGAAGTCTGTTACTTGTTATTCGAAGAAGGGCAACTAATATGCGAAAAGTTTGGCAAGTCCTTTTTATGTGACGATATTCAAGGACATTTTTAGTCAATGCAATTCTTAGGTACGGGAAAAGTCGGATGGGTACAGCTCGTTTCCAATAAAGCTACAACTGCCGGACTTAACAAATAAGAAACTGCTCCATTTACGAGTTTGGAAAATGCACCTAAGGCTGCAGCAAGATATCATTCAAATGTCTACCACGGCATTGTTTGCACCGACGTATACCGGATCAGTCCAATTTTTTGTCACCTGTCCAACAATTGTGACTGTTTGGCGGCTTGACAAATATTCAAGATTCAAGCTCTGCAAATTGTCTGTACAGACTTGTGCTTTCACGAAGCTCTAAAGAAAACAGAAAAGAGGTGTCAAATCCCAGTGGTAGTTTGAGCTGAACTGCACGTGGCGCCATCTGGTTGGAATTACTTCTATTTTTAAATGGAATTTCCCTAGTAGACGCCGTTGGCTTGTGATTATTGTCCTGTGAGCAGCTAAGTCTGGGGTCCATCCTTACGGACCTTTATTTTCAAAAAAATTTGTGGTTGCACAACTTTGAGTTACATGACCCAGAACTCTTTCTTCTTCGTTTCTAGAGAAATAAGTTCCAAAGACGTCGCCATGCCATAAGTCGCATCACCCAGTCAGCTTTTTGAAAAGGTATCTTAGCTACCACTTCTGGGCTCAACGAATATGACAATTTTGTTTTTAAACAAAGCCATTCATGTGAAAATGTGAAGGGATCACCTCCAAGTTAAGGGTTATATCCACAAGCCTTGGACACAAACTGCGATCGTTCAGCTTCAGTTTTAGGGTCAATATAACTTTTCTAAGGATGTTGTCCCAAATTCCAACGGCCAGTTCTTCAAGTTGTCGCCTGAGACAGCCGCAATTGCTGTGATTGTGTTTTAAACATGCTTCTCTACAGCTGCACCTCCGTCAGAACCTGGGGCCTTGTTCCATGTTAAGACTTTTTATGGCTAAGCTTACCTCTTCTATGAACGAAGTGGCGCAGTACTGATTCTACTACTTGGGCGGTCTCCGGTTCAACCCCCAGAAGTACTCAAATTACATCTTAACATTTTTTTTTGAGTGCTTCTCCTCTCGCAAACGTCTTATAACTAACTGACTGCTCATGCAAAGCATTGGCTCCAAAAAGTCTTCGAGTTGCCAACATATCTAAAGATCGTTTAAAAAATAATTTCTAAGAAAAGACGCTTTCTAATATTGATAAGAGGAAGTTACTAAAGCTGCCTGTCTGCGCCTCAAAAGCTGCATCATAAACCTTTCATCTTTGCAAGACCTGTCTTAAGAAATACTCTCGATCTTATTTCGTGCTGAATAGGAGAGTTCCGCTCCTATACATTTTGGCATAACCGGTGGCATAACTTGGACATTCTCCTTGCTCCAACACTTTCTCCTTTTATTACATCCAGCTCGCAGATTGTAACGAAAATCACATCAACTACACCTTGAGCGACTAAATTTCCTTCGCTATCTTGAAAAGCTTGCATTCTTAAGGGCTTGGGGTCTTGAGGCCGAATTTCTAATTATATCTCTAGAATGTAGCAAGACTCTTGGGCCTGGAAGACATAGCTGTCAAATTTCTTTTCCTGGACAGTTCACTGCTTCTTCTCTCTGAACAAACAGTGGAGCTTTAAATTCAGTCGCAACAAAGTCAAAGTCAAGCCTTTTAAGTTACAGCTCCACAAAAAGTCTGTAGCTTAAAAAAAGTCGGCCCACACTAGCGGCCCTTCTAATGAACAGCTGGGTCGGTAATAACTGAAAGGATATCCATGGCTTTATAAACGCCTTTGGATCATCAGAATCGCTTTAAGTTAGTTGCGTGCTTTACTCACTTGCACAACAGAATTTTAACCAACATTTTACAAACAACCATTTTCAAAGGACTGCAATTCCCCTTAGACCACTTTTGAAAGCCATGAATACCACGTGCCAGAAAACAATTCAATTTAAACAACATTCGCATTCCCGCCAAATGCCTATGCTATATAGATTTTGCGGTTGCCTCTAATTGGCACTTCGAAATCAATTTGCTCCGTGACGAGGTGAGAACGTTCCTCGCAAAAGGTCCTTAATTAGTCGAACAAAATTGGTTTACTTAACTGGCATTGCTTGAAAATAATTTCAATCTTTTCCCCAACAGGAATTTCATTAAACACCCGCACGAAAAACAAAAAGTGCTCCTAATTAAATATTTCCTTTTGCCACAACACGAGGCGAGGCGGAGGCCTGTATTTATTTGCCTACTTGCCAACGCGCCACGGCAAGCCCACCTCCTTGGTGTCTGGCAAGAGGCAAAATTAACGATAAATAATTCAAAAGCTCGAAACAAATTATGGAGCACAAAGTGTTTGCCATGTTTCCACCCTCGCGCACACATCTCACAATCCCGATGCCAAGTACGAAGTACGAACCCTTTTCTTTGGTTAATCCCCTGGTGTCCTGCCTCCAACGCCCCATATTGGAGCACACAAAACAAGCTTCGATTTCGATTTGTTTCCATTCTATGCTTTTGGAGTTCTTCTACGATTATTATCCGAGTCCGCAGTCCTTGTAGACATGAGTGTGTGGGGCTTTGCTTGCATAAAAACGGCACAAACAAACGGGGGGGAAATATGAAAATGTTGCGGTATTTTTGGTTTTTGGTAAAATTGTTCCGGTGTGTGTGTTGTACTACATGCACTTCCGTTCAGTGGCGCCGGAGGGAATGGGGATGTTCTTTGTACTGTTGCTACAGATGACGCGATGTTATTTGCAAAAGTTTTCACCTTGTGGTGAGTAGGTGACTGGGGATGGGTTTTTGTCTCGACGGTATTTCCCTCTCCCTTCCGGACCAGTGCGAACATAATCCTCTTGTAAGTTGGGTCGCTTTGTGCTGCAGGTATAATTATTATTAGAAGTTTGCTATATGCCGCGCTATTGCAGAGCGAAGGAAGGGGGCACCCAGCTTTGGGCAAATATCCGGAAGCAATGAGAGCAGATTATCGCATAAATTGAAATCATTTTATTTCGTGCCCTCGGCTTTAGTTCATATATGTAATGAGATTAGGGAACGTTTTGTATTACATGAGTGGATGGGGATTTTGATTAAATTATTAATGTTACACTGGGTTTTCTGAGAACACTTGAGGACTAGTGGGTATGGCCGAAGCGTAGGGCATTAGGCTACAAAAGCTGTATAGTAGTGAATACTTGACAGGCAACTTGTGACTTGAGTGCCACCGCGTGTCCCTTATGCTCTATAAAGCTAGCAACTGAAATGAACTGAAAACTTTGACAGCATTGCCAAATAAAATTGTCTACATTTGTATGTCCTTTCCGAAAGGCTGAGAAGCCAACCCCAAGAGATAGCGAAAGTCACTTAAAATACCATTTTCATTTCTTGAAAGTCGAACCTAGAGCCACTCGATATCACTTGGGCCACTTTAATGCTTTTGTTAGACCGACGTGTGTTAAAAAGGTGGGCAAAAAAAAACAGAGTTGAGGTAGAGAAGAAAAGTTGTTAACAAATTCCCAAACCCCGTTACTGACTAATAATCTTTTTTAGTGTCCCTGTCCAGGCTAAATTTTTCCAACTCATAATGGGGAAATTTTCCGTACAAAATTGCATATTGTGACCTACAAAATATATAGTGTGATGGTTAAAAATGATTATTAGTAAGGCCCAAAGACTACAGTACCTTCCAGTGAAAATATAGGATAGACCTTGATCTGGATCCATGTTTGCTCTCTAACTTGCGTTTCCACTTTGATATGTTTCTAATTAATTTCCCACCTTCTACCTTATAGCAAAATACTACAAACTAGTATCGCTTGTGGTCAAAAATCGACCATACCTTTTATAAGTACGAAATGCTAAAAAACCTACCTACCACAATTACTTTCGTTATTGTGATGACTTTAGCAACAATTAAATAATTGAAAAGGTATCCTTTTGACACATTCAATTGAGTATAAACATGGAATAAAAAACTCATTTTCAATAAAAAGCCAGTTCATTAAAAGGTGAAAACACGAGGTAAAATAATATGATCTATACAACGCCATCTATGAGCGAAAAATGCAAAATATATCCGATTCCATATTTGGACAGCTGTTGTGTCTTCACCTATAAAGTTTGTCTAGCAAAATGTTGGCAATCAGAGTAGAAGATGATCTTAGCAACGCCATCACTGAGAGAGAAGCATGGGTTAGCAATAACCTTTCAAACTGACAAAACGGCCTAAAGTGGTATACGGATGGTTCCAAAATGGACTCGGCGGTAGGAGCTGGAATACATGGACCGAACCGCAACGTTCGTATTTCAGGCAGATCATCATGCCATCAAGGTATGCCTATACCTTATCTACTCCTCAGGGATCAAAGGGGCAAACATCCATATTTTCACAAACAGTCAAGCAGCTATAATTGTCTCAAAATCAGTCATACACTGCTTCAATACTCTCCAAATATGGTGGGTTCCCGGGCACGAGGGTATTGAAGGAAACGAAAAAACTGATGAACTGGTCAGGAAAGGCGTCGTTACTAAATCAGCAATCACTTCTACTTTCAACACAACGTGTGTATCAAACAGTGGCAAGAAATCCCAGGCCTCAGCCAGGCCAAAAGAGCAACCCTGCCATTCGAGAAAAATGCCAAAAAAAATCTTTAATCAACTCCCCGGAGGGCCAGCTATGCCTTGAAAAAGACGAAACAGCTGAGCACATCATGTGTGAATGCCCAGCTCTATCTAGAATTAGAATACTAAGTCCAGAAGAATTGAAGAAGTCCTGAAAACATTACCAGCTACATTTAAATCCCGGCACAATAGACCTTCTAGGTCAACGTGCCTATTTTTCGCCTTGGCGCTGTGTAAATCACATTGCACTATAAGAGTAGTCATAACCTCTTTAGCGCGTGTCAATTATATAAAAAAAAAAAAAAAAAAAAAAAAACAAGTAAGGGCCATTTTATTGGTGCAGGGAAATAAGTCCCCGGGAACTAAGTCCACTGAGGGACTTAGTTCCCACCTAGTGGGAAATAAAATCACTTTCGTAAAGTGGACTTAGTTCCCATATAAGATGGGAAATAAATTCCGAAAACTCAGAGTGGTTTTATTTCCCTTTTAATGTGAAATAAATTCTCACTGTCGACTAAGAACAAAGTAAAATTAAAGAGTCAAGTAGGAACTTTGCAATTTTTATAAACAAAAATTTAATTATCTGTTCACTAAGTCAGAGTAATATATACCAAACTGAGTTAACAAAATTTTCAAAATTTCGATTTAAAGATATGTAACTAAATAAATACATATATAATATAAATGTAATGCAACCAATAAGAAGCGGAAAAGAAAAATCAATAACTTAAAAAATTGTCAGAGTCTTGCAAACTGAACTGCATTTTTTAATTTTTGTTCTGTTTGACAAAATACTCCCTTCGAAATTCAGTTTGCAAGACTCTGAAAATAATCAAATAAAAAATCGCGCGATTTTTTTTTTGATTATTTTCAGAGTCTTGCAAACTGAATTTCGAAGGGAGTATTTTGTCAAACAGAACAAAAATTAAAAAATGCAGTTCAGTTTGCAAGACTCTGAAAATAGAGTTCACTTCAAACTGTTTTTACTGATAATGAATCGTATTGACTGCACTTATCCGAGATAAGCTTAAGATTTTGTTAGAAGAATGCGATAACTAACTGCACTTTACAGTTTGTTGTCCAATCCTAAATGTTGGTAGTTAGTTCCCCCTTCTTATTTTTGAATGTGTACTAAGTTCCCATAAGAAAGTGGACTCAGTTCCCATCTTGCATGGGAACTAAGTCCACTTTACGAAAGTGATTTTATTTCCCACTAGGTGGGAACTACGTCCCTCAGTGGACTTAGTTCCCGGGGACTTATTTCCCTGCACCCATTTTATTCACTTTTGTTCAACTTCCCGATAACTCCGAGGTTGACCAACTTCGGAGTTGACTTGAAAGAGAGAGTTGAGCGGCAAGTTGAAAATTGTTTTTATTCACTACCATAATTCTCAACTCCTCAGTTGAAATTCAAAAGTTGGCGTACTTGCTCTTTCCGAAATATCCCTGGGATATTTGTGGCAGGTGACACAAAATATGGCAGTTTCAACTTTTGATTTGAATTTTGTGCGTTGTTTCTAGTATAATATTCGTTGTGTGCAAAGACGAAAAGAGAAAAATTAAAAAAAAATGCTAAAAATTGTGTATACGCCAGAGTAATGTTATGTAATATAATGTAAAAAAAACCCATGAGCTATACTCTCTCTTGGATGTAAGCCACTTTTGTCTAAGCGTGTTTTGTAGGTGAGAGGGTATTTAACCATGTGCCCACTAGCTCCTAAGGAATAGACCGACAACTAAAAGGACATTTCCTACAAGTTTGCTGCAGAGTTGCAAAAAGTTTGTTGTAAATTACCAGTTAAAATCAGTAGGTGCATGGAAGCTAGGGCGTCAGGTGGTCTCTTACCCTCACCAAACGAATTATTATGAAAGACTAGGCCTATGGTCGTGACGGACCTGTTGTGTTAACTATTTATTTATTTATAACTAACTAATAGTTGCAATATGGAAATAGTGGATGTAATGCGACGCAGTTGTGAACATTTTTTAATGTGGTTTCTTATGCCTTCTATGAGAGAACAGCACTGCTAAAAATTCAATCAAACGATTGCCAATCTGCAGCACCGTCAATGTCGTTCGCTTTGAGAAACGAAAACGATAAATAAAGTCACGATCGTTCCATTTTTCAACTCCAACATGTTGTAACATCTTGTATTGACGCCTCTCATGGACCAAAATCTCCTCAATAATAAATAAACATAATATCAATTTCACAAATTATTTTTATTTTATGTCCTGAAAAATAAAATATATAAAATTTCACATAAAACCAGAAGTTGAGATCTAACGTCTACTATTTCGGGGAGTTGAGCGAACCCAAAGTTGAACAACTCTCGGTTTTCTCAACTCCTGAATATCCAAAGTTGAGCGAGTCAACTTTGAGTGAATAAAAGCAAATTCTCAAGTTGAAAATAAAAATCCCCAAGTTATGTTCAACTTCGAGTGAATAAAACCGGCCTAAAAGTGTTATCATCGGCCATTCAAAACAATTTTTTATTCTCAATTATATTTATGTTTTGACAATTATTCTGTCTGCATGTGTGAATTCTGTTAAGCTAGACGTCAATATGGGCTGGAGAAAAGCATGATCTAAGTAATGCCATCTGTTAGCAAGAACTCAAAATACAATTAAAATCCGCACAAAATCGATTTGATATCGCTGATCTTATGTTTGAATATTTAGTGTCAATTTAGCAAACGGATTATGGAGTTTTGTTTTGAGTTCTATAATTGTTTTCATCTCTTTGTTAATTAAAGGCAAATATTACTGGGCAAGTGAAGAACAGAGGCCGAGTCAGTAGATATAGTGAACATATTATTTATGACAAATTGTAAAAGAGTCAAATCGAAACCGAACAACATAATTTTAAGTTCATAATAATTATTTGCTGTGACTCATAGATGGCGTTCTGATTTATTTGCAACTCAATTGAATCACAGAACCCTCGTAGGGCCTTCCTCTTTATCCTTAAAATTTTAAAAATAAACAACAAAACCGTTGACCATCTGTAGCTGCACAGGAAAAGTCCATATACATTCGATTCCCAATTCAGTGCGGAATTCCTCAACCCACTCCTACCCAAATTCATTCGTGTGGGCCTTGCCAGGGAGGTGTTCAGTCTCCATCGACACATTTTTCTTTCAATAATTCCTGCTACTTGTGCTCTTTTTATGCATTTTTCTTTTTTCTTTCTGTTTCTCCACATTTTCACTGGCTGCACACAATGCTAGCCGGCCAGACTTTGGGAAGTGTAAT
Organism: Cheilosia impressa; assembly: GCA_948293265.1. Lineage (NCBI taxonomy): Eukaryota > Metazoa > Arthropoda > Insecta > Diptera > Syrphidae > Cheilosia > Cheilosia impressa. The sequence continues at coordinate 46,432,101 of OX411884.1, read as the reverse complement.
TATTCATGTGGTCTGCATGGATGACGGCTTGTTTTCGTGGGAAGATGTTGGCGGGGTTGATTCCTCGACGACGACGCGACATGGCGGGACCATTGAACTTGTTATGATGAAAAATAAAAATTAAAAAAAAAAAACCCAGAAAAAAGTAAAAAACCATGCGTTCCATAAAACTGTCCATAAGTTATTACATTTTTCCTTTTTGGTATTTTTTTTTTGTGCTATATTCAGCAGCGTGATGACGCCGTGTCGTCGCTGTGTTTTATGTTTCTGTTTGTTTCCTCTTTCGAAATATTATTAATGGGAATCCTTGTTTGAATTTTTCTTTCACCGGTGGAAAATAACATTATTTTATACAACCGGATGTCATAAACGAAAATGAGGGTGGGCATAATTTGGTTGACGACAAAAAACAGAGAAAAATCGAATATTCACTTTGACGCGGTAGGATGCATCTAAAGGAAGTTAGATGGGTTCTTTTATACCCCAGACGATTGTCGTCGATCGATAGACTTCAAAACTACCAATTCAGTGGAAAAGTTACAAGTTTAAGTGCAGCATCCGGTTCTCCTTAAAAACAAAATAACAAAATTTGTAAAAAAAAATAGGCGGCCGAAATGGATTTCGAAATCGATATCGTTCAGCGAATCATCGCTATACGCGGACTGCTCCAAGGGAAGTGTTGTAACAAAAGTCCCCACACTTAGAGTGGTCACTTGTCCTTGCGCGTTTTTGAAATGTCACTTAAAAATGCAAACAACACTATTTCCGGTTCGAAGAAAAACCGAGAAAATGGACGTGAATACAAATATTTCGACAACGAGTTGCAGGCAAAGAATGTCGTTGCATTTAAGGAAAAGGTTTTCTAGATACTACCTCCAGAAAATGGGCGTGGCAAAGGGAGAATATTCAAACGCATTTCTTATTACTTTTCGTCATTAAGTTTTTCATAAAGTTTGGTATTGGACAAACGGGTAGGAAATTTTCTGGATCAACACTTTCTGTAAAATTTTTACTTAACTTACATCCTAGTAAGTACTGCGTCTAAGGACGAAAGTGCATATATACGTAGGCAGCTTCTGGTGCATTCTACACCGCATATCTGACCCGATTTGCGTCATGCGAAACAAACCAATTTCCATTATCTTCTCCCCCTGTTGCGGCAGATGTTTTGCCAATTTCACCCTAGGAAAAAAACCAATCCCCATCCTAAATATATTCGAGGGAACCCCCAGCAAAAAGGAATACAAAACAAACACACACACACACCCACACATTTCTCACAGCTGATTAAAAAACCGTCACATGTCAGCCAACTGCCATACGAGGAACATATTTATTGTCATACATGACATTAATCAACTCTGAGTAGCATACACAGCCACACATACACCACACTCGGGCTATATGCTTGGGCGCTGTCGAAAAACGCACAGAATAGCAGAATATACCAATTTCAACGACGTCGCTCCAAAAAACAAGCTGGATTCCGCTGACACCTTTCTCGCACATGTACGCGCATAGAGATAGAGATACTGTCACTTCTGCGCTACCTCACTGGCGTCATCAGGTGTGCTTCACATCATGCACTCGTGGCAGAATAACTACAAATGCAACACTACCTCCCTCCCTGAATCCAATTCTGACATCGGATTGAAATATATGAATTATGGTTGCAGCAGCACAATATGTTTCCACAAGCGGGCCCCCATCCACCGACTGTCAGAATCACAAAGCGGATAGGTAACTGATGTGCTGTGGCAGGTGGGCTCCTCTCGAACGTGAACGTTTGCCAAAAAAAAAAAAAATAGAAAAAAAATATCCACCCAACGAAGAAAAGCGACAGAAAAAAACTCCACCGATTGCAACGATTCGAGGACGAATCGTATAATCGTAGCTGTGTTTGCAGGTGTGAAATGAGGTCAGTGCCCCAGAAAGCCGGCGATCCACAACCGCGAGAGAAATATACAAAATTTCCGCTCAGGATAGACAAGAGCAAAACTTCCATTACACCGCCGCCAACGTGGTTCTTGTTTTTGTTGTTGTCGTCGCTCAGTCTGAGCGTAAGGAAGGGACAGGGCAGGCGGAAAATCTACTAAAGCGATTCAATTCACCATGAATGCACAATAATAGAACTTTTTATTTATAGTCCAGGTAACATTCGGAGGGAAAATATTTTCCAAGCCAATACAGAAAACACATGAACGGAAACAGAAAAAGAAAACAAAGAGAACGTTGCCCGGACTGCGGCGACAAGTTTCTCCATATGCACGCCACCTATTTATAGAAGAACAATGAGCAGCATATTCGACTGCAGGGCCGAGCTTGCAATTGATGTTTATAGCCGAGGATTTTACGACCCCATCAAGTGTAAGCACCGCCACTGCCATGGTAAAAACAGAAAAAAAAAACCAGGTACATCCCTGTGCACAATGTACTCGTAAAAAGCGCAACAACAAACTCCCTCAACCGTGAACTTAATTCGAGAACAAATAACTGCATTTTTACGGTGAACCCCCCCTCTGATGCAAGGAAAGGGTTGTGTAATTTGGGGGTGGTTGTGTAATGGCAGACGAAAACACTCTTTGGCTCATTATTGTAATTACAATCGCGCGCATTCACGACGCGACGTTAGAAAAAGTTGCATGCCCAACATGTCTGAGCAAGGGTTCAGTTTTTTTATTTTTTATCCCGCCGCCCCCGCAACATCTCCGGTGTTCAGTAATTAGCAGCGAGGATGCCATGGAGGAATTTAGTCACTTTTGGAAAAGTTCAATTCTATTTTTGCAGCCGCATCTGGTCTGGGTTATAGAAAGTTCTGTACTACAACAGTGCAGGGGAATCGAATTTTGTCTGGCAAAAGTTACTCCTCCACGATGTAGACATCTTGTATAGTTCTTTTTGACGTTCATGGTTCATTTAGAAGTAAGTGCGCGTCGCTTCAATGTTTTTCCCAGAAATTTGTCGAGGAAATTGTTGCGAAATTCTTTACTGAATAGAGTTGGGTTTTTTTTCGTCGAAACACTGTCGTATATATTAAGACTGGGGGGGGGGGGGGGAGGGAGCTTGCTTTTTAAATTGGAATTTTGTAGAAATTTTCAAAATTCCTTTGAGACGGAAATAGTTTGGTTGATATTTTACTCCAATCGGTTGGAAGTTGTTTGAGTACTCCTCAAAAGTATTGTCGTCAGTGGCTACGGAGTTACTAGACCGATTGGGTCACTACGTGCCCCCGAAAAGTAAAATTCGAACGAGTTAGAGTTATTTTTAAATTTCAAAGACAACCACTTCTGGGTGAAAACGAGATATATTCAACAGATTCGGGGATAAAGTATCACTCTTTTCAGACTTGTTCAACACTTAGTCACCAATTGACCCCCTCTGGCGCCACTGGTAGAATCATTCTCAGTTCAAGCTTTCAGCTAAGAACCCATTGGATGGTAAGCCAACCGTCATTGGACCCCTAACTTCCTCCAAGCTGCAGTTTTTCCTCGGAAGTCTGCCTCTTTCTTTCTTTTGCATTGTTTCAATAGAAGTTTCACTGCATTACTCTTGCAGAATATTAAAAAGGGGCAGTCTCGGAGTGCATGTCAAGAGCGAGTGTTGTGCGATTTTTCTCCCAATAACCAGATCTGTATAGAGTTTTTGGTGGCTAATACAATCTTCGGAGAGTTCAGCCCATAAATTCTAGTGGGTACCCTTCTTATACCCAATAGATATAGAACCAGTAGAGTTTACAGGATTGTTAGACACGTAAGTTGCTCTGCTCCAGTCCAGTGCTTCTGTTTCAGTGTTGAAAGCGCTCTAGTTGCTCTGATTTGACAGGACCAGTGCTTCAGTGTTGTTCTGACAGGTCCCAGTGATTTTGTGTTCCCGTCATGGTTACCCTCTGGTTCTCTGATTTGATATAGGATTTACCACAGGGAATTAGGTATAACCCCCACAGATGTAAGATGGGTCTTAAGTTCTTCTTCCGATAACTGAAGGGTTGCTAAATGTCGACCCAAAGTTTGGTGTTTCTGAATTCGACGAGTTTTTCCTGAGCCTCGTCCTATTTCGTCTTTATCCCTCTAGCTTATTCAGAAATCATTTGTAAAGATGCCTGACCTTTTGGCCTTGTTTTCATTGATGCAGTGTCAATGAGGGTCAATTGGATTTGCTATTTGGTTCCTAGCAAAGGGTGTTAGGAGTTTTGACCCTTTTGTAGCAATGTGGCATACAAGCTGCTGTCAGGTTTCTTTGTCTCTTAGCCAAGCTTAATGTGACTCTACGAATGAAGCTAATTGCTGTGCTTAAAGCTGTAATTACACATATTTGTCTGTCAGCTAATTGCGTATGCAATTTAAGGCCGCTCCAGGCTGGCTTATCTGATCTGCCTCGTTCCATTCCAGACCAACGTGTCCTCACTCCTCAGAATATGCAATAGTATAGTGTGTTCTGGGTCGAAATGTTCAAACGTTTTCGTGTACAGGAAGGAATTTTCTTGTGTAACTTAGGGCAAATCATTCGTGAGCACGAAATCGTTTGATCCTTTCGCCTTACAGAATCTGACTCCTGGTTTGCCAATGCGGAGCTAATCGCCTTAAGTGCTGCTTGTTTGTCCACGGAAAGGCAAATTTCTATTGCTGGTAGTTCCTTTGCTAGGAGGGCTTGAGTTGCTTTATTAGCTACGTAGATTTAAGCCCGAAAAACGCTGCAATACTCTGCCAGTCGATATGATTGGTTGACACCTGCTTCTTCATAATGATGACGCTCTAGTGTGGGTACACATTTTTTTGACTGAACTGGGACAGAGTCACTCGTGGTATATAGAAAAAAATAAATAAATGTTTGGCGCAACAGCTCCTCCAGGTATACAGACTTTTAATTTTTTTTTTGTCAAAGACCTGCCTTAAAATAAGGAAAAAAAACTTGGCGCAACAGGTACAAGTAAAGGTCTCTTGTCTTACCTCTCCATAACCATATGTTAAAGTGATTTTTCATTTTTTAGACAAATGAAAGCAACCTACGGCTACAAAGTCCGAAGAGAAGCTTTTTTAAAAGCCCGCTCGGATTTAAGATATGAAGTATGCCCTAGTGACCGAAAGACCCAGTCTTCCAAATTTAGTCTGAAGCACCTTTGTCTGCTGCCCACTTAGTGCATAAGTCGATGGGTTGTAGGTTCAGCAACTTCTCTGGCTGAAGTTGTTGCGCGGACTCTACCCTGCCTTTCTATCCCAAAGTAAATATCATCCGTCCCTTTTTCAGCTTCTTGAGGTAGAATTTAATGATGACAGCCTTCCACCGAACCATAGATCGAACTTGGTAGTACAATTTCTCACTATTCACCTTCGTTCGTATGCCCATTTCCTCCTGAAAGCCTTACGGAAGGCTTGAATGATATTCAAAATAAATAAATAAAATCCCAAAGCTGCTATCGCAATAAATCAGTTTAAATCCTTTGATCTTCACACCGGTATTGCATCAGACAATCAATCAAACAACATACCCATCTCATCAATTCTGTATATAAATTCTTCAGGCGCCAGCTATTCCCCCCTCGCCTCTTCAAACACTCATGTGACCCACAAACACATTTCAACACATTTGATAATCCATGTGCGACCTTAATTTCCCTACCATACATCTCCGAGGCCATAAACTCCTCTTTTATTAACCGACAAAATTCCGTTCGTAGTTTTATGCCCCCCTCCAATGAGGTGCCACACCGGGTGATCTAAAACCGTCCCATATAAATTTTCTCTTTTTTTATGGGAGCCTTCACTCTCCCCCGTGGCTTGCCGTAAAGATTGAAGAAATAAAATGCAAAATACAAAAAAAAGATGTACATCCCCGCATATCAAAGAGAAAAGCAAAACCAAATACCGACAGCTTGTATATCTGCCAATAAAAAGGGAAAACAATCGCTTGTGTGTATCCCATGATTAATCCTCCTTACTTACCATCAAGTACCTCACTTATCCATCGGCACGGCGCGGGGGGAATTTCTGCGGGAAAAAAATTCCCAAGGAAAAATACAAATCCGTAAATCAATGGCATTGAACGCAGATTTTCTCTACGGGCTGCTAATGTGATTATGACTCGTTTTTGGATTATCTCCGTTTGCAGGAGTGTATACCATCACGGATGCACTTGCGATTAAGGCCTCTCCTCGCCGATGTTCAGACGGGTTTTTGGGATTTTCGCATAAAATTCCTGCGCTCATTAGCAGCATCCTCGTAAGCATAATAATCTGCGCTGGCAAACTCCATCCCCGTGTATCTGGGTTAATTGTATCTCCCAGGCGACTGTGAATATCAGCTCATATCTGTGGAACGCACATATAGTTACACCAGGCTCTATATATGCAATTAGATCCTTGTACATCTAGACATACGAGTAGATATAGGGCATCTGTGCTATAGCTGAAAATGAATCTGAAGCTAATTACGGGGATTGGATTAGCGGAAATTATGCTCGTGCATAAAATTCACATTGGCCTGGGACAATTAGATACGAACCGTATCTAATGGCGGATTGGATTTTGCTATTTGCATTATCGTGCATAGGTGAGCGATTGCGCCGGAATACACATCTGAGTAAACAATTAGGCGCAAACTGTTGAATTTCAAAAACTGATTGAACATGAAATGGGGTTAATGAAGTTCTTGAAATTGCATTAGAGCGGGGCGCCGGTCGTGCGGCATACACTTTGAATTTTGTTTTTTGTTTGCCTTAGAAAGGGGGGCGAGTAAGACCACTAAGTAGCGGATTATAGGAACTGTCCATAAATGTTGTGAACGCACTTCCAAATATTGACAGTAGACACTATGGATCGGAATACGGGCGGATATCAACACAGTACAACCCTCCGCAGGTGCACATCACCTTTTGATGATGATGGGCATATTGTTCGAATATTTATAATCGAAATTGCTTTTTTGCTTTCAAAATATTCTGAATGCAGATCGACACACTTTTTAAGGCGAAGGATTTTTTTTATACTCATTGAGCTACCTCCAAAATATGTGAAATGAACCGCTTCTTCAAAACAAAGACTTGGTAATTAATGTTTGATCTGCGGAAATATTTACTTAGGTGGCGCTGCAGTCTATTAGGCCACAACTAATACGCCTCTCCAGTTATCGCGATCTTTGGCTGAGTCCAGTTGCGCACTCCAAGTTGGTTGATGTCTCCTTTCACTTGCGTGCGCCACCTTAGGTCAGGTCTTCCTTCAGCGCTCCGGGATGGAATCCAAGGGGATCTTCATTCCATATTGCTTCTCCAGGCTTCTGCACCAATTAACCAGGACTGAGATGATGAGGATCTTATGTAGAGTCTCCTTAGTGTTCCTCGATAAGGCCTCACTAATCAATTGCCGTAGGCCGCAGTAACAGCGGTTGGCAAGTGTGATTCCTCGCTTGATTTCTGAGGTGATGTATTTTCAGAGTTAATATAGCGGAGCCGAGATAGACAAAGTCCCGAACAACCTTAAAGTTATAGCTTTCTATCTTGAGTCGTGACATTCTGTCCTATTCGCCGATGTTGTGTGTCCCTTCTTGACAGCATGTATTTTGTTTTGCTATCATACCGCTTCTGATACTTGCATACGCACCAGTGGCAGCTCGCTGTGTTCTGCCAATGATATCGATGTCGTTTGCATGTGCAAATAGTTGGACAGACTTTTGGAAAATTAGAAAAAATCATTGGGTCCGAAATCAGGACTATGATACAGCAGATGACCCATTAATTCGATGTTTTGAATGCTCGAAAGCGCACCTGTTTGAGCCGATGTTGGAGAGCTTGCGTTATTGTGGTGGGGAATGATTTGTTGTCTGGCGATTGGTCTCCCTTATTTTTCTGAACTTTTCTGTCAAACAAAAAATGTTCTATTCATAATTGCCCGTTCTACGTTGCTCTAAAATTATTCCAAAAAAAAAAACAGACGAACATTTGCTTCGCAGTGGTTCGTGCGGGAACAAAATTTGTTGGACTTAGCTCGTCTTGAAGACCCACCCTATCAATTGTTGTTTAGTTTCTTTTAATGTGCATAGATCCATATAATTCGTCAACTGTCACGATTGTAAAAACAAATGCATTTCGAAGCACCGCGATTGCATTTTTTCGAGATTTCTTAACACCAAGCGACACGAACCTAGTTTTGATCGATTGTCAAATTATGCGGCATTCAACGAGAACAAATCTTTTCGACCGCCAAAAGTTCATTCAATTCAAGTTCGTACAGTTCAATATTGATTGAAAATCTGGTCGTCAAAAAGTGAAACCAATGCCCAAGCATGTCCCAATCTCACGATTTGTATCGGTATGACGATCTTGCAACATCAGTTCTGGCACAAAATCCGATTTTGGACGACCTTCACGAAATTCGTCCTGTAGCGAAGTGTCACCACGATTGAATTCGAAGAAACCAGCGAAACACGGTGGCTCGAAGTCAATGATTGGGAGACTTTTGTCGAAATGTTTCAGGGAACTGTGAACAACACAAATAGCAGTCGTGTGACAAAACGTTCTGAGTACGATTACCATAAAAAACGTCGAACTTTGCGATGACATCGTCAAATTTGACATACATAGACATAGACATAGTAGCAGCCTCCGTCTATGGAAACTCTATGTGCTTACAATTTGTCTCACTTATAGTTTGGGGACCAGAAAATTCTGTCAAAGACTTAAACCTTTTGATGCGATCCAACATCAGTTGTTCTTCAAGCTTGAATGTCACACCAACGGACTTCATGATGGACCTACCTACAAGATGTAAAGGACAATTCATCGTAATAGAATTTTGTGAAAATTTTAGAGTTTTTTTAAGGAACATTCAAAAAATTTGATCCAAATAGAATTTTTTGAAAATCAGCTTTAGTATCCTCAAGTTTTAATACATTTTAATGTCTTCAGCCGATTTTGTTCTCACCTTCATCTGTACTGTAGTTCCTTTTCCAAATGAACAGTCTTATTTCCGACCCACATAAATCGCACGTGTTGAAAGTCTACCCGGCTACACTCCTCTCTCATCCTATTGAGTTATTCGTCTGTAATTAAGGAACAGTCTATCAATACCCCCAGGTGATCTTATTCAATAAAAAGAAACCGCTTTTCAAACCCCTCTAGGGGCAATATTAAAATTAAAAAATATTTCCTCTACAGTATTATTTGTTCAATCATCGTAATCCCCATTTTCTTATTTTTTGCATACCAAAAAAAGGAAGGACAATAATTTCGAAGGAGGCAAAAAGAAAAAAGAAAAAAAAAATCACAACCACCCATCGTTACCTCTAACGACCGCAATTGTTCATCCTTAATTAATTTCTCAAACATTCCCTTGCCATTAAATTCCACAAACTCGGAAAAACCCGCCATGATAGACGTATTTTTTAATTGAAATTTCAATAAAAACCATAAAGACAAAGAGAGGACAAAAAATATATATATTATACAAAGTCCCTAATCGACAATCGTATTCGGGCGGGATGTTGGTAGAAGAAAGGGTGACCCTTGGTGACCACTCTGCGTCTGACTTGACGACGCGGCTTTCACTTTTTTTTCTCTCACTGTACTTTTTCGTCGATCTCATATTTTTCTCGTCCACTTTTGCCCTTTTCTTCTAATTTCCTCATTTCGTGTGTGTTCTTTCTTCGCTCACTTTGGTTTAGCTTTCACTTTATCGCGGCGTGCTTAATTCAAGCGAAACGTCATTGTTGTCGGACAATTTGTGGATTGTGGTGGTTTGAATTTTCCTTTGCATACCAGACCTCCACGGAGGACACACGCACACATTTATTGTCCTTGGCAAAGTTTGCGGAGAAACGGAGAAGGAAAAGTGAATCTGATTTGTGGCGGCTGATTTCCTTTTTTATTTCTCCTTTCTGCAATTTTTTTTCTCGTATTTTTTATCTCTATAATATCTATGGTTACTTTGCGTTCCTTTTGTGGCGGTAATACAATGATTGCCTTTCGCCCCAAAAACACTTAAATAGAAAATTCCTTGAAATTTACAAATTTTCGGCAGAATGCTGATGTTAGGTAAAAGTTGCTGTTCGTCAGGATATATCAGGACCCCGGTCGCATATCTGTATGTTTTCGGTTCTGCTGGTTTGGGTAGATGAATTTAATATCTTTCGGCAAAGTGAGTGTAACATCAATTCAGTCAATAAAAGACCGAATGAAATTAATACAGACAATTCATGGAGATAACATTTTATTGATCCGGCTCGAAGGACCGAATTTCTATTACCATAAAATACCGCATTTCTATCAGCATAAATCTATTTGGAAACAACAAAAGTTGGTATTACCAGGAGTGGGAGCAGTGAGTGGTGTTCTTTGTTTTTGGTATTTATGGCAGGTATACAATGGAGATAGAGGTATGTGATGCTTACATGGGTCTGTTTTATGAAAAAAAAATAGATAAAAAGTGATAAAAGGACAATAAACATGTGAAAAACGAGTGATAGAAGGTATACAATATATTGCTCATTGTTGCAATTTTACAAGAGTGACAAATACTGAATTGGAAATTAAAAAGACGCTTCTTAATTAAACACAGAAAAATAAGACTCCTTGTCGGTTTATAAAGGGTTTCCAAAGAGAGGTGTTATTGTGAATGACCCGCTATTTCGGTAGCTGTCACTTTTGAAGCTTTTATTCTTTGACATTTGACAAGTAGAAACTACGCCAATACTAAAAATAGAACGATACACGCTTCAACAACGCATTGAAATTATTAAAATTCACTACAAAAATGGTGAAAATCTTGCAGTCACCGTTCGCAAAACTAAAGCATTTTTTGGTCGTCGTGAAGCACCTTGTCGGACCGCAATACAGAAATTGGTGGAAAAATTCGAGCTGTTGGGACAAGTTAGTGATGTGAAGAATAAAACCCGTGCACGTCGCTCAAGAACAACTGAGAATATTGCTGCTGTAGCCCAAAGTGTTGAAGAAAACCCAGGTTTGTCCATTCCTCGTCGTTCTTTGGAATTGGGCATTCCACAAACGTCATTACACCGTATTTTGCATAAATAACACAAGAACTCAAGCCGGCCGATCGTCAACAACGTCGTGTCTTTGCTGATTGGGTCCTTGAAATGCATGAAAATGATCTGAAATTCCATCGAAAAATCATCTTGACTGATGAGGCCCATTTCCATCTCGGTGGCTACGTCAACAAGCAAAATTGTCGCATCAGGGGCTCGAAAAACACCTTGCGACACCTTCTTCCTTTGGGGACACGTGAAAGATAAGGTCTACGCCAACAGCTCAGCGTCGATTCAAGACCTCAAAGATGAAATTCGTGAGGCTATCGAGGACATAGGGCAGCCACTTTGCGATTTGGTTATGGAAAATTTCATGAAAAGGACATAGTCCTGTATGCGTGCTCGTGGTGGCCATTTGGCTGATGTTGTTTTTCATTATTAACGGCATACCTTCGTCTTTATTATGAAATAAACATCCGATCATTTATCTCAAAAAATTACATTTTTCTTTGAATACCAAAATAACACCTCTTATTGGAAAACCCTTTATAAGACGCATAAGAACGGAAAAAAATTGCAGCTTTATACAGTCACGTATATAAAAGTAAACTTACACCTTTAAGTGCAGGGGTGTTTGGATAAAATTGACACCGTCTTAACACTCATGTCGGCGCGATTTTTTGCCAAAAAGCCAGCATAAGCATGTTGAGACCTAAGTTGCTTCAGAAGGTACTGTGTAGACTTGAGGCAAATCTAAAGCGCATGATCTTTTATACTGACAGTAACATATAGCAAATATTAAGTCTGTAAACCCAGAAGTCTAAATAAAATGTTTATCTCAGCAAAGATCTCCACGCAAATTAAGTCTGTCGAAAGTGTCGAAGCCTGGTGAAGGATATCAAAATCGAAGTCAAGTCCAGTTGCTGTCAAGGCTAGCACTTCTGTAAGTCATACGGTAATGAATTTGTTTCCTATGGATATGGGGTTTGTGCTGCTCAGTTCCTCATCGGCTCCACTGTAAGACCTCTATGCAAACTCTCGGTCAAAAAAACAACTAAACATTCAGCTACCATCAGTTTGCTGAGAATGATTTTGAACACAGAACCTTTTTCACCACCTGTAAGGCAAAATTCTAATCGATGCGTGGTAAATCATAATCCCATTTAAAATCGAACATTAATATTTTTTGTTATTTTTTTGGCAGTTTAGTGCCCAAGGGCGACTTGTCCATAGTAAACTCTCTAAACTGCTCTATTTAGTAAGCAATCTACGATTTTGTATGCCCGTTTTTAGCACCTTAAGAAAGAACTATTTTTATTTTTAAAAGAAACCGAAACAGCTAAGTGCACTTTCACTTTAAATACTGGTATTCCTCAAGGCTGTGTAATCAGTTCGTAATTCTTTTATTTAAATTTGCATCGAGATGTTCTTAAAATTTTTTTTAATATACGAAGTTAACTTAAACATTCTTCAAAACTTCAGTTCTTAAGTCTGTAAAATTGGTCAGTAATCCCAAATTCCAATGAAACGTAGAACCGTCAGGTCTTTGAGCAGTGATTTAAAAATTAAAAGACTGACAAAACTTAAAAATTCAGATAGAAGGAAAAACCGACAGGAACTGAAGAATCGATTTTTTCCTATAGTTAGAGGTTGCATTTTACCCTATGTATCGATCAGCAACCTCAATGGCACCTATTTGCTTGTTTTGACCGGATGTCCTTAAAGCGCTGCGCTCGCTTTTAGAGAAACGCTCGCTTTTTCATATACTCTATACCCAGTTGACGGTTTCATCGACACAAACAATCAAATTCAATATGGAAAACATTGAAAAAATATTACTTTCGGACCGGGCGTCATCAAATAGAAAACAAAGTCAATATGGAAATATTATTCCAAAGGCAAATAGTAGTTGGTATACGAAGAGCCCCTTCAGAGTAATTGCACACTGTAGCTGTACTGTAGCTATCGTCGTTTTCATCGGCATTGCCAAATCTCCACCTCACACCAATGCATTCTGAATCCCACTTTAACCCTTGCCTTTGCCTATGTCATGTCTCATGTCGTTGGTTTTGTTTTGTCGGAGGGGATATTTTGCAAATATCCTTATTTGTCCTACAACCGTGGCTGGTCGCGTCTGAAAGGGCGAAACGCACAGCAATGACAGACCGCCAGACCGACTGACGACACAGGTACATGTACTACATGTACACTATCCAAGTGTATCTAGGGACCTTATCCCTGTTCCGGGTTGACAGAAAACAAGAATGATAAACGAAGGATGCGAGTATGGTTCGGGGGGTTGGAGGTATACCCTTATCGGCGAGAAAGCAAAAACTCTCAACAAAAACAAAAAAAAAACCATCACATTCACATTTACCTTGTTGCTTTTTATCTCTTCGTTTTTCCTTTAGGGTATTGTCCCGGTGGTGGTGGCAGTTTTTCATCGAACTTTTCTTCTCTCATATTGTTCGGGGTTTTTGTTTTGCAACACTCCGTGTCTGTTGTTGTGCCATACTTTGGGGCTTTGTGTGTGGGCAAGGAGCGGCGAAAATATGCTTGTATGATGGAGGTTTTACGATAATGAGACAACATGGTTTTTTGTGTGTTTGCTTCCTTCCCTTCTTATTTTGGACTCTTATCGTGTTTTTCCCTTCGATAAATTGATGAACTTGGTGGGTTCCAATCAATTCGGTGGCGCCCCCCTTGTATAGTGTGACGGGGAAAAAAAATATTTCAATTCGGTTTTTGCTCGTGGATTAGAAGTCACAATGAGTTCATCAGAAATTTATCGACCTTAGCCGAGTCAATTTCTTTCCTGCCCCCATTTTACTCAGTGCGGCTAGATTGAGCGGGTAATGGTGTGCAATGTTTTGAGGGAATATTTAGCTCTATCATGGCATGAAGCGATGTAATGGGGGAGGATACACTAGAACGGGAGAAAGAGATGTTGAGAGGTAAAAGACCGCAAATTATGCTTCTTTTATACGTTATTATGTGAGCTTGAAGTGCGGAAAGGAATTTATGGACAAAAGGGCTGTATTTGTGAGAGTGGGTTGTTAGGCGATTGGATATTGATTTACCCCGAAGAAGGGATGGTTGCTTTTTAAGCACTTGAGGCTTTAAAGCCTTTGCTGCAGTGAATCTTATTGTGCTTGGAAGGTTTTGTGGTGGTGGAAAAATATGTTTTTTATCTGGATCTTGCCAATCTGTTTCAAGGTGCGGGTGCAGTAGTATTCTCAAGTGGACCAATTATAAATTATCGGAGAAAACTCTAACAAGCGGAATAAAAAGGGATGTGGGACCAAGTGAAACCATTTCATGGTGGTGGTCCTATCCAGAGGATGTTTAACTGTGAGCCTGTTTATTTGAAAATTACAAAACATTGGCGGCGGGCCTACAATAGAACCCTGAGGTACTCCATATACGATCAATAAAAACGTAGAGCAAAAGACCAAGGCTGCATAGAATGACATTCATGTTGAAATGCCCTTTTCACTCGTTTTTGGGCATTTTTCATGCGTTTTCGATACATTTTTGAATCGTGTTTTTGACTCAGTTTTGATGCCCCTAAAAAGACTAGTTTTTTTTTATGCTTATTTGTGTTTTTGATTCGATTTTGAACCATTTTTTTATGAGTTTTTAGTCTGTTCTTTTTTATGTTTTTTTTTTTTACTTTTCTTTTTGATTCATTGCATAGGTTCTTAAAGTATTTTTGACAAGTTTCTTAAGAAAGCTTTAAGTTGGGTTTCTATGCATTTTGAATTCTGTTTTTGATTCATGTTTGCTTCGTTTTTGACGTGGGGTTTTGACTGATTTCGCATGCGTCTCTAAAGGTTTGGACTAGTTCTTCTATACTTATTTGAAGCGTGTTTTTGATTTGGTTTTGAACCATTTTTGATAAGTTTATGGTCTGTTTTTATGACAGAAGTCAGCTGTTTTTGACGTGTGGTTTTGACTGATTTTGGATGTGTCTGTGAAGGCTTTGGGCAAGTTCTTCGATGCTTATTCGAAACATGTTTTAAACTCGCTTTTGAACCATTTTTTGATGAGTTTTTGGTCTGTTTTCTTTATGCGTTTTTGACTTTTGTTTTCGATTCGTTTTGCATAAGTTTTAAATGCATTTTTGTCAATTTCTTCAGAAAGCATTTAGTTGTGTTCTTCTCACATTTTTCAACGCGTTTTTATTGGGATTTTGAAGGGTTTTTTGGTAGATTTGTAAGCGCTTCTTGAAACGTTTTTAAGTGTTTTTGAAAGCGTTTTCCAAAGCCTTTTGTTCCAAACTCTTTTTTAAAACGATTTGTAAAGCATTTTCAACTCATGATTAAAACCGCATTTGACAAAAACAGCTGTCATCCTAGAATCACCTTAAAAACTTCTTGGTACCCATTACCAAAATCTTCTAATTCTGTCTACTAAATGAAATTTGACGAGAAAACAAAATCTAAAATGTGGGCCGAAATCCAGGCAAACTAAAACATATTTTTAACACTAAGATCCACATGACCCGCTCACTAGTGACAAAGGCAAATCGTCAAAAGCTAAACTACTTCCCGGTAGAGCAATTGGTGGATTAACTTGTCTCTACATAAACAACCTTCCACTAATCCCATTGTTCGTAGCTAACCCATACTCGTTAATCCACTTTGTGTCAAATTCAAATTCAGTCAGACTATATTACTCTTTCAAAAAGCAAATATTTATTTTTTTTTCGTATTTCCACGACAGATTACAGTAAAAAAAATAAATAAATAAAAAACACATGTTTACCAGCAGCTCTCCATCAGAAATTGGAAAGTTTGCACAATCGGTCTGTTTTATATATTTTTATTACTACCTAATAAAACTGAACTGCAAACCAAACAACAGAACACCCCATGTGCTCCATAGTTTTTAAAAATACACACCAAATGATAGTCCCATCTGAATATCTATACCCCAAACCTCAACATTAATTCAACGCAACAAATCTGCAAACATAAACGTAAAAAATTCAATAAAATGTTGATACAAAATTTCAAATATAACAAAAAATAAATATTTTAAAACATTCCATGCGTTCCAATAATAAATTAAAAAAAAAAAATGCTGAATATATTTTTTCGCCAATTAACAAGAGGCGAATTCGATTGTAGTCCTATTTATATATGCGGTAAATTTATTCATTCCGAATGAAAAGTAAATAAAAATAAAAGCGCCGCACTTTAGAAAAGGCTATATAAAACGAATGAAATGCTCGCGCGCAATCACGCTAAAACCGCCTAAAAATAGCAGAAATGTCTCTCCTCATACCACAGAGTGAATAAATAACAAGGCGGCAAATGGAAATGGAAAAAAATCGAAAAAGGCGAGCAAGAGCCGATAAAAGCGGCCACACTGAGCAATTAATTGAATTTACAAGCGGTGAAAAATTACCAAATGAATAAAAATTACAACATAATTAATTTATTTGTAGATAGCTGGTACTGGGCTGCCATACGCTATACCCGACTTGGACGTGACCAAACAAACTCATTTATTCGTGGTAACGGATGGAGGGAACCTTTGAGGGTCTGATGTTGTATTTATGGTCTGAGGGGATTTTCTTTTCCATGCCCCCTTGGCACTACAAGTCTGTGAGGGGAGAAGGGAACCAGCGGGTGAAATGAGGTTTAACCTATAACCAAGAGCTTGGGAATTGCTTATGGCTCTCTAAGCAAATTTGACTCCAACTAGTACATTTTCTATGAATGTCTGTTTGAATTGTGCAAACAATAGTGGCCCGACTGCCCATCGCTGAGGTACTACTTGTACACACAGTTACAAATCTGTATTTGGGAGTCTCAGTTACTGCTTAGCATTTGAGGTGAATCTCTGCATATCAGAGGAGTCCTCTTAAAATTTCCCAAAGTTACATTGAATGGTGTATAAGTCAAGTGGTCAGAAAGAAAAATGTGTCGCTTGAGCTAAGACTTAGATCTGGGGACAAGTTATAGCTTTTCACCTTTTCAGAGCGAATGACTCGAACAAACAGGCTTATTCAGACTATTTCTGAAATATTATGATCGGCGATCACTAGGCAACAGAATCAAGGTAGACATCCATTTTAAATTAGAGCGAAAATAGCGACGGACCTACAGTGGAACCCTGAGGTACCCCATATGATTAAAGCTAGCGGGTTGGTTGCTTCAAGCGACGTTCACATTAGAGGATGAAAGCGGTAGCACACAAAACGTTTGTGAGTATACCAACGATTGTCTGACTTTTGGAATTTTTTGTTTTTGGGATTTTAAAGGATCGCCTATAAATCAACTGCAAACGCGTCCGAAATCCAATAGTAGTTAGAGTGCCCAACATTCAGGAATTTCTTGCGATTAGGGTGGAAGATGATGTCAAATATTGACTTGCATTTAGAGGGTCCCAAAATAGTCACTTGACAATGACTTCAAGTGGAATAAATGTTTTAGAGTAGCAAAAGTTAAATAAGTTTCATTCAATAAAGGAATTCACAAAAGACGCGTTGTTGCAGAGTAAGAAATTCGGATAGCAGTTGCATTTAAATAAAAATAAAAGGACAGATATATTCAGCATCAATTTATACATCTGCTCTCTTCTGTTGAGGGGTTGTGTCTTCATGACAGTTGACAGTATTGCCGGTTGTTTGTTTATTACTTCAACAAATTGACTCAGCTATGATTCATATAAAGGGTTTTCCAATAAGAGGTGTTATTTTGGTATTCAAAGAAAAATGACATTTTTTGAGATAAATGATCGGATGTTTATTTCATAATAAAGAGGAAGGTATGCCGTTAATAATGAAGAACAACATCATCCAAATGGCCACCACGAGCACGCATACAGGACTATGTCCTTTTCATAAAATTTTCCATAACCAAATCGCAAAGTGGCTGCCCTATGCCCTCGATAGCCTCACGTATTTAATCTTTGAGGTGTTGAATCGACGCTGGGCTGTTGGCGAAGGCCTTATCTTTCACGTGTCCCCAAAGGAAGAAGGTGTCGCAAGGTGTTTTCCGAGCCCCAGATGCGACAATTTTGCTTGTTGACATAGCCACCGAGATGGAAATGGGCCTCATCAGTCAAGATGGTTTTTCGATGGAATTCCGGATCATTTTCATGCATTTCAAGAACCCAATCAGCAAAGACACGACGTTGTTGACGATCGGCCGGCTTGAGTTCTTGTGTTATTTATGCAAAATACGGTGTAATGACGTTTGTGGAATGCCCAATTCCAAAGAACGACGAGGAATGGACAAACCTGGGTTTTCTTCAACACTTTGGGCTACAGCAGCAATATTCTCAGTTGTTCTTGAGCGACGTACACGGGTTTTATTCTTCACATCACTAACTTGTCCCAACAGCTCGAATTTTTCCACCAATTTCTGTATTGCGGTCCGACAAGGTGCTTCACGACGACCAAAAAATGCTTTGCGAACTGTGAATGCAAGATTTTCACCATTTTTATAGTGAATTTTAATAATTTTAATGCGGTGTATCGTTCCATTTTTAGTAATGGCGTAGTTTCTACTTGTCAAATGTCAAAGAGTAAAAGCTTCAAAATTGACAGCTACCGAAATAGCAGGTCATTCACAATAACACCTCTCATTGGAAAACCTTTTATATCATCGACTTATCATGCACTTACAACAACAGACCACGAATCGTGATCCGAAAATCATTTCAACTATTTCCCACTTGGTGATTGTTTCATTTTGTAATGTTGGTGGGCCTGTGAACGATACCCACACAATGACGTTGCCAGACTAAAAAATGGAACACAAAAAATCAATTATTTTTTCCCATTCGAATGAACTCCCCGTCCGTATACCGATTTTTTTATTTTTCGTGCTCTAAAGGTATGTCCACACCAGCCAAACACTTGATAAACGTTTAAATACCTACATCCTACATATTTCATAAATCTTTCTAAAACTTTTGTTAAACAAAACAATTTTTATGAAATACTGTGCTGATTTGGATCTGGACACTTAAAAAACATTTATGAAATGTTTCACAGTTTCCCAATAGTGATGGGAAATAATTTTTGTTTTACAGGTTATTCTGTTGTTTTTCGGTTATTATTTTTTTTTAATTAAAAATTAAAATGTCCAGAAAAGCTTGGAATACATAATGAGAAAGTGATTCATTTAATACGATTATTTGAATTAAATCGCGTGTCGCGTGACTTCAGAGACCAGAAACTTTACTCGCTGCTAATATTCCTACCACATTATTTTTTTCTAGTCCAAAAAAGGATAAAATTTAAATATTTCAGAAACATTTAATAAATAAAAATCAGAAATATTTTAGAAATGTTTCGCTGGTCTGGACGCACCTTAATATGCCAAGATAAACGGAAGTCCTAGCAGCAAAATATTGTTCACCCGTTTGAACATAAAATAAATATGGAAAGGAAAAATTATTGCAAGTGAAATGTCATGTGCCTTGTGTGACGTCACGTTGTGCAGAATATTTGCAAAATGGCTGATGGCAATATAAAATTTGTAATACCCTGTTTTATCTGTTTTGTTTTTGAAAGCAACTGTTGCCACGTTAACTGCAAGGACCGATGCCTAATATTTGACAAAAAAGAAGGCAGAACATTCAATTAGTTCAAAAAGTCAGTGGACCTACAATAGGACCTTTTGGTAATCCATAATTGATCAGCAGAAGCTTATATCTTGTAACCAGGTTGCTAGAGTCTGTGATCATCATTAGAAATTAGAGTTGTGCGAAATAGTTCCATTGCGATGGAACGAACATGGAACGATTCTTTTTTGAAAGGGAATTAGTTCCTGGAAACGTATCGGCGGAACTACGTAGTTTCATTAAGCAATATCATTTTTGCGTTGAATGAAAAGGAATGGAAAGGATTGCACCAGGGCACTGTTAAGGTTACCATATCATGTACGTCGTATGTGGACATGAATTTATTTATTTCCATCAGCACGTGGTACTGTCCATTGATGCGCGAATTTGGCCATATGTTTATATACTGATACTCGTAGTATATACATTTGTGCTATTTCTGTATTTGCATATAGATAATGTTTCTTCTCTTTTGCCACGTTCACTTATTTCTGCGAAATCTAAACTATATTGAACATGGTTGGACATGCTTATGTGCAGTTTACGGTAAGAGAAGAAATGTTTCCGACATAGGACTATACACATACAGGTCCGGAACTACCCAACTCTAGGTAGCATAAAAAACCTTCACAGTTTTTTATTTCCTAGTTTTTACCTTGACAAATAATTTCAGGGGCTCATGGCCGAATCACAAGAAAAACCAAAGGAAACTGAAACCAAACCACCCGTCACAATTGAGAAAGTCCTTAAAGCTGTGGCAACTTCGAGAGGAAGACTCTTCGTAAAATATTCGGTTCCGTTTGCGGGCATTGGATCAAGAGATTCAACGACAAGCTATACCATATGTACGGCAACATCGACGCAGCCAAAAAACTGAAACATGACGAGTCAATGAATATAAATACTTTGACCGTAGTAGTTTGGAATCTAACCCGGCTAACTCAGCCAGATACTGTTATATCAAATATTTGACTTCATCCCAAAGAACGACAAACCACTCAATACTACACTCTTGTATATTACATACTTCACACGTTTAAAGTAATATGCTCTGGAACAAGTAGCACCCCAAGAAAAGTCGGTTCTTTCGGCTGAATAACCCGCAGTTCAGCTTTAGTTCGAAGAACCATCCATACAACAGAAGCGACATAGCTCTCGAAGTGATTGCATAAAGAAAATTGATCCAAAGCGGCCAACTCAGAACTGCGGCAAAAAAGGGATTTAAAAAACCTACACCACCTTCTGCAAACTATAAAAGCAACTCTTTCGATGAACCTTCGTCTATAAAACAAACGTAGACCAATGAAGTAAAAAATTACGGTAGGAGTGCCTCAAGGGTCGGTCTTGGGACCGCAATTTTATGAAATATAATAAAAAGCGAGTAGGTACTAAAAATACAGCGCAGATATCACTGTCAGTACATTACAGGAAGTGGCGCAGAATGGATTTCGAAGGATTAGGGAGATAAAAACCTCGCCTATCGAGTTGATTTCTGAAATAAGCGGCCTTTCAAACCGAAGCTGTCCCCAAGCAGCCTTTAGGAAGGTGGAACACCCCACCGTGCAGCCAAGTGAACACCACACTGAATCAGAGTCGTACATGAGGTATTTCTTATTTAATAATGATCTCAAAGAGGGCAGCAGGAAGATTAACCAAACCGATTCTCAACGAAGCTTCTTAGGGTAGCTTTTGTTCTGACAACTGCCTTTTGGTTGTCAGAACAAAGGTTTTTTTTTTACAAAATCTTCGGTTGAAATTAAAGTTTTCTAACAGTATCACAAATTTTGAGCAGTACTCAAAAATGTTCTAACGATTCTCCGATCACATTCCCCATGGAAAGAAATTTCTATTCCCCCCCTGTCAGGACAAAAATTGAAGCACGCACCTTTCCGTCAATTGACCAACTGTCCACCAGGCAGCGTATTTTTATTCAGTTCACTTAATTAGGACACTATCGCAGCTTAATCTGGATCTATTACTGCTCCATAACCACACACCTATCGAACTTGTATCAGCAGTCATTTATCTACCTCTTTCAGTAAAGACAATACCCAACAACACATCAATTTACCCTCTAGCACACGCACACTCATGTGGTGATTTTAATGCAATTACAACGTTATAGAACTACACGTACTATTACAATGTACTCAAAAACACTGCCCTAAACGGGCTATCAATTTTGTATCGAATGGATTAAAAAAAAAACAGCAAGTGTCGGAACATGGCTACCAACAGTGGAAAATGTTTTTCCCATTACAGCCACCCGCTGGTCAAACCTGGATGGTCTGCCGAAAAAACGAAGTGGGTGGCAAATTATTCTCTCGTATATTACACAATTTGTGGGCTTGCCCATTTGTTGCTTATGTTAATAATTAATGTGTAATAAATATTAATATTATTACTATTATTGAGATCAGTGCGGTAGGTATAGGTGCCCGTAGCGCAGCAAATTGTATTTAATTGGATGGAATTTTGCAGAATGTGCAGCGGATTGTGGAATTTATTTGGTGGAATTGTGAGTGTGTGTATGTGCCTTCGGGATCTGTTAACCATTGACATGTGGTGCAAATAAATCGGAGATTATCCTGTTTTGTGCAGAGAAGAGGTTTTAGCTTGAAGAGTTTATTTGGATTGTTAAATTCAGCAAATTCGAGTGCAATTGAATTTTAAAAAACCAAATGAAACTATAGGTACGCGGGAGCCACACGTTGTCTCTTAAAAATGGCGACCAACGTGAGGCTGTTCGATCAAATTGGGAAAGTTGATATGGTACTTCGTTCTGGCGACTGGGATAAGTTTCTTCAATGAGTCGGTTTGATCAGGAATTCAATTGCGTAAAAGCAGTGGAGATTTTTTTTATGTTTTAATGAAAGCCTCTCTTAATCGACGTTATAAATATTTAATAGTTTATTTTTATGTTATTTCAATTAGGTTTTACAATTTGTGTAGGTTAGGTAATGTGTAGTCTTCTATAGGTTAAGAAAACGAGCAAGAGGTTAGATGAAAGCGTGTTCTTCGTCGAGATCGGTGGTAAGACAGCTGTCAAAACTGCTATCATTGTGTTGCCCTTGGTAGCAGTGTCACTGGTTACAGGGCGTATGTAACAAGATTGAGTGACAAAAGCTGATAAAGAGCCTCAGAGACATAGAAACAAGTTGAAGGTCCCATGCCCTCTAATGCATCAAAGCGTCATCTGGTGTGGTTTCTACTTATATTTTAAAGCTCTGAAAGTGGCATCTAACTTTCATGGTTCTATTCCTATTCTTCTGATATAAGCCATGAAGTTCTCGGACGAACCGACTTAGTTTACATCACTGGAAATAATTGTTTGGCCCTCAGGAGGTACATATCGCAATAAGTTTGCAAAAGCTTATTTATTGTATGGTCAATAATCGCTAAAAATCGCCCTATTTTGGAAAGAGTGTCGTGTTGGGCGCCATTTGTTAAGGTTTTATGATTTTTTGGTTTCCGTCCAAAATCCCATCAATTAGATCTCCTTTAAAGTTTTTTCCTCTTTTTTCATTGCAGGCCTCACCGTTCTACTAAATATCTTGGTAAGTACTGAACTTTTTATGATAAAAAACTTATGAAACTTGCTGTTATAAGATTGGAGTAAACCCTTGACAAAGTCTTAATTTCTTGAATGTAGTTTTGCTGCAGAGGCGAGCGAGCTTCTCTTATAATCAGTTTTAGGCTTCACACTTAATATTTTGTCGGTCATAATGGTTAATTTTTCATGGGAAATTTCGTCATTACGAGTTCTAGCCTGGGCACTTAGAAAAGTGGAGCGATTAATTTAAATTGCGATGTCTTTCTTGAGATGGAACCTCCCAATTTTTTTTTAAGAAAACTGGCAATTTTAACACCTTAAGAGTTGTTTTTATGAAACTATTCCATGTCAAAGAAAACGCTTTGTCTGACCCTAGAATCCACCTTTGCACATATTTTACAAAGAGAGAGAAAATTTTTGAAAATTTGGTAACGTAACAGGTCCATTCCACACAGAACCCAAGACCTTACTTCTTACCTTCACTTATATGAAAATTTACTGAAGGTTTCAATGAACGGGATCCACAAGTTTATGCGGTCACTAAATGACTGAAATAGGGAGCTTTTTCTAGACAGTTTGTATAGCCTTCAATATTTCTTATACGTGAAGGTGTAACTTATATCTCTTCGGAGTCTGAACCGAAAACCTCTCGCCTCCAAGCACAGCACTTAGCCACTATAGAGCCTTCCTTTAAAGAAATTTTGTTATATAATTTTTGCCGCAAGATGGCGCCAGCAAAATCAGTAAACTGTGACGTTTGGATTGTAAGAAAGGCTGTCACTGCTTTCTTCAATTCACTTTTTCTTATGAATGCAATCAATGTACTAAATATATGATTTTTTCGTATTGTGTGGAGAGCAGAATTTATTTAAAACTAGATGGCGCTGATATAAATTTTAATTGAACTCTTTAATCAGGCCCACTACTTCTATCTTCACTCTACGTCTATCACGATAGATCGATTAATAAGCACTTATTCGAAAGCATTTAAAAGCCACTGAAGCGCTTTTGCTTCCAACAGATGGCGCTACGGTACATAGAACTAAAACCTCTTTAAAGCACCGGAATAAGTTTATTAAATAAGTAGATGAATTCTCATGGACAATGGCTTAGTTGTCCCAGGCGTAACTCCCGAAAAAAAATCAAATTCCATCCTAAAGTTTTTTTTTTTCACTGCGCGACATTTCGCGAACTTCTTACAAACATCCGAGAGTGTTACTGTCATGAAAGAGATTCTGAATAAGCCGTTTGGACTCGGCACAAAATTGTAGACCCCTGTCATTCGTCTCAAAAATGAAAAAACTCACACATAACGAAAAGCTACGGTCCCGTTGCGCCAACTATTTATTAACCTTATAGCGTCGCTTCGCTAGTGGTTCTGTAAAACTAAGCGTAAAAGTATAACGACTGCTAAAACACTCTAAACTTACTCCACAAATAGCTTGCTATAAAAAATGTGGAGTATTCTGATACGTTTGACTTTGGAAAACACCAGAAATAACTTTATCGCAAATAAGTGGTTGCTGTGTGGCGATAGAGGTGTTCTGACGCGTTTTACTTTTCGTTACGCGTGACAACTATCCCCACGTTGACACTTCAAAAACGAAACGGCTTCCATTTTCCTTTAGCCATTTGAATACGTAGGTCCATATTTCGTTGCCTTACGCAGCAGGAAAAATGCCACACAGACAAGGTGGGTCCCAGGAGAATATACCCCATCCAACAGAAGATCAGTACATACTTAAATTTTTGCACAAGCTGCAACTTTTAGCTAAAAATATGAGCTATGAGCGCCAAGACGCAAATTCAGCATATAAAAAAGTCCCAATTTATACATTCTTTCGCCGCAGTGTCCTTCGACTTAATCCCTTTCAAAATGCAACCAATTCTCCTTTTGCTATTTCCATATTTTTATATTGAACGATCCTCCAAACTAGCAAACCCAATTTACCTCAAATCTGTTTTACTACACATGAACCCCCCTCACAAGACACAAGACCCCTAGCTCTTTTTCTCCCTGTCAAGTGATACATTCCAATTTGCAATGACAAAAACCGCACAAATCCTCCTCAAATTGCGATATGTCCTGCTGCGCTAAACTGAATGCATTCTCCTTCCCAATCGAACACAAAAGCATCTACCAACAACCAAACGCTTATCATATCCTTGGGAGAGAAAAATTTTGTAATCCTATTCCACAATTGTTCAATGTTCATGACTTGTCTATTTTTTAAGTCCGCAGACTTCAGAGCGGTGAACGTGTGTATGTTACTTGTATATAGAGACTGACCAAACAGGACTCTTGCTCTTACACTACTGATTTGTGATTCCTGACGTAATTCGTCTTGTTTTTGTCCTTTTGTGTCTTGTGTGGTGCTTTCCTTTTGCTTTGTTGTTGATCCAAAAGACATGATGCAATCCCTCTTAAGAACCACATAAGGATACATAAAATAAGGATATCTCTATTATATTGTTGAATTGGGCCCACTCCTTCGGCCGACACCCATCGACTCCTCCAAGAAGACGGTGCAACAACAACAAACAAAAATAAGAACACAGAAAACTGAGCAAAAAGGAAACTCAATGAAATAACTGAAAACTTCAAGTGGAAAAAAAGGATTTCTCATGTTTGTGGCAGCATCATCGTCGTCGTAGTAGTCGGGGAAACGAATGCGATTTGTACGTGCTTATCTTAGATTTTCCTAGTATACGCAAAGAAAAAGGGAAATCACGACCGGAATCGTCCTTTTTCAGTTGAATTTCCTCCTATCCCCCCGGCTCCGCTCTCTATTTGAAATTGTGCAAATAAGGATGAAGCATTTTCTAATGTTCATATGGAAGTGTATTAATGTTCACTTGCTGCTTTCCCTTACGATTCCACTTCCAATGTGACTACCACAGCAAGGCAATAAAAACTAGTATCAGGGATTTGAGGGATTTTTTTTGTATTTTTTGCTCCTCTCAGCGGTGTCGGCCATTTGGATGAGTAACTGTTTGTGGGGGGAGGGTAAGACCGAGATGGAAGTCCTTCAAGTGCGTTTTGGGGTTCTTTTGTGCGGCATAATTATTTTGCGGAAGGACGGACCCGCCAGCGCCCAGCCATTGAATTGTTTGCCGAGTTGTGTATTATATTTCATCACACCACTAAGCTGAAAATTGATTGTTGTTCTCGTTTACACACACATTTCTCTGGAGGCTATCCGTTTGTGTATATAGTTTCTGTGTTTGCCCCCGGGGGTGGGTGTGACCTAAAGGAAAGGATACGGTCGACTGTTTGATATGATATTTGATATTTTGTTCGGAGGAAATTGATTAGGTATTGGTTGTAGATGGGGTGGACTTGTTGATCGAAGACACGGTGAATTTGGGCGGAAATAATTGACTGGGTGTGGGAGAGAGTTTTTTGAAATGTGACGTGTACAGTCTAATTTACATCAAATGTATTTGGTTTAGCGAAGACTGATGGAAGTATAGAGCGAAGGTGGACTTTTCTGTTTGACCGTGAGGGGGCCGATGAAAATGTGTTTTTTCTTTATCTCTCAACCCTTCCTCGAGACAGATTTGAGTCACATATGCACAGAGTTAGTAGGGAAACGGGCGATGTGACGACTTTGGATGGATGTAGAACCAAATCCAATGACCTAAAGAAGGCTAAACGCCACAAGGCTAATTGAGGTTAAAAAAAAGCCCTCTAGAGTTCTCGAAAGGATATTCAAGAGGGTATACTGGACACGAAGTAGCTTAGAACAATTTTAGTGCAATAGCAGCAACTATCTGCAGGCATTTCTTAAAATACTTCTTAAACTGAAGCTTGTATTAGTTCAATAAATAAAATAATATTTGTTGTTGAAACATAAAAGAAAAGGATCTAAGAAAACGAAATGCTCAGGCGACGGCTTCTGTCGGTATAGCTTTCTCTTGCAATAGTCATAGTGGGTACACCACATGCAAAGGCATTTCTAAGCTAGGAAGACATATTAAACAAGAAAAGCCAGAAGAGTACTGAGGCCGAAAAGGAGCCCCGCACCTTCCTGTGCTAAAAAAAAAATATAGACCTCGGCTGTAAATAACATCTGGACTTATTTTGTGTTGCATTTGAACCATTTTTAAAGCTTTTTGGTTAACAACTGCCCTGTCCCGGACATCTAGGGATATTCTATCAGAGGACCTAAAAGTCTTTGGATTGCGAAACTGGAGGTAATTTCTCAAATGGCATAGCTGGGTGTTTAAGGGTATCGGTTTTAGACCAACTCCAACCCCAGCTTCAATCCGCTACAAACGAGACACCAATATAAACGATCCAAAAAATTAAAAACTGTTTAACTGAAGTTATGTCCATCTCTAGAGCGCTTGTTCAATGTTTGTGGAGTCTTAATGACAAGGGTAGAAGTTCATGAATCTTGGAATTGGTCAGGCTTAGTCAATTTGGAACAGCGAGTTGTTGGTCTTTGATCGGTCATGACCAACGGAACATCATGGATAATCATAATCTTCTATAATAAGATTCCTTCGACGGGGTGACTCGGAGAGATAGCAACCTGAAACACAACAAATTACTGAACTAGCCGGCTTGGGAAGCATTTGAAGTTCAAGACGAACTAAAAGAGACTCGACAACTGAAAGATCTAAGACTTCAAATGCAAATAATGACTTCCTACTTATTCTATAATGGTTATAGGCATCGTTCAATTTGGTTGACAAACCCTCTTCTTCATCTCAGCTGAACTTGTAGAAGACGTTTGACTCTACCTTCCATTTCCGGAACATGACACCCCGTGGGTGGGTGGGTGTGTTGCACCTAAAAATATTGAAGGTAGCAAGATATCTGGATTTGATCCCACGTTCCAACCTTTATGGGGACGAAAACATAGAGGATCGCGTCAAAAAGTATACGTGGCACTTTATGCTCGTGATATAAAAAAATTCGTCAGCACAATGGGAACTCAGGCCTCACGTGGGGCTCTAATAATCCCGATATTGTCATGTGGCAAAGCTGCATGTCTTTCAGGCAGAGATTTACTAGCTACTCCAATCTAAGCTGCGATCAACTTATGGAGACGCTACAGTGCATGGTGAACCTGGGCCCAAGCCAGTACACCTCTTCAGCCAGCTTGGTGTTTAATCAACCGCCTCCAGTTGCATACTCCAAGTTGGTTGAAGTGCCCTTTAGTCTTGTCCACACCACCGAAGGCGACTCTGGCATAAAGGCGGCCATAAACGCCATGGAGTCTCAAGGGCAATCACCAAATGCAAGAAACTTTGGGACGATATGTCCTTTATTTAAACGCTGTGACCCTATCCTGGCTTCCAGGGCACACTTCTTTGGTCCTAAAAGCCGTACTTACTCTGCTGAGTACACTCGCAAGGAAGGTCGATACAAGTTCCTTCAGTAGAACAAGCTCCGACTGAACCAATTTCAGTACAGCACGCAAACTAACTATGACCACAGATGAGCGAAAAAAGCTCTAAATTCATGATAAACATATTCTCGGAGCTCGTTAATGGATACTGGGTGAAAATCGCACACTCTGACTCTAAACTGCTCTGACTACTACATAAAGACTGTCGGAGAAGCTATAAGGACGTCGAAGTAGTAGAATCTGTTCGCCACCTACTTCACAAATCTCAAGCCCTTAAAGACAAGAGTTTGAGGTTCCTCAACAGTCACTTCTTCAATAAACTGGACGATCTGGGGAATGTGGATCTCAAAAAACCAGATTTACAGTCAAAAATTAGTTGTTATTGGATAAACCCGCTCCATCTCCTTCTATATACTCCTAGGACGAACTGGAGGAGCTGGCCGTAACGAAGCATTAAGAACTCCAGAGATTTATGCGCGGCATAGGTGATTCCACTGAGAAAAGCAGACTTCAGTGCTGTACAAAATATATGTTTTGTCTGTCTTGACGCAATTGACATCAAAGCTGATCTCAGTGACGCTACGGCACCCATTTTATCTAGTTACCCCTACTCTAGTCCTTCAGCTGGTGCCCCATACGACAGTTAAAAAGATTTGAGTGCAAAGAAATGAACGGAGAGCCTTAATGTAACCAGCTTAGGATCGTTTTTAATACAGCGCTATGTCCCTAAAGTTCCCCATACAGAACCACTTTCTCATTTACAACCGCTCTAAAGGTCTTAGCTATTTAACTGCAATCCTAATGGACCTTCCATTCTAATGCAGACTATCGAAAGCACCCACAGTTTCTTTTTTTTAAAAATGTCACCCCCAAACGGATGATCACCTTTTCCCAAATGATGGAATATTTTTTTTTAATATTCAACACTCCTTCTTCTTGTGAGATATTCAAAAAGCGGACCCACACACCAGAGTTACCATAAATCTCATCATACCCCTATGTCCCCACCCTCGATGCGTGTCACTGTTTATTACCGCGGAACAGACTCAAAAATATATTTTTAAATGGAATCCAGCCATTAAATTCTCATTTTACTGCTGCAACAGCTAATTAATTTTCCACCCATATAGATAAACGGTTTCATAACAAATGACTCACTCCCGCACAGAGACGTTTTCCAGAATCCACTTAACATACCCGACCCAAGTGCTCGCATATATTACAAGACCACTTGAACAGTAACAATTCACACCCCCTAATTATGTAGACAAACAGCCGCAACACATTGTAAGCCCCTTGAACAAACACACTGACCGCCTCTTATCTTAAAAGTTAAAATTACAATCTCATACCGATAGTTTTAGTCCATTGTGCTGGTGGCCTCCAGTCGGGATAGTGCTTCGGGAAGGACTCCCTGGTCCAGTACGTGTGCAGGACTACCTTGTACACCACCAGCCGGTCGAGGGTGCAGCCACTGACCGAGGCTGTGGTGCCGGCGACTGTTTTTGGTTGTCCAGCAGCAGCAGCATCAGCAACACTGTTATCCTTGTTGTAAAGGTTTTTCCGATTCAGCATCTGATTGTAGCCAAAATTTGCGGTATAATTCAAAATTGCATTGTCGATATCGTTATTCTGGTTGGCGATGGTGTACGCGTACAGGGACGAGGGAGCTGTTGCTAACGCAGCAGCATTTGCAACAGTCACGAGAGTAAGTAGTACACCCGACAGGCACAACACTGCACTTGGCGAGGACATTTCACAGGATCGCTCTTTCATTTTGAAGAATTTTCTTTCCTTTTTCACTTTTTGGCAAATTTTTTCTCTTCTTTTTATTTTAATAACGCAAGGATCACATAATCCTCGTCGTCAGACAGACAGAAACACTCGGGTGTATTTGAATTTGTAAACGGGGGATACTATTTATTTATTTATTTTTTTCTCAGAACAGGGGCGTTGGAAAATTCACTTCAAAGATACTACTTGCCTTTATAGGACAAAAATAACAGAAAAAAAAAACTTCGAAATATCGCTCCACACTGGGATGGCGGCGGCTTTTGCATCCGTATCCGTTACAGAGTCGAATTGAACTGAATTTTCCCGACTTGTGTGTGGATTTTTACTTCATCATGCTGTGTTGCGTGTTGCCTCTCGGATAAGATTCGAAGAGTGAAAAGTCCCAGAGAAGACATTTCGAAATTGGGGAAAGCTCTCGCACTGTTTGGGGTAGTTTCTGGCAGTTGGCTCTCTCGTTCTCGTGTTTGTGTCGCGGTTGCTTTTGGTGAGGGAAATTTTTGTATTTCTATATGAAATGGACTTTTGACTTTGTGTCACCCCTTTTGTCGTTGTAGGTATAGTTATACCTGCCGTGGAGCGTATACGCAATGTGGTTGGAGGTGTTTATTACCTGTTGTTATTATTGATGTAATCGATAACGAGGAAGGATGAGGAAGTGGCGTACATAGGTACGGAATACATTTTGGGGGTGGTGTTTTGACTTTTTGTGACAATATTTATGGTCGATCGAATATGTGGTTTACTCTCCATACAATAGCAGTCGGGAATGGGTGCTGGGCGAATCAAATGAATAGTGGAAGGTTCGTAATAAGCTGCCCCGATTAAAGTAGTTTCTCTTCGAGTCGAACAAACGTCACTTGTACCAACACTCTTTTGATCAAGCTGGTTTTATTTGAGAGGAGAAATCCTATTCGCGATATCTATGTTTATACCCATTTTAACTGTGGGATATAGGCTATATTTTAAGAAGCCACAACCACGGTTCTCGAGCCACATAGCCCAGGTTATTGTGAGCTAAAAAGGTCTGAATTTCGTCGATGCAGAGCTCCATTTACTCCTTCAAGACGTGCGTTGTCGTGGACTTGTTAGCACAAGCAAAAGATCTGTACAACTCAAATGAATTGGTCATGAGCTTGATGACATAAACCTTGGAGGTCAAGAAACCCCAAGGAAAAAACATCCAACGGTTGACATAAATAACGAGTAAATTACTATTGCAGGTATTGGATGACTTCTCAGAGTTTATGTCATGTGACACCGTCTTCTTGAGACCATATGTCGTCCACTTTTACAAAAAATCTAGATAATCATGTCAGATTACCATCGACTATTTTTGCCTGCACCATTTTCAAAGAAGAACGGTCCGATGATGTCTACAGCCGTACCCAACATTGATATGTGGATACACTTGTTTTTTTGCAAATCATTCGCGGATTTTCTGAACCCAAAACTCGTCAAATTTGACAATTGACAAGGGAAACAAATTTGAAGCGACCCACTTCGCCTTCATTACTTTTGAAATATTTCTAACAATTAGAGGTCGTGTAGCACTCCAATTTTCATAGGTCTGAACTGTCAGCTGTCATGCTACCTTCTTTTTTCGTGTTGGCAGCACTTAACCGCACAAATTGGCGGAATATTTAATTCTTGAGCTCATTTTGGGACGTCCCTTTGAATATATTTAAGGTGAGTATTCAAAATGACAAGGCCCAGGGTCACAGCCTGACTTCAATGAACTTTGCAACATTAGCTCAAATGAGCTGTCAAATGTTAAATGACACCGTAATTTTTTTGGAGCTTTGTTGGAAAATAAATCAGAGACTATCGAACCAGCTTATGAGCCAAAACTTAAGAACGAAAAATATTCAACCGTGAAAAT
The DNA here is from genome assembly GCA_948293265.1 of Cheilosia impressa. Classification (NCBI taxonomy): domain Eukaryota; kingdom Metazoa; phylum Arthropoda; class Insecta; order Diptera; family Syrphidae; genus Cheilosia; species Cheilosia impressa. The sequence goes on along the minus strand of OX411884.1, from coordinate 46,399,962 downwards.
TTTGAATTTTTAAATATCTCTTATGTAAGAGACGAACCTACAAAGTTTCAGTAGCTGTCTCAAGATATTGGCAGTTATGCCTTAGTTTCCCGCACCGAAGCTGCTGTAAGTTTTCCTCTGTGAAAAGTTATACTCAAAAAGCAAGTTCCAAAGCTTACTTGTCGCGTAGCTGAAGAAATTTTACAGAAAAGTGATGCCCCCAGGGGTTGTTAAGTGTACTGATATAGGTTAGATATAAGTGCATTGGTTGTCTGTCTTTAAGGGTACTCAAAAAGAGTTTTTTTTTTCCATACAAAGTCTGACATTGTACTACGTACTATAATTAAAGAAGTCATCGTCTTTGCTTTCTGTGAGTTGTAGATTCGATGTTAGTGTTGAATCTTTCATTAGGCGAAATATACGCCTTTGTATATTGTCAAGTAGGTTAAGTAATTGTTTTGAGGGCAAATGGGGACCAATGCTCAAGGCTCCGTCTAACCTAGGTCTCATAAAGGATGAATAGAAGTTTTAAAATTAAATAGCTTTGATATTTTTCTACCCGAAATGAGGTTTGCGTGCTCTTCAATTTCGCCAAGTAGACACAGCTCTGGGCATCCTTGAAAATCAGTCCAATTTTCGTGTTATTTTGTTATATAAAGACTGGACAGTAGTCTGCTTTGAGAGAACTTTACTAAGTCCCTCAGAATCATCTAGGCTTTTGATTGACTTGTTTCATTCAGACCAAACCTGCGCCTTGGCTGCTCTTGCATATTTTTTTTTGTCAGTCTTTATTGGGTTGGTAGAACTTGTACATCTAATAAATATTAAAGGCCTTACTGGTCAACCTTCTGCGGGTTGTTGGGTCTTCAATTTACGGTATGGTTTGTGTCTTCTAAAAATGTTATTCTTGTAGCTTTAAAGGAATCGTGCCCAGTTGGATATCGGAAGAAATACGGGCTTCTTTCTTTAAAGGCGTCATATCCAGGTAGATGTCAAAAGAAGCCCGTATTTCTCCTCTAAGCTTTTAAGGCACACGGGCTTCTTTTGACATCTAACTGGTGCCTTTAAAGCTTTAATGTGTAATTTTCAGAAGACGCTGTATCGTTGTGTCCAGTTCTTCATTAGAGTCAACTTACAGGCTGGTTTTGGGTATTTAAGCTGGTGTTTAACTTGTATTACAGCTCCGCACCAGTATTTGTGGCACAAATGATCTATCGTGCTCCCTGTTATGCGACTATGCTTTTATGATTTAGCTAAACAACTCACGATTTATTATTTACAATGTATTCCAATCTTATACCGACGTCAACTTTAAAGCCTATAACTTTTGTACTAGAACCATGTGGTGATTGTTTCCCTGCCCAAGGCTTCAGTATATTTATAATGTCAATGAGCCTGTTGTCCATCAACAGCTTGTAGGCTGCGACTATTTTTTCTGAACCCTGTTTTAGAAGATCTTTCTGATCTTTCTACAAACCTCATGGCGAGCCTAAATTTAAAGCAAGCTTCCTCAAATACTCTCCGTTTATCGGTACATAGAAGGAACGACTGACTTTACCACCGTTACTGCCAACAACTGGTGGTCCATGAGATTGGCGGACTTTGAAATCTAGGACATTTTATAAGACTCGGTCTTAAGTACCGATTACACGGCCATTTTTGTGCGTAATTTAAATGGCGCTCTGACGTCAAAGTCGCGTCACAAAGCCGCCATTTAAATGTCGTTGTGTGTGATCGCCATTTTTGGGATAACATTTTCGGCGTCATTTAAATGACTAGGGAAATAGCAGACCAAATGACATGATTTTTGTGCCATTAAAATGACGGAAAAAAATGACCGTGTGATCGCCCTTTAAGGACGCCTAGGACAAATGACCAAACTTTTTGGCTGTTGCGCCATTTAAATGGCAGCCTCCAAAAAATGACTACACACGAAATTCATGGCATGCCATTTTTCTATGCAAATGACAAATCACGCAGCATTTAATACGATAGCTGTGCTTTCAATTGGTGTTTTTCTCGTGCCGAAATGAGGTATATTTTCCTGATTTTGGTTTTAATTTGTTTCTTTTTTTTGTGGTTGTTTTCCTGTCCGTCTGTCTGTATGTTCCGAAGCCTACAGCCTAAACGGCTGACCGGATTTTGTTCAATCTTCGGATTTTGAGTTTGGGGGCTTACAGTTCGAAGCCGTATTTCCTTTTTTGCATGATAACTTCAATATTAATGGTTCTTTCCATATAAAATGTTTATACCAGTCTGATTTGTTCGAAAACGGCTCTAACGATTTCAACCAAAATTGACTTCTAAGCTTAAGTAGGTGAGGTTAACACTGTAGGAAACGCCTATATTTATACCTGTTCCTCCGCGACATAAAATCTTGACTCGTACTGTCGATATCCCATTCGGAGATTCGAATTATTCTTTCTCGGAACCATAAGTGATACAAATTCATTGCATACTTTTGGCCGACTAGTAATCGAGGTAAATAAATACATTTAGCCTATTGCGTGCTGGTATACCCACAACCACTCTGCGCGTGTTGCATTTATCGGGTATATGAATTCCCAATGCACACACAGCAAGAGGAAAGGGGGTAGGACTAACTGGTTTGGAATGTGGCGTGGTACCTTTTGTGTGTCGACAGAATCGTTCGTAGCACCGTTTACTTACATTTCTGGGTTTTTTTTTTATATGAAGTGTCGCGTGACATGCATATACTTGCACAGCTACGGTACCTTGTTTGTGGTTTGGAAATTTTCCATACATGGTGCATCGCAATTTACTTATTTTTGCAAGCAAGTTTTTTCGAGACTGATTCGTTTCAGTTGGCGTTGATCAGAGCTGAGAGGTGGATCGTTGGGTTGAGATGCCCAAGTGGACTTAGTGCGCGATTTTTGGTGTGGGGTAGATAAATTCCCCTGTGAGTTCGTGGCCACCGCGTGTAAAGTTTTTTTTTATTCACGTTTGTTGTGTGAACAGAATGACGAGGAGTTTTCTTTTGTAAATCACCTAATGCGAAAGTCCCCAATCTATGGTGTCGGCCACCCCGCGCATGTCTTAGGTGCCACCATCACCTCGTGAATTAAGAAAAAAAAAAAAACTAATAAAAACCAATATGTATAAACCTCCGTGCAACTGACCATCTGTGCCCAGCACATGCACATTTTTTTTGAGTAATGAACTAGTGTCCTACGGGAATAAAGTGATCGTTGGCGGAATCTCCCCTCCCTCCCCTGTCATTTGACCCTGCATGGGGCTCGAACAGTGTGAAAACTAAAACTAGCCTAGCCAGAAAAAAAAAAGAGGCGAAATTCCAGTGACAGTGACGTGATTAGTTTTTTTCTCGGTCACCACCGGGTCGCGAATATTCGCAGCCACAATCCCTTAGACTAAGGTTGCTTATGGCCACCCCCCCATTCTCGAGTTCCCAACTAAGTATTGGATGATCCGCTGCTGCATCGCGGGAATCTTTCTGCGGACACGTGGGCCGTCGGGGTACCTACTATTCATCAACCCCGTGACACCCCCCCCATCGGTGCAGATCTTCACCACACTCTGCCGACAACTCAACTCTAACCTTATTAACTTTTTTTATTTTTTTTAAATACGTAAAATTTCTTTTGCTTTAATTGCCCTAGTTGTATTATTTAACTCTAAAATAAAATTATACTTGTATCTTTTAAGAATTATCAATCCCGGCGGTATTTTTTTATTAAGGTTCAATTCGGATTTACGAAAAAGAAAATCTCCTTCGTTTGTATCTAGCTTTGCCGCGCGTGCGAGATTTTATATCGCTCAGGTTGCAAGAAAAAAAATATAACCAAAATTAAATTGATTATCTTGTTTTTGAGCGACCTTTAGCCACATGTTCAACCCCCCCCCCCGCGCCACAGGAAAGATGATGTGCACACCATCCCCCCCCTGCAGAGGACGCGTACACCCGGCATAATCGGGCACATTCTTGGTAAGTTTTTACACGTTGTCATTTGATAATCCAATTTTTGTTATATTTTGCTTGAGCGAATCCAAGCTTAAACTACAAGACCACGCGGTAGCAGATTACCGTTATTTTTTTTTGTTATCACCGCGTCTAATAAGACCGGCAACCGACCTGGTCGGATCGAACCACGCCTCGCGGATTATAATTCATTGTTTACCTTAAATTTGTTTGTACGACTTAAGGGTAGAAATCCCATTCCATCTTAAAGTTAAATTATCTAGTTAGGTTTGATATCTTGAATATTCGGGGAATCTTCTATTCTCCCGTACCTTCATTGTATTAGTTAGATTTTCTTCTTTATTTTACTGAATTGTATCGGTACCTGAAGTACATTTAGTTCATATGCTTTAGTAATAAGATTTATTCGGAATTAAAAATTTACCACTCCACTGGAGAATATGGATTAGCATAACCGAGGTTTTTCTTTATTTTTATTGGTGATGGATTACAGAATCTTTGCTCGTAGTTCCAAGATGGGACCGATTACAGGTTAAGTTAATTCCGGAGGTGAGGAGGACGTTCGACGCTCTGATGGGATGAGTCAGGGAGTCTAAGGGTGCATTTAACCCTTCGTTTCATAGGGGTGACTATTCAATATTGTAGGAGGACCTTAGTCACCACGGTGGTGTATAGGGCCTACTAGCCTTCGCCATAGGGGTGGGTTAACCTCCGAGAGGGCCTCTACCATCTAGCTCTCTCGCTCTAAATCATGAGAACAAACGATAGGAGGATAGTTTTTTTTTTGTTGTGAGACAGTACCGGTTATTCGGGTTGTCTACTCTCTGCCCAGTGATACCTAGGTCATTTCGAGCCTTTTATCTTCCAACAGAAATTCTCAAATACCAACCGGAGACAGGCATGTAAAAAAATGTAACAACGTTCGACTGTGTAGGCGGCAAGAACCCCCCCCAATCCGACGAGCTTAGGACGGAGCTTCCAACTAGCATGCCTGAGCTGCGTACCACTCGAACACCCTCCTATTCGGGAGGCCCGGAATGACCACGAGCAGGTCCTGTAGTGCCGTGGCCATAGGGGTCCTACCTGTTAGGAGGTTTAGGATCTTTTGCCGTGTGAGTCACCACCTTTTACCTTTTGTTACTCACGGCCCATGTATTGAGGTATTACACGCCGTTGCGTGCGTGTTGCAAAAGCAGCACTAATTCCTACGAGATGTCGATCCCGGTCATCTTGTATCAACTCTTATATCAACCCTTACCGGATGGCGAGTCTTATCCCGATACATGGTAAACACTTTTAAAGGAAATTTATAACGTTACTGGATTGAGCCCAAAGTGGGGGCCTGAGGTGATGGTATAACTTTTCCTTATAAAGAAAATTATTAATTACTAAACGTTACAGGATTGGTAGCTCTGGCCGGTAGCTTAGAGATTTTGTTCCTGAGCTATGTCTGTAGCAGATGCACTCGTACCTTCTTTGATTGTAGAGTTCGGCGTGGACGCTAACGTTAGTGCAAGCCGTTCAAAAATTAAGCAAGACTGTCTTTAAATCCTGTGTAACTCTTTTCGTGATTACGTATCATTCTTTTAGCAGATACCATCTCCCTGCTACTGTTTATTTTTAGCGCTCAGTCCGGTCGGTGAGGGTAGCCCCCTACTGATGTCTGTTGCTGTTGCGCTGGGTTGCCAGCTTCCTAGATTATTGCGTCTCCTGTTTGTTTCAGTTTGGTCTAGTTCTTTTATTTTTTTTCTCCCACGCAAACCCCTTTTCTTACTAGAAGCCAACCCCAAACCCCCGTCCAGTCCCCGAACTGGACATTCATATAAATCTATTATGTATATTAAACACATTAAGATTGCAGTTGTTCCATCTCAGTGTATCCTCTAAAGTTACTCTTCTCATGATTTGGAGCTACCTGACTCTTCCCTCCTTTAGTTCGTAAGCGAAGTCCTCGCATCCGAATATGGTATTATAATAACTATTTTTGGTCTCTGTTAGTTGACAGTGTTTATCCATCAGACTTATAGTTTAGGAGTTAGCTAGTTGAGTTATGCTTGGTAGTCTAGTATAGGTATATTTTCTTTTTTTTTATTTTTAATTTTTCTCTTTTTCTTTCTTTTGAGTGTTGAGTTGAGCGGAAAGCTAACCCGTTCGGTAGCTGTATCACTTATTTAGTCGTACCTTTGTACATTTACACACCCTAGTATCTAGTATGTCACAGGCAAGTCAGACTTCTGATAGACTTCTACGTCCCAAGAAGGACAAAAGGCCCAGGGACTCTCGTCTCTCACTAGGCCCGGTCGAGAAAGTATCCCGACCCCGGCCCCCTTCGTCCAGCCGCAACTCCGGTCCATCTACTTCCCGTGAAGCACTTGGCAATCTCCATGATAGCAGTCAGATTGCTAGGCCTTCTACTGACAGTATAATTAATATACGAGTCGACCCGGTTGTGGAGCCAGAGGCTGACCACCCTGAAGCAGTTGATTTGGCACAATATGTGCAAGAAGTTGTCGCAGCCACAGTTGGTCTGAGCCGCACTGACGACCTGCGTGTGATCAGAGCTGAGTTAGAGAAAAATCGATTATCGACTCGAAACGAAATAACTCATCTCTTCCAAGAGCTGTTGCGCGCTCAAACCCCGACCAGGACACCAGCGCCTGCCAACGCTGCTGTTGCACCTCAGCCCGTCCCACAACCCCGGTTTCCACCACCCCTACCGGATATGTCTGTACCTCCTCCCAATGTCAGAAGCGAGAATGTTGATGACTTCATCACTCGGTTAGGTAACTTGTCGCTAAACCAGCCCAACACTCCTCCAGTATCGGAAAGAATTCGAACCCCGTCATCATCTGTTTCGAATGTCCACCACTTTCACAAGTGGGGGATTAAATTTGATAACCGCCGGATGTCTGTCGACGACTTTCTCTTTCGTCTACAGAGAGTAAAGGAAGGCTATGGAGCTACATGGGAGGAAGTGGTGTTAAATTTTCATCAGTTTGTCGACGGCCCCGTCGAAAATTGGTTTTGGGTATACCTCAAGTCCAACCCCCAGGTCTCCTGGTCCGCTCTCAAAAATGCCTTAATAGAACAGTTTCGAAGTCTCGAAACGGACTCCGAACTGTTTCGAAAAATGTCGGACCGACGACAAATGCCCTCAGAATCGTTTGATGACTTTTACAATGATATCATGCAATTGAATTCTCGGTTGAGAAATCCGAAACCGAATCAAGAGATCATCGAAATTGTTAAGCAAAATGTATGTAAGCGTATGGGTGAGCTACTCATAACATTCAATACCAGTAGCTTACCTGAGTTGGTGTATGTGTGTCGTACGATTGAGAAATATCTCAACGTTCATCGGACCTCCACGGCCCGTGCAATGCCACCTTCAGGATTCCGGCACCATATTAGTGAGCTCGAAATGAGAGAAGAGGAACCAACTTGCAGTGCCGTAGGCCCCCAAGTGGACGCCGTCGAGACTCGTAGACCCCCCGCTAATCTCACCTGTTGGAACTGCAAGATGGTTGGCCATACCTTCTACGAATGCGAAAGTCCCCAGAGAAACCTTTTTTGTTTCAAGTGTGGGAAAGAAAACACTACCACCCCGAAATGCTCCAATTGCTCGGAAAACTCGCGTCGGAACAGGTCGTTAACCGGTGTGACTTGTTCGCAAGAAAGAAACCCGGCCCTACCATAAGAAGGAACCCTTCATCCCAAGTCCCAAAAATTGCTATCCTCCAACGCGAGGTACCCTTTTCGCCACCTCCAGTTCGAACACATAACACCGCAGGCAAAACCCTACAAGACCGATTTCAGGCCTGTTATGCGACCGGGGCAAGAATATTTAAAAGATCACCTCCCGTCGCGTCGTTAAAGATACTCCGTCTACGTGAGAAATTCGTAAAGAAGCAGCGCACCTACCAATCTATTGCAGCCACTACCCTTTGCAGTCCAGAGCAAGATCCTCGTCCGTACGCGATGGTGAGTCTCATGGGACAAAATATACTGGGCCTTCTAGACAGTGGAGCGGCAGTGAGTTGCTTGGGGAAAGAGGGATGTCAGCTACTTCAAGATAAACACCTGCCCTTCAAAACCCTACATTCGTCAGTTAAAACGGCTGATGGGCAATGCCAAGCCGTCATAGGACAGACTACGTTGGATGTCTCCTACAAGGGCATCCTAAAACCCATAATCTTTTTTCTCGTACCCTCCCTGAAACAACCCTTATACCTTGGGGTAAACTTTTGGAAGGATTTCCAGATCGCTCCCCATCTAATTTCGGAGCTAACTACTCTTCAGCCCGAGGAGCGTGGTAAGGAACCTTTTTGTGAGCTAACCAGTGAAGAATCGATTAGATTAAGCCAATCCATGAGTTTGTTTCCGTCCTTTGCCACTGTTGGCTTAGGAAAGACAAACCTCGAGGAACATGTAATAGATACCGGTGATGCTGAACCCGTCAAACAGCGGCATTATCCCGTTTCTCCGGCGGTACAAACCCTTTTGTACGAGGAGTTGGATCGCATGCTTGATTTGGGGATCATAGAAGAAAGTTCAAGCGCATGGAGCTCTCCAGTCGTACTCATACGTAAACCTGGTAAGAACCGCCTGTGCTTGGATTTTCGGAAAGTGAACCAACTCACTAAAAAGGATGCGTATCCGCTCCCGCACATTGAGGGGCTGCTGGGACGTCTGTCGGATACACACTTTATTTCAAGTGTGGATTTGAAAGACGCCTTTTGGCAGATACCTCTGGAGCAAAGTTCGAGGGAGAAAACCGCGTTCACCGTCCCCGGTAGGCCTCTTTACCATTTTAGGGTGATGCCCTTTGGTCTCTGCAATGCTCCCCAGCGCATGTGCAGACTGATGGACAAAGTGGTACCCCACGAAATGAGAGAAAACGTGTTTGTCTACCTCGATGATTTACTGATAGTTTCGCGAACCTTTGAGGAGCATCTGAAGACGTTGTCCGTTGTAGCACAAAAATTGAGAGATGCTGGGCTAACAATTAACATGAATAAGTCTAGGTTTTGTTTTCGAGAGCTGAAGTACTTAGGTTACGTTGTAGGTGAAGGTTGCCTCAAGACAGACCCCGACAAGGTTTCGGCGATCCTCGACTACCCGGTACCTAGTTCGCCGCGCCAAGTACGCCGTTTCCTCGGTATGGCCGGTTGGTACCGACGGTTTGTGAAAGATTTCGCGACGGTAGCCACACCTATTACAAACACCCTCAAAAAGGGGGTAAAATTTCATTTTAGCACTGAAGCACTAGCAGCTTTCAACCAATTGAAGTCTATGCTAACCACCGCACCAATTTTAGTTAACCCTGATTACTCTAAAGAATTTGTTATAGCTTGCGATGCCTCTGCCACCGGCATAGGTTGCGTGTTGTGTCAGCGTGACGATAGCGGATCTGAGCGTCCTATCTTTTACTATTCACATAAGCTAAACGCCGCGCAACGAAATTACAGCGTCACGGAACGTGAATGTCTGGCCGCCGTTATGGGAGTGCAAAAGTTCCGCGCTTATGTGGAAGGACATAGGTTCAAAATTATCACTGACCACGCCAGCCTGCGATGGCTAATGAACAAGAAGGATCTCGACGGAAGATTAGCCCGTTGGAGCCTCCAGTTGCAAAGCTTCGTCTTTGAAATCGAACATCGAAAAGGTTCCCTGAACTTGGTTCCCGATGCTCTCTCCCGAATGCATTGTTTGGATGCTCTCGAGCTTAACCTAGCCAAATCAGTAGACTCGTCTTCTGGCGTTCTACATGTAGATCTGTCCGATCCTAGTTTTCTTTCGAAAGAATATATCGAAATCGTAGATACAGTTAAACGAAACCAAGACCAACTACCTGATCTTACCATTACCGATAACCTGGTCTTCAAAAGGGTCAAACCCAGTTTTGGTCAACCCTCGCCAGCAAACCGGTTGTGGAAACTATGGATCCCCTCGCAGATGACGGAAAGGTTAATTTCCCTAGCACATCGCCCCCCTCGAGCATCCCACGGTGGAATAACAAAGACTTTACACCGCCTCCGTGAGTGTTATTTTTGGCCAAATATGGCCTCGCAAGTCAAAACCTTTATCCACCGTTGCGAAGAATGCAAATCCTCCAAAGCCCCTAACACCATTTTACGCACACCGATGGGTAAGGCGTTCGTAGTCGAACGCCCTTTTCAACATATTTTCATGGATTTCCTAGGTCCGTACCCTCGTTCTAAGTCTGGCAACACCCACATCCTCATCGTGTTGGATCAATTGACAAAATTCGTGCTCTTGCAGCCACTCAAGAAAGCAACCACGGATGAGACCGTCAAGTTTTTGCGAGATCAGGTCTTTTTGCTTTTCGGTGTACCGGAAACTGTTCTCTCGGATAACGGAAAACAGTTTACCAGTCAGGAGTTTAACAAGTTCGTTACCAGCTTTGGCATACGCCATGTAAGGACCGCTTCTTACGCCCCGCAAGCCAATGCCAGCGAGAGGGTTAACCGCTCAATCCTTGCAGCCGTTCGATCGTACCTTTCAACTGATCATACCAAATGGGATGTACAACTTCCTGCCATTGGGTGTGCCTTGCGTTCGGCTGTGCATGCTGCAATCGGAGTCTCTCCGTATGAAGCCCTCTTCGGCCAACCCATGGTAGAACATGGATCGACGTATGAATTGTTGCGGCGACTTGACTGCCTAAACCATTCGGACCTAAACGTGTTAGCTAAAAGTGATAAGATGAACATCCTACATGCTCATTTGGTAAAGTCCTTGGCGGATGCTCATAATAAATACGAGAAGGTGTATAACTTGCGTAGCTCCAGTCGGAAATTCCAAGTAGGAGATGTAGTGTATAAGAGAAACTTTATACTCAGCGATGCATCGAAAAGATTGAATGCTAAACTGTGTCCAAAATTTAAAAAAATGCAAATTCGAAAGGTCATTGGTAATAACCTATACGACTTACAAGATATGAATGGTAAGGGAGTGGGAGTTTTTCACATAAAGGATCTCCGCGCTTAATGCCTTATTACACACACCAGTGCCCGGCTAAGCTCAGTCTGAGCATGAGTCCTTCACGGATAACGTACATCCAGCGTTTCGTTTCTTATTCCTTGTGCTCGTGGGCATTCGCAAAAGAAACAAGTTTTGTAGGAAACGCCTATATTTATACCTGTTCCTCCGCGACATAAAATCTTGACTCGTACTGTCGATATCCCATTCGGAGATTCGAATTATTCTTTCTCGGAACCATAAGTGATACAAATTCATTGCATACTTTTGGCCGACTAGTAATCGAGGTTAATAAATACATTTAGCCTATTGCGTGCTGGTATACCCACAACCACTCTGCGCGTGTTGCATTTATCGGGTATATGAATTCCCAATGCACACACAGCAAGAGGAAAGGGGGTAGGACTAACTGGTTTGGAATGTGGCGTGGTACCTTTTGTGTGTCGACAGAATCGTTCGTAGCACCGTTTACTTACATTTCTGGGTTTTTTTTTTATATGAAGTGTCGCGTGACATGCATATACTTGCACAGCTACGGTACCTTGTTTGTGGTTTGGAAATTTTCCATACATGGTGCATCGCAATTTACTTATTTTTGCAAGCAAGTTTTTTTCGAGACTGATTCGTTTCAGTTGGCGTTGATCAGAGCTGAGAGGTGGATCGTTGGGTTGAGATGCCCAAGTGGACTTAGTGCGCGATTTTTGGTGTGGGGTAGATAAATTCCCCTGTGAGTTCGTGGCCACCGCGTGTAAAGTTTTTTTTTATTCACGTTTGTTGTGTGAACAGAATGACGAGGAGTTTTCTTTTGTAAATCACCTAATGCGAAAGTCCCCAATCTATGGTGTCGGCCACCCCGCGCATGTCTTAGGTGCCACCATCACCTCGTGAATTAAGAAAAAAAAAAAAAACTAATAAAAACCAATATGTATAAACCTCCGTGCAACTGACCATCAGTGCCCAGCACATGCACATTTTTTTTGAGTAATGAACTAGTGTCCTACGGGAATAAAGTGATCGTTGGCGGAATCTCCCCTCCCTCCCCTGTCATTTGACCCTGCATGGGGCTCGAACAGTGTGAAAACTAAAACTAGCCTAGCCAGAAAAAAAAAAGAGGCGAAATTCCAGTGACAGTGACGTGATTAGTTTTTTTCTCGGTCACCACCGGGTCGCGAATATTCGCAGCCACAATCCCTTAGACTAAGGTTGCTTATGGCCACCCCCCCATTCTCGAGTTCCCAACTAAGTATTGGATGATCCGCTGCTGCATCGCGGGAATCTTTCTGCGGACACGTGGGCCGTCGGGGTACCTACTATTCATCAACCCCGTGACACCCCCCCCATCGGTGCAGATCTTCACCACACTCTGCCGACAACTCAACTCTAACCTTATTAACTTTTTTTATTTTTTTTAAATACGTAAAATTTCTTTTGCTTTAATTGCCCTAGTTGTATTATTTAACTCTAAAATAAAATTATACTTGTATCTTTTAAGAATTATCAATCCCGGCGGTATTTTTTTATTAAGGTTCAATTCGGATTTACGAAAAAGAAAATCTCCTTCGTTTGTATCTAGCTTTGCCGCGCGTGCGAGATTTTATATCGCTCAGGTTGCAAGAAAAAAAATATAACCAAAATTAAATTGATTATCTTGTTTTTGAGCGACCTTTAGCCACATGTTCAACCCCCCCCCCCGCGCCACAGGAAAGATGATGTGCACACCATCCCCCCCCTGCAGAGGACGCGTACACCCGGCATAATCGGGCACATTCTTGGTAAGTTTTTACACGTTGTCATTTGATAATCCAATTTTTGTTATATTTTGCTTGAGCGAATCCAAGCTTAAACTACAAGACCACGCGGTAGCAGATTACCGTTATTTTTTTTTGTTATCACCGCGTCTAATAAGACCGGCAACCGACCTGGTCGGATCGAACCACGCCTCGCGGATTATAATTCATTGTTTACCTTAAATTTGTTTGTACGACTTAAGGGTAGAAATCCCATTCCATCTTAAAGTTAAATTATCTAGTTAGGTTTGATATCTTGAATATTCGGGGAATCTTCTATTCTCCCGTACCTTCATTGTATTAGTTAGATTTTCTTCTTTATTTTACTGAATTGTATCGGTACCTGAAGTACATTTAGTTCATATGCTTTAGTAATAAGATTTATTCGGAATTAAAAATTTACCACTCCACTGGAGAATATGGATTAGCATAACCGAGGTTTTTCTTTATTTTTATTGGTGATGGATTACAGAATCTTTGCTCGTAGTTCCAAGATGGGACCGATTACAGGTTAAGTTAATTCCGGAGGTGAGGAGGACGTTCGACGCTCTGATGGGATGAGTCAGGGAGTCTAAGGGTGCATTTAACCCTTCGTTTCATAGGGGTGACTATTCAATATTGTAGGAGGACCTTAGTCATCACGGTGGTGTATAGGGCCTACTAGCCTTCGCCATAGGGGTGGGTTAACCTCCGAGAGGGCCTCTACCATCTAGCTCTCTCGCTCTAAATCATGAGAACAAACGATAGGAGGATAGTTTTTTTTTTGTTGTGAGACAGTACCGGTTATTCGGGTTGTCTACTCTCTGCCCAGTGATACCTAGGTCATTTCGAGCCTTTTATCTTCCAACAGAAATTCTCAAATACCAACCGGAGACAGGCATGTAAAAAAATGTAACAACGTTCGACTGTGTAGGCGGCAAGAACCCCCCCCAATCCGACGAGCTTAGGACGGAGCTTCCAACTAGCATGCCTGAGCTGCGTACCACTCGAACACCCTCCTATTCGGGAGGCCCGGAATGACCACGAGCAGGTCCTGTAGTGCCGTGGCCATAGGGGTCCTACCTGTTAGGAGGTTTAGGATCTTTTGCCGTGTGAGTCACCACCTTTTACCTTTTGTTACTCACGGCCCATGTATTGAGGTATTACACGCCGTTGCGTGCGTGTTGCAAAAGCAGCACTAATTCCTACGAGATGTCGATCCCGGTCATCTTGTATCAACTCTTATATCAACCCTTACCGGATGGCGAGTCTTATCCCGATACATGGTAAACACTTTTAAAGGAAATTTATAACGTTACTGGATTGAGCCCAAAGTGGGGGCCTGAGGTGATGGTATAACTTTTCCTTATAAAGAAAATTATTAATTACTAAACGTTACAACACGACTGCATACTCAGCTTTCCGCTGAAAAATCGAATAACGTTACTTTTAAAATTTGGACTCATCTCGAAAACAATCCATACCTACGATTGTAACGAAAATTCATTTCTAAGCTAATATCATTCCTAACTTAATGCCAAACTCAGTTTTTCTCTGTATTAAAAATGATTTTTGGAAAAAGTATTTTTTTTTTTAAATTCAGTTTTCTTCAGTTTACCTGAAAACGGCAATAACGATTTTGACCAAAATTCATACTTTGAGTAATATTGGTGTTTCCAAAATTATTGCGTCCTTAATTTTCAATTCGAATCACTGAAGACGCTAATTTTAAAAACTGCTCACATCTCGAAAACCCCTCTTTCGATTTCAAAAAGACTTTAAAAACCAAGTAATGCTTACATCCCGAACAATAACTTGTACTCGGTTTTCAGCTTATGGTTAAGCAATAGTATTTTTCAAACTAAACATTGCAATATTTAATACGGTTTTGTCTGCCAAATTTTACCAAAACCGTTCTAAAGATTTTAACTAAAATACAAATTAAGGATAATATAAGTATTCTAAATAAGATCCCGTACTTAGTTTTTCTCAAAAGATTCGAATAAATCAGATTATTAATTATTTCCCAAAAATTATTGCACAAATCATGATACTTATATTTTCACATATCCATACTGTATATTGTTGTAATAATCTTAATGTCCCACTTCTAATAGAAATCCAATAAGAGCTATGCAAAACTTCTATTTAGCAAATATAACCAACTTCTTCTTTTTTCAACTATATTGAATATTATGCACCGTAAAATAATGCCAACCACCTGCTCCGTATACAATCAGAAACCCCCATATTTTTCTCATCGGTCATTACCGTCTGATCACAAAACAGATAAATGACGCAAAATCGAAATAATACGAAAGGTGACATTTGTCATTTTGGTGTGGCATGTCCTTACCGTGTGATCGTCATTTTTTCGTTCGTCATTTAATGGCATCCCAACGGAAAATTCTAAATGACGCGCAGTGTCCGTCATTTTATTTTGGGACAAAAATGACGTTGATGGTCATTTCGTGTGATCGCCATTTTTTCACAAATGACCAATGACGAATCGTAGCTTGAAAGTGACTCTTATGCGACATTTTTTCCTGACGTCACAGCGTCATTTAAATGACTCGAAAAAATGGCCGTGTAATCGCACCTTTAGTCGACTTTCGTTCAATTCGAATAACCAAAAGCTGACCGTCTGTGCTTAGGTTTTAAGGTCTATTGAGCATTAATTATGACGAACATTTTTTTTAAAAACTGAGCTATGAACGTAGCAACCACGCTTTTCAACACCTGTCTTGACTAGTGTGGCTTCATTTATGATAATTAAGTTCATCACCGACTTCGCATTTTTAGGCAGTCGGTTTTTGAATAAAATTCATGCCTTACCACCTCTGCAAGGTGCGGCAACTTTTGCCTTTTTAAGGTGTGAGAGGTTTGGTTTAAAAAAAACTCAAATGAATTTTTGTGTTCGGGGGTTTGGTGGAAGCAAAAGTCATCCTAGGCCTAGGTTATTGTACCTACCTATTTAGACCTCTTGCGCCAAATATTTTTTTTGTACAGTTAAAAGGGGCTTAAGGGTATAGCTTCAAGTATTTATAAAGACAGTTGGTTTTCTACGTATTCCCTCAATCATTCTCGAACCTTCCTCTTTTCAAGCGTAGTACCCTTGCCTTCCTCAAAATTTCTTGACACCCATCCACAGTCACTCTCCTCAGTAACAGTACATCACTACACCCACCTATGTAAATGTGCACAGCACGCTATGCAACTGCGCTATAAATAAATCGCCATCGACCTAAATGTTACTTCCAAACGAACGAGTTTCCAACCAACAAATTACCTTTGTGCAGCACAACGCCCCAGTAACCATTGGGCACCCTCCGCAACCATCCCGCCCTGTCGCTTCCATCATTCTATTTAATTTAATTAATCGTCAATTAAAAATGTCAATATAAATCATCAATTAACCATTGACGATGTACGTTTTAATTACAAGTAAAAGTGACCACCGACCAGGTCACTATATGTATAGATTCGGGTCTTTCAATCGAACTTTGTGTCTGTTCCACACCCAGCACCCACTGCTCGCAAAGGGATATTTCCAACTGCGGCGGGGAAAAACATCGCATCTCTCAGTCCCAGTCGCTCTTTGTCGCATGCGCACTGCGGGGAATTTCGAAAATTGTTGAAATTCCCTCACAGATTGTTGTCCGCCCCGCAAGATGATAATAAATCTATAGAGCCCAAAGTGTCCTCCCACCTGTTTCCTTTACTTAAGAAACACCATACATTCCCCGGTCGTGCAGTGGAGATTTTCGCCGACAATTCCTCCCTTGGCTTTTCGTTTTGCACGATTATTTGTTATTTTTGTTCCTGCTCCCGTGTCGGGATGTCAAGGAATCGCACCCAACCACCCACCATAGAACAATAAAGAAATTGCAATTACACAATGTGCAACGGACGAGTGCAGGGAAAAATAAAACGAACAGACAAAGTAGGTGAAGAGCTATATTCCTGCAGGATATTCTCTGTTTTCCTTTCTGAATTTGAATTTCTCTGCGAGATCCCGGTTCTCAGTTCAGTTGCAGAGTGCACTGCAACAAGTATAACTTCTGACATGTTGTACACATAGATATTCTTTTTTTGACACACTTTTTAGTGTGCCTGGTGCCTGCCACTCATCCGAGAGGAGCAAAAGGAAACACTGTTTACTGGTTCCTTTTTTTTTTTGCTGAAAAAAAAGAAAATGTTAATGAGAAATATTTTCCACATAATTACGCAGCATATTTGCGCGGTTTGAGTGAGGGATGCATTTGAGGGTTATGGCTTCCTTTTGAATGGCCATTAACATCCCATTTGGATGAAGGACTCGTACTTTCTTCTACCTCTGCGCTTCTTCGTCGTATCTGTCTCTTTGTGCACATATATTTATGTACCGCATGGATGGATGGGATATGCCCTCGAGAATGCTCGGTGTGCCAGCCAGCAGTGAGTTGAAGGAGCGCACCCGTACAAGGTCCTTTTGTCGAGTGTTAATGACGGTGATTATGATTGCATTGTGTTTTGAATTATTATTATCGCAACCGTGGGATGGCTTTGTTTTGCAAAGTTTTTCGTGAGATGAAAAGCGAGCGTTGCACGCCCTTCAGTAGGGATGGCAGTTCTTGCTTTCTTTCTTTTTTTGTTTCCCTTTTTTTTTGGGTCGACACTCACGATTGGCATGAGGCAATTAGTTGCGGGCGAGAGGTGTTTCTTTCTTGGTTCTTTTTGTGGAATTCTTTTTTGTCTGTCATTAGGGATGGGATTTCAACTTTTAATTAGGTAAAGTGAATGAAGTGAAAACGGAAATTCCGGTTTCCTGCGAAAGATGACGGGAGTCGGGTTTTGTTTTTGGATTTAATTTAGTCCGCTTGTCCTTTAATGAGGTTTGATTGAAATACATTTTTTTTTTGTTCTCCTTTTTGTATTTTTCTTGGGGCCATTTCTTTGATTTATTATAAGGAACGTGATTACAGATGAGGACATGTTTTAATTTAAGTTGGAAGTTTGCAGCAGCAGGAGGGCTCGTGTTTTGTTTGTAACTTTTCTTGATCAATGAGAAGTGATAGAAGCGGTCAATGAGGAAGCTGAGGGAGGTCGGAAGCAGTGCAATGGTCGAGGGAAAGACGCGGCTTTTTTCAAAATTCTGCTTTGCAAAATTCCCCCTTCGCACACAAAAATTAAAAATTCTTTCAAATTTAAAACATAAAAATTCAGCTTTTTTCCAACTAAGACATAAAATTTAGTAGATATTAAAAATCAATCATAAATTTATAAAAACTTAAAAATTAAATTTAAAAAAAAAAAAAATCAGGAAAAAAAAAATTTTAAAATGCTTTACATCTCTGCTTTAAATCCTTTTTTTTAATTGTTTGCAGAATTTTGTAAAGAAGAATTTTGAAAACAGAATTTTTAAAAGCAAAATGTTGTAAAAAAGAAAGTTGACCCATCTAGTATTTTGACACCAACCCAACAACAAAAACAAATCCTGACATTGGCCACTTTACTGACTTCGTCTGGTCTCTAGAGAACAACTTCAAAGAACACAATGAAGCTAAGCAACTCCCAAGAGTCAACACCGAAAAGGGAACTTTCAAGCAACCAATATCCAATGAAGGTGTGTTTGTCTTGGATAGAAAAATCGCAAGATATTTAAATAAAGTACCTGAAAGTGTGAGAAGAAGCTCGGCCCAGATATGAATATGCTATGCGGCGCAATGGACAACAACGTCAGCGAAAATTCCAGCTACAAGTATGGCCAAATCAAGTCATATACGGAACCGAAGGAAATATGCTACCAAACCTTTCGTGAAGTAAACATTTACAACAGACGATACAAGCAATCAACTACAGCCGACAAGACTTCGAATTGGCACTGAACGATATCCGATAGTAGATCGCCAAACCTCGACGGGACAGCGTTCGTTGTCCACAACTCATGGATTTGTGTCACAGGGAGCTGCCACGCACTTAACGATAAGTGACAGAGCGATTGAGCGACGTCCATCTGTCTACTACGAAACCGCTAATCGCTCAGGGCTTACGTCATATGATTTCATTTGTTTTACATTTTTAGAGTGACGTCGCTCAATCGCTCTGTAGCTTGTTGCTAACTGCGTGTCTGCACCCTTAAGAGGACCACTGCCCTTTGTAACCTGCGAACCGTTACGGAAAGAAGTTGTTTTCAATCAATCCTTCAGCCAAATCTTCTTAGGCTGGATACAAAATTGTCTAAGAACGCAATACTAAACGCTTGGCGTTGTGTTGTCTTATGAGCCCTTGCTCGGCGTTGACTTGTATTGCCTTGCGTTGCTCTGTGTTGCACTTCTTTCTGTAGCATTCCAAAAGGTTGCTTTACCCTGCTCTGAATTGCTTTGCGTTGGGTTGGCTTGCATTGCGTTTAATAAAGATGTGTTGTTTTGCGTTGCATTTCGTTCCACTGCCTTGCATTGCGCTGCTTTGTGATGCATTGCGCTGAGTTGTGCAAAGTTTCATTTCGTTGCCTTGCGTTGAGTTGTATTGCGTTGCCTTGCGTTCAACATAAAATCTTGTAGTAAGGAGAAGAAACAGCTTTGAACCTCTTTGAAGAAAAACCATCAACTGTCCCAAATATAAAATGGACATCAACTCATCCATGCAAAGGGAACCTTACAACTTTTTGGAGTCACAGTCATTTCGGAAATAAAGTCGCGCGTCCACCTATCCAATAAAGCAAGATCAGCGTCCTCAAAATTAGAGCAAAAAGGTTATTCAACATAAAGCCGCTCCTCAACATCTATATATCGCAGATTAGACCGGGCTGCTTCCTGGTAACAAATTTTCAGCTGACTAAAACTTTTACTTACATAGAAGCGGCTCTACAATTCAGGGTGAACCGAAACCACAACCAACAAGCTTCTCCAGTCAGCCCGGTCCTTAGCTAAATACCTCCAGTTGCGTACTGCAAGTGGGTTGATGGCTCCTCCTTCTTCGGCGCCCCACCTAAGGCGAGCTCTTCTTTTTCTGCTTTGTCACCACCGTTTAGACTGGAGGACTATACAACCTGCAAAACGTCTGTATTTATGATGGGGGCGCTGTTGACGCGTTATAGGTTTGGCTTTCCCAAAAGGATTATCAAAAAATGTACTTAAAAATCGCCGGGTCTTCAAAACGTATGAACTGAGTTTTGAACAGACCGTAGTCTGCCGACAGTATCCATTTCATTTTGGAGGAATCCTCTTTAAATTGTACTTGGTGACACGCGTTACTTTCTGACCAAATTTTTAAATGTTTCCCTGCGTTCCGTTCCCAAACTTGATTTCTTGCCATCTCTGCAAATTGCTTCCAACTAATTAAGAAATTAAAACAGAAACAAACTCTGCCGCCCTCAATCAACTTTCCGCCCATCAATCATAACTACACCCTCTGAAGTGCTACATCACATGTACTCGCTGTACAGCATATCCTTCGCGCCGCAGAAATAAATCAAATTTGCCAGGCCACTTAAACAGTGTTTTCCTTGATAAATGCATCATTTCACGCCGGCCCTTAATAACTCACTCTGCACTTGAGGAACGCACTCAAGAGGCACACACTTCAATCTGCATTCCAATCAAAACGTCTGATTAGTGAGCACTTCACATCCGCACTGTATAAAATGCATATCGTCTCACGACCACATAGGGCTTAAACTTGGACGGCTCGTCGTCGTCGGCACAAACAAGCAGTGCACCTCAATCGTTTTGTTGTTCCGCACTCTATATGTATGCGCACGGCGGCGTCTATGTTGCTCTCGAGCGGATGCCACTATGCCGCTGGGCTCGTTAGTTTTGATGGAAATTCCAATCTCATTAGGGAGACCACCAGAAACCATCCAAAAAGCGTCCGTAAAGCCGAAAATATTCACCAGCCGTGAGAGACGAGATGCGGAAAAACGAAAAACGAAAAACCCATCGAGACGAAGAGTGATGGCTCGAGAGAGAAAGCGCTGTGCAATGCATTCCTCTCGGATCTGATTCCTCGTTCCTCCCAGTTCCAAGTTGGAGTAGATCGTATATCCCCACTGGGGTGGATATTTTTCTTATTTTTTGCTGTCGGAAAGTGGTCTGCTCAGACTACACATAGTTTGATTATCTATGATGCCTGACAGGTGGGGAATTCTTTCCTTGCTATTCCTCAAGTGCGCCAAGCTCTGGATGCAGGTGTACGAAGTACGAGTGTGCCGGCAAAAAATAGAGAAAAATTGTGTATCCTCCAGACGTTCGCATAATGATATCCTAATTTGCAATTGAATTCGAATGAATAAATTTGATACGAATGGCTGGTTCTGTTGTGATGGTTCTTGTCATGTTTTTTTTTCTTCTTCATAAGATTAAAGAACAGTTTTAAATTTTCTCCTCGGGTGTATCTCTGTTGTGTGTTTTGTTGTTAAATTAATTTAATAAATCAGTGTGTCTGATGCGGTGCATGCGGGCGAGGGAATTTGTACGTATTGTTTTAGGTTTTAAGTGTGAGCACGATTTATAGGTGACAGTTCCGAAAATAGGTTCCAGGCGGATATTACGCGTGGAGAGCAAGTTTGCCTCTTTGGCGGAACGCGATCCAAAAGGTGAGGATGGATTTTTTTGATCCAAATGGACAGATATAAGGGAGGAGAATTCTTAGAGAATTAGTGGCAATAATTTATAGTTTCCTTTTGGCTGTTTTGACTTTAGCTGCGAGTGGGAAGGGGAAGTGGGTTGTCTGTTTACTTTATGATCTGCTGGACATAAAGGGGTTTATCTTCGAAGGCCATCAGATATTTATGTTTTTAAAGAATAAGACAAGCGGTAGTACAACGAACTCTTCCTGCAGTAAACATTCACTACTGATGGCCCTATTTGGCTTTGTTTCTCCGGTGTCCCTATAGGAATTATATTTGCAACCACTTCATGCAGTATTTAGTCATCGAACATTTGCATTTCGCAACTTTATTTTCAGACTTTTGAAAACGTTGGTTCTATCATACGAATTGGACTTGAGTATTCAACCGCAGTCCAAATATGGTCATCCAGTTCATAAATTCTTCAAGAGGGAATGAACTTGCGGAACACAATCACCGCGCCTTGGCTACCTTAGCGGTTTACTTATTGCGAAAGCTTAAGGAATATGCATTATGTGTTGTTCCTTTTTTTCTTTGTTGTACTAGCACACTGCAGCCCGCTATGCTGTGCAATTTGATATATAGGTACCTTTACTTGTTAAGAGCACAATAAGTCTTCTGAAAGTCACAAGCGTTTGCTACTGAGTTGGCCCAAAAGTTTTCATCTGCACCCAAGGCGGTAGAAGCCACCGTCGATTCGAGCGCAATCCTTACGACGAGAAATACGTCAACATTTACTTACCCATCTGCACGAATTAAGGATGAACACTTCCTACATGTTCCATTGCGTATACTTTTCGCAGAGCGCTTTTCGCTTTTATTCTGCAAACTAGTTCCAGACAAAATGACAGTTGCTTTCAAAATTTGATCATGTATTGCCTATTGCTGCACATTTCACATATTCTTTTCAAGTCAGTTTGCGTAGTCCAAGCCGGTAAATTAAAAAATCGTTCCCGAAGAAGTTTGCGTGTATATTTCGCACATTCTTCTCCAACGAGCTCGCACAATCCACGCCTGTTAATTTTCAAAATCATTGAAGATTGCGAAATTTTCCTGTTTCTTTGCGTCGGTTTTAGCATATTCTTGTACCACCGGCGCGAAATTAACTATTTTCCGAAAAAACAAAACATGTTTCGCCTGGGATTCTCGGATGAACTCGCCAGCGAACGCAATCTTCTAAGTCCAACCAAACGAAATGGGTTATAACGTTTTTGGCTCTCGATGAAGTGCAAATTATAGAGATGGTACAGCCGTAGAAAATTTTATTTCGTTGAGAGTTTCCATCAAATTTTGTTTTCTAAGTCGCATTAAAAAGAGATTTATATGCACAATATCTCTAGGAAGAATATTAGCATTTTGTTCTCCTACTGATGATCACACAAAGTTGTCTCGAATATGATGAAAGTTATCAATTGGTTACATAATGAACGTTTACATGTTTTGCCAGCTGTCAAATTTACTAAACTAGAGTTATGAACATCGCCATTGAAAATTGCAATAAATAACTAAAATATTTTGCCATGTGATGTAAGCTCTAAAATTATAACCTATACTTACACAAAAAAATTTTGTTATAGTACATACCACGCATTGATGCAAAAATAATCTTATAGTACCTAATAGGCGAAGGGAAATAATTCAGAACCACTTTCACTGGATAAAACTCAATAATTCGCTTGATTTTTTTTGTTGGAAAGATTGTGCAGAGATGCAATGCTGTTTGTAATTTGTTTTCCAATATGTGTTTACCAACATATTGGTTAGTAAATATAATGGTAAAATTTCTACCACTGGGCGAACTCTAGTTCATAAATTTTGCAAATTATACCCTACAATGACCACATTTTCTCAAAAGCACACCTGACAATAATTATTCCAACAATTGAAACGGCATTTTCTATTTCACACTAAAAGCATCGCTTAATAATATAATGCACTCCCTCACAAAATTTCTCTGCTATGGATTACATCTTGTGGCTGCAGCCTAAACATGTTCCACACAGTCCACTTTTTGTGAAAAGTCAGTGCAGTGCGCGATTTTGTTAATTTCGCAATCGATTCCATCTAAATTTAATAATTTCAATAGTTAAAGTTGAGAATTGTTATTATTAATAACAGTTAAAGGTTTTACTTTGTTTTGGAACTATTTATTTTAAGTATTTGTGTGATAATTGAGTGTTCTCGGGCAAAATTAAACGAGTTTGATCGGTCTGGACAAGTGTTTTGTGTGATTGTTTGGCTGCCGTTTTGCTACTTGTGCTCTTGATTTACATTTAAAATCACTGTTTTCAGACTTTTTATGGTGAGTTGATCAATTTTGTTTATGTTTATAGTAATTTGTTTGAATTGTTTTTTACGTGTTATGGATTCCTTGTGATTGTTGAGAAATATTGAAGAATGGCTGAAAGGTAATAGGTTTTGTTCATCTTTTTCAAAAATGATCAGAAGGTTTTATAACCGTGTTTAAGATGATATTCTGATAAAAGTTAATTTCACCATTATTTTGTCATCTGTCATCATCACTGGTTTGAGTCAATGCAACCATCTTTTGTTTCATTTGTTTATGCCAAATTGCCAAGTTGCAATACACTCGGGCATTGGGGACTTACAAGAATCTAGTCGAGTAAGTTTGACAGGCAACTGGCTTAAAAGTTTCAGTGTTTGTTGGCCTAGATTGGGGACGTGAACGTTTACATTGGGGCAACCGAAAAATGCAGTCAAGAATCTCGTAACTGAGTACTAAGTTGATATTTCTTAAGCGGCTGACGTAGGAAAATATATTTTTCTGCCCAATCTGGTTTAAGAAATTAGGGTGCATCTTCATTCTAACTAATCTAGTCGACTTAAGATGAGCATATTTTTGAATCTGTCCATTCCTTTCGCGTTTTCTTTAGAAGTGGCTACAAAACAAAAATTATATTTTCGCCCTTGGTTTCCTAAGTTAGGGTTTTCAAAAACAGGTTGGCTTCTAATCGTACAGGATGATGGGATGATGATGATCAATGGGATCTAGTGGAATTTAAAGTCGGGAGCGAAGCGAGCCACCGCCAAAATTGACGTAGATAACTTTTGTTCGTAGTCGTGTCTTGTGTCTTTCGTATAGCATCACCCGTTTCCGCTTGCATTGCATGTCAGACTATTTTATTTTCAGTTAATATATTGACAAGCAGCATTGATACTACGACGAGTATATAAACAACAGTTCAATCAAACGTACAAACGACTGACTATTCTGAGACAGTGAACTAATTTAATCAGCCGCATAAAGAAATTATCTTTCGCTTCCATGACCGTATTTCTACTATCCTTGAGTGTTGAACTGGTAGCTATTGCAAGAAGAAGTCTCCTTTGCATTCGAAAGTACGCTGAAATGTTTTTAAGTCGCAGAATTCTTTCATGGTTGACGTTCGAAAGTAGGGCCCTGAGCTGAGCCTTGGGGCCTTCTGCCATTTACAGCGAATCGCCAGCATTTGTCACCAAAAGATTGACCACTAACCACACTTGGTCTTAGGCCCGGCAAGTCCACCGGTCAAACATTGGTCATCATCTGCTTATTGATTTAAAGGCCGCTCATAACATCATTTATATTGAGACGATAGATATAGAGCCATATCAAGTTTGGGCATGCCTGCCAACTCCATAAGATTCAGAAGAAGGACGATGGAGAAAAATCGCATCTTCATTAGTCTCTCTACTTTTTAATTCCCTTGACGAAATACAGACGGACTCTATTCGCAAAGTGACTCGATTTTTGTTCAACGAAGATACCTATGCCGAATTCGACACTTAAATCCAGTAAAGAGTCATGTTTCCAATCTGCGAAATAATCGACCTCATTTTTACTCGAAGATTTATAATGACACATCCCCTGCCCTCTGACTTTGGTTATAACTGCTTTGATTATATCTAGGACTGCATAACTTGACAGACAAATACCGAGTTGACCTTCTCCCGTTTTAATTTGTGGCTGGTTGGAGTGCATTATAAACTCTTTGCTCAAGGGCTTTACCAATTGTGTCTACTTGATAAATAGCTAGATAAGAGAAGGGTTTGCTTGAGTCCCCCTTTCCTATTGGCAGTAGGATTAGTCTCTGGCAATCCCAAAGCTCATAAAGAATTCCTTCTTGAAGACAGCACATTTTAAGAGCTCTTATTTGGATACCATACAGTCCCGGTGCGTTCCTTCTTACATGCTTTCAAAAATTATTTCCTGATCATAATTCGCATGGGTGAGGGACTTTTAAGCACTTTGGCCACCAAGCTTCGTACTGTCTTGGCAGTGAAATAGGGTCTCAGCTATTTGTCGTAATGTCTTCGCAATACTATGCTAGCGTCGACAACATACAGACACCTTTCAGCCTTATACGAATTGGAAGCTCTACTCAGAAGTATCGACACGAAATTCCTCGCATAGACGACCACTCGAAATGTGTGATCATCTTTTTTAAACAACGAGAGATCGAAAATAGATACCTCACATGATTTCAATCGCATTTCGGACCCCAGTCAGAGATTATTTTCAAAATGGCGATTGGTGTCAACTATTTTACTAGTGACGCCTGTATACCTACCCATCTGCAAGTTAATTGGCAGCTTTAACACTCCTACTGACACCTCCCACCAGCAATTGCCAAACGTCTGAAAATAACTGCATCACTTGACATTATTCTTAGCCCGAGTGCATCTTCACACCTTCCAACAAGTCTCTCTATACCCGTCCGTGTGTACACCGAACATAATGAAACTTCAGTCAATGTCACATCAGCTTCAGCATGTATTTCTCTACAACTTTTCCTCCGAGAGGGGGTTACCTTCACTCTTTATTTCCGGGGGAAAAAAAACAAACTATTGCTGCGAGCGAGCTCTGACACACTCACTGAATATCATAGTCGTCTGACTAATTAACTCATGTGTCACCCACATCGCGCCACCGCCGCCGTCGCTGCCTCCGGCTGGTCACCGTTCCACCCAGAATATCTCACTCTGCACCCCAATGAATCAGAGACACCACTGTCGAGAACAGCGACTAAAAATACACCATCACCAGCGAAGAGGACTTACACGCCGCCGTGGAAATGTTTGCCCTGTCGCGAAGTGAAATTCGAGAGAAATACCAACACAATTGTGGAAATCTTTCAAATCATCAACTAATTAGCGTCTGACAATTCCATTCACCATATATCTGAGCTGCCGCCAAGCTGTGCTGGGTGCGCCGCCTCTGCACTTTGCTGATTGCATGTCCTTCCTCCGTTCTGCTTATTAAAGCAACATAAATAAATAATAAACAGAGCGCATTCCCTAAAAATAGGAGCACACACGTTCGAATGACGGGACACTTAGTACGACCCAGCGGCACACACATCCCCGAAATATGAGGCTCGAATTAATTCCACTGCGCTACGACGACGGAAGACGGAATCCAACCCAAATGCCATGAAAAACGAGGCACAGAATTGAATGCCGAAATGAGTCACGTGTCGGATATCAAAAACACCCGGCTACACAGTTGGGTGCCAGTGTGTTCGTAAGTTGGCACAATTCGATGCCGAAAGTGGATCTCGCAACCATTTCGTGTATGAAGGGGTGGTCCAACTCATCTGTGCACACACAGACGCAGAGATGTACGGTACGCGTACGGTGTCGACCAAATGACATTCAATTTACAAATTTTCAAATTTGCACCCGATGTGACAGTAGTGTGTCACACGTTGGTCTCAAAACTTTTTTGAATTTCAGCCTGTGTTGGTTTTTGATCGGTTTTTTTTTTTGTGTCTGTGTTAAAGTATATTTTTCCAATCATTTTGTGAGACATTTTCGTTGGCGGCGCGTGACATGTTGCATTTCGCTTTGTTGGGCGCCAGTTTTCTCGGAATACCTCATTGTTTGTGTGTGGGAATAATTCAAATCACGTCTCGCCGTGGGCGTTGGTGTTGGTGGTCAGGAGGGGAAGGTGCCATTTGTATCTTTTGTAAAATTGGTTCAAGGCGATATTGGTGGGGTTTTTAAATTGGCGAACACATTGGACTCTTGTTGATTGATTCAATAGAAGGACTTGTTGATGGAGGGTAATATTATTATTTGGTTTACGACCGCAGGAAGCTTTGTTCGCTGAGGCGTGTACTTGTAGAATAGGCTCACTTGCGGGTATGTTGATTTGCGCCTGAATGTAGACTTTCTAATGTATTTATCACAATTTTGCGCAGCATATTGGGCCTACGTCTACGTGTGGCCCACTATTGATGTGGCCTGCTAAACGAAATCAGGTAAAGGCACAGTGGCACCGAAACCGGACAAAGTGTGGCTTGCTTTTGTGTAGCTCCAACTGATGGGGGGAAGCCTGTCATAACGCAGATTAGGATTCGTTCCTTGTTTTTTTTTTGTACTGATATTTGTTTTTGGCCGCAACACGTCCTTATAATATTACCCTAAGCCTTAGAAACAGGGTACGGCAGCCTACCTGCTCTCGGATATTTGTCAAATCTTTTTGATTTGTTTTGGGAGTTGAACCGGACACTGTTGGTGCAATAGGCCATCATACTAACCGTTGCATGATTGTGTGGCCGTCACTTAGAGAGTACACAATAAATTACAGTCCAATAAAGCCGCTGTAACAGGGGGCCTCTATTTAAGGCAGTCTTAGGTGACCCCAGAAATGGAGACCCTCTATATTGTACCAGCAACAGAGGCATCATTCTCCTTTAAATCGCATCGTGAGCGCCTAAGAGGTCTAAGGAGTGGATAAAGATATCCTTCGTCGTTTTGAAAAATACTTCGAACACTGAAGGACAACGCCGTAGTGGAAGACCTTAACTTTATTTAACTATAACCAACTTGAAAAGTACTAAAAGTGGTCACAGATAGCATCTACTTAAAAAGCGTATTAGTTCAGGCCGAAGTCCACTACGGACTGTAGCGCCACCTGTGTAAATTAGTGAGCAAAAAGTCTGGTTGTTGTTTATCAATCTCCAGAATCTTTATCCGGTCTTACACCAATGGTCCATCGTACTAATGTACTTGAAGGAAGTCACATTTTGAGGTATTATTAGGAGGGTTTTGGTCAGAAAGGGCGTGGCACCTTAATCTTGGCACTTAATTAGAGCTCGTATCTTTTACTTGTGAAGGGACTTAGGGCGGCAGTAGATCTCCTCCATCTTTTTAGATTTTGAACTAGCTATTTCAACTGTGGGTACGTTTTCCATTAGGTCTCGGCGTCATCGAAGACTGATGATACCCACGGCTATCTAGGGGACTCGATTTGATTGACTTTCTTTGGTTAGTTAAGTGTGTGACCAAAAAACCAATCCTGACAAATTTTTCGCCATAATTCCTGTTTTGACATAATTTAAACTTTAGGTGTACTAGCTCTATTAAAAGCGTCTCTCGCAAACGCTCCTAGAGAATACCATAAAGTTGTAACGACCTTATTACCTGTTGCCTCAGGCATCTCACTGACAAATACAACATTCAAAATCGTAGCTAAATGTTCTTTCCATTTTAAAAGTCGGCAAATCTTACACCGGGTTTTGACTTAAATCGTTGCTACCTATATCAGCTCTTTAGTTAATCGGTAAATGGTTCTGCTGTCACACCTGCTCAATGTTCTTCTGTGGTCTTTAGGTATTCATTTAGATCTCGTATACAAGGTGCCCCCTCTCTGTATTTTCATTCGATGTAGGGACTTCGGTTCACCCGACCTTTCTGATCTGGTAGCTGTTCTACAACCCGGTCCAGGCATCTTCCATATGCAGCGTGCTACGAGAAAGCTTTCCCTGCCATCAACCATTTTCACAGCCCCCTCCAACGCTCTTGTATCGTTGCTAGCGAGTGGCAAGTGTTTCATAATCTACATCCAAAATCCCATACTCATTTTGAGTCCAACTAACGCACCAGTTAATCTCTTCATACAAGTAGTCATTGGATCGCATCTTCTATGAGCCTTCATATATTAACTCCTCTCGATACCTACCTCCGCGCCTCCTATAGTCTTTCTGTTTTATTTTTTGTCTAAACCCACTTCGGGTCAACAACAAGAAAAATGAACAACCAACTGATTTCCCTAAAATTATTACAACTTCCTCTCGAGGATATTAATAAACAGTCTTTCGTAAGACCCATTGATCAACTAAATCGTCGCAGCAGATGTACCTTGTGCCTACAACTATTCCCACTCTCACTCGACCTACTTACACCAGTCGTCGTGGCGTGGCCCACTCAATTCCCAAAATACCAAAAAGCATCGGCACGGAAATCACATTACACATCACACACCCTCCCTACTGTATATACGTCGCTCCCTATTTCGCACCAGCATTAACCTGACAACAGTCAAATGGCATAACCTTGGAAAAATAAATCTGTCAAACGAGTATTTTACATTACACTCGTCGCCCTCTCATATCGTCGGTTGACAGGAAAAACTCACTAAGTACACATTTCAGCTAAAATTTACTTTAACACTAAGTTATATATTTTTCAGTAATCCATCGCAGGAAAAACTCAGTAAGTGCATTAATCGATCCCAAATTTGTGTATAAGATTTTCAAATTTCATCAACTGCAGTTTTTTAGGTTTTAACGGCAGAAAAAAAACATGTAAACCTCATTATTTGCAATAAGCTCTAAATGTACTTAGTGAGTTTTACCTGTCAACCGACGATATACCGTATGGTATCAGGTTGTAAATTTCTCACAGTTGAATGGACGACGACGAACCGTCATATTATATCCCATCTTCTCAATTTTTCGTTTTTATTAAAATTTCCCCCGCATTACTCCTGCACGCATACTCGTTTATAAACAAATAGAAAAAAAAATCTCAGATTTCACTTGGAAATAATATTTTCGAAGAAAACATGACACCCCACTACGAGGGTGGGGGGGATGAGTATAAGGCGTCGTCCTTACACATTGTTCTTGTTCCCTTTGTCAGGAACAGTGTACATTGTACAACACCGAAGAGAGCCCCCATGTCCATGGGGTGTGGGGAGCAGAAAAGAAAATATTTTTGTGACAGGATAATTTATGCTTTTATTTTTGATTTGTTCCCTTTCCACCTAAGCCAGCCACCCTCCACATTTATTTCCATCCGCCCGGCAGTAGAAACACATTCTTCTGCTCGGATGGCTTGGGGAAGGGACGACCCGACCAAAGTGTAAGAAAAGACACTGGTAATGAGAAATATGAGCTCGACCCAATTTGTTAAATGACGACAACACAAATGGCGCAAAGCTCCCGTTGTTTGTAGGTGTAGTTCGGTGCGGGTATGGGTACGGTGAATGTATTGTTTATAGTTTGTTTTGCATGAACAACACCTTAGGCTGGTGGTGTTATCTCTTCTGAGACATCAATCAATCTGCGAGGGGAATTTGACGCGTCACTGGGAAACAGAATTGGAAATGGAAATTTCCAAAGGACGGGTGGAGCTGGGGAGTGTAGCATGTGATTTCAATTGGTATCTAGCCATTGTGCGCGGTGATTGATGTGGTAACGCGGTGTAAATTTAGAAAATAGTTTTTAAAGGTAACTGATTTTTAATGATGGCAATTTAAATAGTCTGGCTGACGTGTTCTGAATTTGGGACTAGGTGTTGGGTTTTCGAAGTAGGTATCTTTAAAAGGGATAGGCAGACGGATTTTTTTTTTGTAATAGAAAGAAAAATAGTTTTGTACTAACCCATGCCTCTGATGTTTCAATAACTTTCAAAAAAAAACCGAAAACGCACAGAAAAAGCCTTCAAAAATATTTCACAAAATGAACAAAAACGCTTAAATGATTTTAAAAATTGTTCTTAAGAGAAAAAACTGCATAAAAACCATAGAAAAGCCTAAAAAACGATTCAAAAAAATGTCAGAAAATCTCGGAAAGCATTTTCCGATACGCGATGTCACCAAGTACATGTGACCAAGTGGAAAGGCCAAACAAAACGCTCTAAAACTATAACGAGAAAAACGCAGAAGAACGCCCAAAATTCCAAAAATACCACTTCAAAAATCGCCGCATAACACGCAGTGCGAAATAACAGAAGAATGTGTAGAGAACTTGTTAAAAGAGCTCAGAAATATAGCAAAAGAATACACAGAACTGCTGCAAAAAGCGGTCAGAAATAACGCCAAAAATGCACTCGTTCCACTCAACACAAAGTACCTACACGCCCTCTGATCAACTTGCGGAGTAGAGGTCTAATCGCGTATTTAACAGGTTTAAGAGAACGGGTGAACCGTCTTACCAACCTGCTTGCTGTATGACCTACAGCCGTATTAATGGCGGCTTAGCTTTTATCGCATGGAAATGACAAGAAACGTCACACGCCGTCAAGTAACGCTCAAAGAACCTGCTGAAATATGGCCCTTAAACACTTCAAGAAAGTAAAAATCAACCGAACCGAGTGTACATCCCACTCTTCGAAAAACCCTCAAAGAATCGCATTAAATCACGTCGTCAAAGCACTGCTGAAATAGAGCGTAATCACCGTTTTTAAATACACCTGAAAAACGGCCCCAAAATTATAAACAAAAAAAAACAAAATCTTAAAATCGCACGAAAGATTACATAAAAAATAATCTTACAACCAGCTCAAAAACGACCCAAAAAAAACTTTATATCACGCCCCAAAATATCTTAAAAAATGCAGAGAAACACTTTCTGGAAGCGGCCCAAAATCGGTTTTAAAAATCTGCCTAAGAAAAAACTTCGCGCCGGATAACATCTCAAAAAATGTGGAGGACTTAAAACTAGAAACGTTTTCAAAACGGATTCCAAAAAGCGCTGCAAAAATTGTCCCGAAAAAAATGCTCTTGAAAAAAATTGAAGCACAACGAAAATAACGAAAAACGACAGCACCTTTGTAATAAAAACGCCCCAAAAACCGCAACAAAAAGTACATGCCAATGATCGATTGTTCAATTGGCAAAATCGTACCCAAAAAATACTCCAAAAACTATCCGAAACAATTCCCTAAAGGCACCGAAACATGTTTCCTAAGAACTTCCAAAAACTTCTAGAAACAAGTCTTCAAAAAACACTCGATAGCCGTTCAAAAAAAAGACTCAAAATCACTTTATAAATCTCTCGAAAATAACCTAAAGAAAAAGCCTTAAAGAACGTCCCCAAAAATACCATCAGAGTGCAGATAGTGTTGAAGTCTCCAAGATTCAAACACATTTGTGCCTGGCTTAAGAAACCTGATTGACAAATTTGTGGAAGTGCGCACTGCGAACTGGTAGGCAACTATTCGAAATCTGACGAATAAAAATGTTTAAAGAAATCGCTAACAAAACACGCGAAAAAATCACAATAAAACTGGAAAAAAAAATTATTAAAAATCCATAGAAACTACTGCTTTGAAAATCAACCAGAAAGCATCTTTAAAAAACTACAGAAAAACATCCCCAAAGAGCTTTTCAAAAACGGTCCAGAAAACTTAAAAATAAAACACCGCGAAAAACAACTTAAAAAAGGGATTTGAAAACACCTTGCGAACCACCCAAAAAACTCACAAAAAGGCTGATCAACTCGAGCAGAACAAAAGTAAAACGGCGCCAAAAGATGAGAAGAAATTTGACAAAGCAGGAAGACCTCGACTGAAACCTCCGGAGATTACGAAGTTTAAAATTCGAAATATAAGCGCTTATGACGCTGTATAAAGTATAACGTTGTTAGTCATTATGTTTAGATGATAAAAGCCACAATCTGGTCAAAAGAGAGTAAGGCTATAGGAATATCCAAGAAGAGGACTTTTTAAACATCGCGGCAAAGACTGCAATTCTATAGGTGTCTCTTTGTCTATGTTGTCGTGTCCAAGTAGAAAATGACCTGAACCAATATCGATCAGTGACGTTTATTCAAAGGTGCGCAAGTGTTCTCTGCAGGTGTTCTCTCCTATCCAAATCCATTATTATAATGTACTGAACTTAAGTTCATTGTGAAACACATTTCTGGGGTCGAATCGCGTCGTCCGTGAACGGGCATTACATGACGCAATTTGTTTTTGTTTCACATGCAAAATCGACATAATTCCGTGAACATATAGCTCGTTCACGGACGACGCGATTCGACCCCTGTTTTTGTCTTTGCAATAATTTGTATTTTAACAAATCAGTATCTGTAACTAAATAGTTGATCTCAACATAAGATGTTGAAAAAGTTGTATCGAACTAAAATCCAAAACTCCCTGTATCGATATCGATACTTCCAATTCATATTCAACGCAACTTGGTGGTAATGAAACTCACACATCGGGGTGTTCATCTCGCTTTAGAGCACCGTCGACAGGCAAAATTGCATACAAAAAAAAGACAAAATAAAAAAAAACAAAAACCCTTTTCCCACAGATACCTATCTACCTGGCTTGGTGTTCTCCTACATCGAGCGCACCTCATTGCAGTTCGCACTTGTAATTTCATTTTCGTTTTCGTTCCACCCTGACAACATAGTGTTGGAAGTTGGAACTTGGAAGTTCTTTTGTGCTTTTGTGCCTACTGTACTGGTATTGGATATTGGTACTGTGTGCAGGAACAAAACAAGCACAATGCAAGATCATACAAGACGCAACATACAACAGCGAACAGCTAGAGCCAAACTCCCATTTCGACCCTAGTGCTTTATTCTCCTGTTGTGTGGTCTGCGCTCTGTGGTGCGCTATAATTTGCAGAACCTGAAAGCGCAAGCTGGAATTTTGTATAATTTTTCATTCCCACTCGGTTCTCGGGTGGGTAAATATGGAATAGAGGTCGGTTGCTCGAATATTTGAAATCGCAACTATAACTGAAAAGCTGCTTGCGAAACCATTTTCACAGCTGTGTTCAGCTGAAAAATTGGAAATATGTTATTTATTATGTTAGGCCAACACTACCTTCTCCAAATTTTAATAAATATTTAATTAGGGACTTGAATGAAAGAAAATATGAATTCAAGCTTTGGTTGCATGGTTGCCATTCTATAAGCAAAGTATTCATCGTCCTCGTAGGATCCTGGAATAGAACAAAAAATTCACTATCTTACTACGGAAAAAAATATAGTGAACACCCTACTAAAAGCACCACGCCACGTCACTGATATCGATTGCATAACTGAAGGATTCTTGTTTGAAGCACTTTAGTTCTCGTTTTTCCGGGGGTTCAATCTGGATCCTCACTCCTCACTCAGTAGCTTTAAAACTTGGATAAGTCTCTAACTCGGTTGATTAATAGGTCGGTAGTATTACAGCTCATAGCGAAAAGTTTTATAACTCGTTAGTTTTACAACCCATTTCATATCGAATAGTTTTATAACTCGTTAATTTTACAATGCATTTCATATCGAATAGTTTTACAACTCGTTAGTTTTACAACCCATTTCATATCGAATAGTTTTACACCTCGTTAGTTTTACTTTTTATATCGAATAATTTTATAACTAGTTAGTCTTACAGCCCATTTCATATCGAATAGTTTTATAAGTTTGGCATTTCCATAACTCGGTTTTTGTAAATTTTGCAAGTTCTACAACTCCGTACTTTTCTGATTCGTCACTTTCACAACTCTTTTGTTATTCAACAACTCATTCATTTTCACAGGTAGGTAGTTTCTTACTACTCGGAAAGTCTTGTAACTCAATAGCTTCACAACTTGTTTTTTTTGCCACTTATTCTCAAGGTAGAAGACAACAATCTTCTGTCTTTTCTATCTCGCTCACAGAATAAAAACCCGAAATACAAATACGATTGCGCTCTTCTTAAAACGTTTTAGGTCGTTAAGACCAGCACTTTCTTTGCAAAACTTCTAGTACGAGTATTCTCAGGAAGAAAAATGTGTAAGACCACCACAAACCGGCTCTCACAAAGCAACAGAAACAGATGTAAACCGTCATCTTTGATTGTACCGCAATTAACCTCACTCAAAGAACTCCTCCGTTCGTTACAAAATAACATGTAACGAACATCGGACTACCTATCCACAGTTGATGCCGTAAAAAATGGAAATGTCTGCGGGACCGCTAACTCAGCCTCTAATTAGAGGTGCTTTGAGTGCCCTCTGTACTAAGGCAGCTCACAAACAAGATTAGATCCGACAATTTGTTCCTGCCAGTCCTTTGATTGCTCCTTTCTCTCCATCCCTCTTGATGTGGTGTACTGATTTATTTACACAAAGTGGACGTGCTTATCTCCCACCTCCTGATGGCCTCCTCTACCCTCTACACCCCCCCACCCTTTCAACGATAGTGTAGTAATTAAATACTACAATCAAATGAAAGTAGCAACATGCTTTCAGCGTTTTAGTCTGACATTTCGCTTGGTTTTTTTTATTTGTTTTAATTAAAAGCCACTTCCACCCATCTAAAGGCGAACATAAAAAATTAGATGAACTCGCACATAATGACTTTCCGCTCTTTGTGTGTGACCACAAAGGAGGAACTAACAAAACCAGGAACGAAAGGCTTTGTGCGAGAGCGAAATTTATAATTAAAAAGTCTAAGCCGGCGAAAAACCACATAAAGGGCTCATCCACACAATCCCATGTCCATTATCGCTCTAAAGGGGGTGAGGTTTTTTTTTCTTTCGAATTATTTCATAATCAAGACCGACCCCTGATGACCCAATTCACCGTATGTGGTGCTCTGTCCCGTATTGGATATTTCCCTCTCATCGGACTGTTTATTGGAATTTTATGATGTGAAACCGTAAAGGAGCAGACTCCTTATGATGATGTTGATGATGATCAACATGCACAGAGGCTCTGATGGCTCTTCGTCCACTTTCGTCCAGCATCCCGTACTCATCCGAGCGGCAAATCATCAACATATTTATTCAGCTCATATAATGCTACATTAAGCACGTTTCCGGTAAACAAGGAGGGCCAATGGAATGGGGATGTTTGAGGTGGAAGAATCAGAGTGAATGTCTTCCTGGGGACTTCCTAGAATTCGCACACTGAATCTATCCATGAGTGTGCGGCGGCGGTGGCAGCGGCGGGGAGTATTTAATGTAAATTAGATGTCAAGTACGACTGAAGTGAATACCCAAATAGGATGTAACCAAGTTACACATGTTTACAGGGCAAGGGCTTACCCCACGGAGGAATGTGTATGAAGTGCATTGACATGCATGGTGTGTCGGTATAGAGCGCCATGTAAACTAGGGCAGTCTGTTCCGGAGTTTCTACTTGTGTACACCGACGAGCATCATGATGCCGTATTAATGTATGCAAACTAAGACTGGCAATGATGGAACGACGTTTGTTGATAGAGAGGCGGGACAGATATGGGGGACTTTTGGTTTAAAGGAGTTTTGTCATTTCCTATACCCTCTGGGGAGGAGGTGTAATTGAAAATTGCATGTGTGGGAAGTTGGAAGTTGGAAGTACATGTTTGGAAAATATCTTTGACAACAAGAGCTCGAAAATTAAATCCTAGAGGAATATATAGTTCACAATTGGATTTCAAACTCAAGAAATAAATTTTGCAGGGGGCAGTTTCGAAGATCAGAACTTGATGACGTTTCAGGGCTTTGAGGACTTAACTTTTAAGAGTGACCATCGCTGGAGTGAATTGTCTCTGTTTTTTTTTGGAGTCATTCTTCTCATTCAACTATCTACAAAAAATTGTAAAAAAAAGTCAAATAAGCTTTTCCAACAAAATCTCAAAATCAACTACCCACAGGTGATATTGACACCGTCGGGAAAACGCATCGATCCGTTAGTGACGGACTTGCAAGTTTTGAAATTGAGACATTGAAGATGGGGCTAGTTGTTGACCAAAAGAAAACAGAGTACAAATGTGCTGTCATTGAGAGAGGACATTCGCAAGGACAGTAAAGTTAAAATTTAAAGACTTTGTCTATCTAGGGGTTCTTGGACTCGTTTTTGACGCCTTTTCTAAATCGGTTTTACAAGCATTTCTTTGACTTGTTTTTGGATTAATTTTTTGGCAGTCTTTTGGGTGCGTTTTCCGACGTATTTTTTGATGGTCTTTGGATACCTTTTTTACGTGTTCTTAACTCGTTTTAAGGTGCCCTTTTTGACAAGTTTATGGAAGGGTTATTGCCGTCGTTTTTCACGAGGTCTTCGACACTAATTATTTGCATGTTATTAACACATTTTAGAGAAGTTGTTGGATGCTTTCTTGAAAACTTTTGGGTGCGGTTTTTGATTCATTTATGGCGTTTTTTTGAAAACTTTTGGGTGCGTAATTTGATTTGTTTATAAAAGTTGTTTGTACTTATTTTTATATGCCTTGGTGGAGCATGTTTCGACAAATTTTTAACGCGTTTGGAAGCTATCTTCGAAACATTCAAGTTATTAACGCCTTTTTGGAGGTTTTTTTGAAAAATTTTCGATATGAATTTTGGCTCGTTATTGGGCGATTTAACCCAAGTGTTTTTGGACTCGCTTTCGAATCATTTTTGACTTGTCTTTCGACAGTTTTTTCGGTCTGCTTTTAGATGCCCTCGTGAGCATTTTTTGACATTTTTTTGACGCGTTTTTGACATGGGCACTCTGTTTTGACTCTTTTTTCACCAAGTTATTAGACAATTTTTTGAACGTTAATCGTTTTTCTTAGAAGTTTTGGCGCACTGTTTTGGACACTTTTTTTGACACCATTTTTGCGTATTCGGACGAGTTTTTCAACACGTATTTGGGCTTGTTTTTAGTCGTCTTTTTAGGAATGTTGTTTGAAAAGTTTTTGACGCTTTTCAAAGAATATTTTGATGCGATTTTAAAAGCGTTTCCACAACGTTTTTGATACCTTTTTGAGTGCATATTTGCGCACGTTTTTATTCGCGCTTTATAATGCATTTTGACAAGTTTTTGACGCGGTTTTTTGACTAGATTTTGACGCTATTTTGGTCTGTTTTTAGGCAAGTTTATTGAAGGGTTTCCTTGACGTTCTTTTGACGCGCACAATTCGGTAGTGCATCCTTTTTCACCATCTAGATGAACGGAAGTTAAGACAACTCTTAGAAGCTATGTGCCGCGTGCAATCGGCGTGGAAAACCCCTGATCTATGGATGAATCAAACGATGGTATTTGGTATGCAAACATTTGTCTCTGTTGTCGCCATTTTGTGTGTGCACATTTCAACTGAGAGTGCCTGTTTATTTCTTTGGCATAATAACCGCCATCTCTTTGCACCCCAATTACGCAAAGCACCAGCTCTCGGATGCAGTATTTGCAAACCGTAATAACTCAAAAATTCCCTGCTCATCGACCAAAACCAGCGGAATAAGAAAACGTTTTAAAGATCGCCAGTAAATCCTCTACAACAAGCTTACATTTAAATTAAATTGCATACCCGTGCCCATCTCACTTGCAATAACCTTTCTCGCCAAGCAAGCAACTTTGTCACACAAACCTTGCGCTGCAAGAAACGCTACAGTGCACTGACCGACCCTCCTCTAGTTCCCATATTTATGCGAAATTGCTTGACTTGTATTTTTACGACATTATCCATTGCACAGTTTCCTAACACGCATTCAATTTAACTGCGCGCTGTATCCAGCTCCTATCACATGCCAGACACAGGATACCTATTCTCGCCGCTGAACACACCACGCTATACCCAATGTGCATCCAGGGCAGTTGTTCCATTTTAACTGAAACTTAAATTGCCAGAAGTTAAGCCACATCGCTGCGAGTATTATGACAAAAAAAGGAAACAGAAAGCAGCTCACAACTCCTCCCGCTGCCATGAGCAGGGAACAATTCTCTTTCAACATACTCCCTCATCCAGGACATTTTTATTCGCTGGTTCTGCCCCGCTTACCATGTCGGGCATAACGAAACCGTTGGATACACATCCCACGCCGACGATACACAACACAACACCATATCCTTGTTGCAGTTCCTGTTCCTGGGAATGCTATTTAGCAAGTCCGCAGAGTGCATTACACCAGCCATGCATCCAGAAAAAGACCGCTCGCACACACAAACCAACAGCAAAAAGTCATCGTCGTCGTCGTAAAAATGTACGAAAAGAAAGAAAATTTATACAAAACCAAGGGAAAAATAAAGGATCCCTCCATTCATGTTCGCATTGTGTCATACTGACTTACATTGGTAAAAAGTATTATATATGAATAGGAGGAGATGGAAAAACTACCGCCGAGCGAAGTACGGAATGAATTATTATCCCTTTGTGCGGGGCTCATATCTCGCGAGTCTTTTAATAAATATCCCTTCGTCTGCAGCAGGATTCATTGTCTCAGTGTGCCTTTCTTAGGCTCACCCAAAAAATTACAAAAAAATAAAAAATTCAAACCAATGTCCCCCCTCTTGCTCACCGGAAATGCATTCATTCAGCGCGCACGGAAAGAGTGTTTCTGACACAAGGTTCCTTTTGCTAAAGCGGATGAAGGATGACTGCATGACGAAATAGAAGAGATTACAGCAGCAGAAGAAGATCATCGCCATCGTCGTCGTTGTCGGTGGGCTTGTCTTGGGGCTTTGGAGTTTCTTGTATTCGCCACGCCAAGGGGACGTTCACATCCATTTTGTATATAATTCACAAATGGAAATTTGCAATTTAAAACTAAAGCGAAGAAAGGTTCCCGTCCCAAAGACTAAAGAGGAGGCGAACCAGACATGTAATTCGGATGATTTATGGAAGAAGCCGAGAATTGAAACAGAGTCTTTGAGTCAACCATTAAAAGAAAGGTGGTGGTCCCTTTTTTTGTCTGTTGTTTGTCTCTCCCAGCAGGCGATGGGCTTAAACTGGGTCAAACTTAAGTGAATGTGAAGCAGACCTAATTCAGCGGAAAGCACCGAAAATGACAAATTGTAGTTGGGCGAGCAGTTTATATAAAAGAAGAATTGGACAAATAACGCGGCGGGGATAGGTTGAGCTTTATTCTTCGTATGGAGGAGGGTTTGGGTTGGGAATAGTAACCAATAACAAGCTAATGTTACCATGTTTTACGTGGGCATGATAAACAATTTAAATGTTGAAGTCCAACTGCTTTTAACTATCTGGACTAATTTTTATCGCACTTAAAGCGATTAATGTTGTTCTTGCGAACGTAAAAATTGAGCCAAGCCGCCGGCAATCACTTTTGAGAGTGAGATGGATTTTTCTCGTCCTACTCCCATGTTGGACTACTAAGCGAAGAGTCCCAGATTCGATTCCCGAAAAAAAAACGAACAAAATTCCATCCGTCTGACCAACATCCAAGAGAATACCTCTTAAGAAAAAGCTTCTCATTGGCCCTTTGGATTAGGCATAAAATTGTAGATCCCTTCCATTCGTCCCAAAAATGAAAAACTCACACAAAACGAAGGGTTGCGAGAAGCTACAGACCTGTTGCTCCAACTATTTTTATTTTTGTACTCCCATCTCAACGATGGAGATTGCCCCATTTCTCATCATGGACATTTCACATATGGGGCACCATACCGTAGGGACGCAGGATTTTTCTTCTTCTTTTTTTTTTGCGATCATGAAATTTTGGTAAATGTAGTCCATCACAGAACTTTTCACTCTGAGCTGTTGGCTTAGAAGTTTACCCCTTAGTCCTTGCGAATGCCACTGGCACCATCCCATAATTTAGCACGTTCTTAGCAAGGTAATTTCCTGGATGATCTTTTGTCCCCACCTTTGATCATATTTGGATCGCAATAACTAGAGTGTGCTTGATCATCTTTCCGCGATCAACTAAGTACTGACCACCTTTCTTCTTGGAATCCACGACAGCTAGCTGCAGCAGGTTCTCATCACCTCGTTCTTTTTCGGAATTCTCAAAACCTCTTAAAGGCAAGCTCAATTTTTCCCAGCCTCTCATTGCCAGGTTTCTGTTGAAGTCCACTCGTGTCCCTCTTGTCGCTGGTCTCTCTCCGTTTCTGCATTCATTCCTGTAGGAATGTGTCATCTGTCACCACCTGTTGCAAACCTAAGAAACAAACCGAAGGGATGACAGCTCCTGAAAGTATACAACCCTTTTTATTCTGCACAAACTGTCGATCGTGTCGTTGCGCCGTTAATATAAAAGATCGACGACTGACGTTGGAAACTTTTTTTCAACTGTTCGGGCCTTTTTTTTAAGATTCTCGGTGTTGCGATGCCATCTTGGGGCTTAATTTAATTTTGCTAAAATCACAAATATCGTTGCATACTTTGTGGCATGCAGTAGAAGAGATTTGAAATTTCGCCTTTGATCTAGTCTCAATCAAAATAATCTTTCCGCCCAACACCCTTGTCGTATACAAACCACATTCACCCACATTCACCCACACTCATCCCCTTTCCATAGCCCATCAGGAATCACATCCTGGTACCATGCCATTGCTCATCTCTCTTTGTGCTCCTAAATACTTACAACTCGCAACTCATGTAACCTTACTAAACTAATTACGCGATGAGAATCTCGTGAAATTCCATTTGTCACTTACTCTAATAATTTACATACAAATCCTTGTGCTGTGGGGCGCGCGTGCACTCTTTACATTCAACACATGAATAAATTAGATTAGCGGCTGCGAACCCCATCATACAGTATACATACATGAGCACAATGTGCGGGCACACACATTCATCATACTAAAACTTAAACTTAATTAACACTTCCCGCATCTTGCAGCGGAATAAAGCACTCCTCGTCATCGTCACACCGTCAGCACTTCTTTTCCCTGGGGGTTGCTCCGCAACACTAAAAGGATACACCATTGCTAGTGAAAAGTTAATTCGCATAAAATCACAATTAATCAAATCAAAGTCTGTCTTTGTGCCCCTCTTTCGAATGGCATCAGAGAGAAGTTTCCAATTTCAGGTGAAATCTGAAATCCCACATCTACCTAGGCAACGAGAAGACCCATCATTATCAGCAGTGTGTGTCGGTGTCCTTCCTTGTTGGGCGAAAAATCTACAAATGTAATTAATTATAAAAGGGACTCGCCCCCCTATGTTTGTCGTATAGTTGTGACGGAAGTCGGATTGTTGGCTATTACTCCGAGTGTACTAGTAAACGAATTTATGATTCATAGCGGAATGAATATTTTCCTTCCGAAAAGGGTAACTCCAAGACAGAGGGAAGGACCCTTTTGCTGGTTGGCAGCGTCAGCAAGCATTGCTATATCGTCCTACACTACTATATGCTGGCGCTGGGCGCAAAACTCTCCTGCCGCCTGATGCTGAACATGCAAAATTGAATAAGGACTTAATTAATATCCTTTAACAATGCGCAGCAGATGGGTTTTTTTACTCCTTGTTTTTGGACTTTGCCAAAAGTCAAGTTAATTAAATTTGCTGGAAAAGTTTCCTTTTGCGTAGGTATACCGGTGGCGGCGGGACTGTATCTCTGGAGCTTCAATACTTTCGACTCGGCTGTGTGTGTATATGACTTTGGTGAAAGCGGAAACGAATTTTATGCGCGTACAGGATATGACGATGCGATCGGAATGGCTGAGACTGAAAGTTTAGTGGAAAAATTTAATTCTGTGAACATTTTTGTGCAAGTCGACTTGACGGAAGTGGATAGATGAGGTCAAAGTTGGAGTAGTTGACAGTCCATATACTGGGAAGTGTGAAATCGAATAGTTGCAAAGGTGAAAGTTTTTGGCAGTTTTAAGGAGCTTGATGGACGTTTTTAGGAGCCTGGAGGACGAGCTCTAAGGAATTTATTTGATTAGCGTTTGATGAGCTATTTGCTGATGTTTAATGCGAGTTTT
Source organism: Cheilosia impressa (assembly GCA_948293265.1). Lineage (NCBI taxonomy): Eukaryota > Metazoa > Arthropoda > Insecta > Diptera > Syrphidae > Cheilosia > Cheilosia impressa. Next base: position 46,357,021 of record OX411884.1, on the reverse strand, counting down.
CTGATCGAAGTGGGTTGAAGGAAGTTATAATTGCTGGAGTCTTGAGTGGTTCCTTGTGCTCGTTTTGACTACATAAGCTCATATTTTCTGAAAAGCCTAAGAACTATTATGGCATCGGTCCCTTATCCAATACCAGGACCCCACTTTTGACGCTAGACCTTTTTATCTTTCTATATTAAGGATACTACGGGTGCAGCTCCTCTTAGGTCTTGTGTATTCTTCTCAGTTCGTTTTTCAAAGCTCGTTTTGAGGAAAGGAACAGGTCCTTCTAGTTGCTGTTGCTGTGATTTCGATAAGATTGTATGCTTCCTTCGTTTGGAAGTTGCACCCCCTAAGATCGGATCAGAGTATAAAAGTTGTTTCTTGATCCTCCAGTTGCATCCAACCCTGTGATGTTGATCAGCACCATGTTGGCATTTGTGATCTTTGCTGGAGTGCTCAAAGTGTAGTTTGTCTGGTGTCCAGCATTACTCCAAGTACTTTTTTAGATCCACTGGTTCCCAGTATTTGGTTACAGCCTCGGTCTTGTGGTCCTTTAAACTCGAGCCCATATTTGACGCTGGCTAACTCTGTCTTAAGAATATGTTCGATCATGCACGGTTGACACAGAGATATCGTGAGGTAAGCCAATAACCTCAGCTTCTAGTGTCAGCATTAGTCGCATGCATTATATTCAATAGTAGAGGTCCAACCACCGTCCCTTGTGGAACGCCTGCGGTAACCTTGTACTCACCGGCATGGACAGAATGGAAGTGCCTTAAATTAAGTAGGTACTTAGTTTGTTATGCATATGAGCAGTGATCACCACACAAGTCGACGACGTAGTTACGCACTTGGCAGTGAAGTTGAATACAACGTTTAGATCAAGTCGGCGTCTGAAAAATGAATGCAACATGCAGACTGATGGTAAATTAATTGCCAAAATAAATATCGCCGAAAACATATAAAAACCGCTGCGCAGTCTATTCCCCTATGCGGAAATGCGAGATCCAGGCGTAGAAAAGTTTAGTCATGTAAGACTAGCCCAGGGAATGAATATCCCCCCATCCGAAAAGCAGAATTATTTTCAATGTACTTAAGGTTTTAGGTCGTATGCTTAATGTTTAAGTAGACATTCTCATATATCATCGTACAAAGCTAATCCTAATATCAAGGCAACTTCCGATATTCTCCGCGGGTCCAAAAAATCAAGCGGGTCTTAGGTTTCTCTTTTAAATTCTGTGCATAAATGAAACTGGTTGAAATGAACAATCTCACGATTTGTTTGATGATCATAAAAGTGAAGACCGCATCCAATTCCGTTCAGTGTCTCTCAAGCTTATAAAGGGTGTTTTTTTTAGAGGTATAGAACTTCGAATTGAAATAAAACACAAGAAAGTCGTTTTAATGTCCATCAATTTGTCTTTATTGGAAGGATAATTTTATGCCATTAATGTTTAGATATGATTTCGGGCATGTGGCCGCCGCGGCTGATTCGAATAAAGCCAAGTGTAGAGGTCCAATTTTGAACCACTTTTTCGAGTATTTGGGGCTGTATGTCGGCAATAACGCCACAATTGTTGGCATCCAAGTCCCCTAACGTTTGTGGTTTGTTGGCGGAGGCGAGCGACTTCACATATCCCCAAAGAAAATAATCCAATGGTGTCAAATTACACGATCTTGGTGGCTAATTGGCAGGTCCATTCCGCGAAATTATGCGCTCATCGAATGTTTTCTTCAATAAATCGATTGTGACGTGCGCTGTGTGGCATGTAGCGCCGTCTTTTTGGAAGCACATCTCATCCACATTCATGCCATCCAATTCGGAAACAAAATAGTCGGTTATCATGGCCAATTGCTGTGCACGGTGGCGAATCGAATCATTCGAGTCCTCTTCAACACTTTGCTCTACAGCGGCAATTGTTTCTTCGGTGCGCACTGTTCGACATCTCTGCGGATGCGTATTATCACATAGAGTAAATGTAGTGCGAAAACGATCCATGGTTAACCGAATTAATTGCTCTGATGGACGATTATATCGACCATAAAATGAACGGAGCTTGCGGTAAACTTCGCTAACTGAACCAATATTTTCGAAATAAATTTGCACGATTTGCAAGCGTTGGTCATTTGTCAACCTGTTCATGATGAAATGGCAAACCAAACTGAACGTAAATAACATTAGAGTTGCCAGATTCGACCACAAAATGTCAGTTTTGTCTCTATTCGATAAACCAACCTCTAAAAAAAACATCATTTAGCTGTCATAAAGACAGGCGCCCAAAAATTATAAACCCTATATAAACAACAGCGCCACCGATCGAGTTTCACTGAAACTATACTCTAAATTACTGTTGGCACTCATAGGATAAACTGTAAAATTTTCAGCGAAATCTGTCTAGTACCTAGTCAACCGGGAAATTAAGTTATTCACCCTCTCTGTCTTCTCGTCGTACCGACTTAGGGGTTATTTTAAAGCCGAATTTTACTAAATAAGTACCATTGGAATAGCAAAGTTTTGTAGAAGCGACGAATGTATTTTTTTATAAATTTAAAAAATATTAATTAACGAAATATTGAGCTGTTGATTTACAAATATATATCCGCACATAATGCACTGAAGCTTAAGGGTACAATAGTCGATGGGCTCTTTGGCCACATCTATTCGATTCAAAATAGCAGAAACTCCTGCTTGCTCACATTCCTCTCTTAAATACACATTCTTCCTTCTTGCCCTTTCATTTGGTCCATAGTGTATATTATTCGGTTAAAAAATGACGGCGCAATCTGTGAGACAAAAACCGTCACTTTTCCATGTGGCGCACAAATATACATCGCATTTTTGGTCAAGACATGGATTATTTTTTTGAAAGTGTGAAGAGCACAAATCGATTCATGTCATTTATGCTACAGCAAAACAAAGTACTACGAAGCGAATAGAGAATATTTCATCATAAATTTCAAAGCTCTGAAGTAAATCAACCGCACATGTTCACCAGCCCCTAGACTGCGTCATAAACCTGAACAAAACTTGCACATAAACGGAAGTAGCACATAATTTTATGAAATATAAATATAGAACCCCCAACATGTGGAAACACCACCATCATCGATCATCTGCCCCAAACAGCCATCAGTTCAGCCCGCCAGACTCATTACAAGGCTTACAGAGCCATAACACCCTACTTAAGACATTTACTACCAATAATTCCAATTAGTACCTATACCCCACCCCATGCACATCAGCCGTCCTAATTGCGCTAAATAATTACCTCTCATGCGTACGCACACATCCTCATATAAAACCTATCTCTCTCTCTCTCTCACTCTCGACCAAACTATGACAATAATTTTACAAATCTGAATAATAAAACATAACACTGTGACACATAAACCGAGCCATTTCCCAAAGCCCATGTAGCTGGTATCTACCAACAGTTTACACTCACTCGCACAGTTGGGTCATAAAGTCGAAATGTACGTTCGCATAATTCCACATCACACTGAAACAACTCCCCGCCCCCAAAGGGAAGCTAACGCCCAACGGAGACGACGAAAACGATGAACACACCAGCATCATAATTAACAGGTCTCACATATCCTGTAACTAAAGATAACAACCATCGTATATCATTTTCGGAGTCTAATAAATAATTTAAACTCTGAAATTGTTGCCTCAAACTCTGGCATGGTTTTTCTTTTAAAACATTCACCTGGTATACCCGGTGTACCCAGTGAGGCCACAATCCTTTCTGAACTGAATGTGTACGTTTGCAAGGATTTGACTTTTGGCCATAGTCCCCTCGGGATTTCATCATCATTTCGGGTGTAGGTTTTTGGAATTCATTGTTAGAACATTGAGCGGATATATGGATTCGGAGAGACCAACCAAAGTAACCAGAAAAACCGGAGCACTAATTTAGAAGCCCTTCACACTTAACCAAAGGGTATGCCACATGCCTCTATGTCTGTAATATTTCTCTCTGCACAGACATGGGCTGGGGATGGTATCTGAAAAATTCTACACCCGTAGGTAGGATGATTAAAATAATTTTTCTGCATGAAGCACAACAGGAAACATATGGGAAGGTTGCAATCGCTTTGGGAGTCTACCTAGACTACCCTATGTCGGGCAAACTTTGATCATGGTCGTAGATCAGAGATCAGTCTCTCTGTTGTGAACTTTGAACGCAATAAAAAAAGGTACCAGGAGGTTGAATACAATCTTATGAGAGTCGCTAGGCATCATTCTTTTGTCTTTTAAATGATCGCGATTAAGAGATCACTGGGCAAATCAAGTGATCGACGAAACATTTGATTGAGAAAAACAGTGCAATTGTTTATAGAAAATCGTAATTATGAAGCTTGTTCCAAATAGCGTTTGTTATGTCTACGATATCATGCAAATATAAAGCGATCGCAATCCAAGATCACTCTCTACATGATTGGTGTTGAACCTTATTACGACCTTAACTCGAGAGCATTGCAGAAGCCTTTCTCTGCATTAAGTCATCAAAACTTCGAATCAGTTGTTTCCAATTGTCAAAATGATCGAGTGATCGATCGCCGGTTAATTAATTTTTGCATATTTTACTAAACAGACACTGAATTTATTCAAATAGTCCAACAGCGACAGTGTTACTTCGTGCCATATTTAGGGAAATAGGTACATTGATCCTCATCGCCGATCAGAATGGGATCAGTGGACCAAACTGCCTACCTACGATCACCGATCACTTTCTTAATCCTTGATTTCCTTGTGTCAACAAAATTTCTGAATATTGTTAAAACGTCTTCTCGTAGATATATTAGTTAGAGTGACAACTTAGCGATTGTCAAAGTTCAAGCTGATCGATTGATCGCGTAAAATTCAGATGAGAAAAATTCGGAATTTGGTTAGAGAGTACTTGGAACGGCAGGAAATAGTGGAAGCTACTTATGTCATGCTAATAGTGTCGGTAAAGGGCGGTGATATGTATTAAAAAAAGATCACAGATGGATTTCTAAATGATCATAAGGTAGACCGACAGTCATCATCTTCTACCAATAAGTTTCAAAGATTTGGCTTTCGAGTGATTTCAAGAAAACTCTATATTTCGTAGAGCCTTTATTCAGGTGATCTTACTGTGATGGTCGCAAAATCGCTGTACAGAGTTGAGCATCAGGAAAGCTTCCTAAACAAATTTGCTGTTCACATGACTGGAGTCATTGAATGGAAAAAAAGTTCAATCATATGAAAAAATTAGCCGTGTTGTTAAATTCAGCTTTTTTTTACAAGATGGGTTAGAATTTGTTATTCAGCTGATGTTCAAACCGAGAAGTCCTCTTCAAGTCTTTGTCCTAGATATTTTATCATTTTTGATTTATTTCGATATTATTTTATTTTATTCATTATCCTCATATGATAATTTACAAAACTTAAAAATAAATAATTAGTGCAGCTTAAATTTTGAGAAAAGTATTTTCTACCAGTTGTGTAGCTATCAGTACATTTCATTGATCGTGCTGATCGATTGATCGATGTAATAATTTGTTGAAACAAATTCTGAATTTAATTTAATGAATGAACAATTTATGCTTAGACCGACAGGATGCAGAGATGGTCTTTTACTTCCAAATGATCTTGTACTCAAGCACGTATAAGTAGACGAAAATCTGACCTTTGTGCTTTCAGAACATAAACAGTCTGTATTTATTTATTTATTTATAGAATACATTTAAAAAAAAACCCAGTGACTTGGTTGGACTACTAAGCGAGTGGTCCCAGGTTCGATCTCCCACAAAAGCACAAATTCCATCTTCAGTGTTTTTTCCACTGCGCCACCTCTAGCGAAAGTCGAGCATCCGAGAGTATTACTCTCATGAAAAAGCTTCTCATTGGCCTTTTTGACTCGGCATAAAATTGTAGATCCTTTCCATTCGTCCCAAATATGAAAACTCACACAAAATGAATGATTGTGAGAAACTGGGCCTAGGGTCCCTACGTATAATATATGCGATAAGGTGTCTCAGCGAGGTCCTTGCAGTTCTCTGGACAGTTTGGAAGGAAATTTATGCGACTTTTCAACTTGGATGAGTCGATATTTATGGCGGAGTTTTTGTGTGGAGTGACAGTTCATTAAACATCACTCATAAAGGGTTTCCGAGGTTTGTTTTTCAAATTAGCAACACTTTTTTCCAGCAACAACCACTTTGACACCTGACAGCTGATTTGTGGTCACTTTGGTTTGCCTTTTTACCATGAGAATACAGACCTACGATACACGGCCTCAGCTACTCAAAAAATCAATCACAGTCTACGAAATATAAAGAGTGTCTTTTTTTAAGGTTTGCTTTTCGAATTGACTGCCAGATGGCGCTGTATTTGAACCAGTTATACGGTTAAGAAGTAATAGCGTAAAATAATCTGTGTGCTTGTTTTATTTAACTTTATAGTTCTGTCTGCCTCTCGCGAACGTCTGATAGTTTAACTGTCATGAAAGAACTTCTCAATTGGCCGTTTGGACTCGGCATAAGATTGTAGATCCCTTCCATTTGTCCCAAAAAAATAAAAACTCACACAAGACGAATGGTTGTGAGAAGGTACGAGTATGTAGGGTCACTACGGGCCTGTTGCGCCAGTTTTTTTTTTTATTTTTAGTTCTGTCTGACTTGTTTTTTTTTTAAATCTTATAGTTCTCTACCTCCAAAGAGGAACACCCGATATTTGCTGCAGCAAAATCTAAAATCAACAGTGAAACTTGTCAATTAATTTTATTTGCACATCTTCGATTTTAGTTACACATTCCGGTAAAAATTGACGAATGTGAGCTTCTGTGGAAAATTTATTTTTATTTTTATTCATATAGATACATCTTTTGAAACTTTACTTATATGGGAACCTTGCTTTTAAATTCAAAGCCTAAGTGTTCGGCATCCGTGAATGAGCTAAACGCTTATGAAATAAGGTAGAAATAAAGGAAAATGCTGGCACTTGCGGCTCGTTTACGAATGAGTCAGTTCTGTCATTGGAACTGACAATAAGGTACAAGATGACTTAGAGCTTGGGATTTTAATTCTGACTAGTTGCATAATTGAAAAGACTCTCAATATTTTGTGAGGTACTTTAACCTAAGGTATGTACTTCAATTTAAAAAAAATCGCAAACCTTATAAGTTACAACATAAAAAGCGTAGACAATAATATTCCTAAAAATAGTCTGTCAAACAGAATAGTCACGTGTACCTACCCTATACCCTTCGCCGTATAAAAACGAAAGGCTTAGCGAAGCTTGCTGCCGGAATAAATGGAACTGGCGTGTATTAATATTCATCGGCTTATTATTATGTGAGATGGCGTGCATTAACACTTTTTTTTTTGCCCGTGACGTCTGACAGGTAAATAGCTTTATTCCACAGGGATAGATACACCACCGTGACGCAAATGTGTCGAATGATTACAACGTGTACGAGTGTTATATTTTGTACGCAAGCTAATTTGGGTGCTCTCTGGAAATGTTATTTCCAGTTGATACACATGTATATATTTTTGAGGCTGCCATGTAAGTGAGCTTGAGTGCAAAGTGTGATGGGAATGAAATGACAAAATGACATCAGTTGTGAATTAAAATTTCATGTACTGGAAACAAAAATTAATGGAATAATAACAATTGCGTGATCTATTTAGCATCGTGTAAGCGTAGGTTTATTATGAACATAAACCGTCGAGTTATGGAGTAAGGGTTAATGGAAAATTCTTGTTTTATAGCGCAGGCTTTACTTAGCTTGTGCCTTTATTACTGCAGCCCAATATTTAGTAGTGCAACCAACTAATAACAATTCTTTCTCGTTTCAGACAAGCGGCACTGAAGTGACAAAGTGAGTAATATTAGAATTTAGAAAATTTACAATATATATTTCGTGTAATGAAAACTAACAGACACACCCCACTTTGCGCGAGTCTATCTGTCTGTCCGTCTCGCCTCTACACGCTCCCTTACCATTCACCTGATTGTTATAAAACTTTGGCGAATTGTTTGCATGGGTTATCCACAAAGGGGCGTGGCACTTAACATACAAAACGCTTTTTCTCTTCACTAATGGAAACCACGGTTGCCACTTGCAAAAAAAATTAGCTACCAAAATTGAAAAAAAAAGTTACCAAACCAAGATAAAATTTACCAAAAATCTGGAGACGTTGATAAAACAAAAAAAAGGGAAAAGCATACAATATTATAGTCTTGAACCACCGTGAAAATGCCTTATCAGTATCCAAGGACTTTTCTGTGATTTACGAACATAATATAAAAAAAAATCAGCATGACATTGTAAAAACGTCCATTTGCTTAGTTTTCAGAGAAACTAAAAGAAAAGTGCAGAATTCCTAGCCCTTTATTTTTATTTATTATAACACACATTTTTAAAACATAAAAAAAAAACTTAAGTTCTTTTAATTGGGTACGTACATTAGGTTTGTAGTAACTTAGTCGACCTTTAAGTAGTTAAACAACGTCAACAAAGTTGTGCACAAAATTACCAGCTGCTAGAATGGAATCATCTACCATTTTCGATCCTTTTTTCTTTTAAAAAACCTTTAACAAATTAGAGTTTTATGTCTGTATATAAATATTATGATTAATTAACCTATCCATATCTCAATGTAGTTATAAACAGAAACAGAAAATATTTCGAAGTTGACAATCTGTCAAAAAAAGAAAATGAGTGCATTCAGTAATTTTTTGAACAAAACAGGTTTACATGGGTGGTGCTGGCTGACGCATATACCTAATGCAAATGCAATGTTCACTCAGATACAGTAAGACATCATTTAAATGAATTGATATCGAGTTCGTATTTTCGGTGCTACTGCTCAAAAAGTTACCATAACCAGATAAAAATTACCTAATTACCAAAACTCAAAAAGTAAATAAAAAATTACCAAATTTGGTAGAAAATTACCAAAGTGGCAACCGTGATGGAAACTTGAGTTGTCAAATTTGGAAATTGATGTGCACCTTGTCAGAACAAACCACTGCGAAAAATAAGATTCGTTTTGAATTTTTTGTAGCTAAGCCTCTTGATTATTCTGAAAGATGAATGGTGTCTCAAAATTATCGAAGTTGACTTGTCCTGACCTTTGATTCATTAAGCAAACCATGCTTTCAAATAACCTTACAGTTTACCATCTTTCGATTTATCTGAAGCTTTAAATTACTTTCTATTTGTGTTCCGCTTGGGCACTTGCCTTGATCTGCTTCTTAAGCTTGAGTTTGCGTTCAACCTCCCTGTTGAAGCCTAAACAGTCCACGCTTGCCGAAAGGTCTGAGCAAAATAGGTATTCGTAAGAGGTATTGGGATACGCTCGCGTTTTTAAGCACTTTCTCTATGTAGTTTTAGTTGCTCTGATAACGTTTTTACTTGGGTTAGCAGTTTTCAGATTTCTACGAGTAATCATTGAGTTGCGGGTTCAGTTTTCAGTATTCTGGACTTCTGAGTGAGGGGTCTCTGGTTCGACCTCCAAAAAAATATAAATTAAAATTGCATCTGTCCTGAGATAGTTTTTCGGGTCACTCCGATGTGAACCATGTCTGTGGTTCGACCCCTGAGATAGTTTTTAGTTCATCCGGTCACTCCGATGTTCACCAAATCGCTGGTTCGACCCCTAAAAAAATATAAATTACATTTGCATCTAAAATAGTTTTTCAGATCATCCGGTCACTCCGTGTGAACCATGTCTCTGGTTCGACCCCCCAAAAAATATAAATTACAATTGCATCTGTCCTCTGATTGTTTTTGAGATCATCAGGTCACTCCGAAATGAACCATTCGGTCACTCCTATGTACACCTGTTGCGCCCACCACTGTTTTTTTGATACAACTCATTTAAACATTCTTAAAAGGCGGTCTGTTCCCTTGCAGTCATCCTTCTCAATATAAGCGGCCACCCTCTCGTTGCTCAATATTTAAGTTAAATTGTCATTATGTCATTAAGTAAAGAACTGATTGAATAGGTTGGTTCCTTGTACTCATGTCAAACTCGCATTTGAAGCATCAGTTACCACCGAAACTCGCGCTCATCGGTATTGAGTTGCCTCACATTTATAAATTCACAGTTATAAATATCATGCACGACAAGCATCGAAAAACCGACTCTTCCCTCTTAAACTCCCATAAACAGGACATGCAGTTTTGTTTAATTCACCTCCTTTGATAATGGTTTACTTTCGTTCGTGAATAAATTTACAATGATTGTCCGCTGGCGAATTCAGTAATCCATCACAAATTTGCAAAAAATAAGATCCCCACTTCCCTAACAAACAAAAGCCAATCCCCTCCGTCTACTTGCACAAAACTTATCCCAAAAATCGCCAACAATGCCTTGAATTGCTGCTCGAAATTGCATTTGATTAAATATTAATACCTGCTCGTCCGTTTCCTTACATGTCGATTTCTCATTTTTGTATACACAAGACCGCAATCTAAGAGAATCCCTCTGTAAAACTTAATCCAATTCATCCTACCCTCGTGTAGCCCTGCCAAGAAGACTACCACCACCGACACTGCATAAAATATTCAGAGAAAAACAAGAACTCACATCCCCCTCTCTCTCTCTTTCTCTCTTATGGTGAACTCTGACAGCTACTAACTTCCTGTATTAAAAACCGAAATTTCAATTCAATTGTCCTCCCGAACTGGTTGTGCTCCCACATCCGCAAAACCCAGAGAAAAGACCTGAAAAACAGAACCTCCAGCGGAAAGCATGAGCGAGTGCGGAGTAAATTTTTAATAGAAACTGCAACAACACAGCACAGCTACTCCTACTATGTAAAGGTATATCCTCCGTTCTCATATATTTGATTTCATGCTCCAAATACAGCTGGCTGGATGGAAAAGGGTTAAACTAGTGAAATGCAGTTTGCTGGAGCACTACAGGCGCAATTTCTAAGGAACACATCAACATTCTTATCATTGCAAATCCTGAAGGAACGAATGAGTTCTCTTCATCGTCTTCCTAGTTTGCCGTCGTATCGTTGTCGTAGTTGTCGTCTTGCTAAGCGAAATCAATTCGTGCATTTTTTATGAAGACGCAATCTCCATCGTTTGCCATTGCCATTGAATTGAATTCTATTTATGTAAAAAGGAAAACAAACCAAACGGAGAGAGGTACTTCTTGTCGTTGAAAAGGATGTTTTCGTTGCGTCATGTCGCGTCGACTTTATCAATCTGGGACTGCTGCTGATGCATCATCATCAAAAACATGAAGCTGTCGCACAGTGGATGGCTTCGCGTTCACGGATGTGAATAATTTAAGACACCACTCTCATGAGCTTGAGCATCCTCGCCGCGGATAACTGAAGTGCACAGCACAGCACAGTCGATGTTATTTAAATGTGAGAAAAAGTCCTCTTTGCTGTTGTTGGGCGTCGTCGTTCTGTCGATATAAATACTTCAATGAAACGAGCAACGATCAACTTGCTGCGAAATCGATTTCAGTTCGTCCTGTATTGCCATCTATTTAACTTGTCAAATAATTAGTGGCCAGAGAATGCATCTGTCCATCAATAGCCGGAGGGCCGGGGAGAGCCTTTAAATTATTGGCGAACAATAGAGGGCACTGAAAACGTAATCTTTATTGCACAGTAATCCTGGACAGTTGGAACAAGTTTGCTTTGTTTTTTTTTTCTTTTCAAATGATTTACAGGGAATCGGTAAGGGATTGCGGGAAAGAGGGCGAAGAGTTGGTTCACAGGTTGGACTCAGTTTTAACGCAAGGTCATTTTTGTTCAGCGAAAGAGTTTTACTTTGAATGATTGGTAGCGGCTCTGAGCTCACTTTTGTCAGAGGACTCAATTTCTATGGCTATAGTTGCAAACGCACATGTGCGTTATATGGTCATAGCTTGCGCACATAAATGATATAGTTTTCATACGCGCAGGGTGATATCGTCGTTGAATTTTTGTAGCATTTCACTTGCAGTCCTTTGTTAGCGCACATAAGTGTGCGATAATATATTTTATATGACCCGGACAAATTCCTCAAAAATTAACATCTGAGTGACATCAATAGCAGAGAAAAAGAACAATATGTAGACGGCGCGCTCAAGGGCAAGTGAAACAATCTTAGTGTGCGTCACTGGAGGCTAGCTGCCTGCTAGCTGCTAGTGATTGATCTAGCTGGAGGGGCATTTTAGTTGCTTGTTGTAGCGCATTTTTGCCTGCATTTTTAAGAAACACATTTAATGCCGATAGGGCACCAGATTTCTGTGCATTCTTTAGAGCGCACACTCGTGTGCGATTGTTCGGTTTACGTTTCATTTTTTAATGAAGAACCATGTTTTCCTGCATTATTTACAGCTCACACCGATCTGCGATTGATTGGTGTGTGTCTTCTATTCCGATAAAGCTTCACATTTCCATGCGTCCCGTATAGCGCACACCAATGTGCGATTGATTGCTAAGTGTCTTCCTTTCCATTGAAGAACTACATTTGGATTCAGTTTCTGTTTGTTTGTCAGTGTGCGTTTTATTTTTGGACATATTTTGATTCAGTTTTTTAAGCGCACACGCTTAAGATTGATTGGCAGGCGTCTTAATGTGCGTTTTATTTTCGTTTCTTCTGTAGCGCACATTCATGTCCGATAGTTTGGTATCTATCTTCTTCTTCGTTGAGAACCACTTTTCGATGTAACCTTTATAGCGCACACCCATGTGCGTTTGATTGGCAGTATGTGTCTTCGTTTTAAATGTAGAACAACATTTTTATGAATTTTTTTAGAGATCACATCCATGTGCGATTGATTTGTGTGCGTTTTTTTTCTTGTTGTTCCATAGTGCGAGAACCACATTTGTATAGATTCCTTACATCGCAAATCAATCTTCTAGCGATCTGTGTGCTTCTTCTTTGGAAATGTAAGCGGCCACATTAACCTTTCCATTTCAAGGCGAAAATTCTGTAAGAATCCGCTTATGCTCCCACCACCTCTGAAATACAATTACTCAGTTTTAATTCGATTTGCTTCGATTGAAATTCGAAATTCGATTCACTCTCTTCCCTAATGGGAAATAATTGTTATTTTTTTTTATCCTCACAGTCCTCGTTCCTTCTTAATCTATTTTCGTCTCAACCGCAGAAGTAATTTGGTCTGAGTGAATTTGGGACGACTTTGCCAATCAGCTCGGGTCGTCGTCGTCGTCTCGTTCCTTATTGACATTTTCAATTTGCTATTCTGAGGATAACAATTATTCATCCTCTCCGTCCTGCGAGTAGATATAGCTCGCTCTATAGGCCCGTGATTTCACACGACCAAATGCCGTGAGACGGAGTTCTCGAACAAATGGAGAAATTATTCATTAAAACAATGTCAGTGGGGGACGTAGTACAACGTGTCTATTGAAAAGCTTCAAGCTCAAGTCGATGTGGCAAGGGAAGTGGTCAAAATCGACTTGACTTTATTGGTGGATGAATGTACCTACTAGTTAAAATTCAATGGTTTCAGTTGGGTAAAGGTGGGATTTGTGCGGATAGTTTTACAAACAAAAATGAGTGCGGACCCAAACCATCGACAGAGAAAGAGCTCCCATCTAAACCGTTTCGTTCATAGCTGCCGGGTTACACACATTTTTGTTCCCCCTCGTGCCTTTTAACACAAAACCCTTCACCCTTTTTGAATGAGAAGAACTATTTTCGAGCAGCCTCCTAATAAGCCAATTAAATCACAACGACAAACGCACACAAAGCCCCAATCTGTTTCGCAAATCTTTCCTTTCTAAATCTGAAAGCAATACTTCCTCCTCTGTTGGAAAGTTTCCTAATTTAATTCTAAACACATCATCACACATCAAAAGCGTCTGCAACTTATCACACAACTGTCAGGTTGTTCCCATTTTAAGGTGCCATGCCATCCCTGCTGGAAGACGAGCAAACACTTCTGCCGCACTATGCGGTGCTCAGTCAACTAAGGCTAATTTAATGAACTCTCCTTTTCACCACAGCCCACCACCTGCTCCTGCACATCGAAACCAAACTTTCGGTTGTTGGTGTTTGTATGATGCTTTCTAAGAAATCGCATTAACATTCATTTATCCCTGAGAGCGCTGCCATCAGTCGTTCTTTTTGTTCGCACTTTAACGCATGCAAGTGTGCAGAACCGCAGTTGCTTGTGGATTTATATCATAACCTGCTCGTGTTCTCGGCCGCCCACACGTTAAAGGGAGTTGCATGTCTGCAGGACCTGAAGGACGAACCAAAAAAATATATATTTTCAAACAAACTTTTCCCGAACAACAAACTCATAAGTTTTCCAGCAATTTCCACAGATGGGTACAATATTCGTGTCGTCCCTATGTCCCAGGGACACTGCTCAACGTACACAAGAACTATGCGAGACAGGGTAAAAAATCGCATTTCATGCTTGACGACACGGTACAGCGCTGATGTTTATAACGTCGCGATGCTGCTAACAAGTGGATCAAAATTAAGGACTGAAGCGCTGGAAGAAAAACACACAAAAAAAAAAAAAAAACCATCTTCAATGGGAAAATATTTTTTAATGCGACACGAACAATATTGCCAGCTGAATAACGCTCAAAGACGCAGAGGAGCTCGCATTAAAAACGAAGTGGAAAACTATCCTTGGTGCGGAGATTTGTCTTTTCGGTTTTTTTTTCTTTCATTTCCGCCACCATGGGTCTGGAGTTCATTTCAGCTGTTGTACACGGAAATAGTAATGAAATCGGAATGAAGTGCGTTCCATTGCGCAGCGCATGGGACATTGCATAGGACCGACCGACGACGTCGGCGTATATACAGAAAGTTTTCATTGCGAATTTAGCCCCGAGGTAACAATAAGTTTCTGATGGAAACGGAATGTACATTTGGTGGGTGTGGATGGTGGGTGGTGCTGGTCCATGGGAATATGATGTGGATAGTGTAACTCATACATAGGGTGGAATGCATTGGAGTTGCGGCCTTCCTGGGCAGTTGTAATTAAGTTTTGAAAAATGTACTGGCAGGGATTTTTTTTTTAAATTTAACTCGTTTCGAGGGGAACTAACAATTTGGGGTTGAAATTTAAAGTAAATGTGAATTATAAAGCGAGTCAAAATTTTAGTAGCGATGGCTGGTCCTTTTTGTGAGTTTATTTTGAGCGGTGGCTCTTTTCCCCCATAAGCCAAAGATGTCAAATATATCGTAGTTTGGCTTAAGAGAAGTTTAGATGACTGCACCTACGTATGTGCATGCATGGCATTTCCGTCGCACGACTTTTAAGCCACAATATTTAGAACACACCACTTTCAATTTTATCGGGTGTACTTGATACTTGGCAATCTCGAGGCGCTTGTTTGCCTTGATTTCGGCTTGAAAAACACTTCTTCGGTCTTTCAAGGGAGTATAGAGTTGGGCTGGCGCTTTTGAGGTTTTTTGAGCCATGCGGTAAGACTGACTAGACAAAGATTCTTTCTTGAAAGACACTGCTTTGCAAGACAAGCAAATACAAAGAATAAGGTCTGTGGAGGGGTTTGGAGCTACAATACTTTGTCGATGAAACCATCTGTAGATATTGACAAATAGTTGAAAACTTCGGTTCGAAAGACCTTGCTTCGAAGGACAGTGGGCAGTGGCATATATTAAATTTAAGACTGTTGAGGGTTCTTGAGGAAACGCTACGGCCTTAGGTTGACAAACCTAAACCTGATGGGCCAATACCCAACTTTTATTTTCAGAGGAGGAAGGACGTTTCGTTTTTAACTTTCTCGATTACGTAGTAAGAGAAAGATATTGTATACACAATTTCGAACTCGAGATGTTAATCAATTTGGACATTACGATGATAAAGGGTGGTCATTCCTTTTTA
This sequence comes from Cheilosia impressa, assembly GCA_948293265.1. NCBI lineage: Eukaryota > Metazoa > Arthropoda > Insecta > Diptera > Syrphidae > Cheilosia > Cheilosia impressa. The sequence goes on along the minus strand of OX411884.1, from coordinate 46,341,211 downwards.
TTATGATAATATTGGTTATTTCAATTATGTATGGAACAAAATATCGGCCAAATAGCCGCCGCGACCTCGGCGGCACACCTCCATCCCATGGTCCAAATTTTCGATGACGCTGAGGAATAATTGAGGTTCTATGAAGTTAATGTGCCGAATTATCTCATCCTTTAGCTCTTGAATTGTTGCTGGCTTATCGACGTACACCTTTTCTTTCAAATAACCCCAAAGAAAGAAGTCCAACGGTGTCAAATCACATGATCTTGGCGGCCAATTGACATCGACACCACTTGAGATAACACGGCCATTGAATTTGTCGCGCAAAAGAGCCATAAAAAGTTCGTTATCATCTCACGATGGCGAACACCATTCACAGTAACTGCCTGACCGGCCTCATTTTGGAAAAAATACGGCCCGATGATGCCGCCAGCCCATAAACCGCACCAAACAGTCACTCTTTGTGGGTGCATTGGTTTTTCGACAATCACTCTTGGATTATCATTCGCAAAATTCTATCCGTCTGTCTGTCCGTATGTCCCGAGGCCTACAACCTAAACGGCTATCCCAATTTCGTTCAAACTTCGGATTTGGAGCTAAGGGGCTTACGATTCATGGCAGTTTTTTTTTGCATGTTAACCTCAATATTAATGGTACTTCCCATATGAAATTTTCATACCAGTTTAATTTGTCCGAAAACAACTCTAACGATTTTACCCAAAATTGTTATTTAAGCTTAAGTAGGTGAGGTTGACTTTATTGCACACTCAATTTCCCGCAAAAAATCGAATAATAGTACTTTTGAAATTCGGTCATATCTCGAAAACGGTCTATACGATTGTAACAAAAATTAATTTCTATTAAAATATGGTCATTTCTAACTTAATGGCAAACTCAGTTTTTTTCGTGAAATGAATTTTTGAAAAAAGGAATTTTTTAAAAAATATATTTTTTTTTTAAATTTACTTTTCTTTAGTTTAACTGAAAACTTCAATAACGATTTTGACCAAAATACATACTTAGAGTCAAATTTATGTTTCCAAAATTATTGCGTCCTTAATTTTCAATTTGAATCACTGAAAACATTTATTTTAAAAACTGCTAATATCTCGGAAACCCCATTTTTGATTTAGATAAATCTTTAAAAACCAAGTAATGCTTACATTCCAAACAATAACTTGTACTCGGTTTTCATCTAAATAGTATTTTTCAAAGTAAACATTGCAATATTCGGTACGGTTTTGTCTGCCAAATTTTACAAACACCACTCTAAGGATTTTGATCAAAATACATGGAAAGAATACAACAAGTATTCTAAATAAGACCCCTTACTAAGTTTTTCTCAAACAATTCGGACAAATCAATTTCTTAAATATTTCTCAAAAATGATTACCCAAATGTGTCTTTGGTATATTTTTGAAATAATAACAATGCCCCACTTCCAATGGAAATCCAATAACAGCTACGCAAAACTTCTTTTAGCTAATATTACCAACTTTTTTTTTTCAACCATATTGAATATGCACCCTAAAAATAATTCCAGGAACTTGGAGCTTGCACAACCAGCAACTCCCACTTCATTTGCACCTAAACTTTTGATGAACGAGAAAGTTACGTTCGACCCAGTCGTGCACTTTCTTTTCCATTTGTTTCTGTCCAATATGTCGTAGTACCCCAACTTTGATGTTGAATTTCGTAGGCGTGCATCGGTTTGTTTTATATATGAAGAGGCATATCAAGCGTTTCCAGACAAAAGTTACAGCGGAACTCAAGTTCAGAGTCCTTTCACTGGGGTAAAGAAAGGATGAAGAACGTGATCTTCTGTAAGGTATTAAGTGTCAATGGGACTTAGGGATTAAGGGATCTAATCGCAGAATAAGGCTACATATCCTAGAACTATTTTAAGCTGTAGGATCTATTGAGTGCTTGCAGTCTTAACAGACTTTTGGCAGCAAGTTCGACGTAAATAACTGATCTTGGCCTTGATATGGAGGTGATTTTATGTTTGGACCTTATTGGTTTTGGGCTGAAATAAGATGAAATTCGCTAATGAGATGACAAGTTTCTACCTAATACTCTTTAATAAGCCTGTGAAAAAGCAGACCAGTGACGAAAGTAGTTCGTAGGACGCCCACCAACAAGTCGTGGTTTCAATTGGTCTTAACGACAAACAGTGGTTCCTGGGTCAGAGTGTTCGAAAGCAGACCAACGAGTTACGTGGTTTTGAGATGGTCCAACGAAAAATCGTGGTTCCTGTGTCAAAGTGCCAAAAGAGGGCCCAACGACAAGAATGGCTCCTGGGTCACAGTGTCGAAACGTGACGCAGTAATAAAACGTGTATTCCAGAGGTCTCCAACGGCAAGCAGTGGTTTCTGGGTCAGAGTGTCCAAAGAAGATCACGGTTTCCAGAAGGAGCAACGAATACAGTGGTTCCTGTGTCACAGTGATAGAAAGCAGTCCATCGATGAATGTGGCTTGGAAAGCGTCCAACGACAAACAGTAGTTCCTGTGTCAAGGTGTCGGCAAGTAGCTCAGTGAAGATAGCTCTGCCTGCTAGCAAGTTTCCTGCCCTAGATACCCCGATACGTGTTTATAAGACTGCTTCATCCAATCGAATCCGTAGAAGTTGTGACGAAAAGAGAAACATGGTTACTCTAGGAAGAGGAGGTTGGATCCTAGCATCTTACAAGCTATTGACAGCCGATACTTTAATTTTTCCTCCTTGCACTCAATTCCATCGTCCATGCCGTACAATTAAAAATTATCGTCGAGGTAATGAAGCCCTGTGGTACACCACCTTTTGATGAGTGATAAGATGCTTTTAGCGTGTGTTTCGACAAGGAGTTGGCCTCCCTGAAGAAAAAGACCGCAGCACCGGTTTGTCTAACGCAGCTCCGGACCTATACCTGCACCGTTTTTCCATTCTAAGTTGCGTGTATTCATTTTCTTGACACTTAAGAAGCATTTGAAGCCTAAAATGGAACCGCATCATTCTAAGAACTCAACAATAGTTGCTTCACCTGCCACTCACATTCTATCCCCGCACAGATGCCAAAGCATTACCACGCGTGTCACCAACTTCTGAGATGATAAATCATCGTCAAGCAAAGCAGTCCATTATGTGACTATTTATGTCCTGGCATTGTTTACCCAAGCGACTCCTACGCCCCAGATAAGCCTCCGCATTTCTAAGATATCGTCATAATCATCTGGTCCATCAAAGGAGCCCATCCTACGCCGTTATGGAAGTAAAATCGCAGCGCGGTGCGCCACAAGGCGACTAAGCTTTGTCTCGCACTCTAAGCCACACCGGTGTTCAAATTTGAAATCCCCGTCTACCATCGAAGAACAATGACAGCCATCTCGCGACTGAAAAATTGAAAGACTGAGAAATCCTTTAATTATCCTATAATTTCCTGCTCTTCTTCGTCGTCCTTATACAGAGAGTATTCCTGTGGCGCTTTTTTTCCTAAAGACATCCCACCCGAAACTATTATCATCCTCATCAGCGTCATTGTCACCCATCTTCGCTTGTGCCAAATGGAGACGACAACGACGAAAAACAATGACTTGAAAATGACTGAGAGCCTGGGGAACAAAAGGCGCGCACAAGGATAACAATGCCAACCTCTCCCTGTGACAATAATACATCATTAGTTGTTTCACATTCACTATATCGACCGAGTGAATGGATCTCTGGTAATAAGGCGAAAAATGCTTCGCCATCTGCACGCGATGTTAGTTCAGATTAAGTGGATTCCTCAAAGGACACAAAGTTAACAGAGACAGAGGCGAAAAAAGAAGAAATCCCTGCTTGCTCCACTTCAACTGCATATTTATCGAACAATGCCGCACGGAAGTCGAGGCATCTTCGAGAGAGCTCAGCGCACATAGTTGGACTATTAATCACCCAGAGCTGGTGCTCCCGGATTCCCAGCGTCGATATAGTGAGTGGTACGGAATATGGAATGCACTTTGGCACAAGAAGGGCTCAGCTCTTAACCACGTTTGACTGTAAGGAATGGCTTCAATTTCGCATTGCTCCTGCTCGCTTTTGGCTTTTGGTGCAGCGGTGGTGGTAGGGTGATGGTGGCGCTGCCCCTGAGTCCTGGAAAACAAGAAAAACTCATTTAGAATGATTTATTTCGAAGGAAGTGGGGATGGTTTGTTTGAATTCTTGCTCGAAACTTGGAATCCCAAGTGCAATGTGATTTGAGCGCTGCCGGTGTGCATACAGTCTTCGATGGAATTTCAAGCTTCGATTGATGCGTTTAGATGTTGGCAAGATGAAGCTAAGGGCAAAATGCTGTTCGTGACAAAATGAGAAATGCGAGGAGATATGCAGAACAGGATTTCCATCGAGAAGAGAACAAAGGATCGAGGGTGGCTAATGAGCTGTATATATATGGGGCTAATGCACTGACGATGGTTGTGGATCCTACGACGGATGGTCCCGGAGGGGCTATGTTGAACTAATGCAGGGTGGCATCCAGGTACGTATTAGTAAACGGACACTGGTAAGAATAATGCTGCTCGAGTGTTGTCATGTCGCGAATGGGAGAGGTATTGATGGGTAGGATTTTTCCACGATTTTCGTGGTGTGCGGTCGGTTGGAAATTGTGTCACAAGGAGAAATGACAAGTCTTATGCCAGCATCTCTTAAATGAGGAAATTCATTGGCCCCAATCGAAATCAGCGCACCCACTACCCGGACCGACAGTAAATTGAGATCCTCTTGCTAACCGAAACCATAACCACAGCCCTCTACCATACCATTCAGTCCATCAGCTCGAGTGGATTCCTTGTTGATGTCTATTGTTATCAAGAGATCCTCCGCAGTAACCGCAGCCTGTGCGCCCCCAAAAGTCACATCAACTAATCTCCACCATTTTATCCTCGAAGTCGTATACATTTATCACGGACACCCGCAACTTATTCAAGATTTCCATGTGACACGTATTCGTGTCAGTCATTCAAGCCATCATTCCCGTTCAAGGACTCGCATAATTCGCCATATACACCAGAGTGCCTCAGCTTTATACCGTCTTGGGTTACTTGCCACGCAGCTGGTAACCTACTTACAAAAACCGGAACTGCTTGCTGCCACACTTTGGAGTGCTAGCTCTACTTGTGTGCATCAGAAATGGGTATGCGGAGTGGGACTGTGGGTGCGGCAAAGCCATCGAACGTGCGACTGCTTACAGCTCCTCGAAAACATTGAGTGGATGCGCTCATTTCTTATTCCATTTAATTTTATAAGGACGTATATATGGCAGGACGAGGATGGGGTTAAATGCACCGCACTTGACTGAAATTAGATAAATATTTTGAATTGCTATATACATATGCGAAGTCCTGCATGCGGCCCATTGTAAATTTCGTGAATCTAATTCAATTCAAGTCGGCAACATGTGGTGCAATGGCATTCGAAGGACATCCATATACTGTACATGTAATTGACCGGTTTAGCAGTGACCGCACTCATTCAATTTGGTTAGGAGGAACTGCAACGACGACGACAACGACGACTCTAAACTCTTGGCGTAATGGTTGACGATTTTTCTCAATATCATGTGGGGTAGGTACGTAAATTGAAATCTGAACGCAAGAGTTCCCCTGGAGCTTGCTGGACAGAACGAAAGTTTATTTTCTTTTAAAGTGGTCAATGATTCCGAAGGAGCAGCACTTTTCCAGAGCCTGAAAGTGGAAGCTGAAGTTTATTGCGTTTGCGGAATGTATGAAGTCGGTCGTGTGTTTTTCTTCTTAAATGGATTTTATGGTCCATGGAATTTCTATATATCCAATCTTGTGAAGTGTTTAGCTGGGTGGGGTTTGGAGTGGCAATTGGGTGACTGGAGGATGGTTGTGTGATGGTATCCAGTGAAATTGGTATTTAGTTTCATTGGAATTACGCATTTTGCACAGTGATGAGGGATTTTCGGAGAACAGAGATATAGTGATCAGGGGAAGTTTGGGGAGTCGCGAAACTTTGCTAAAAAATCTGCAAAAGGGGCGCACTTTTTCACAGTTACAAAAATATATTTGAATCCAAAAACTCAAAAAAGAAGCGAATTTTTTCTCTCGATGGTAGTTTTTCAGCGTTTCATATCTTCATATCTTCATATCTCTTGAAACTGAAGGCGACCATTGATTTTTGGAATAGAGAATAAGTTTAATTGTCATGGCCAGTGCCTAAGCCAGGCTTGCTTCCAAATCTTACGAGGAACTCTTTAAACAAAAAACAATATATATTCCAACTCCATCAAGCCCACCTAGCTACGTGCCTGGTCATGGCCATTTGGTGGAGTGACACCTTAATTGACAGAAGTGGAAGAAAAAGACGTTTTACTTTTTTAATTCTTCTGTTAAAAGACAGTTTGCGTTTGTTATTAAGAGCACACACATCCGACAATTATATAGGCAAGTGTTTTTCTTTTTTCGTTAAGAGCGCACCTACGAGCTTAGAATAAACTAACTGAGCCGTTTCCAAAAACGTTTCGAAAAACACGTCAAAAGCGAGTAAAAAAGTTTCACATTCAAAAACGCAGTGAAGCGCATCAAAACATACTTTCAAAAACTACAAAAGTGCATCAAAAACACGTCGTCAACGCGCTAAGAAATCGCATTCAGAAAGTTTCAAAAACGCGTCAAAAAACTCGGTGGAAGCGTATCCAAAAAAAATTAACATCAACACAGAAATTGCTTCCAAAAACGAGTCAAAACTGCATCAAAAACATATTTTCAAAGCGAAAAAAATTCGCGTTCAACAAGCTTCAAAACACTTCCAAAAAAGCGTCAAAAAAATACGGTGAAGGGTATCAATAACACTTCCAAGAACCCGTCAAAGTCCTTCAAGTGAACGTCGGAAATGCGTTACAAAACTGCGTCCAAGAGACTTCAAAAACACACCCAAAGACTCGTAAAAAAATCGGTAAAAATGAGTTAAAAAACACTTCCAAAAACGCATCAAAGAAACGTAAAGGTGCATCAAAAATGGGTAAAAATATTTTCAAAAACTTGTAAAAAACACGTTCACAAATGTGTCAAACCCACGTCAAAAATGCGTTAAAAAACATGTTGTCAACGCACTAAGAAATCGCGTCAAACTTCAAAAACAAATTTCAAAAAATGCGGTGAAGAGTATCAAAAACACTTAAAAAAAACTGCCGTAAGTGCAATCAAAACATGTTTTCAAGCGCTAAAAAAAGTTAAAAAAACGCGTCAAAAAACTCGGTGGAAGCGTATCCAAAACACACCCAAAAACGCATCGAAAACCCGTCAAAGTGCTTCAAAAACACGAGAACGAGAACGCTTTACCAAACCTATAGGAGTCAAAAACACATCTAAAAAAGCGTCAAAAATGCGTCAGAAAAGTGTCAACATTTTTTCCAAAAACGAGTTAAAAAAAACGTCAAAGGGCATCAAAAACACGTGCCAAAAAATGTCTAAAAATCATTTCAAAAAGTGCAGTCAAAACGTCTTAAACTGGATTCCAAAAATGTTATCAAAAGCACTTTAACAACGCATCGAATAATGCTTCAAAAAACTTACTAAGGGACGATGAAAAAAACATCAAAAAATTAAACAAAAATGCGTTAAAAAAAGTGCTAAAAACGTATCAAGAACACATTCAAAAACGCGTCAAAAAACGGGGTAAAATCGTGTCAAAAACACTTCCAAAATAGCATCAAAACAGCCTTCGGGCAACGCGTAAAAAATCCCATACAAAACACATCTAAAAACGCATCGAAAAATGCTTCCAAGAACTTGAAAAAGCGCTTCCAAAAAAGTGCCAAAACACCTCGATAAATGCGGTGAAAACGTGTCGAAACACTTACAAAAACGCTTCAAAAGTGCATCAAAAACACGTCGACAACGTGTCGAAAAATGCTTCCAAGAACTTCTAAAAATCGCATCCAAAAGGGCTTTAAAAACGAGTCAAAATACTCATTCAAAAAACACGTCCAAAAGCGATCTCTCCAAGCGAACCAAGTTGTACTACGCACCAACTGCTGCCAACAAGATACTTTACACCCTTCCAGGCCTATAACAATCGCATCCACTCTCCCATCAGTTGAATCACAAAGTGAACGTCCCTACAAAAACGACGTGACAAATTTGACCATTTTCGATTAAATTCCCAGCCCGGCACGGTTCATACTGCCCTCGCAAGTCAGAAACTCAACCCATATCATTTTTTTCCCGTATACCATGCAGCTGGACTTTGAAGCACACTCGCGCGCAGCACACAAGCTCAAGCGCCACGAAAATCCTTAAGAGTGTGAGAGAAAAATCTCTCAACATCAGTGGCATGTGTTGCCTCATCAATAAAATCATCGAGGTCATTAAGTGTATTAACTGCTAGCCATCAGTATCACATGGTGCTGTTCGCGTTCCAACCAAGTGGGTTCTCGGTGGGGCGAAAATCCGGCTGGCGCATCCCTTAATTTAGTGTTTTCATTTATTTCCTTCGATCCATACAGTAGTGGCTGCCAGTAGATGTGTGTCGGTTAAAGAAATATTATTCGCAGGACCCCGAAGAACTGAAATAACTTTCAGCTGGCTTCTTGGGGGTAAATTCTCTGTTTAGGTTGCCCTAATTTCGTCCTTTTCGGGTCGAGTCGGTTTGGTTTTGGAGTTTTATCACTCCCAAGAGTACCGAACGAATGTAGATATTGTCGTGGGATAATTCTGGAGATGATGTTATTGCACTGAATGGGGGCTTTCCTTGAATATTTCAAATGATATGCGATCGGGAAGCCATTTAGATGGAAATTAAATTTTAGGGAACAAAATATGCCCGACGATTGTGGATAAGGGCTATAGTGTGTGGTATACTGTGGTTCTTTGGGCGGACACTTTGATTCGGGTTAGCTGTTATTAAATCCTTTTTTGGATTAATATTCGTTTTTTGTTCGGAGGATGGTAGATGGAAGATTTGCCATGAGGTAATATGAAGTCAATGGATATCCTTGAATTTGTCTATTTAAATAAGCATGGGTTCGGTCCTGGTTTTGAGTAGGTTCGGTATTGTTTTTTTAAATAAATAAGGTAGGGATTGCTTGTTTTACCTTATCCATTTGTTCTAAAAAATATTTTGTCATACCTATACCTTTTTTTTTAGTGAGTCGTAGTGTCCACAGACTTTTGGTATAGAAATTCCCACGTTAAGAGATAAAATTTCCTCGTTTTTACAGAAAATATTTGCACTCTTTCTGTTCACTGTATTGGCTAGAATAAGAAATTAATTAAGTATTACTATGAATCTGGAGAAAGGGAGGACATCGCGTCGCGTTTCAATTCGAGAGAAACTTATGGATTTGACAATAAGTAGCAATATCTTTCCGTCAGTGTCAGAACGAAATGAGTGAATCAATTCTAATGCAGTCCAAAAAAGGTATAATTCCAACCGTAGTTTGAATGCTATCTCGAGCAATGCATGTTTGTTAAGAAACGCTTTTGAAAAGGACCACAAATGTGTTACAAAATATGAATTGTTCCAGTACGTGGTGGCGTATTTCTGACAAAGGACAGCGTTAGTATAAATTTCTCAGAACTTGAAGACTTGACTAACTACCGCCCAGTAGTTTTAGCCGAAGCAGGAAAAAATGGGGCCACTGCAGACAGGATAAAAGAGACCTTCGCCCGCTCTAGGCCATTAATTAAATATGATGAGGGTTCTTCTCAGCCAAGTATAGTGAATTCCTGTTTCTAAAAAATATGTTTCCTATTTGTATCTTGGTTAGGAATCTTTTACCGCTTAGGGTGAGCCCTTTTTCCATTACAGAAAATGCAGTGGAAGCTAAATACGTATTTGAATATTTTCTACGTTTCCTTATTGCCAGCCAGATTAAGTTGCATTTTTAAAACAACCAGAGCTTTCCACATATTTGTACCTGAAAAATCCAACGAATTTGTAAGACTTCTGTTGGATAATGGAGTTTCATAGCCGCCTGACTTTGGTACTTTGTAAGTAGGCATTTTTGCATCAGAGTTCCATTTTATCGACGACGTGAACATGCCATTTTGGTCCTATTTTTGAATTATTTTTAAATAAGTTGTGTTGATTATTCAGAGGTTAAGGCCGGTTTTATTCACTTGAAGTTGAACACAACTTGGGGATTTTTATTTTCAACTTGAGAATTTGCTTTTATTCACTCAAAGTTAACTCGCCCAACTTTGGATATTCCGGAGTTGAGAAAACCGAAAGTTGTTCAACTTTGGCTTCGCTCAACTCCCCGAAATAGTAGGCGTTAGCTCTCAACTTTTGGTTTTATGTCAAATTTGATAAATTTTATTTTTGAGGACATAAAATAAAAATAATTTGTGAAATTGATATTATGTTTCGCGGCAATTATTATTGGGAAGATTGGCATTCGTCTGATTCAAGCAGCGAAGATGGTGGATAGGAGGAGATTTTGGTCCATGAGAGACATCAATACAAGATGTTACAACATTTTGGAGTTGAAAAATGGGACGACCGTGACTTTATTTATCGTTTTCGTCTCTCAAAGCGAACGGCATTGATGGTGCTGCTTTCTATTTTATGCTTTTTTGATAAGTGCATCTGTTTTTCATCAGATATTGAGAGTCTTTTTCTTTTTTCTTGGGATTTCTTTTTGCGTCGGCGGTTGTCAAGCAAAAAGTTTGTTGGCTTTCGCAATTTCATGGGATTAGCCGTCTCCCAAGTATTATAAACAAATGCACCGTCGTCAGATAACATGTCTTCAGTTTTCTTCTCCGTATCTGAAGAAATCTTTGTATGATCGACTTGTGTTTCAGCAGATATCAGTGCATCTGCCCTTGAACATTGCTTGTCGGTTGGATCCTCCAAAATTATAATTTCCACCTCGTGAAAAAAGGAATTATCCATTTCGACATCACCCAAATGGTATGATTCATCATCGGCGGAGATTTCCCCAATTAGAACACCAGTCGCTGCTAACTTTCGGCTAGTGCTTTGCAGTGTCAATTCGTTGGCAATTGTAAAATCACTATCGCCGGAAGCTGCAGCAATACCAACGGTTGAAGGCATTATGACTTCAGCCAAGCCCAAGTGTTGCATGGGTTCGCTTAAGGGGGGAAGTTCTTTTTTAGGCGAACCACCACCAGTCTGTTTTGCGTCCTTCACAAAATAATACGCGCGATCTTTAAGGCTCTGTTTAATTTTTTGATATTTTTCGCGCAAAGACTTGACGTTTCTTTCCTGCAAGAAGAACGGATATGAATATAGCAAACAAAAAACGGAGTTCGAGACTCCGAAGGTAAATGATATTCACTCGGTTTTTATAACTATACGAGAAAGTCAAAAATACAAATATGTATACGAAAACTCACCCGGCCGGTGGGCGCAACATTGAAAGCCTTTGCTATTTTTTGCCATGACCGTTCCTTGTCTCGATTTGTGGCGCCATCGGTTTTTTTTGTTTTCGATTATGGTTCGGTATACCATCACATTAGTTACTAACCAATCTTCCTCCTCTGGCGTATACACAATTTTCGGCATTTTTTTTTTGTATTTTTCTCTATTCTTCTTTGTTAATTTCAGGCATTTTTTTTCAAATTTAAACTGTACACAATGAATATTATACCGCAAATAACGCGCAAAATTCAAATCAAAAGTTGAAAGTGACATATTTTGTGTCATCTGAAACAAATATCCCAGGGATATTTCGGAATGAGCAAGTACGCCAACTTTTGAATTTCAACTGAGGAGTTAAGAATTAAAGTAGTGTATAGAAGCAATTTTCAACTTGCCGCTCAACTCTCTCTTTCAAATCAACTCCGAAGTTGGTCAACCTCAGGGAAGTTGAACAATAGTGAATAAAATGAACCTAAATCAAGTTAGCTTGGGTGGTAGGCAATATGGCTCAATGACTAATGTGCTGTGGACAGTTGATGGTGGAGTCTAATATCCAACCTTCGAAATGATGAACAAAAATCAAAGTTGTTTCCAATATCATATAACTTCCCTAAGAAAGTTTCTCAATTCCGAGGTTAGGATTCGGAATTAAATTGAAGATCCCTTGCGTTTCTTGCAAAAAAAAAAAACAGTGCACTCCGGGAGTGCCGACAGAAGTGAAAACTTGAACAACTCTACGTGTATTTTTTGAATCGTCAGGCAATATTTTGTTGTGCAGGAAATACTTTTAAATGAAGTGTTTTCTAGTTCATTACTATAAACTACTACTACAAAAACCATAGGTACTACCTACCTACAATTTTCATTTTCGTTTAATGCGCTATTGTATACCTACATGAAAAATAAAGCATAGTAGCTAATACCCGCGACTTTATCTGCGTAGAATTAGTATTTCGAGTAACTCATAAAAATATTTATATCAATCGGGTCTAAAATTTTCAATATTAGGACAACTGTCAACAAAACTGTTTTGAAATAACATAACAGCGCTTCTTACTATCCGATTTCCCCACAAAATTTTGAAAATTCCTTCTTAGATTCCTATGACTGTAACTCTCTTCCATAAACTAACTATTAAATTTAAAAGTAATTTTTCGCCAAAAACAACAAACGAAAACAGACTCAATAATAATTATAGGAACAAAAACATTTTATTTGAGCGAATGAATTTTTTCCTTTATTATTATTTATATTGATTACATTCGTTATTATGCAATTTGTAGAATATGAACATGTATTCGTTGTGAAATAAAACAACGAATTTAAACTCTCAGAACGCATCCATCAGCAGACAGAAATCACCAAACACACAAACTATCAGTCAGTGTTCTTAGACGTCTCTCATTATTTTTCCCACGAAGTGTGTTCATTTTCCTTTTTCACTAAATTTAAATTAAATAAATGTAAAATTTGTATTGTTCGGACAAAAATCACACTTAATTAATCTTCAGTATAAAAATCGCAGTTTGCTAACACTTTAATGATTATTTTTTGGTACTAGAAATAGTTGCTGCAGGCAAATCTTCTTTTTATGTGCATTTAGTGCGTTTATATTCATGGTCAACAAAAAGTTTTTCGAAAATATTAAATTCCCTCAAAAAGGTTGAGATACAACGATGTAGGAACACTGCTGAATTCACACGTATTCACAGATAGTAAATTGCGAGCGGGAGGGAGGGGCTTATATTGAAAAAAATTGCGGTGGGAATCGGTGAGACGTAGTAAAGCTGTCAGTCTATTTCATACTTAGTTTATGCTCTCTTCGGCCGTTGACTCTCTTTCGAGGCGGCTTTTGTGCTACGGCTCAGGGTTGACAAACGTGTTACGATCGTAACTTTTAAGTTACAATGGACTTTGAAAAAATACAAAATACAATCGCCCCGAAAAAGTTACACTCAAAGAGTATTTTTTTATTTTGAAAAATTGCAATAACGCATATTATTTAATACAATAAATTATTACAATTGTTTGTATTCGTTTATCCACAATTGCTATACTTACGAACACAACAAATTCCACTGTAAACATAACGTTAACATTTCCTTATAAACAAGTGAACTGCTTTGCAGTTGACAATTGACAAAACATTTATGACAGATGGAACAGCTTAGCTATACCTAAATTCTACGAAGGGATTCCCGATAAAATAAACCTAATTAAAATATACGAAATGTGTAAAGCTAACAATGTATTGAACGTTTTGCATATAATGATAACGATAAAAATATTTTAAACTTTTGCATCTTAGCTACAAGATTTTTGATCAAATTTGTTATTCCTGTCGGAAATGTTTTTATGCCTATTGCAATAGATTGGTGATTTTTATACCCTCCACAGGAAGGTATATTCATTTTGTCATTACATTTGTAACGCCAAGAAGCAGTCACCAGAGATCTCATAAAGTAGGTATTATATAGGCGTTTTTCTTTTTTAGTTCGGAGCACAACCTGAACTGTTATACAAAAAGTTCGTGTTTCTTTTTAGCTCAGATACATCAGAGCTCAGAATTTGTGTTTCTTTTTTCGTTCAGATCGCTATCAGAGCGCGCTCGATGAGCTCAGAATAAATTGACTGAGCAGGCTGAGCGAATAGCTGATTACACACGTCCAGTCACATTTGACAGAAAAAAAAAACACAGGATAAGCAATATAGTTGAAATGGTGGACGAACCTTGTTGTTTTGGAACTGAAAATTGACCAATTTAATAAATAACAATTAATAAATTTTAATTTATGCATTTATGACAACTATGCGCTCAAGTGTGTTTCATAAATACCTCAGAACAATCTGAGCCCGCTCGCTTCAGAGCGCGCTCATAATGCTTGAGCTCAGTTCAGAGCTCAGCTCTGAACTAAAAAAGAAAAACGCCTTATATTTATATTCTGAATCAGGATCACATTCTGAATCGATTTAGCCGTGTCCGTCGGTCTGTCTGTCTGTCTGTTGAATTGACATAGGCGGATGAAATTTGGTAAAAGGACTTCTTTTTATCGTCGTCAGGTTGGTACTGAAAATGGGCTATGTCGGTCAAGTAGTTCCGGTACCTCCCCTACAAAATACAATCGCTCCGCATGACTTGTATGCAGTGGAGGGTATCAAAGCACCGGCCAGGCCGATGATAACACTTTTACTTGCTAAAGTTAATTATGAAGATAAACAGGTATCTGTGACAAAAGCTAAAAGTCAACTTCAGGAGTTTCAGCGAACTTTCAATTTGTTTTCTTTGAGATTTGGATATAGCAGTTTCAAATACACACATAAACGAAAATAACTGTTTGATGAAATTAAGGAAAAGCAAGTTTATTTGAATTATACACTATTCCGAATAATAAGAAATATAGGAATGAAAGTGTGTGATCGCAAATAATGTGGGAGGTATTACTTGCATTCACACTTCTTGTTGAAATTTTAAGTAAAGAGTATTGTTGAAAATGCAAACATCAACTTCCAATTAATTTTTATCAAAATCGAAAATATGTTTTCCAAAATACGAGTCGTTGCTTAAAGTACGAAAAATGCAATCATTTTAAAAACAAAAATTGGAAATTTTACATGCATTTTGGATAAAATTTGTGTTTTCATGTAGCCTATAGAAAACAAACAAAATAATTTAGATTATACGGTATACGATGCTTAAAAAAACGTTGATTGCCATTAAGCTAAAAATGACCATATTATATTTAAAACATAGTTTTGTTAATCAGCCTTATTGTGAGTTTCGCCCGAAAAATATTCCACCCAAAAAAATTGATATATATGTATTTGATATATGTATACCGTTTTCGATAAAAATCCAAAGTTTAAAATTATCGTGCAAAAAAAAGGCTCCGAACTTTAAGCCCACAAACTTTAAAAACGAGGTTTGAAACAAATCCGCCTAGCTGTAAGCCGCAGAAGCTGACAGACAAAGAGACGAAAACGCGTGGCATTACATATAATTGAAAATCATTTCGAAATTTTGTACGAAAACGATATCTTACTCCTACTCGTATACGAGAAAGTAAAAAATACAATTGAGCCCAAAAAAATACAATCGGAACTAAGATTTAGTTACAGTCCACACAGTTCATTTTTCATCCCTGCTACGGCTACGGCGCTACGGGCATTTTGAATGAAAGATTATTTTTCCCTGAATCATAGTTTGTACACAACAGCGTAGTTGAAATTGTATGTGTAAGATTGGTTGAGTGTGTGAACAGCAAGAGGTAAATATACTACTACAGAAACAGAAATAATAATAGAATGGATGGATGGTTGGATGGACTATTTTAAACACAAAAATTGCAATCTATTGCTTAAAACGTAATTTTACAAAGCATGCAAATAATTGGTATTCTTAAAAATGAATACCAGTGAAACTTATGAAACGCACACCCGATTGCCCCGCAAATTTTAGAAATAGAATTCTGTCTGAAATTACTTCAGCATGGCAAAGGCAAACACACTTCCCCACATTAACATACATACTGAGTCGTCAAAAGTGGTTGGCAAATGGCAACGCGAACACTGGTATCACACACACACTTGTAGGTAAATTCTCTTAAGGCGCGTTTTGCCATTGTATATAAACATTAGTTGGCAGCTGGGCAAAACAAATCTCTTAAGTTGTCTGAGATGGCGTCATCGTTGCCAACTTGAAAAAAGATGCCTTTTTCAAAAGGAATTCCTAAATTTCTTTTTTTTTTTTAAAGTGGAACAGTAAATCAAAAATTAAACAAAAATATAGAAAAAATAAACAAAAACAATTTTTTTTTATGCAACAAACAGCTTTCAAATTTGTTTCCAATTTCATTCAACTTTCTTGAAGTGGAAGCTGGATTGATGAATGAAATTGGAAACAAATTTTAAAACTGTTTGTTGTTTAATAGGCCTATTATCGTTAGCGAGTCGAATTATTCGCGTAAATCGAGTCAGTTGTCGAAATATTCGCCTTGTACGATTATTGTCGGCGAATTAATTCATTCACCTAGAAATCAAAGGCTACCTATATAATAAAAACGAAAATGACAGCACCAAACCAACAATTCGAACATTTATGTCAACAAAAGAGGAATTCAAAATGAAAAATTTGTGTGCCTTAAATATAAAATATTCTTTATTGGATTTTTTTGAAGCTCCAAATTGTACCAACCCTTTGGCTATAGCTGGGTTTTGTTTCATATGTATGTAGAAATATGAATTGAATGGGTTTTATACGTTTTTCTTGAATTTTCATTCATAAGTTACATTCGCCTCAGGTTTCACCCAATAGTTTTGTTCGCCAAAATTTGAAGTTTTAGGCGAATGATATTTCATAAATTCGCAAACCGCAATAAGGCGACTTTAAATTCGCCAGCGGTTTGACAGTTCAGGCGAACGAATTTAGTTCAATTCGCTAACCATAATACAAATAAGTCACATTCGCTTTTTTTTTGTTCGACTCGCTAACGATAATAGGGGCATAAATAAAATTAGTTTTTGTTTATTTTTTCTATGAGTGTGTTTAAATTTTTGATTTAGGTTCTATTTCACTTTACAGAAAATAAAGATATTTTAGGCATTCTTTTATTGAAAAAGGCATCTTTTTCAAGTTTAGCAGTTTTTCGTTAAAAAAGGCTGGCAACGATGCCGCTGATCTGACAACTTAAGAGAATTGTTTTTCCCAACAAATGTTTATATACAATGGCCCAACGCGCCTCAAGAGTCTTCACGAACACTGGTGTCGGCAACATTGGTTACACAACATTGGTGTCGCGAGTTCAATGGTTTTATCCCATATCAAAAGTGCCCCAACGCGCCTAAAGAAGTTATCACTTCAATAAAACTGACACAAACTTAAAAAGACTCAATCTTCCTTTATTTATTTATTTATTTATATTTATTTATTATTTAAAATAAAATAGTGAGCAAAGTTGAAGACGTCCGCTCGTTTCTGTGTCAGGTTCAAAATGTTTGTCTCTTCTCTCTTAGTTTCTACTTTTGTCATTGTTAATGATGCCGTGGCGTTACAAACTTTTTTATTTTCTTAGTAAAATTCCATAGCTGGCGCCCAATGTAAAGCTTTAAATGGTTTGCTCGACGTTCATCAGTACCAGATTTAAATTAACCCAAGAAGTAAACCATAGTTTAAACTTTTTCCACACGCATTTCAGATATATCTTAAGGCCTTGAGTAGTTTTGGACATCATTTCTTTAAATTGTGAGATGTAAGTTCCATCTTAAGGGCTGCGTTCGAAAGCCTTCTTACACTGAGAACGTGAGCCGTCCTATTTATAGTGCGTCAACCCCAGTAACAACTAGATCCTTTATTTTCTTAAGGTATCGCTATTTCGACAATTTTTTTGTTGTGGGGACAAATTATTGCCTAACCCTGGTTTTTCTGTCGAATAATTTTCACAACTGTTTCCACTTGAATCATTTTCAAAATGGCTATCACTCACACATCTACCGCATAAATTCGTTCCCAAATTGAGCAAAAATTTTTTGTTACGTAGCTAATCTGATCAAAAATGATCGCCCAACTTTTGTATGAGGAAGGCTGATCATTTCTATAGCCGTGAAGGAGTAGCCCCACCATTATGCTCTTCGAACCTCTAACGACCTTGTATCAAGCATTCAAAACCGGCAGCAATTTGTAATTTGGCCTCCAACATTTTTTTTCGGTTCAACCACCAAAATAAAACAAATTCCGCTCTTCCAACTTCTCACGAACGTCTGGCAAACGCTGAAGACCAAGAGCAGTTAGTGTTTTGCCTGCTACTTTGTTCGGGGTTCGACCCCCAAAATGAAACAGAATACAAGCTTACAACAGCTGACAAACGTCTTGATAAGGTTCCATACGTAGAGATGGAGAGCAATTCGTTTTGACCTACTCCCTTGCTTCCGGTTGAACCCCCAAAACAAATTAAATTAAGCTCTTCCTACTTCTCACGAACGTCTTGCGGGCATTCAAGACCAAGAGACCGAACATAGTTAGTGTTTTTGGCTGCTTCGATGTTCCCGGTTCGACCCCCAAAATTAAACAAAATACATTCATCCACCTCTAACGAGTGTCTGACAAAGCACTGTCATAAAAAACTGCTCGCGATTTTTGCAAAATATGCGTTTGGTCCTATGTGCCAAATATTATTATTATTTTTGTTTAAATTTCACTTATTTGTTAAAACTGTTGGGCAGACGGTCCGCATGGATATTAAGTGAGTATCCTATCAGTAGCATTTCGCTGGAGTAATCCAATTCAAGCCGGTGCGATAACGATGAACTCGCATTCCAATTTTCGTATATTTTCCATTCCTTTTTCTGACGAGCAGTAACCCTAGTCTCTGTTAAAAACTCCTTTAAATGTAGTCCTTCAACTAACCAACCACCAATCAATCACGGTATTCATCAAATTCCGTGCATTCCCTGTCGACACCTTCTGTTTCAATACAACTAACCATTCGAACCGCACAGCGTCTAATTACTCCATTCAACTTTTAATCACCTTATTGTTGTCTTCTCATCGCGCAGTAGAACAAAAGGACAATACAAAACCAGCAACTGCCACCCGCACACCTCAAAGCAAACGCCCCGAGTAGGTGTAGCATTTAGCGAACATAATTACCATGATAAAGATGTCGGCTGTAAACACGCTCCGTGTTAAAGAAGAACTCATCCAACAGGTGGCACTGGTGGTGTTAGCGGGAAAATAATAACTTACGCCCTGGTGTCGGCGGCAGCGGGGCCCAAAAGTGCCCCAAAAGTGGCCCAAAGTGTGCTTAGCCAGAAAAGTTTTGTTTAACTTTATCCCGAATGAAGTTTAGTTTGCCAAAGAGAGTGTCGGCACGTGAACCCGAGTTTCATGGACTCCAAATGGGTTTGCCGATTCCCGCAGAAGGAGGAGGAATTTCATGTAATTAAGAACCATTGACAGTGAGTTGAACTAAGAATTTCTCTGTCCACAGAGAGGGGTTCCAGTGCGATGGCGTCGTCGTCCTCGTCTCATGTCTCACTGGTGGCTTCTTGGCATCCACTTCCATACACTATTTCTTTTTCAATTCAAGCCGAAGGACATTTTTCATACGAGTTTTTGTTTGTAATTCCTCTTTTCTGTCGGTATTCCCATGTGTGCGTGGACTGAAGGATGAATGCAAAGCGATAAAAAGGAAGAACGTGTCTTATTTTTGGTTTCTTTCAGCTGGGAAGGAAGGAAACTAGGTTGAAACTTTGTCAAGGCAGGATAATGGGTGGATTTTCGTTTTTTTTTTTGTGAAAGCAACCAACCCTTTTGTGCCTTTTTGTTGTCGACCGGGAATGCTACTTGCTTTTCTTTTTTTGTTGGACGCGTATGAATGAAATGGAAATTCGGAGAACGTGATTCAGAAAGAGTCTGCTTGGGAACAGTCGTCCCATTCGTCCTGTTTTGGTTTTGTTCTCCTTCCTTTGAGTGTGTGTTTTTGTTGTTCTCGAGAAAGTTTCAAATCATGTTTGGGACTCTTTTTTTTTTGGGTGGAAAAATGAAATGAAATACGCGACGGATGTGGATGAGACAAGAATCAAAAGTTTTCGATGTTTTCATAGTGAGTCGAGGGCATTGTAGTCGAATGTTGCCATTGCCAGTGCACGTTATGTTGGTTTGATTTATATGGTTTATCCTTTTGTGTCATCGTCGAGAAATTGAAACTGGAGGTACTTTGTACAAGTTTCTTTTTTGAACAAAATAACTAAAAGGAATGTAATCAACTGCAAGTTGGGCAAAAGTAGCATACCGATGTTTCTGAATGGAGACAAGTTTGGTTCAAAGGATAGACGACTGTGTGGGAATAAATTTGTTGCAGTTCGTTTAGTCGTTTTTAAAAAGTTTGATGCACCAAAAGTTTTCGCTACCGCATCGGTCTTTGAGGAACTTAATTTTCGAGTTAATAGTCAAGGCAGTTGTTGCATAGGCTCCTGCAAAAAGGACAACGATTTCAATCTGTCATAATTGGCTTTAGTAGAAGTGGCTGTCAGTGTTGGGTTGCAGGCAGCGAACTCTGTCCTATTCCCCAATTATCAGGGAGTTCTTCTTCCGCTCCACAATTTTCGTGAAATCACATTTTTTCCGGGTAAGAAAATACTCCTTCGGAGTAGACGCAACCGGTCCGTGCAAAGTCCAATTTAGGAAGAACCCGCACAGATTCAGTTCCCGAGAAACCATTCTCTCATCGGTAATTTTCCATAATCACACTATGACCAGCGATCGTATTGAAGACTTCTTGCATTGCCGAACTATTTTAGAACGGGCTACAGGCTCGTGCAGGGTCTGAGGTTTCTTATGGCTGTCGCTACAGACGCAGACTGGTTCGGACTGAACCCGGAAACTTTTGTTTAAGCAAATTGCCGGTAGCTGTGGGAATGGCGTTGACTTTCAAAAAGATACATGCTTGCCGAACGAGTAGTAAGGTCTTCGTTTTTTTTCTGACCTCTACTTACAAGCTTCTCAAGTTACTTACCTTAGCTTCCAGTCCATCACTCTGAGTCGTGAAGTCGAATTTTGTCGATTTGCTCTATGCAACCAGCCCCGGAACCTTGACTACCGCGTTGAAGCCTTTCGTATAGCTGCGACTACACCCCAATCTAGGTTCAAACTTTAACAAATCCATGATAAAGAGTCGTAAGCTAAATGGCGTTCATCGAGATTCCAGTGTGGAGGATGTCAAAAGCTATCAACAAGCGGACATTAATCAGAGATGAGCAGAGTCAGTCATCTTTGGAAAAGCTGTTCTGTCATAGCCATAGGCCTTTTTAGAACCTTTTTAGGTGATAGTCCCCCAGTTTTGATAAAGTAACCCTTACACTGCCAGAAAACTGTAAGCTCCTCTGCGTTTTTCGAAGGTTAATGCCCTTTTTAGGTGATAGTCCCCCAGTTTTCTTTAAAAACCCTTACACTGTCGGAGAATTTTGAGCCCCTCAGCTTTTAATATATTCAATTTGACACGCCTTTGCCAAAGGAGTTTTTTTTTTAATTTTTTTATAAAAGGAAGCTATTTCGCTTTTTCCGAGATGTGAATAGTGACGCCCTTTATCACTGTCCAAGTCAGACCGGTCACAAGACAGAACCCTTAATCTTGTAAAGAGAAAGGCCCACACGTAACGACGCATTCGCCGACCATATCCATGGCTATTTGCGTATTAGAGCCATAGTGTGCTAGTGAAACCAGATTCTGAAGTTGATGCTCTCATAAGATTTTCTACGCTAGTATATACATGTTGTACCTTAGAAAGAGGGTTCATCCTTATCCAATATCTCTCAGGCTTACAGGCAGACATAAGGACCGATTCTCTTCCAATTTTGGTATGGAATGCATGCCCGTGCCAGTCACGCAATAAAAATTTTCTTCAGAGTTGATAGAAACTATTCTATACCCTCCATCAGTACCAGTCTATTTGAAGCCATCACTATTAAAACATTTTTCATACTCTATTCTGGTAGCAACCTGGGTCGACATTCTGTAAAGCAAAACGTTCAAACTTGTTGCTTGTGTAACACAGGGAAAATCATTCGTGCGCCTTTGATCGTTTTGCTTTACAGAATCTGACCCCTGATCTTTATCTCTTAACGTTGAAAATAAGCCTCCAGCTAAAAGCTGAATGTCTCAGTGGCACCGTAAAAGTTTCTAAGCGACGTTAGTTTCATTGGTTTCGCTCTGGCCCCATGATCATTCGACAGGTTTCTACATTGTAAGCGGAAACAATCCCTGAGTAAAAATTCTGTAAAAACCAGTAGCAACAGTATTGGGACCAGAAGTCACTCTTGTGGGACCCCATATGGATTTAGAACTCCTTATTCTATCTTTAGAGGGAATGAGCCAAGGTTATGCTAGGTTTTGTATGACAGAGTAGGGTCCCATACGAAGACTGGGGTCCATCACAATCCCTAGAAAGTGTACCTAACCTCAAATAAAAAAAAACTCAGAATACGACGTAAACTTTTTATTGCATCGAGCTTATCGTAGGCAGAAAGATGCAACCAAGAGTCGTGTCAGTCGCCATTATATGACAGTCACAAAACTCAAACACATTTTGAAAATACCTGCACCAAAATTCGTTACCATGTCTCTCAGTGTTGGTACAATAAAGACCAAGTTCGCAATCAAACTATCTACCCTTCGTTGGAGGACAGTTGTCATGTGATTGTCGCAACTATTTACATTCTTCAAGTGACAGCCGCCAAGATAACTTTAAGTTAAACACGCTCATGTGAAATATAATTAAAATGTGTACTCCATCTCTCTCACACTCTTTTGCATCAAATTTCTATAGAGCAAAAAGTGAGAAAATCCTCCAAAAACCAGACACTGTTGGAGCACCACCACAACCCACGCGTGCAATTGGACGTGAACGTGAACGAAAAAAAAAATGTAATTAAACAAGTCAAACAGATATCCTTCCGTCCAATGTGTATACAGTCCTGGCGGAGTTCCGTTGGGCATTTAATCAGATATCCACAGCATTTAATTAAAAACTAAATTACATTTATATGCTGCAATTTCCCATCGCTTCGCTCACACCAACACACACACACGCAGACGAAATACAACAACAAAAATTGCAGAAACCCTATCCTGGGACAAGGTGATTAATTGCATATGCCTGATGTATGCCCAGGTGAGTCTGAGTGTATGTCTGCCGTATCTCGACATCCCGCCATAATGACGATGATGAATGGACGACGGTGCCAATTTTTATTTTATACCATAATATTTACTTTGTCCTCGAGTCAAAAGCTTTAAAGCGTTCCTTGACGCGCGCGCCACCAATAAATTTAATCAGAAGAATTTGATTTTATCCTTTGAAATTTGCCAAAAAAATAGAGCCATTTGCAGCAGCCGAACACTGCCCGCAGGGTAATTGAATTTTATGAACGCGCATTAATAGAGTGGAAAGGAAATGGTTCAAAACCGGTTGATTCCACCAAAAATATTTCATATATTTCATATTTTTTGTTTGTCCTATTTGTGTTGCCTTCCATGAGCTACACCTAACTGCCTGCCTAAGTGGTGTCGCGGGGGAGTGGGAATTTATGTTTTATTACCCCCCGCCCATGAGAACTAAACCAATTGAGGTGGCTCTCTCTGGTTTGGGTTTAATGGACTGTCAAAGTGTTAAAACGCACAATGGTTTGCGGTGCCACTGCCACATCGATCCAATAATCGTTTATTCGATCGCTCAGAGCTGACCGGGTACGGGGGGAAATGGAGTTTTTGATTGGTTTGGTCTGATTGTTGATGTGATTGAGTGAAATAAAATGTACAATACCCCACACTGACACCGCCAATATTGATATGCTTCCGATAATTAATGCGAATGAATTGGTAAAATAATTTATTTTATTTTTTTTTTAAGTTATAATTTGTCGCTACTGGGTAGATAAGTTTTGATTTATTCGTGTTGTTGGTGAGGTTTCAGTTAAACAAACAAAAGAAGGAGGGCGAAATGAAAAAACGCGTTAATTTAATTTGTATTGAATCAGTCACTTCATGGAATCAGCAGGACACTGTTTAAATTTAAACTAAAGCTGTAAGTGGCTGATAGACCAGAGGTCTGGGTGTCAATGTAGCTCTTTACAAAACTCTGAATACCAATAACTCTGTTGCGGACATAAATGGTAGGCTATCTAGTGGTTTCGTTTTAAATCATATAGGTTATTTTGACACTGACAGATTTTTCCCACTCGAAATCTTGACAGAAAGTCAGTATCATACCTCCGCGGAACGAAATGAGTCGCTTGTCGCTTGAACAACGTCGGGAAATATTAAAAACTTATTTCCAAAGGGAGTGCCTTGTAGCCCAAACATCGCGTTTTTTGAAAAGAAGTTTTGGGCGAAATAAAGCACCCACCGCGTCTGCTATACGCAAGTTTGTGCAAAAAGTTCTTGAGACTGGTAGGCTAGTGGACAACACTCATGGTCCCCGTCGTCGTACGCCAATGCATCAATAGAGAGTGACATTTTGGTGCGGATTGTGGAGTGGCATCAATGGGGCATTCTTCTTTGAAAATGAGGCTGGGAACAACGTTTCGGTGGGTGTTACAGAGCCATGTTAACCGACTTTTTTTTACTGAAAGACATGGATTTGGACGACCTCTAGTTCATTCAGGATGGCGCACCATGTCACACAGCCCATGCCACAATCTATCTTGTGCGCACCAAATACTCAAATCTTGTTATCAGCCGTCTGGGCTGATAGCACGATTTGGCCGCTTCGGAGCTGCGATTTGACTCCTTAGGACTTTTTTTTTGTGGGGAGCCGTGGAGGGTCGATTTTATGCCAACAATCTGAAAACGATTAAAGCACTTAGGCCAAGCCAATATCATCCAAGCAATCTGAGAACTACACCCCGAAACCATTAACAAGGTCTTGGAAAATTTGGGTGACAGAATGCGCTACTGGGAAGCCAGCCGAGGCAGCCACTTGAACGACGTTGTGTTCCATAATTAATGGGAATCTTTGCTCGTTACTAATAAAACTATAATACATGTTATTGCATTTTTAAAAAGTACCTATCATGTATTTTACCCACCCTGTATGTAATAAACTTAGGAATTGAAATCTTCCCTTGCAAAATGTTGAACAGTGGAAAGTTCTGTAGAGATGAGCATCTAGAGTAGGGCCAGGCGGATTTTTGGAAGGCTCCTTTGCGTCACACGTCGTTGACCTTTCTCTGTGATAAGCCCCGAGTTTTGCCAAAAGCTCCCTTTAGACTGTTCGAAAACTGTAAGCCCCACAGACAGCTCTGTTAGGCTAACAGTTTTCTTGAAAGTACCTACTACTTCTGACAAACCAATTTTTTCTTCTCTTTTTTTTTTCTCAGATTGCATAATTTAAGACGGACAAATTCCTTTGAACGGACTCCGACAAGCATGTGAGTCGAAAATTGTTCAACTTTATCAATATCAAATAGAAGAAGCTTAAAAACAAAACATCTGCCGTCCTACAGTACTCGTATGTAGCCTATTATAAGTTGCAAAAGCTTAAAAATGTATGTCAATTCCCTTGCATTGCAAGCCTAGGTTCATTATACCCAAGTGTTAATTATTAAAAGACCAACCGCTTCGTTTGAGTGATGTACAAAGACTGACACTTTATTCATTTGGCAAAAGTAAAGAAAGTACAAAGTAAGAATTGATACTGTAAAAGAAGAAGTACATAATGCGAACTTCAGTTATGGATGTACAATAATATAAATCCTTTTTCTAGATTCAACAAGTGTGTCTTAAAAGCCTCACCAAATTCAACAATTTCTTTTAAATAGTTGACTATACATGGACTCTGTCTGTTAGGGTGTCAGCCGCTTTAATTTTCTTTGCTTCAGGCGTCTGCTTGATCCCAATATTGAGGATACCGACCTTCCAAATATTTAGTCGTTGAAAAGCCTTTTCTAAAGCTTCTTCGCCGGATTGCAAAATTGACGGGAAGATGTATCTGCTATACGTAGCTTATTCGGCAGAAGATCGTATACGTCTAGGAAAAGACATATTTCGTTACCATCCTTTAAATAAGGATTAAGGATAAATTCCTGCTCCCGTTTTGTTGTATTACAAGGCGTATATGGGTTAAATTTATAAAACAAAACCGCTTTTCAACGGACCCATTGAAGGCCTAATAGTTATGGGAAGTAGCTTATCCTCACCAAACAAGCTTTCATGAAGATTGGAAATTATTTTGAATAAATATTTCTGCGACGAAATTCAAAAGTTCTTAGCTAGAGGCTTCTAAAGACTGTTGGTGACTAATGACAGAATCTTCCCAATCACTTCGTACTTTCGAAGAACTATTACCGAGCTTTTTGACATATACTGAAGGCAGGAGCATAGGAAGAACGAATTTACTGGCAGTCTAGGGTCAGTTTTTGTCTGCTTCTAAGAAGGCTATACCAGATGATAGGCGAGAAAAATCTTACTCTGTTTTTGGCGAGGATCAAGTTTACTTATGTAAGAAATTTTTTTCCGGTTCTATTTGATTTGCTCCATAAATAGTGTCACGCCCCGTTTTCAGTTACTGCCAAAATTTATTGCAGTGCTTATATCCTTAGCATCTGCCACCCCCTTACACATTTTGCAACATACTTCCAAAACACAATGTACGTCCATTTAAGAAATTTTAAAGGCGAGGCTGTCATATAACCAAAATATAGTTCCCAAAATAAATTAATTGTAAAGGATGTTCCTCGTCCTGTTGTCCAATGCGGCTCAAACTTTTTGATGTAGGAAAACTCTAAAAAGACCCAGGTATGTTCGACGGGTCTTGAATATCAGATCGGATAAACGTGTTGTACTATAATCTCTTTTAAATATTAAGTCTTATATTAAATTTTTTAAAGTCCATGGTCTAAAATCGTCTTGCTTTCCTCGTTTGTCTGAGTTTTACGTACAAGGTGGGCCGAAAGAAGTCATCCGATGTTGTTTGGCTCTAATTTTTTTTCTTAATGAAAAATTTCGATTCTGTTTTTTGATTATGTTTATTTATATAACCTTTAGAATTTTATTGGTCAAGTCGATAAGATGATATCGGCCAAATGGGCGCCGTCACAATTGATTGCTGTACGGGCTTGTTTATCATGTATACTTTGGTAATCATATACTGTCCGAGGTTTTTGTGAGACTCGCAAGAGTTAGGCCATGGAAAAAACCTTTAGGGGTATTTGTGTGCTTTCCGTGGACTGAACCTGTGACCCCTCGATCAGTCCTTCTACCCTATGGACCTGACGGGTTTCAATCATAGAAAGACCCGAAAAAAAACTCTTTTTCCTAGGATCATCGGTAAAGCTCATTTTCAACTACGGTTTAGTCTCAAACAAAACAACTGTCAGACATCATTTGCCCAGATAACGTCCACTTCATCACCTCTTGCGAACGTCTGACTAAATATCAATTTTGCATACCTACTTTTGAAAGGCAGGCGGTGCCGTAGAAGTTTTGACTCAATATTTAATCTTAGAGGATACTCACTTACCTTTCTTGATGTCTTATAGGATCAAAATTTTTTATCTGCAGCGTTAGCCTTTGTATTTTAAGCTTTTTTTGCGAGGCGAACGTCTTCCTGTGTTACACCATCGATACACCATACAAAGCCGACTGCATTTTTGTACAAGCGGTCCAAAGGCATTAAAAATCGTAAAACGTGCCTACATCACCCCCTTAGGCCTTTTCGTTGCATTTGTGTTTTTTTTTTTTTGCAACATAAAACGCATCTTCACACACAGGCTTATGCTCGGTTTCGCAGTGCTAATTTAAGTATCACTTTTCCCTAAAACTCCACTGCAGGGTCGATTTTTGATCGGCATTACCAAATTTGAATAAATAACCTGAGTGTTCAATATTGGGCATTGGTTAACTGATAGTAGCATGACAGGTGTCAAGCTCTTAACGATTGACGGTGGTAATATATTCAAATTTCATAAAATCTGAAACATTAACGGTGAATAATATATTCACTCCGGTTGTAACTTAGGTTTAAGTTAATTTTACATCCGCATTTTTTAAAGCCGACAACTCAAACCTTTGTCCATATTATTCACTGAAAAATATGCATTAAACCCGCTGGATTAAAGATGGACGTAAATGCGGATTTAAAACACCTTAATTCGTTTTTAATCCATTTTAAACCTACTTAGGTAATGTCAAATTTCACAACAAAAAAAAATACATTTGTTTATTGTTGTTTGTCACTTGATTTGTTTTGTAACTTTCATCACCGTCCAATTTCTGTCGAATCATAGAATATAGCCTCCGAAATTCCTCTTTTTTTCAGCCGGAAATATATCCAAAAATCCACCACATCGGCTTGTGCATTCAATACATTCGACTACTTTAATGATCTGCCGTTTCATCAGCTCTCCGAAAAATTCGTCCTTAAACGACGGATATATTAGCATTTTATCCATTTAACGAATGAAATTATTTTTTTTAGCTTCTAGCTATTTTTTATTTTCTATTTCACGCCGTGCGAGCGATGAAATGTCAATATTATGAAATTGAGTTTTAACCCCGGTTAAAGTGGATACTTAAACTGGTCTCCGGAGTGCAGTTTAAATCCAGTTGGATTAAACGCTGTCAAGTTTAAACAAATAAAATTGTTATCATCGGTCTGGCCGATGCTTTGATACCCTCCACTGCATAAAAGTCATGCAAAATTGGTTTTGTATGGGTGGTACTAGAACTACTTGACCGACAAAGCCCATTTTTATTACCAACCTGACGACGATAAAAAGAAGTCCTTTCACATTTTTCATTCGCCTATGTCAATTCCTCTGGGCGCTATCGTGCTTTCAACAGACAGACAGATGGACGGACGGACGGTCAGACAGACAGACGGACAGACAAACAGACAGACGGACATGGCTAAATCGACTCAGAATGTGATCCTGTTCCAGAATATAAATACTTTGTAAGATCTCCGGTGACTCCTTCTTGTCATTACAAATGTAATGAAAAGTGAATATACCTTCCTGTGGAGGGTATTAAAACTGGGCTTATGCTCGGCTTAAACGACTGAATATTATGGACTTGGGTTTAAGTTTTGGGCTAAACTCACTTAAACCCGGGTGTAACCTTTAACCCGGATTAAAGGGAGTGAATAATATTTTTAATGGCTAAGACAAGATTAATGTTTCGAAAATCAATTGTTAAAATAAACACTCGTATCGAAAACCTATCCACTATCTTATATAATCAGCAATGTCTGATTAAAATGCATTTAAAAAATATGTCGTAAACTCCAATGTCCGTTAAACTGTTTCGACGAACATTTTCAAGACCCAGTCGCTGTAGGGAAGCGCAACTAAAATAGCAAACGCGCCATAAATGTACTTTAATAATATAATGTAATTTATTTTATTTAACATTATTCTTAGTGCATGTTTCATTTTGTTATTTGTTATCATCTTTTTGTTTTGCATCATTTTATTTATAATAAACAGTGCTGTACAATATACATAATAGGTACATGTCAATAAATTAACTATAAATAATAACAATAAATATAATATCAATAATTTCACTATGTATTCGATTAGATCTTAAATTAAAATATTTTACTTGGTTTCTTGTCAATAAAAATCAATTACTCTTAATACTTAGTCTTAAATTGTTTGTTCTTTTTATTCATAGCTATTTTGCGACGCTTTCTTGTAATCTGCTTTCTATTTCGAATATTCCCATTTTATACGTATGCAATATGTTATATAATAAATATATGTTTTATTTATTTATTCATTTTTGTATGTAGAATGATTGATTTCATTTATATATATGTAGGCTGATTGAAATGAGGCGGACTAAATATCATTCTTTTTCTTGTTTTCTGTTATAGGTACAACTAGTATATATATAGCATTAGATTATTTTATAATACAGTAATACTTATGTTAAGTTGTATATGTATATAATATATATCTTTTCTTTTAAGTATGTATTAAATTACATTTTTATTTTTTTTTTGTTGAAAACCGAATATCAATTATGAATGAACAACATGTCTTTGGGTACTTTTAAAATTTTTTTTTATCAACTAGGTACATTTAAAAAATCTGGGACAAACATCCAAATTTATGAAAAATCACTAAAAATTTTAGGAAGAAAATACATGAAACTACAAACTGCACAACTTTGAAGAGAAAATTATTGCTTCCATTTTGAAAATACGTCTAAACTTAATTTTAACGAATAGAATTCACTTCATGAATAGAAATCAGATTAAGGTTCCTAGCTAAATGAGGCTTCAATTGAGAAAGGATTGAAATTATTTAGAAAACATTTATATATTTAAAGAAAATTAGCTTACATTAAAAAGTAAATTTCTTAAATTTTCGCCTTTTAAAGCGAACCCTGGATTTCCTTTTTTTCGCATTGTTGTAAGTTTTTCTCGTTTTTTTTAAAATAATCGATTTGATTCGTCAAAATTATGTTTGCTTCTGTTTGTTGAATTGATTTTAAATAGTTTTTCTAAGCGCATTCGTTTATATTATACGTTTGGGAGTGAGTGAAGTTTTAAATCTTACTTTAGGGGGAGGGGGGCTTGGAAACACTTTTCCTCACATTAGCCCACAAACTTAAGCTTTAGAAGTCTGTTTGGGATTCTTTTTCATAAAATTTTGTTTTTTTTTTCATATAATTTTTGCAGTGTTTTTCGAACTACATATATACATTTTGAACAATTTTTTACTTCAAGCTTATGAACTTCGATTGCAGGCTTAAATATTTTTTTACAGATGTCACTCTAGCACAAATATTATTATACGTAAAGCTGATGAAGCTGTGAAGCCTCCTTGACAGCTCGAAGCTGATTCCTTTCGAGGAAGTGTCGCACTGCGGGCGTAACTCCCTCTCATTTGTTTCCTATTCAGAATCTTTCACCTTTTTCGCTCCAACCCAAGCGGCCTCATCGAATACATCACTTCCCTTCCATTTCTTCTAACTTTTTTGTTTCGTCGTAGATCGGAACTACTACCCGTCACTCTTTATTTTCATCAGAGCTCGGAATTACTGCTGTCGATTCTGTAGCTGTCGTTGCATAGGAATCGTTTTATCCCGGTCACTTTTTTGTTTCACCGAAGTTCGTAATTAAATAACCAATGGGGGCAAAAGAGGTTAATCTGTCGCTTTTTGAGTTTGTCCCTCTGATCAAGAGGAAGACTAAATAGCATTTCCAAAATGGGACAGTGGTGATGACCACCTTTAAACACGAACCCCCCTTATTAATAAACGCTGCGTAAAAGTTATTAACTCGTTATTCAGAAGTTACGTCAAATTTTTGTATGCTATCTGATGTCTACTAGCTAACTTACTTGTGCACATTTGTTTATTAATACGGGGGGAAGATATTTGGCCACAGATAAGAACTACTTAGGTCACAATGTCCCAATTCGGAGTTTTCTACGGCACAAGATGAAAGCTTTTGCCAGTGACTCTCGTCATTCTCCTGTTTGTGTGCGAGATTTTGCCCAACTTATACAAGACGAAAGAGTCCAGGAAGTAAACAACATTTACAAAGGCGCAAAACGAGTCGCAAACCTATACCGAACCGTGTCGCAACCACCAAAGAGAAGGTCTACGAGAAATAGGCAGCAATTAGAGCGGAAAAAGCAACCGGCTATGTAGCAAAACAGTTCAATGAACAGAAGCCTGCCAAGAACAACAAACATCAGATAGAAGTTGTGACTTTACACGAAAAAGCCGAAAAAATGTCAACGGCTGGACTTCTGCACACGAGACGAAAAGAACGCGATATAGGTTCTGTGAAAGACTCATTGGCAAGAACGATAATGCCCGCTCCACCAAAAGACGCATGTGCAAAAAGCCGGTCTAAAGGAAAAACCACTCGACTGGAATACAAAGGTTCCGGTTCGGCTGGTGTCATTTTGAAAGGGTATTTTAGTAAGTAGGAGAGAGTGAAAGGCGAAAAAATACATCTACGAGTTATTTGCTGTTTCGCTAACTGCCTGGTTGTTGTCTTCATTACTCTGCCGGAAATAAAGATTTTTTTTCTAGTTCTTCTGCGATTCTCAACATTTTTGAGCACCTTTTCAGCCCACAGAACTCCTTCTGCTACAACCCCCCTTTGCAAAACCTAAAACTTCCCAACCTAAGCTATCTAAGTGCGATACAATTTCTATTTCTATTTCTATTTAATATCCCGTATTTTTCGTGTATGCCGTTTACATGTATAACTCGCATTCCGTTTCTATGATTGTTTATTCTACGATACCTACTTTTTGTTTATGCGTCGCATATTCGTTACATTATTACTAATTCTTTTTACAATACAAATATTTAATTAGTTTTCCCATTATCTACCGTCATCTATATCCATGTTTTCACAAATGCAAATGTTTAACAATTAAGCAAAATATTTGTTTTTCTTTCGTCTTTTTTTGTTTCTTATACAGGCAGGCCAATACTGGAGATATGTTTTATGTTTACACAAGTTTTACTTATATTTTTTGTTTTATGTTGCTTTGCTTCCCTTTTCAGTGTTATATACTTTCTTTGCAAATTATAGCGTCAAATTTATGTGAAAATTAAGTTTAAACGAAACCATACATAACCTTAAACTTAAATTAAGAGAAACAAAATTAAAAAAAAATTTACTGCGCGAATGGATTGCGTGGATTCGCTCCGGGTATGTCCAAGTTGCCGCCAGTTGTTTGATAGGTTCCGTAACTGTTGCCGGTTCCGTTTTGTGGGTTCATTTCGTTTAACCTAGTGTTGGACAGGGCGCGAGGTATTGGATTGCTGGGCACGCCGTGCGGTGCCAAGTGGGCGGTTTCTTCAGCCACCTAAAATGATGCATTACACAAGGACTGCTTCTTTGTACGAAAAATTTTGTACTAACCTGATGAGGATCCTCGGTGGTGGGAATCTCCTTGATGAACCCTTGGTCTTTTCGGTAAAAGTTGATGAATATGAAGGCGCCCAAGACCACCAAACACATGACGCCGTATCCCCGGAAAGTCGCAGTAGTTCCGTAGTACGTGACAAACATTCCGCCAATTATCGCGCCGCATCCGCGACCCAGTCCGTGGTGGATGCCCTGGAGAACGCCCTGGGCGGAGGCCCTCAAGTGCTGCGGGGTGTTGTGAGCTATGTACGAGCACGAGGCTGCCCAAACGGCGGCATGGGTGATTCCCTGCATGAATTCGAACGGCAGCACCCACCATGGGTTTCGGAGGTACGAGATGTACAAGAACCGCAGTACATTTCCGATCAGGCCCAGGCACAGCACCTTCACGTGGCCGATTTGGGTGATCAGGCGGAAACTGAAGAAATAGGCGAAAATTTCCGACACGTGATTAATGACGGATGCCACGCCGAAGAGAGTTGGCGAGCCTCCATAGTCTTGCAGATGCCAGAAGAGGAACGTGAATATAAGACCGATGCCGAATCCCATGAACCAGGCTACAAACAGAAACGAGGCGCACTTCAGGTCCTTGAAGTGCTGCAGCACTGTCAGCCACTCGGGCATCTGTTTCGTTGTTTGTGCAAACATTTTCGACTCCGCCCCCAAGTTCGGCTGGTGGAGGGGTGCTACTCCGCTAGATGCGCCGCCACTGCCCACGGCCAGTGATGGCAGGTTCAGCTGGGCGGCGAGCTGGTTTTGCATTTCGTCCTCGGCAAATCGGTTAGGGTCTTCACTCGCCGTTGGCTTCTGCTCCGGCTCTGTGTAGTCATATTTGAAGGTTATCTGCGTGGCCGTCAATATGGCGCAAGTCATTAGGACGGAGAATGTGGCGAAGCAGATGGTGTAGTTTTTCTCTTGTCGTTCGGGGCCGCAAGGATGATCGGGGAAAGAGGTCGAATGATCGAGTGCGATGCCGACGAAGAACATGGATATGCCCCAGCCCAACGAACCGAACATACGCTGGTGGCCATATTTATCTGCATCTTCCCCGAGTAGGGTGATGACCGCCGAGTCGGCCAGGGTGATCGCGGGAGCGCTGAAGAATTCGCCGATCAGAATGAGCAGCAGCAGCAGGAAAAACGCCTTTTGAATGTCCTGCAGTGGGGAGAGGGGGAAATAATTAGTTTAAGTCGTTTCGCAAACAAAATTGATTCTTTTGGAAGTGTGCGCTTCTGAACCAGCTGTGAAATGTGTGCGTTACCGCATAAAACATTCTAGTCGGCGAACGGTGACGTTAAGCTGATAAACAAACGCAACTTCGCAAATCTCTCATCAAAAATAGAATTTTTCTTTGCGCACATAAGTGTGCGCTTACACATTTCCTCAACTTACCGGTGTGCGATAAACCATTGACGAAAATATCGGGCTAACGTAATCCCTGTGGTGTTTGTCGTCGTAGTTCGAAGCAAAGCTCACATGAATAGGCGAGATGCCAGCATCGATGTAGGGAAATGCTGACCGACGTTGCCGTTTCACAGGCTCCTCTGGCCTGTGGGCATGTTTCTCAAACAGCTCAGTACTAGTTTCGAACTCCTTAAATGGTGTTACATCCCTCCTGACTCGTGTAGTCGTTAGCACGAAATCTGTCCTGTTTCTCATCTCAATGCACTTGACCGCCTCGGGCTGAATGAATCCCAGTGGTAATGTGAACAGAACCCAACAGGCTAACGATCCAAGGAGCAACTTTTTTCCTTGCTTACACCTGAAACATAAAAATGTATTTTTCAAATGGTTCGCATTTTAAGTGTTTTAGGTGTAGTACCTATCCGCATAGGATCCCCAAAATGGCGCCGACAAGAACTCAACAAAAGGCCGCATTCCTATGAGAATGCCGCACTGCCCGGGGTTCATGCCCATTTGTTTGAAGTAAACCCCCATCAGGGGAAACAGCGATCCGAAGGCTGAATAGAAAAAGAAATAGAAGCTCTTCACGACCAACAGTTCCTGGTCGACAGGACCGAAGAACATCTCAATGACATCGGATTTGCCGCGTATTTTGTGCGTAGCCTCCTTAGGCTCGGGGTACCTGAAAGCAAAAGTACACGTCACAACGTCACATATACCTAAGCACAAATGTCAGCCACTTACAGTGTGGGATCAACTTCTCCCTCAGCGTCCACATCTACTCTCGGTCTGGCCTTTACTCCGTACGGCTGTTGAATACCCCCAGCAGGGGCGTTTTGTCCATAGTCGCCGTAACCACCGGTGGTGTCCTGCCCATACCCTCCGCCATAATTACCGGACTGGTCGTAACCCGGCTGACCGTAACCTCCGGCCTGCTGGCCATAGGCGCCACCGCCGCCCTGTTGGCCGTAGCCTCCTCCTCCGCCGCCGCCATACTCGTTGCCATATTGATCCATGGGTGTCCTCCTTTTGCTTTTGTTACTGGTTTACAGTACAGTCTATTGCTTTTGATGCCTGGAACGGACGATTAAATTCCTTTTGTTTTGCTGTTTCTCGGTGAAGTGGATTCTATCTCGGGGTCGTGGTTTCTCTATTCTCTGTCACGGTTGGGTGTCGTCGTCGGCCTGTGTACTTTTCAATTGTTTCTCTAGGATGGTGTCTTTTTGTTGTTGGTTGTGTCCTTTGCGCTTTGCTATTTAAAATTCATCCTAAGGAAGAAATTAAAAAAAGAAAACATTTTACATTGGAATTTGGTGCGTTGCAGGCGGTAGACCTAACTACCGGCTTTCCGGGAAGTAATTGTGTAGGCTTGCGGAATTACGGGCGCTCATTTGTATTCATATTAGGGGACTTTAGTACCTCGGTCCGGGAGTTATTGTTACATTTTTAATGTATGGTGTCCTTCCGCATAATCAAAAGGAACTGTTAGCTCGGAATCTTGTGTGCAAAATTGTTGTTTTAATTGTTTTTTAAAGTTTAAATGACCTGGTTATGCCAAATTATCTGGGTCCCTTCAGATGTACTTGTTCATTGCCACATGAGTGACTCTTGGAAGCATTTCAACAAATTTTCTCTCAAAACTCTGTCCCCCGTGCGTAACCATTTAGGAAGATTTGGCAGCTTTCCTTCGCTAAAAGCAATGCCCCAGAAAAGCAGTTAGTAGGTCTCAGAGTGCGCTGATGGG
Organism: Cheilosia impressa; assembly: GCA_948293265.1. NCBI lineage: Eukaryota > Metazoa > Arthropoda > Insecta > Diptera > Syrphidae > Cheilosia > Cheilosia impressa. Next base: position 46,305,317 of record OX411884.1, on the reverse strand, counting down.
GTAGATAGTCTTTTGCGGCAGTACAAAATTAAAGACCAAAGGATAAGTTACTAGAACCGTAAATAACGTTCGCTATTTTATTACGCGCATTTGCTTTTACGTGCAGAATGAAAGAAAATCGAAAGTGACGGATTTTTGTATAGAAAACTGCGTCACATGCATGTTTTACTTCCAAATTATGGCTTATTGACCAAATGGTTTGGTACTCTGTCCACCACAGGAATTTCTTCACAAACTACATCCTGAGACTTACATTTTTGAAAGATTTTTAAAGTATTTCAAAGTATTTGAGCTCGCATCCCTTGAATGACAGGCTTGATCTTGACTTTCAAAACTGGAATCACTGTTGGGTGGACGGCAACTTAAAATTCCACAGTGATTCTTAATCACACCACCTTGGAGGCACAGCCACTGATTCGTTTCTTGAGGTAATGTTCTCCATGAATTCTTCCCTCAATAACTGAACGGCAGTAGGTATGTCACCAAATTGGCAAAAACAATCAAACTGTCAACACAGTTCTCTACTTAGTAGAAATTCTTGACCAAATTTGTTGACTTCCCGTTTAAAAACGTCAACTAAGAAAAATGTGTCAAAAAACGTGTGTTCTTTCAATTTTTGTTAAAGCTGTAAACAGATTCAACAGAGGGAAAAGTAAAAAGTCACCTTCCAAATAACAGTGCGTATTTGTTCCATCTGTCAGTTGGCAGACGGACAAAAAAATTTTGTATGGGTTCGACCCTTTAAAATCAAATAATTTGGAGCTTCCCCAATAAAAAGATTGTGTCAGTTAACAGACTATCGGCTGCCTGAGTGTTGCCACATTGAAAGGAAAAACAAAGAACTGTGCGAAAGACACTTAAAAAAATCTTAAACCATTCTACTTACAAAACAAAAATTAAGAAACAGTTTCAATTTACTTCTCACTCCTGAGCATCAATCTTAGGAAACAAAATTTACAGAAATGCAAATTTGCTATGTGCGAATGACGCGCTCGAGACTATTTTCTGTACTACCCCGTCTACTCAGTAAAAATCGGAATCTTTGACAAAAAGCTTTGAAAAACTCAACAAATTCAACAAAGCGTTCGCACTGAAGCTTTCCATAAGCTTTTAAAGTCTTATTTTAGTTGACCGCAGTATTTAAGCCAAGTACGCTGCTGTTGCGAGACGAAATTTTCCAGTTGTCTTCAAATCGACAGCGAAACGGTTACGAAAAGACAGGGCTTAAATCGCGTAAATTATGAAACGATCATTTTTGAAACGATTGAACAAAACGACATCGTTTTTAGTTTGCTTCATATAAAATAATGGGTTCAATCGAAACGTTCATCGTTTTTATTTTAAATTGTTTGAACATGACTGTAAACAAACTCTAACACCTATTTTTTATACTTCTCTCAGACCTAATTAATGTCGCATTTACACAGTCACACATTCCTAACACGGAAAATTAAAGGGATGCTAAATACTAAATAGCTGTGTGACTGAAAAGGACGGCATTACCTAACACGCAAAAAAACATGACACGTTTTTGGGTCGGCCATCTTGTTTACGTGGTAGGAATTATGGGAAAGCTATGCATGTTGATATTTTTATAGCGATGGCTTAAGAAATTTCGCTTTCCTATAAAACAAAATGCCTTCCGGAAGTTATGAAAGGACAATTATTTATTAATTTTGTATAACTGATTGATGCATTTTTGGTTTAATTTACTGAAACTTAAATTTCGTTCTGTGCTTACGTGATTAGAGCCCAGAGAAAAATCATTTGTGGACGCAGTTCCACCAGTTGCTTTCGAAAAATAATGCCGGAAAATATTTTACTGTCATTTTATGAATTAGAACTGTTTTGTATCAGCAGGCAAGTCACTAAGACTCCCACTTCTTGGTTAGAAATAGGATTTCCGATAATTCTAGTATTAAATTTGAATAGTACACCTCCGCGGTACTAATAATCACTTTAAGTGGCAACACAAATGGTTTCCGAGTGTTCCTCAAGCAATTAGCACTTCAATTATAAGCAATTTGTTTTCCAAAAACTAACTAACTTCATTAAGTTTTTGTAAATTTATTGGCATCTGCAGTAGGCACAGTAATATTCGTGTAAATATAAATTGACAATTAAAATATTTACACACGAGTTTTGCTAAATTCGCCGAATATTTGAAAAGGATGTAACAGCCCTACAGTTGCCAGTAGGTTTAATTGAAAAATAATATAAACAAGACTTTTCCAAAACTGAAAATGGGAAATAGCGTCTATTTTGTTCAAAGTTTGGAAGAGTTCTCAAGGAAACTCAGTGTGGGTCGTACGTGATTTAAAATAATTGCACTTTTCCACCGAACTGAAATCGGAAAATTCACTAACAAATTTCCGGAGAATATTCCATATAACTCTAAACGTCTTTTGTTTAAAGGGAAGTGACTGCATAAAATGTCTTCTTTATTTTATTAACTCAAACAATAACCCATCGAAATCCAATCGTGCCGTCCGTGAAAGAGCATTACGTGACGGAATTTATTTTTGTATCGCATGCTCGGAAGTGGCGATTCGACCCTAGGCATCGAGTTTTTTTTTTGTAAGTAGTCATACTTAACCGTCCCCATTGGGTGGTTGAAGTGTCTAGTTAAGTAAGTCTGATAGCAGGCTGACTTCGATCGTCTCAGTTTTAATTGGCGTAGATCGTTCACACGAACAGTTTTTTTAGTTGACGCCTATGTAGGGGTAGCGAGTAGCCGGCGAATTTAGTCTAGAGTTTCGTGACTCAGTACTAAGTTGACAGCTCTATATGTGGCTGGCGTAGAAGAAGTGTCCTTACCGACCAATCTAGTGTTTGCCTTTCGATGTACATTTGATCCAGACCAACCTAGTCGACCTAAGATAACCAGATTTTTGAATACGCTCATTTTAGTGAATCAAGTGACTTATTGAATTTTCGATTTGACAAATTTTTAAGCTTGTACTGAATTTTGAACATTTTGTTGAAATTGAGAATTTAGATTTTTTTTAAACCGTTTGGCGAAGTTAAGTACAATCGACTAATACAAGAACTATGTGTCAAGAGCTGCTTTTTCATTTAATAATAAGACAACTCATGTCAAACAAAATGGACAATGAACATCCCTTGCAGGCTCCGACTTATAATAGTACAAAAGAGAGATGCAAAGGTAATAAATAAAATAAATGCTGGAAAAATTAAGCGCATTTCTATTAAATGATTTGAAGGTTTAGCTACGTACTCTTTATATGTCCAGAAAGAGCTTTAAAGCTTCCCGCATCCCAATACTTTTTTTGCCCGATCGGTCTTTTTGTAAATTTGGATTTGCCGATGTCATTATGACGTAAACATTTGTCCTAAATTTGTCACAACCTATGATCGCCTGTCAAGCGTCGGTCACGCGGGCAGAGACAGCAGCGCACGCTCGCGATAGACACACGAATGACCACTGAATGAAAATTTGCCACGAAAAATGGCAAGTGTAATCGTAGCTTTAGTTACATTTAATAATGATTTGTCTTTAAGTTTTATGATTTAACTGTCTAAATCTGTATTTGTTTTAAGTTTATTATATTGCTAAGCTCTTAAACGGTTGTATTAAACAAATTAAATTTGTTTAATAACTCAGAGTTCTGACCTTGTAACACTATTTTAAATTCGCCCCTTTTTGCAAGACGCCAATAGTCATCTGAAGCCCGAAACTTGTCAGAAAAAATTGTTTTTAATTAATCCTAAAAGACAATTCAGCTAAAGTTAAACAATAACTGTTGCAAAGTCATGTTTCAGTTGAGCGGAGTCAACTGTATGTCTTTTGTTGTGCTTTTAATTAGTCCAAATTGTTACTATTTTCTAAAAGTATGTAATAACTTTCCACGCTCTGGAACGAAGTGCATCAGTTTATTAAACCGTGTTCTCCACACCGCTTGCAGATTCGGGGCAAGAATGTAGCACATTTAATTTTTTAACTCTTGCAAAATTGAGTCCAGGTTACACAACTGAACAAGTAGAAATCTCGCTGTTTGAATTTGTTCTTATAACCGAAACTTTTATTTTCTGCGGGTATTTGGCTTAATTATAGTCCGACCCGATATCCAGTCCGCAGTGAACTGCATCTCGGGTAGCTACGAGTACTAGCTAATCAAGCGTTATAAGTTCGCCTTCATTCCCAAGAGAAGTTGGTATTAACAAAATTTGAGCCATTCAATTTTATTTAGTTTATCATTTAACTGACCATCTTTAGTGTTTTCGATTGTTGCCCCTCCGGACTAACCAGAGGTATGGTCATTTCCAAATTAGACGCAGTATAATCACAGGGTAGGTCAAAACTTTGTTCTTGCGAGGAAGTCCTTTTTCAATAACGATGTCAATCGAATCGGGTAATTTTGAGGCATCAGCCGGTCAGTAGATATCATGTTTTGCCTGTCGATTAAAAAATGCAATGGTCCTTCATTTACACTTAAGATATTTAACTCCATCCATACGAAACGCCAAAAATTATATTTCACATTAAAAAGTCTTCCAAGAGGCTTAAGCTGATTTTCGAGATAATTTTTCTCAACCTTGCATCGTGGGTGGCCGAATTTTGTAGTTTTAAATCCCGTCACACTGTTTTATATAGAGGTATACTCCGAACCGACTTTTTTCAAGGAAAACTAGAACAGATTTCAGTGGTCTACACAACAATCTCCGCCCAAAGAAGAAGTTGTTTCTTTGGGCGGAGATTGTTGTTGCGTACACACTTCCTCTTACCGCGATTGGTGGCTCTTGGTTGCAATCTGTCTGATCTGTTCTTCGCGAAAGTACCTGAATAGCCTGTTTGAGCTGTCTGACTTTTGTGCAAAATTTCGTCTACACCCATTTTGAAACTCTTAGTCCACTTTTATTAGCACTTTTGAGTAGCAAAGTCCTATCCTGAGCAACTACGAAGATTCTATATGAGTACTTAATAACCCAACTCCTGCTTTGAAGCTGGACTCTATCTAAAGCAAATAAAGAAATCCTAGGTCGCTTCAAGAAAAAGGTCGTCGGTCAGTCCCATTTTCTGTTAACAAAAGCTCTTGAGGAGGATTTCTGACGACGAACTCTACGAGCTCTATTAATACCAACGTAGGTGTGGTCAAAAAAGCATCAGTCTTTTAAGATGAAACATTATGTTAAGTGGGTAGACGCAAATACTCCGTAACGACGCAGAAGAAAAAGTCCTTAACTAAGTAGCGCCCTGAAGGGGAAGTGGACCTCAACCAACTTTGAGTGGGCGTTTAAATTGGGGACTAGATCTACCCCGGACTGTAGCGCCACCTAAGTAGGTTAAGCTTTATATAGAAGCTAGATTTACCAGAGGCAGTTTTCGTATAACAATTATCGCCTGGACGATATCGTTTTAGCAACTCTGTTGACCATAATGCTGTGGTCACAAGAAAAAACCGCTTAAGTCTGTTTTACTCATTTTTCAGGAGAGCAGTTTAAAGTTTTTGACAAACGCGTGAAATTACAAACAACTCTCTTGACTCCAGTGACTTAAGTTGTTTTGTTTTATTGAAAATTGTGGCCACTTTTTTAAAGATATAAAATTGAAAAAAATTTACAAAATATATTTGAGTTCGCTGAATCAAGTGGCATCAAAATCTCAATTTCTAAAGTCGACTTAAGCGGTTATGGCTTTTGGCCACAGAATGAGTTATATTCTTCCCGAATTTCTTTCGACTATCTACAGCTTCCAGTGCAATGAACTTGATGAACCTCTCAAACTCGTAATTTTTGCCCTAAGTTGCTAGTTTTGGGGGTCTTTCGACAACAACCGCCTTGAAGAGTTACGAAATGACTGCCCAGTGCCCATGTTCCCTATAATCGCATTGATATATCTATAACTAAAATATGCAAAATGTTTCTAAGCTTTTTATAAGGTTTTGCTTTCCTTGGACTCGGTCTAATTTTGTTGTATTATTGTGCTCCTCTGATAGAATTCTTAAACAACCAGAGTTAAAGACTCCTATTCGGACCTGTTGCGCCAAATGTGTTTATTTACCTAATATACCCACCCGGACCCTACTTATCCCCTGCCAAAATGCAAGTTCTATGAATATTTTTATGAAAGGTCAAACACAATCTCGGTCGACATTGATCTTTGTATGGAAGTCCTTTTGTATAATGGGCAGAAATGGAGAATATACTTCTTTTTCCACCCCTTCTTTCCCCCATCCCAATCTGCGTAAAATATTTCGGCACAAAGTTAAATTATGCTAATCCTCCGGTCGTGTCCAATGACGCACCAACTCCATGCCAATCGTAGATCCAAACGTCTGTAAATTTTGCACGTCCATAAAAGCCTACTCTCGCAAAGATTCCCCACAAATTGCTAAATTCCGTTTTAATATCTTTCGCCTTGGCGCACATAGCGAAATGTTTTCTTTTTGCAAACGGATTATCCCTTGGGATGTTTCCGTATCTGTTCCTAACCTGAAGGCGCTCGTTTCCCCAAGCCTACCTCTTTTAATTGTAAGTAGGTAATCAAAATTTCGGATGCCATTAACGCACTTACAATGGGATCCTTAAATCTCCCATCAATGTCAGAGGGACTCAGTTTTTTTTCTCTTTTTTATTGCTCATTTCTCGGGCAAACCTGAATGGCCTTCCATTTCGATGTGTACGCATTTTCCCTTAGCCCTCCCCGCCCACAATCAGTCAGTCACACGGTCTGTTTTTCAATAAATCGAATAGCAGATGATGATGTTGATGTGACAAGGAGAAACGAAAATCGATGGATCAGCGAATGAAAGGAAGGAAGAAAAACCTTTTGACATTCCTGAGTACAGCGGGACACTTGAGTAAGGCTCATTTATGTCGCTCGCACTGTTTAACATCTTGGCAGCCTCTCGAGATGATAATGACTCCACGCCAAGTTTCAATTATGTCCCACTTAGAAGGATAATGCAGGGATTCCGATTGTAAGCGGGCGAAGAGAGTAAATGTTTCCTTCGAAGCTTTACCTATATGGATGCTTCTCGAAGCAATTACATAAATTACGCCAGAATGGGATTAGTTCATCTTCGCGTCTGTTTTTTTTTTTTTTCTTCCTCCACAAGGATATTCACGTATATACACTTGGATGTAGACACAATTACTCTTCAATGGCCCTGACGAAAATATAAGCACATAGATGTAGGTACCTGCTATTTTTTTTATCAAATAATGTAGGCAGGTGTACTCACTGAAATTGTGTATCCTTGGTTTTGAATTACAATATCCTGCTAACACATTATTCACTATTTTTAGAATTTGTTCACTTTTTTTTCACAATCAAAGCCACACATTTTCTCACTGAGGAAATCTTCGCACTCCCTTCCAACTATACCGAACGACTGCAATTGAATATTATATCCTTAAGGAGATTACTTTTGCAATTTAAATATAGATTAAGGGAACTTTTTGCACCGTACAATCGATAGGATTGAGACTATTTTCTATAAGCGACTACTTTCGTGACGACCAGTTGTATGGAAGCAGTAGCGCCATCATGCGATCGATTTTGTAATGTAATGAAATGAAAATTTCGTTCACCCTCTTGGCTCAGTGAATAGCCCAGTATGGGTGTATTGGTGTGTGTGTTTTGTTAGCCAGCGATGTGATTTCCGAGAGCATGGCCGAGAGCTTTGAGTTGTCTTTCGAAGCTTTTCTGCCTTAAAAAGTGCGTAGTACAACATAATTTAGGGAGACGGGGGGTATGTTTGTTTGCGTAGACAAATATCCCGTCCGTACTTTCAAGGCTTTGTGAAAAGTTTCAGTTCAGTGTAGCAACAATGGGCGAGAAGAAACGCGACGGCAGTAGGTATACCTGAGGGTGGTGAGCATCGAAATTCCTGATGGTGGAGCGTGTCAACATGTTGCCTACACGTAGTAGTTGAACTTTACACGAAGACTTATGTATAGGTGAACCTTTTTTCGGTACAAGTTTTCTTTTCTGGTGTAGGGCAAGGCTTAACCATTCTTTGTGGGCTCTAGAGCCCGAATACCTCATGACTATGGGTATAACACAAAACAATACTTGCAGACTATGCAACGAAGATGGAGAATCAGCAGAACACATAGTGTGTACCTGTGAATGTCTAGTCAGACTACGTCAACCTTCTAGGAAAACCTTACCTTGAGGCTGAAGACATATCTGACAGCCCACCCAAAGATCTACTAGGATTTATCACAAAGTCCGGTATCATGAGCGAGCTCTAAATGGAGGAAATCACAATAGGCCCACTCGTGGCCTCAATGATATGGCAACTTGCTTCCACCTCCCCTAACAATCTAATCTAATCTAATCTAGCTGCCTCCAGTGGGCGTCCATGTTGATTGAGGTTACCTTCCATATTGGCTCCCCGCTTTAGGCAGTCTTTCTCAACAGCCGTATCTGTCTATATGTAGTACATATACTTAGACTATGTAGGTAATGGAATCACAGATTCCCCGGGCCGGGGTTTAATGTTCAAAATGCTTTAGACCTTTCAAATTGATAAGTTTGCGCCTTCTTAACTATGCAGTTCTATTTTACATCTGTACACTAAAATCGTACAATGCTAAATTGACCGAAGATCCACGAGGATTGTTCGTTTAAAAACAACTGCCCATCCAAATAATGCTATAAAGCAGCACCGGGAATAATAAGAGCAAACAGCGGCTTTACTTTTTCCACTACTCTGTTTTTTTTTTTATATTTTCCGAGGCTTTTTTCTGGTATTTTTTTGGGCGCATTTTGGGAGTTTTTGAATCGACATCTGGTTGTTTTTTTTTTGTCGGTTTTTAAGTGTATTTTAATCGGGTTTTTATTTTTTTTTATTTTTTATGAATGTTATAGCTCTCGAAATAGGTCCGAAGGCTGCCGATGCATTTTCTAGAATTGCATAGCAACCTTTGATTTTGCCTAGGCAACCACAACAAATAAAGGCTGGTACGCTGCTCGAGTGAAGCGAAATTTTCACTCCTCTCCAAAAAGTGCTGTGGAATCGAAAATGAAATATTTTTTGGACATTGTTCGTGTAGAAATTTATGCAGGGTGACTGAGCTCAAAAGGCTTTTTGGTGTTTGTAGGAGTTCAAGAAGATCTTAGGTTACCTACCTATAAAAATTCTTCAATATTCAACTTTTACACTTCTTTTCTACTAAAAAAGAAAACAGCTGGAGGAAACAAATTGTGAACTTCACTTTCTGTCAATCATGCGATACAGTAAAATGTATTGGCTTATTGGAAGATATTCATCCATGTCCAACTACAAGTTAATGCTATTCAACCAAATTCTGAAACCAGTGTGACCACGCCAAACGAATTAAAAAAAAATTAAGGCCTTTCAAAATGTATTACAAAGGAACTTAGCCAATGTACCTTGATATACACACAACGCTGATCTACATAGAGATCTCAATATCAAAATGGCTAAAAAGAAGTTAAACTAGTTGCTTAAAGGCACAGAAATAGGCTTCTCAATCTCAACCACGGTAGCTTAGTAACAACCGAATTATTGAATACAGACAATATAATCAGGAGATAAAGGCGGATACATCCTCTTGATTTAAAAAAAATTACTTAAGGCAAGGGAATTCCGTAATATTTTCTAACAGAAAAGTTCAAAGATTCAAAAAACAATTGATTTTTCGTTTAAAAATTTTCAAAATTTTCACGGAAGGTGTTTTAGATCGGTTTAAAGTTCCCACTCTTTTGCAGAAGCATCTCTTGCTCTGGAAGGCCTTTTCCCTTTCACCAAACCTCCAAACACAAAAACAAAATGTTTTGTTTATTGTTTATAACAATTTTAATAGTTTTCAATTTGGCAAATAATATCTAACAGTATATGGAAATTGTACATAATTTTCAAAGATCCGTGAAATCATCTTTTGGCTTTTTTTAGCAAAGCTTTGCTTTAAATCATTTTTCACGCTGAAATGACAATAAAAACCAAATGAAATCGCTGTGGAGAGATTTTACTACCGCCATCTACAACTGAGTTTTTGAAGCGCTATTTTTCACTTGAACTGCGTACTGCGTAGTGAAGTTTTCATGTGGAAATTTCGTTTTAAAATTTTGCAGTGAAAAATTTGTATAAATTACATTTCACATGAACTGCGTACTATAGGAGAGAATTTTTTATACCCTCCAGAGGAAGGTATATTCACTGCCAATACATTTGTAACGCCAAGAAGGAGTCACCGGAGACCTCATAAAGTATATATATTCTGAATCAGGATCACATTCGGTCAAGTAGTTCTGGCACCTCCCATACAAAGACAATATTAGATCTACGTGTATCTCTGTCTGTTGAAAACACAATATCGTCCAAAGGAATCAACCTAGACGGATGACGATTGGTGAGAGGACTTCTTTATATCTTCGTTAGGTTGGTATTAAAAATGGGCTCTGTCGGTTAAGTAGTTCTGGTACCTCCCATACAAAACCAATTTTAAATGACTTGTATGCAGTGGAGGGTATCAAAGCATCGGCCAGGCCGATGATAAAATTTTTACTTGTTTTATTTATTTAATGTGTACATTAATTTTTTCAGCTATACGTGTATTTCATGGTACAAAAAAAAGCATTTTTTTTTATTGCAGCACGATATACATTCCAATGGCTTTGACTGTATTTTGTTGATAGGTACTAGAAAGCTCACACTTTGCCCGTGCTTCAACAAATTTTGGCCAATTAACACCGAGATTACCCAGTCGCACGTCCTTCGAAACAGTTTATCTTTTATTGCCCTTCGTTTTTTGCTGCACTGCAGAGAATCGTCATGTTGGCAGCATCTGGCCGACTGCAAAGTGGGAAATGTAATTGGGAATGAAAAATCGGTTGCAACATTGAAAAGGCTTGCAAAAAATATACAGCGGTACATACTTTTCTCCTGCTCCCGTAGTCCATATTTCATATCGCTCCCAAAAACGCTCGCATGCATTCGCATATTATTCGTAGCTTCGCATTTTGTTCTTCCGCGTAGTATTTAAGAATCGGCGGCAATTAACCTACCAGCATTCGCCGCGATGTCAATAACTTCGCCAGAAACTTGTATCGCCTTGGGTTCTCCGAGGAACTCGGCGGCTAACCAAATGCGAATTGCCCTTGTTGGTCTATTTACAAATTACAATAGTTCTAATAATTTAAATGCAATGCAATGAATAATACTTATTTAACTGACTGTGCTCTCTCTTGCTCTAACGACGAACATTTTTCGGATGTCATCCGCGATGGCCCCCCTTAGATGGTCGAAGACGAAAATTGACCACCCTGTCTTGCAGTTACTGCTATCGAGCTGAGAATCGGTCACCACTCACTAGCCAGTTCAATATCCAAAGGTATTCATGTTGAAGTTAATGTTCTCCTATATTCGTCGTCGGTAATCACTTTTCAATTCGGATTTGCCTGGTTAGTTCGTGATTTTCGTGGAAAGTTTTTGAAAGTGATTTCGTGTCGTGTCTTGTGTGCGTCTGTCTTATTTTTCTCTTTTTTTATCTTTTGACATCGTTCTTGTTTTACACGAAAGGATTTGGCATTTATACTTTAGGCATTGGAGTTTCAGAGATGAGCACACGGGTTAGGACAAATCTGTCATCGTTTAAATTGTGGTGGAAAAGGATATTTTTAGATTTCCATTAAGTGGTTTTAATCTATGTGTGTATGGGGGAGAAGTTGGAAAGTTTATGCATTAAGCGTTAAGTCTTTTGCTTTTCACTTTTTTTTTAATTTGCAATAGGTAATCAACGTGAGTCGTAGGCCGCGGAGTATAAATAGCTATGACGTTTGGCGAGCTAGACAATAAGTTTTACAGGGGTAGGCTTTTTCTAAAATGAGGTTAAAGAGGTAGGAACATCTTTTTCATTAGTTGAATTTTTTTTCGATTTGAAAACCCGATTTAAGTGAAGACGTCAGCGAGAATATTAAAGTCATCTCCTTTTTACGTTATACTGACCATCAAAAGGGAATACCACACGAATCGGGAAGAGAGAGTGAGCTAGATTAGGCTTCTTTTTCAACAAATATCCTCCATTGTCCCATTTATTTCCGATGTTAGTGGGATAGGAGGGACTTTTGAAGGCAGTCGCCTATTTGACACTTCGATAAGCTGGTTTTGACTTATAAGACCCTGATGGCAACGCTTTTAATATCCTTTCGCCAGGACAGATTAATTCGAACTACTAGTGGAAAATGCTTAAAAATGCACAGACAGTAGAGCTCCGGACGGCAGAATATGCTTCGCAAAAGGAACAATTAACAATTAGAACATTATCAAATGTTCGCTATTTAAAGAGTCCACTTGCTGACGCAGTAGAAAGGATCTTGGATGCTTCGTCATACCGCTGGATAGAAAAATAATCAATCAACTCCTCTGACTAAAAAGCCCAAAAACTGTTTTGAAAGATACTTACCACTACTAGGTAGTAGAGTGCCTCCCAAAATTGCATTGCATTCCAGACAATCTACCCTTCCTTTCTAACATTTCTCGCAACAGACTCATCTGAGAAGTAAAACAAAATTCATTACTGTAGTAACCTCGCTTTCCACACCGAGTTCATCGCGCACCACTCGTGTGAAGGTTTTTGGAAAATTTGTTCATTCCATTTTCCACTCAATTCAGCAGGTTATAGTGAAAGAAAAGCTTAATATCAACACCATCCCAACACAACACAACTATATAGGCAGAGAAAACACGACTCATGCGCAAAATTAAATTATAAAAGCTGTACCGGAAGCTGGTCTAATGGTAATGGCATCCGTCTCGACCGTCGTCATTCCGCGCTCTTTCTCTCTTTATTTCAATTTCAGTTTATTTATTGTACGAGTATTATAACCCAAGCTTTATGTACCTTAAATAAATCTGAGCTTTATGTTAAAAATGCTAAAGCGGCATCGTCTGAGTTATTGGAAGAATGGGCCGAAAAGCCTATCCCCCAAAACCACCCACTCACCCTTGTAAACTGGGTCGAAATTAATAGCCCATTCATAAATCAGACAAGACATTGTAGTTATAGGTCCCTTGATAGCACAAATTAAAGCAGCCTCCGTGGAGATGCGCTAATCGTTGAACTTGACGAGTACTTGTGTAGTTTGTTGATCTCATCACTCCTATGGATTAACAATTAAAAGTTGACTTGAATTGGCGAAATTATATACGCAACAAGTGGAGTTGGGTGAAATGTTTTGTTTATTATGACTTGTAAATTGATTGATTGTCATCCGAACCACTTCAGCCTTACCTAAGTATACTATGAGGGTAGACGTGTAATTTTGGGATAGTTACCTACATAGCCGCCTTTTGGGCGGAAATAATCCAATTAGTTGGTGTTTGTTTGATTGGCAGATGAACCACTTTTGCAATTGGTATATTCCGCCATTGAGACACTTTCAGATGCTAAATGTTTATTTTTGTACCTCGATCGATTGTCGAGCACCACTCTAACCATTCTCCTAAGGACACTCCTTTTTCCTTTGGTTTTAGTAAGCTGTGTCTTCCAACGCGCATTGTGAACTTAGCATTTTACTCGGGGGTTTGCTATCTTAGTTTTTGACCGATCTAGTCGTTGTAGCTTCACTCGCCATTCGTCGATTCGTCTCTGGTTCTAAGAATTGGGCCTCTTCAATTGAACGGGTCCATATCATTTCTGGGGTTACTTGTTTGGTATTCCTCTGACGAGTTTGGCAAATTGGCGGGTTTTGCCGGCCTAGGGTCATCTTTGCCGCCTTTTCCCAATACACTTCTGAATTGTTTTACGCGGCAATTGGATATTATGTGCGTTGAAATCTACTCGTTTGTTTCGACAGAAAATGTCTGTAAAGCTCTCTTTTATCTCTGTTTTTTTTTTTAGGGGGATATTCCACATTTCTCAAACCTAGCCAACCTTATCCATCTGTTGCATCTCACTTAACAATGAGCTGCGTAATTCCACCACTTCCTTTTGTAATTTCGCCTTTGCCATCATTTAACGTCTGTCTCGGTAAGTATTTTTAGCTTCAAAGATCTACGACGAACAATTTTTCCAGAGACAAACTAACAAAAATTGAGGGGGTCAGCGGCAAGAGGATTGCGAGTTGGAAGTCTCAGTATGGTTTGTCTAGGGATTTTGCCGCAGATGTCTTGGAATGTGAACGATCTACCTCTAGCCTGTCTGCGAACAGTTTTGGATCAAGCTTCCTTATTCACTATGATGCAATCTGATTCGCAGCAAAGGTTTTTCAACCTCTTCCTACTCGAATGCACTACAAACTACTAAACACTAAAGAATAGCACTGAGATCTGATAGCTACTTCGAAAACCTTAAATCTACTCGACGAAACGTTTTTTTTTTTTTTTTGAATATTTCTGTACGGTTTTGTAACAAGTGGAATTGTATAGAATATTCTAATGATAGTTAGACATCCAACCCCGGGGATGGCGATGGGCCCGTCTTGGTGCCTGGTCTTATGTGACGATCTCACAACCCCATTCAACCTAACCTAAGCTAACCTACACAGCCAATTTATTGTCTTGTTTCCTCCTTTCTAATAAAAATTGATATCACCCGCGAAATACATTTCCACTTGTTACAAGATCGTACAAAAATATTCAAAAAAGAAGTAGACTCATGAGTCTTCCTTGTATCACTTTCATTTTGAACTTATATGAGTTGAGCAGACTGTGTCCATTTCAACCTGCTGATTTATTATCGCAACAGACTTTGTGAGACCGCCAGCACTTTTAAAGACACTCCTAAGTTACTCACCTTGCAGAACAGTGCATTTCTGTCAATACTGTCGAAAGTACAGGGTGCTTTTTCTAAATGAAAAACTTCGATTCGGTTTTTTGATTATGTTTACTTGAACCTTTAGAATTTTATTTGTCAATTCGAGAAGATGATATCGACCAAATGGGCACCGTCACAATTGATGACTTTCTTTTGGCCCAGCTTGTATAAATTTGTTTGCATTTATTCCTGAGGCTCTCTGTCTTAACTGGCTCCCAAGCCCTGAAGAGTCTCTGCCTGAGATACTGTAGCCTTCCATCCTCTGCGATCCCGGGCACGCTGCTTCCAGTTATCCAGACCAAGCGCTCTGGCATCCGCGATGGATTGGTCTTTGAAACGGAGGTTCGGTCTTCCTTGTCGTCTCGAACCTGGCGGCTGGGATTGGAAGATCATCTTAGCTGGAGCATTATTGTCCATTCGCTCGATGCCTTTTGGACTACATCCACATCTTGGTACAGCTCATAGAGTTCGGTTGTATCTTCTCCTCCATTCGCCCTCCTCGCACACAGGACCAAAAATCCGCCGAAGAATTTTTC
Source organism: Cheilosia impressa (assembly GCA_948293265.1). NCBI lineage: Eukaryota > Metazoa > Arthropoda > Insecta > Diptera > Syrphidae > Cheilosia > Cheilosia impressa. The sequence continues at coordinate 46,290,033 of OX411884.1, read as the reverse complement.
TTTCGAAGGAGCCCAGTATCAGCTCTCCCTTCCTGCTTATCGTCCAGCACTCGGCGCCATAAAGCAGAACTGGCAGGATAAGGGTTCTGTAAAGCATACATTTTGTCCTTCGAGTTAGGAGTTTTGAACCCAATTGCTTTGCCAAACCGAAGTAGCAGCGGTTTCCTAGGGTAATTCTTCGCCGGATCTCCGCACTAGGATGTCATTTGTGGAGTTCATGTTTACTCCGAGGTAGATAAACTCCTTAACTACCTCGAAATTGTTGCTATTAATAGTGACGTTCTGTCCTAGGCGGTGGACAGATGCTTGTTTGTTGATAGCATGTACTTAGTCTTGTTCTCATTTGCTACAAGACCAACGAATTTCGCCTGTTCTTCAATCGGCATAAAAACCTCTATCACGGCACGCTGGGAGCGACCGATAATGTCAATATCGTCTGCTTACCCCAGTAGCTGGACGGATCTGTTGAAGATTGTGCCTTCCGTGTTGACACCTGCCCTGCCTACCTATCTGCTCTAGCACGAGATTGAAGAAGTCACATGATAGTGCGTCTCCTTGCCGAACTCCGGTGCATATTTGGAATAGTTTGGAGGAACTACTTCCGAATTGCACGTTGCAGCGTGTTTTCTCCAGCGTCACGCTACATAGCTGGATCAGTTTTGCCGGGATCCCGAATTCGGCCATCGCCACATAAAGCTCCTGACGATGAATGCTATCATATGTGGCTTTGAAGTCGATGAATAGGTGGTGAGTCTCGACTTGAAATTCATTGGTCTTTTACAGGATTTGCCTCAGTGTGAAAATTTGGTCTATCTTCCGGGCCGGAAGCCACACTGGTACGTGAGGATTAGTGTGTTGCAGAACGGTTTGAGACGTTCACACAGTACGTTGGATAGGATCTTGTATGCGACATTAACTAGGGATATGCCTCGATAGTTCTTGCAAGACATAGGATCGCCTTTTTTGTAGATGGGGCATATGTATATGGATCTGATAGTCCAGTCAACGGGCATGCTTTCTTCCACCCATACTTGGTTGATGATTTGGTGCATGCGCCCTACCAAAACATCATCACCGTATTTGAAGAGCTCCGCTGGTAAACCATCAGACCCGGCTGCCTTTTTGTTGTCTATGTCTATATCTAGTCATCGCAAATCTGTGGGGGATTTTTTTTAAATTCAGAAATAGCTCTCTTGAGGCCACAAAAACCGTCTGTAATATCTTGTTAGGCTTTCCATCTCTGTAGTTGTGGTTGTGGTTGCATATTCACCCTTATTCCGAGTGGCGATTCACAACTGAAAAGTGGGTTGGATCCTCATCTCTTTCCGGATGCGATTGGGATCAGCGGTCGAATCGCCGCTTAGGTGCACGAGCTATACGTTTACATATGAAACAAACGTATTGTTCGTTTAGGGATAAACGCGATTTGAGCCGAGTTTTGCTCGTATCCTCGTCTTCATCACTACTCCAAAACCTTGCTTCACTTCCCGTTTTTGAGACATGAACTAACAATTTATTTTCAAAGAGATAAATAAGTAGCAAAAACTGGGTGGGGGGGGGGGTTATTCCCTTATGCGCGGCGGATCGCTTTTGATGGCAGATTTAAATGTTTGTGTTTCCAAAAGGGATTTTGCTTATCATTCAACCATATGGAGTTGAATCCGTCATAAATTCCATGAACGAATATAGCTCATTCATGGATGTTTCGATTCGGCCCCTGAAACCGACTTAAATCAAACAGATAAGCTGGAATGTGAACTATTTATTACCAACGAAGTCGTATTATAATGTGAAAGGGGTTGCTGTACTGCGACCTTTTGGCCTACTGTACCCCCTGCTTACGCCTCAGTGAGGTATATTCCCTCGTAAGAGTTCCTCTCACATTATAATTCCTTTCCGAACCATTTTAGAGGTTCTTGTACTCTCGTTTCTCCTTGGCGGAAGAAATCCGTCTAAAGCACTCTCTCTATGGACAGTAGAAACTGGACGTTTCCTTTAAGAATCTTAGGATGAGAGCTGGCTCTGGTGACAGTATTTCCTCATCAGATAATTGGTACTTGCCCAAGTATTTCAATCTTTTGTGGGTCAGTGCCAGCACGTGTTCCGCAATTTCACTGACTCATCGCAGAATCTGCAGAGACCTTCTTCAGATATACCCAGTTTCCTGAGGTGTTCCTTGAGTCTACAATGCAACGTTACAAAGCATGCTAGAATACGGAGGTCATTTTTACTCGTGCCGATGCATACTTGGAAGCTTTTCCGGTTGTATTGCACCAGAAGTTTCTTGGCTTGCCTCATACCCTGAGTGTTATGCCAGGTTCTTGCTCGTTTTCTTTCTCTAGTTTCCTAAATTCTTCTTTGAGGGTGTGATCCCTACTCCGCAGAGGAGCTCAGGACCTTTCTTGGTAGGGAGTCGGCCGCTTCATTACCCTCTGGCGCCAGTCAGAGGGTTATCTTTTTTCTCCTACCCGTTTCATTTAGTTTTTTAGGCATTTCCACACACGTTTCGATTTATTGATGTAGGAACTAGCCTGATTGTCTGACACTATAGCTCTATCACAGTTGGTTATGTTTCTGTCGAGGTTGGACACATCTGTCTATCATCATCCAGCCTGAGAGATGCTGGTACTTTTGCCCATTGGTTCGGAATATTTGGTTCTATGCCCCAATACTCTAGCTCCAGTTCCCTCATCAGTTCTTGACCCATCCGTGTACCACTTTGTTGTGTTATTGCCAAGTCTGTGAATTGTGGATTCGTTGCTCCAGTTCTTCTTGTTACTGAGTTTTGCAACAAAGTTCTTTTGGAAATCAAGTCTTTTGATGGTATCGTCTCTAGGAAGAGCCAATAATGTTTGTTTTTTGAGCAGTGCATCAAACTGTTTCAATGTGATGCACTTTTCTCGTCCTATTCCTTCTTTTCTTCTATTCTTAGAATCTTTTTACTTGTACATTTCTCAACCACGAGGTGCAAACGAGTCAGTTCCAATAGCACTTCCATAGCTGCAGTTGGGCAAGTTCTCATGGCCCCTGTTATACATAGGCATGCCAGTCTTTGCACATTATTGAGTGGCCTCCTTGTGGTGGATAGACTGGTTCTTTTTGCCCATGCATTCGCTCCATAGTCTTGATCATTGGTCACACAATAGCAATATACATCCATCTGAGGATTGTCGGGCTACATCCCTGGGATTTGACCGCTAGGCTCCGGCAAATCATTAGAGCCCGCGTTGCCTTCCTGTTTATCTCATCTGTATGCAGCGAGGGCGTATATTGTATAAAGTTTATTCCATAACCCTTGCAAAACTACTAACTTCGTGAAAATGAAACCCTTCTATGGGTGATTAAAGTTCCGGGCACTCATTGATTCATTCCGCAAATTTTCAGCCTATCGTCGAAACGATAGACCTACAGAACTAGCAACGAAGTGCAAAAAGTACGACTTTGAGAACTTTCCACAAATGTAATGAAAACTGTCGATAGTCACAAAAATTCGGCCAGGATATAACTTATTATGGTTGTCAAGTCTCAAAAACCATATTTGTTGTACGGATTCTGCCCCCTGTGCTCCCATAAGAACATCAACAACCAAGTCCAACACTCATGATGGAGTACACAGCCCCCAGGGGACCTACTCTCTGTTTCGTCCCATTCGAAATAGCCCCTTCCCCTCTGTATTAATTTCGGAATTTTAAATGCGGCATAAGTACGTTTTATTCCACTTTCGAAATACACAGTAGAAAAGGTTCGTTTTCGAAAAATGTTACTTTCGAAACGAGATACAGAGTTGGGCCACAGCTCTAGAATAAAAGTCCCATCGCAATCGCACGGCCTATAGAATTTCAAAATCACAATTCTGACAAAATTTTGTTTTTCCATCGGTATCCAATCCTCTTTATTATTATTTGACATGAGTAATAGCTTTTTTTTTTATTTATTTTGTATATTAATAATATTCGTACATAACGTTCGGTTAGGAAGTATAAAAAAAAGAAGAATGTTTAATAAAAACCACAAAAAAATAGACCTCACCACTGTTTAAATGAAAATACCGTCACACCCGTAGTGTTGTTAATTTGTTTCTATAATTTTTCTTGTTGTAACAATAATCCGAAGTAGCAGCGTAGAAATAAAAAACTTTATCTTGAACTTTGCGTATTTGCAAGGTTGGAATTCGTTGAAAACTGAACAAAAATATGATCGCTTGTGTGTAGTTGTTTTAATTGTTGTTTTTAACTAACCAAAGTGATACAAAAGAATTGTTAATATTTTTACGAGTCGTTACATTTCGGACAGGAGAAAGGAAAACTTGTTTTAATGTTAATTTATCTGTAATTGAATTCGTAAATATCCCAGGATAAACAAAATAATTTTTATTTATTTAATTTTTTTGTGTTGTTGTTTTATTTAATTAGAAATTAATCTGCAGATAGTGGTAACGTCTATGAGAGCTTCTTGGCCTTCTGATAGAGCGTGTCGACGACCTTGCCCATACTTTGAATTGTCTCGAGGACGCGTTCGTAGGTCTTGTCGACGGTGGTTTCTTCGAAGACGATAAGCACACCTTCGCCCTGGTCGAGGATGCCGCTGAATTTCTTGTCGAGAATCATTTGTGACAATTTCTTTTCCACCTGAGGCATGGGCAGTTTAATGCATTCGGCAACGTGTGAGACCTGCAAAGAAAAACGCGTAAGTTTAGATGGTTAAAAAGGTTATATTGGGGTGGTGTGGCTAAAAAGAATATGAGGTTGTCGGTGTCTATTAAGCTAAAATTCCCACTCTTTTTTTGATAACATGAATGCAGTCATTCCAAGGGAAGGCTGTCGACAAATAGGCAACACACTTAGACCATAAGAAGGTCAATTGAGATACCACATAAATATAGGAAGTTGTTTTGCCCTACTCGCTAAACCAGTTTGAGTGACAAGACTTCGAAGCACAGAGTTTATTATAACATTTAGACCAGAGATGGATTTTTTGTTTTTGGGGAGACTCCAGCAACACAGCTCCTATAAAAATGGATTGAAAATACGCCAAGCCTTTTGCATGAGACGGTGGCCAGTCCAGTCCAGTCATGTCATGGGACAACGATGCAGTTGGCCAAATGTGATAACATGCTGTACCAGTTGTTCACCCAAGGCCTGTTGCTTAGATAGCATTCAACTTTATCATGAGTTTGGAAGAAGCGATCTCAAAGGCACTTTTGTCTGGCAGAATAGGTGGTGAAGTGTAGCGTAGCAAGGCTCTATGCCCCCGCATCTAGCAAAGGTGAACATTAAACCACTCGCCCATGTCCCTGAAAGATGTGCGCAAGTCTAGAGCTTCTATAGAGTTATAGACTGATTCTACTAGTCTTAGCACAAAGAATGTAAATGGATACTAGTACCTTGGGGTGTTGGTTAACATTAAAGTAAAAAAGGACCTGAACCAGTAGTCGAACCTCTCTTCTTCCATATTAGGTTGCGGGCTTCAATGCATAGCCCGAGTTGGAAGTGCCGGCTGGTTCTACACTAGAATACTCTATCTGATTGACTCCCTAGGTTTAACCTCTTTCAACACAGGCAACACCTCATTCGGTAGAATGTTGTTTCCCCAATATCTGGTTGTCTATAGAACGATTGACTTTATAAACAATTACATTTATACGGATAACCTGCTAACCACTTGGTTTTAGAAGAGCAAATTTGAGTTAATTGCTGATTTTTAAATTTTATTGCAGGCGCTAAGCGTGGTGATCGAACAGAGAACCCCTCCCCACGGTCTGGTAAAAAACACAGACAAAGGACTTAATTTCAGCAAGGGCAACGCAGTGGAACAAGTGAAACTTGTACTTAGCAAATGCAGTCAGTTGATCGAAAAAGCGCAACCCAGGCAAGCAAGTAAGTTTAAGAATTTTTTTAATCTAATCTGCCATTTCTCAGTCCATTCTGAAATTATTGTTTATTGCTGCTTAAAGCTTTTTTGTTGCTATTTCGACAGTTGGTCCCACAGCAAGGACAGCTGTGTCATCTGCAAAAGTAGCTAAGGTGGTTTCTTCACTTTTAAATGTGTGTCTTCTGTGATGGCACGTAGGTGGACATTGATCGCTAGAATCGTTTTTCCGTTAAAGAAATGAACCAGCATGCGCTGAAATGCTAATTTTCGTGTTGCCGATTTTTCAATATCAATTTTCTGAAGCGGCGGTATGTACACTTTCGCAGTTTCTTGTCGTCTTCCATTCGCATAATGAAACCGCCTAAAAATGTACTACTTCAATTTTAAAATTGCCACTTAAACTTCTGACAAGTACACCAACTCAATGCAAAGTTAACAGCCACTCAAAACCAAAAACCCGAGCACACAGTAATTTATGCATACGTGTCACCGAGTTCAGCATTAGTCACCTCATTTTCTATAACACTACAAGCAAGCATAATGCGTGCTAAAATTTTACCAATTCACTACTCCAAATGTCGACAGCCCCCATTCCCCCTACACATCGAATAAACAACAAAGACACGGCCTTCGCGAAAACAAACAACAAACAAAGAAACAATGACGACAGCTCCGTGGTTCTCTCTCGTCGCATCTATTTTTAGAACTCACCTGCACTCTCGAATACGGCTCAATGATTCTGCATAGATTCTGCTCCAGCATTGTGTCGTACAATGTACCCAAATGTGCCTGCACAATGACATCTTCGGCCAATTCCTTATGGTAATCTTTTAAGGCCTGTTGAAAATCGGCCAGAGAGCGTTTGTGCGAAGCCTCAGCGACTGACTTCATTGCATCAATGTCCCTTCCAGAGTATGTAATAGCCTGCAATCGAGAACATTAAAAACTGAATCTCAGTACTTTTCTCGCATTTTTGGACTCACCAACTTCCCACTAATGATCTGATTGACATCATCCGACTGTCCTAGCATAATCTTGCACAGCAACATGTATTTCAATGCGGTCAGTGCCCGTCCAGCGTCGACACTATCGAAACCCTCGAACGCCTCGTAGAAGTAGGAGAATCCAGTCTTGAAATCCCGCTCATCGGCTGCATGCAGGATTCCCGATTGCAGATCCAGCGCGCCCTGTACTTTTGGCGGACAGTAAATCGCATTCGCTGTAGTACGAGCCGATGTCAGGGCAGCCCTAGCCTTGGGCAAATTACTCAGCGCATGGTAGGTCTTCGATTCCAGCAACTGCACCTCCACTAACAGATTTTTATCGTCCAACTTCTTCAGTTCTTTAAGCAGTTGAGAGCCGAGCTGCAGCGCCTCAGTGTACAATCCGGTATCGAAGTACAACGCAATCAAACGAGCTTCCAGCGACTGCCGCAAAAATGTGCGCTTCTCTTGCTTGGCCCATTCGATGCAATCTTTGCACAGTTGCACTTCTATACCCGTTCCGGCTTCCATGTCCAGGAACAAATCAACCAAAGACCTCACCAACTTGGCGGCCTTAGCCTTGCTTATCAAACTCAGAAACGGTCTGGTAACTTTAATAAGGTCAGCCAACTCCTTGGCCTTACCATCTTGTTTGTAGAGTTCGCCCAGCTGCAGGATGCCCTGCTCCTTTACTCGGATTAGTTCCTCATCGTTTTCGGCGACTTCTTGTTCGCGAACAATTTTGTTAAGAAAGTCGATGCCCTGCTCGGGACTGCGGGTGGAAAGTTCTTGCGCTCGCTCGATTTTCGTAGCACCGGCCATTGTGTTGGTCTTCTTTTTCGATTTGCGATTGGAACTTGAAATTTTCTATATAAAAAAATTCGATTTATTTAAAGTCCGGAGATTTTTTTAAAATCCTTTTGTGAGCTTCTCGTGTTTTCTTTTGCGATGTCTTGAGTCTTTCTTGTTCGTAGTTTTTATTTCTTTTATTTTCACTTGCAAAAAAATAGACCTGTGTGTCAATACATGAATTGCGGTATAAGTGTGGACGGACAAGCGCTAGTCATTCCATTCAGATTAGCCAACTGTGACAAACTGACGGAATGTTGTAGAATCAGAGAGAAGTCCTAAGGCCTCGTTTACATTTTTCGAATTGATAAGATAAATTTTTTGTGGTTTGTTAAATTAAATTTTTTTATATCCTATTTCGAAACAATTGCAAAAAAATCTCATAAAATATTACCCTTTTCCACAATGCGTAAAAGACTGGAAATACGAAAAGCTTCCTCTAGTAGTCGTCGAAAACTGCTTTGAATTTTTGTCAGCCAAAATGTAGGTACAGTAAAACCAGGATAACTACCTCTTTAAAATTTTTGCTTTCTTTGGGTTCTTAAGTGGGTGAGATTTGAGATTTGTGGGCACTTACGCTTGAAGTACTTGTCCGGGTTTTACTGTATTTTTTATTTTTTTTGTATTTAAGGAACAATATTTTGCACAGGGACAAATAACAATGCAAGAAGCAGCCTATAAAAACCTCGGTTATTTCTGTTTGTACTCCGTACCACTAAAGAAATATGTTTTCCTACGAAAACAATCGAAAAAATCATCCACCACTGAATGGATTCTATCAAAAAAAATTCAGACAGTGGTGGAACAGTAAAGATATGAAATATTTCAGTGAAATGATTTGGTTTTTTTTTCGTGGAATTGACTGAAAATTTTTACGTACAGAATAATGAATGAATTAATTTTTTCCGGAATATTTAAAGTTCATTTTGCTTATTTTCTTCTTTTTTTTTTGTTTATTTTATATTCATAAGCAATATTTTAAGACCGAGATTGAGTTCATTGAGTTATTCAAAAAAACTATGTACCTACCTATTCCCTTAAATTCTTTTCATTAAAACATTCACCCATTATGCATTCAAAATAAATGCCCTGACTGAATGCACTCATTATTCACTCTTCGCAGTTGCCGGCACTGTGTGCAGTTTTTGTTTTTTTTTTCACATCGAGTGAAGTGGGCAAAGAGGATTCCATTTTTCGTGCAATCGTGATAACTGGTGCACATAGGAGGACGGATTTTTTTTGTCGTTGTCGGTATTTCAATCCTAAACAAAAATACAAACCAAATAGAAACTGCCAACGACTATTCCTCCGCCGCAATTTATAGTCCACCAGAAACAAAATTAGGTACTTACATGCCGGAGAAAATGAACAGACGCATGGTAAATTCACTCACAAATTTGCGTTATATTATTTTATTATCGTATTCTATCTTTGGTTTGAATATTTTCGTCTGTTTGTAAGGCTATGGGAAACAGAAATCTCGTATTGGGTTTGTTTACAGCTGCACAATAAAAAAGAAACGCCATGGAAATACGTCTTCTTGTAAATACTAATTTGTTTGTTTTGTTTGCCTAACATTGGTCAAATATTTTTTATTTGCCGGCGTTTGTTCTGTTGCGAAATATTGAATTACAACAAGCGATTTTCTCATTAGCTTCTAAAAATAGCAGAAAACCAAATTATAAAAATAAGAATATGCACATCGTTCCTAACCTTACTCAATTCCAGACACCGCGCAGTGCCAGTCGAAGCGTCAGCAGGTCCCCCGTCAGGAAGAATGGAGGAAGGTAATGATGGTAGTTTGATATTTATCAATACTTATTTCAAAGACTGTCTTTTTAGAAAATCTCCAAGCTATTCCCGTAGCCGGTCTAGATCGAGGACACCGCCGCCGCCACCACCGAGACGAAAAGTCGGTCGTCCAGCAGACAGCCGAAGCCGCTCAAGGTAAGTTGCTCTATCCATCAAGTGATCTTGTGTACAAATGTGCTTACGAAATTATTCCAAACATTCGCAGCTAGCTCTCAAAAATATTCAAGAGTTTAACTATTGAAAATCCAAAACAAAAACACATCAAAACATCAAGCAAACACACAAACTTTTCAAGCAAACTGCAATTTAGAAAATAACTAATTTTATTCCTCTCACAAAGGTCGTATTCGCCGAGGGACAGGCGCAGGTCACGCTCTCGTAGCTCTCGTGCCCATGGAGGTTCCAGTAGCCGTCGTTTGGGAACACGGGTAAATGTTTCTCTAGCTGTCTGATTTGGGTTATATTGTTATTTGTTGCAACTTGCAGGAGAAACCAATGCAAAGCCGATGCCTCGGAGTGTTTGGCCTGAACATTACCACAGATGAATATAAAATTCGAGACATTTTCTCCAAATACGGCCAGATTGAACGCATTCAAGTTGTGATAGATGCTAAGGTGAGTCAGACTGCAATCAGTTGCCCACCTACGTAGAAACTTCCTGCCTATTGTAACTAACGAATTGACCTATGAGAAGTCTTCATAGGTCTTCCTTATAAATGGCTACATAAAAATCAAGAATTATGAGTGGAACACTTCAAGTTTGGTGTTCCATGAAAGGCTTTTTGAAACACTTGCAGACCTTGAACGCCGCGGGTGTGCTTTCATGTACTAAAGTTCCACCCGATGCTTTTGTTATCAAGTTGAAAACAGCTACAGTCCGTGGGAAGACCTGCGCTTCAACTAATATGAATCACGAGTCATCTCTGCACCAATTGTGAACGCGCTGAGATCGTAGTTGAATTTGTGGCTGGTTCCAAGGTCGAGCAGTTTTAAAATTCCCCCGCCTATCGTCTTATTTAACAATCAACATTTAAAACCGTTTTCTTTTTACAGACTGGACGGTCGCGAGGATTTTGTTTTGTATATTACGTCAAATTGGCCGAAGCAAAAGTCGCAAAAGATGCCACCACAGGCATGGAAATCGATAAGCGTCGCATTAGAGTAGATTATTCAATAACACAGAGACCTCATACGCCAACCCCTGGTGTATATATGGGCCGGCCAACTGGGTATGTCAATTTTAAATCGCACTTTTAGTTTTATGATTTTCTCTTTACTTATTTATTGAATCGTGTGTTTTTATTTTCTGTATAGCGCGAGAGATCACCCTCCTGAATCAAAAAGGTACGAACAAAAACAAAAACCATATGTTTCCATCATTGCGCGTTTAGTTGCGCGTAGAAGTGGCTCGGTTTTGATGAAATTTGAGACAAAATTCGTGGCGCTGACGGAATTAGGTCGATTTAACATAAGAAATGAAACGATTTTCGCCACAAACTGATTAAAGGATAACGCGATTAGACCTCAGGACAGCAAATGCAAATTTCAAGGAACTGCTGTGTAGGTTAGGTTTTGGGATTAATTGCCTCAGACCAAATGAGGTCCATTATGTTTCCACACAGATTCGGTTAGAGTTTTGGAGTAATTTTCGTATTTTATTGATGTCCTGGTCGGCAGTTCGCCAGGGAAGTGGCAAAAAGCTGTTTCCTCCAGTCGCTCTACCTAGTTAGCCGTTTGTAAGGTTCTCCAGCTTTATAGTCCTATATCTCCATGACCATTAACGCAGCGTTTATCTGCAGTTGTTCAATATTTTGTTTATGAAACTTGCAAGAGAGCTAAAAGAATCCAGTCCAGGCCCCTAGTTACATAGTCCGTAACGCCTGCTTCAATGAATCAGACTTTTTGATTGATACTCCTTCCCTACATCGGTTCTTTCCCTCGTAGATTGCTGCCAGTTACTATGACAATCGTAAACATCCAGAAGGATTAAGTCAGCAGGGCGGCCACTATTCAAACAAACCCCTGCCACTCTGCTTTATATTTACAAGAGAGTGCTGGCTAACTCCCGATATATACAGCCAGGCTTTCGAATTCAATGAATTTCTGAATTGAGAAGCAACAACATTTGTCAGAAACTGGGTTAAAAAGCATACCCATTCTACACGCCTTCGTTCGATTAACGTCGGCGGTTCCATCTGCTTTGCAATGATGCATTCCAGCGGCCTTTGCCCTTCTTACGCTGGTTAAGGTTTCGTGGTGGTCTAATTCATATACCCACTGGTACATAGCGCACCGCACCATAGGATCCTTCAAGTTCTGGCAGACAGTGCAGGGGTCGAATCCCATCGTTCGTGAACGGGCTTTGACGGAATTAAGTTGATTTTACATGTGAAACAAAAACAAGTTCCAACAAGAACGAGGCGATTCGACCCTAGGTCAATCTCAGCGCACAAATTTGCTACGTTTATCCCATTTATTGTTCGTTTAACTGCAGAACGGATTCATAGTGACGACGCATCTCTAATTTTCGGCCTAACTAATCCTGGATAGTTACAAAGAATCAGACGTCTGATGTTTGGCCTCATTTGCGCTAGAAAACCGCCTGCGACTTGTGCTTTATAACATCCTACAGTTGTCTCTTGAAAGCGTTTTAAAACTATGGAGTGCCCGCAGACTGAACCATTCTCGACTCTTTTCCTGCTCTTGATCTGCCTCAAGAAATTCAGGGTTATCGTGAACAAATTCCGACGGAAATGTTTGCTTTGTTAGCAATGTAAATCAGATTTGCTGAATAGAAATATTATTTCCGTTTGTGCCAAGATCCTCCACCTCTTAATAACAAGACGATGTCGCAGCAAAGCTAATTGGATGTCGAGACCTGCAGCAGGCCGTCATAATATTGTGGAAACACTACTCGTTGCCGAAGTGTTAATGAAGATAATTCTTTGTCTAAAGTAGATCGGTTGCTTTTTTCATATTTCTGAGCGTTTTTAAGATGCGGGTCCAATTGGCAATGTTGAACGAATATTCTGATGTCGCTGCATTTCTTTGAACCTTTTTTTTATCGTGTAAGCTTCTTCGTTGTTTCGACTACAACTTTTTGTGTCTTAAAAATAAGAGCGTGCGTTAACAAAGTCCTCGCACTTCTTCATTCTCGCACCGTAACTGATTGGAAACAGTTACTGAAGTACACGTTTCAAGAATTGGCCCAGTTCTAATACAAAGAATCGTCTGGCAAGTTGATCTTGGTCTCTCGCGACACTCTTTCTGTCTAAATACTAGATAGTAAAGGGTTTTCAATAAGAGCGCTACAAAAGTTTTTTTTAAATAAAACAAAAACGGTTTTGGATATCAATGAAATTCTTTATTCCTGTGAAAGTACGTTCGATGCCATTATGTATGGAACTCGATTTCTTTTGCATGGGCATCACGGGCACACTTGCAGAAGTCCAGACGCTGAACCCAATTTTCGACGGTTTTCAAGCATAAATCGGCCGATACTGCTGCAATTTCACGTTCGATATTCGTACGAAGTTCATCAATCGTCGCTGGCTTGTTGGCATAGACCATAGACTTGACGTAGCAACACAGGAAATAGTCTAACGGCGTCAAATCGCACGACCGAGGCGGCCAAGCGACTGGACCATTTCGTGAGACAACACGTTCTCCAAACTTGGTTTCCAATAAATTGATTGTGACATTCGCTGTGTGGCTTGTGGCGCCTTCCTGTTGGAACCACATGTCCTCCAAGTCCATATCATCCAATTGGGGCCAAAAATATTCTGTTATCATTGAATGGTAGCGATTCCCATTCACAGTAACGTGCCGGTCGTGATCATCACGGAGAAGTACGGCCCAATGACGCCGCCGGCCCATAAACTACACCAAACCGTAATTTTTTCGGGATGCAATGATGACTCATGGAGTACGTGTGGATGTGGATTGCTGCCTGACCAATACCGCATATTTTGTTTATTGACGAAGCCATTCAGCCAGAAATGAGCCTCATCGCTGAAGATGATAAATTGGACGTAGCGCTCTTAACGTTGAGGCCACTGACTCCGAATTTCGGTAGTAAATTTTAATAATTTCGACTCGTTGTTGGCTCGTATATCTTTCCATCATGAAATGGCAAACCTTACTGAAGAGAAATGTCAAAAGAGCGGCAAGAAATTTGGCGTCGTTTGCTGTCCCTGTCGCTCTACTTTTGTAGCGTCCCTGTTGAAAAACCCTTTAGATGAATGTTTTTCTTAAATGACATTTTGATCACTTTAGCTGACAGTTGACAAAGACTCCTTCACCTCCCCTTTTAAACATCAAGTTGAGGAAAGCCAGTCTCATCTACGCGATTTAAATGCCATTTTTAGGGAAAAATTTGCTTGCTGATCACCACTAGCACTGTCGTTTTATTTTGTTTGTTTCTATCGCATCCCTTGTGCCACTGATTCATTAAGGACGACTTTACACTTAAATCACATCCCTCCTTTCAGATCCTACAAAGAAGGACACTTTCATGACCGCTACCGAGACGACTACCGCAGCAGCAGGCGACGGTCTGGTTCCCCGTACCGCGACAGAAGGCGACGCTACGAACGCAGTCGAAGTAGATCCGTCTCCCCACGTAAGCAGTGATTCGTTAACCCACCCCCCATCTAAGACTAAACTCGATTTGTCTTTATTGCAGGACGCTCTCGGTACTAATTCTCAATAACAATTATACACACCCACTGAATCACCATCATCATCATTATTTATCATAACTCAATCAAGAATTTCATAATTTCGACTTTTCCCCGTTCGTTTTTAGTTTTCGTGTGACAGAGAATTGAATATTTTAGTTTTTCCTTCCCGCCCCTTAAACTTTTCTCAAAGCTATATAAATGTTAACTATTTTAGTCGTTTAATTATTTGTACTCCGCACTCATTCACACAATTCAATTCTATCTAAAGAGAAGGGAGAGTGGGAACATGTCTCAACCGAATGCAGTGGACCACTGCCCCTCGATTGTCCGCTTGTGGGCGGTTGTTCACGCCTTTGGAACGTGTTCGGCTTCAGATGAAATATTTTTATATCAAAATGCCCGTGGATGGGCAAGACAAATGAAAAGCAAATAAAAACTACTTAAATGCTCATATACGGTCCCACGCTGTTCAATGTCGTAGACAATATTGGTTTGGCCGCATATATATATTTTTTTTAATTGTAAATCTTAATTATTGTAACATAAAAAAAGGAAAACAAAAGAAAACTAGTGATAAAAAAAATTTAAATAAAACTTGGATTGTATGTGATTTTTGTTGTATATTGGAATATCGGCTTGGAAATCATTGTTCTATTAGGATGACGATGTTGTTGGCTGTCGCGATGTTTTGTAGGCTATCTCCAAGGTGCCCTGGATCGTTTGCATGTCGGTTTCGATGCTGCGCGCCCAGTTTTCCACGTCCCCCAGTTCCTAGAGTACACTTGAATGGTAAGTTAAAAGAAACTCTGACTCTGTGGATTTACCTTCAAGGCGCTGCTGAAATTATCGATTAGTTGCAACCACTGGTGAGTCTGTTTGGCAAAGTTCGTCGCTCCGACATGTAGCTGCTTGGCCTCCGCGTCGAGTCGTTTTTGATTCAAGTAAGCCTGTGCCACACTATAAATAGCAATTTTACTAGATGCAGTTTGATGGCAAATGTACTAATACCAACCCAACGTTGAGATGATCTACAAGTGCTTGAGTAAGTTCGTTGGATGATTCAATTGCTTCTTTGCGACGAATTTCTATAAAAATAAAGAACAAAATTGTACCATAACCATCGAAAAATGTTTATTCTTTCGCCTTGCCTTGGTCCTCTTTTCGTTTGGCTTGTTTAGCTTGGTGTTCTTTTAACATGGAATTAAGCATTTTTGTATTATTTCGCAAACACTGCTGATAAACAGAGATATTTTTTTTATTTTCCGAGTTCCTACTGTCAAAAACAAGAAAAAAATCTGACATCTGACATCATTTCGTGACATTGCTAACAGCCGTCAGATGGCGGTAGGCTCATTAGGAAGAAAGTGGTCAAAGTTTTTCCACCAGACACACAAACCCCTGCTGATATTTCTGGTGGCCTGGTATTTTTTCAAGAATTTTAACTCGTTTTCGTCGGCGCGGTGGCGATGACGTAGGTTTTCTTTCTTTAAGATGGATTTTAAGGTTAAGTTGAGAAATTTCTCATTTTAAATATGGAAATAAATTTTTGGTGCAATGATGACTATTGACAAAAATGTGCTAGGCACATTAGGTATCTGTTCTTGAGTCATTGCTTTTGGGGAGCATCGCCTGTCTGGCATGTTAAAATGAGACGCACGCACATTGCCATTATAGAGGAACAGCATCCTTTGCAAATGTTTTTGCAACTGAAAAAGTCGGAGGCAGTTGATTTGCCGTGAGCTACACGCGGGCCTTTGTCTCGTTGTCTCGTTCAATTTGCTTGTTTCTGGATGTTCCCATAAGCTAGATAGAGACCCTGCCTAAATTAAATTGGCCGTACTGTCTCTGACATAATTGTGCGCTCCCCGGTCTAGGGCGGTCTGATCGCTATACAGGCGAGGCCGGATTTAAGCGACATCTAAAAAAAAAATTGTTGTCACATTGATTGTCCACACAGTTCGTTATTATTAGAATTTGTAGTGAGATGGAAGAAGAACCTCTACCGTCCAGGCTCAGTTGGATTTAGCGCACTATTTGGTTAAATGTTCGACCTCAGAGATCTATTTCACCGAGAGACTGTTGAAAGGATAGCACCCAGCCGCCTCAAAGCCCTTTTCTCTGTATATATGCACAATAAGAGTATGGAACCATTTGAATAAGGTTTCGATCGTCAGCTGACATGTAACCATGCGACTTTTTGTCCAGAGATCCAAGATCGTCGCAGTGACATGTACCTACCCTTAGTGTGGATTAAGAATGGACCCGGTAAGGCAAAGGTGATTGAGGGTCTGCGGTACCTATTTCTCTATTTTCCTATCGAAGACCGATTGAATGTAGATCCTACTACCTACCACAACTTCGCTTCGTCACCTTTTTTACGGATGCTCTTAGGCTGTTTAGAGCAAGAGTTAACTCTGTCAAATGTTCCAATAGAGATCCTGCCGTTTCATTGACATTTCCGCAGTGTATTACGAGCCATCTCGCTTTCTTCGTCCGCGAATTGTACGACTTGTTCATCTTTGGATGCCTTGTTAGCAATGTCCACAAATGCGTGTCAAAAATTAAACAAATACCACCCAACAAGAGGAGCATCCACTCCCCCATAATCCGCATTCCAGATTTTATGGCATCGTTTGCAATTAGTAAGAAAACATTTCTTTATTTTGTTTTTATAATCCAGTTTTTTTTTACATTTATACAGTATATGTAAATCCGTTACAATTTTCACAAAGATAACAAACAAAACCTCATAAAAATTGTTAATCTTGTTGAAGTTATCACAATTTTTCCAATAAATCAACAAACAAAAGAGAACACACATCCTTTCGCTAAGTTTGACTATGGATAACTTTTCACTGAATTGTTCTTTGCTTTAGTATAGTATAGTATAGGACCTAAATTTTAATGCATTGTGCTAAGTGTTTTTTTTTTATATTTTATTTACAATAATATACACTGATATATTGTGCAGTACTAACAAGAACAAGCCCTTTAAGTTGTCACTAAAATTGTTGATAAACTCACTGTCAATGTGTGCGGTTTTAGTGAGAACTTGAAAGTTCGTTGTTAGTAGCACCAACTCGTATATTGTTCTGTGTTAATGTTTCTTGTTTTTTTTATATAAAAATAAATATGTTCGTAAATAAATTTGTTGTTTTGCTTGGAGTATATAATTATTGAAGTCTATTATGTTGGTTAACATTTATATTGTTTAACTTAACATTTTGTTTGATTATGCGTTTGTGTTAACAGAGCTGACTAATTCCAATGGCGAATGTTTGTTTATTTAAATTTCGTAATTGACTACGAGTATTGTTAACATTTTTATTGAGATGTATTAAAAGCGGAACATTAACAATGCTTTTGCATGAAAGTCCGTAAACCGTGCTAAGATCCCAAACTCGCGATTCTCTTGCCGCTGGCGCCCTCAATTTTGGTTTCAAATTCGCCATTTTGTTTTCATATCGGTGTTATGTCAATTAAGAATAAAGATTTAAGAAGATGGGCACATGACGTTTTCGAAATGTTAAAGGACATAATGAGCTTTTTAGGATTGATTTGCTTTGGGTTATCAGGTAAAAACCGAACTGGAACTCGAGGTGAATTCGACGATAGCCGTACGAAAAGTTACGTCACTTAGAGCCCAGTATTTGTTCATTCAAACATTCAAATTCGAATGCGAAAGTTAAATTTTATATAAATAGTAAATTTAGGGTTATTTAGAAGAGTATTTTTTAAGAGTTTTGGAATATTTAACAATTTTTAGAATTTGTGTCTAAAAGCACAATTGGAAATTCTGCAATGAAGCAGTAGGTAATACAAGAACCCATGCTTACTTTTTGTAAATGAAAAATGAAGACATCATTGGCATCGTTTCAATTGTTTCAGTCTGACAGAACTTATAAGCTGTAACCTAAATTCAGTTTATTCAGATTTAAAAAAATTCCCACCGAGTACCTACTCACTTGGCGTTTCGAAAGTTTCTCAGTTAATCGAAATAAATTACATGGGTCTGTTCCAATACTTTTTGAGTCTTATTAGTAGGTACCTAAATGTATTAAAATATCAACATAAACTTGCAACTTTATAATCTTTTTCTGTTGGTTCAATCAAAATCAAATTTGGCAGATTTGACAGGCGTCTGTCAGTTAAACCAAAAGTAGGTGAATTTAATAATTTTAATAAATTTGTTCAATCTAAAAACTGGTGACACTTGATGACAGTGAAGGTTGGAAATGTGTTTGGTTTCGTCATTCCTGTCAGCATTTCGCGAAGATGCGTCATCTTAGTTAGGAAAACTTGTAGGAAAGCAAAGGGTGCCTTATAAAATCTGCTTTGTTTTTTCAGCTGCTACTTGAGTTTTTCTTCTTCTCACTTTACACTGACGTTGCGCGGAACTATAGAAGATCCATTCGCTACTAACGACTCAAGATCTCTGGACAATATTTGACAGTTCATTTAAGAGGGCGCAAATTTCGATGTTTAAATAAAAATATTGTACAGGTCTTTATGTTTTTCTCAAGTTTTTTGTCGGAAGATTATGAAAGCAGTTTTGACTTTTGAACAAATGCGAAAAAGAAAATGAGGTAGGTATATGACAAATATTCAAACCTAGTCAGTCATCGCGTTCAGCTTATGATGAAAATCTGTGGATACGACTTACTAGCTGGTTTTTAAGCTTAAGGTATACATACTTATATTAGGAACTTCGGCTTGAAGTGCTTAAACAAAACTAGATATTACATACTGTCTAAAACAAATCATTTTAGTGTGCGCTTATGGTTAAAAATGGTTTTAAATCTTTTAATTTGTTATAAATAACATTTTTAAGCGAATTCAATAAACCTTACAATGCTAGCATTCCACTGATCACCGTCGAACTCACGTCAAAACCCTTACGCAAATAGTAACCACTGGTGAGTCGCCTTTATTTTTTATCAAGAGTTTGACGTTAATTTGACACGCCACTAGTCATCTAGCGATCAATGGAAAACAATGAATAGCAATTTCAAATTGACAAAATACCTATTGGGTTTTATTTTATTTAAATTAAGCAGCCAGTCACATTGGTTGACATTTTAAACAACGTCCTTTTACAGTATTTAAATTTTTATATATTCTTGTCCTTGTGCGCTATTATTTACTAAACTCTTGTGCACATCGCCCTTAGAACGCCAGCTTAATATTGACTAAAAGAAGCTTTATAAATTGTTATTTGCTAAGTAAAAAAACAGAAAATATATCCTTGTAAACTTAATGTCATTTTGAATTCTCTTGTGTTCACCACTGTTGATTCTCCATTTGCTGCTGCGCGTAGGCATTTATTTTCGCTTGTATAGGTGGCGCTGGTGCCCTTTGCTTCCGAGGTGCATCTGTTGGAGCCGATGGTACTGGAGGTGCTGTATTGAAATTGTTCAAAGAAAAGGATATTTTGCTTCGTAAGACAATGAGAATCGAATTTGGAAATTGTTGTGCCAATTGATGGTAGACGTACGTTTTTCTTTTTAGAGAAAATTAAACAATGCAACTTGCAGATGCGTAAAAATGTGCTAAGAAAAAAACATAACCAACTGAACGGAATTTACAAATGAAATTATGACTCACATGGCAAAGGGCCATGCAAATAAGGAAGACTTTCCGAAATGAAAGATGTCATGCGAAACTAAATGCAGCAGAACTGAAAATAAATAGGCGAGGATCTAAGTCGTCCTTTGCTCATATACTTTGAGCTTTCTAACTTCTGAATACCCATAGTTGATGGAGTCACTTAGAGAGAATGAAGGCAATAATTCAAGTGAAAAATAGAAATGTCCTAGTTAAGTTGAGCTTCTAGTGAATAAGACGGTCCCAAATCCTTTATGTCGAAGTCGACACATCTATTAGAGCAAATCACAGGCGAACAATGGCTACAACGTAAGCAAAAGGAAGGAATCACCGGTCATTGTGTTCTGGGCAGACACGCTCAAAGACTTGGGCTGCCACATAATGACTTTTGTAGGGATGAAGAAGAGGACGAGTCCGTCACTCACCTCATCTGCAGCTGCCCTGCCCTTTCCAACCTAAGGATGGCGCATTTAGGAAGGTAATTCCTCAATGATCTCAGCGATCTATGCTACCTCAGCGCTGCCAGCATTCTTGGCTTTATCAACGGAAGTAAATGGTTCACAACGAGTAACTAGTAAAGGAACCCCTAAACACCAGTGGTACGCACAATGGGCCGATTAACGGCCTAAGTGTTTCTCTCACCGAGAGCCTCTTTAACATACATACCATCAAAAGGAATGGATATAACTTAACCCCGTATTATTAAACAAATGCATGTAAATTGCTAAGCTAGCTAGACGTTCAGTTAGCATTCTAATATTAGACTTAACTGCTGTGTAACCAGTTGATAAATTTTACGCGGCATTTGTGCTTGGGCTTTAATGGAAACAAATGGTTCGATGTCGGCATTCTTTAAGGCGAAACGTTCAAACGTTTTTGTGTGCACGACCGATTTTCTTACAGCAAATGATTCCTGCCTTACAGAATCTGACCCCTGGGGTCGAATCGCGTCGTCCGTGAACGAGCATTACATGACGGAATTTGTTTCTGTTTCACATGTACATAAAATCAGCAAAATATCGTTCACGGAAGTTGCGATTCAACCTGGCCATCAATCTCGCCTCATCAAAAGTGGCGAAGGCACGAATATCCGCACAGACTGCGACTGAAGGGAGTCACAGAAACAACTTGTGGTGACGTTCAATTTTCATTTCCTGATTAATTCAGGCGTCGAATCGCGTCATCCGTGAACGAGCAATAGAGGACGCAATTTGGTTTTGTTTTGCATGTGAAATCGACTTTATTTCGTTTGCTATTCGACCCCAAGAAAAGACGCCGCTCTGATCCGGTACGCCTCTAATCATGGTCCCAAACAAAAGTTGGCTTTGTTGGTATATTTGACTTAGCTAGCCTTAAACTAGGATCGCGATGGGCCGTTATGGTCCTAGTGCTGTATGAGACCTCACTATTTCAATTCCCACTTTAAAACTAACCTCACCTAGCCCTAAATTAATGCTTTCGCTACAGCACTGACCTTGCATTGGCAACAAAGAACTGAGTAGTCGAGCTCAAAACTGACAACAAAATGTTTTGTAAACTTACAGTGCGCACCAAGCGCATTCTTGCAAAATCAAGGATCAAATAGTAGTAAGTTACATCACAGGTTAAACAGGAAATGTAAGCTTGTAGGTTACACCTTTTACATTGAAAAATAAGTCACATCACACTACTTAAGAATTCGCTTTAAAAAATGTTTTAAAGGAAAAGACGTTTCTACTTTTCAAAGAACTTATGCTAGGTTTTGTGGCTCAAAGGGGCTATCAGGCTTGGAAAACGCTCAAATTACACCGCAATCACTTCCGACAGATTTTCTGTTTCTATTAGAGGTAGGTAGCAAATTACAAAATGAAAGTCAATAAGTGAATGTAAAGCGAACTGGGCCCTGCTCTCTATTTCGTCCCATTCCGATTTTAATTTCGGAATTCTAAATCCTCCATAAGTACATTTCATTCTACTGTCGAAGTACAGAGTAGAAAGGGTTCGTTTTCGAAAAATTTGACTTTCGGAACGCGATACAGAGTAGGGCCCCTGAATTCGCATTCCGGGTCTCTTTAATTTTCCTGCACCAACTTCCGCGAACGTTTGATGGTATTCAAATGATTGGTTGGTTGATTATCAATTCAATCATTCGGATACGGCATACAAATTGTAGGTCACTCCCATTTGTCCCAATCATTTTGGACAATCGAATCACCCGCAGTTACAGGTAGACTGAACTTAAAACTATAGAAATGTAATGAAAAGTTAAAGGTAAGCTTAAATTATCCGCGACTATTGATGTAAGAGCTAACCTCCCCATAGAGTTTTGCGCAACTTCATAAGCCTAATACCTTCCATGTGTTTATCAGAATCAAATACAACGTATTCCACTTTTACTAGTTTGGAGAAATTCGAAGAAATAAGCCGTGGAATACGAATATTTTGGTTTTACAGTAAATTTGAATTTAGTACTGGAATAGAGTTATTTTGATTTTTACTAGGAAGTGGAATGAGTTTCTGATTCTAATCCAAAATGTCTCTGGAATTAGTTGGCTTTCGAAACAAATAGAACAAATAGGAAAGATCTCAGGAAAGGTATTAATATGCATCGTCAACTCGTCTTTTTTTAGAAAGTGGAATAAATCGCTTTGATTCTCATAAACACCTCTGCTCCGACACAACCTAGCCCTAGATGTGAATCCGAAAACAAGCAAATAAACATGTTTTTACAGAAAAAGAAACTAAAACGTTCCATGCCAAAAGGATCAATAACAATACACAAACAACAGAAAAAAAATGCTCAACAGCGCCAACAATAATAAAACAAATGCAAATGAATGTTTATTTTGTTTTCTTCTTCTTCTTTTTTTTTTGTTCAGATGAATATTTTTATTGTTATGCCATTTTTAGTTCATTTATCTATTTCTTTAGTTTTCATTACTATTACTTCTTTCATTTATATAATGTTCATATATAAAGCATGCTTTGTTAAATGTTAACAAGAAAAATTAATAAAAATTAAGAAAAGAACAAAGCTAATGGATTCATACGTGTATTTTATAAAATGTATACAAAAAAAAAACGTTTCTTCCTTTAGAAAATAATAACTCGACTAAAAAAAAGAACTCTTAACAAATAATCGTAAAAAATACGCTATATAATTATTTTATACAAAACATTTTAGTTCTTTGCAATAATAATAGTAAAAATCAAAGAAAAATAATAATAATAATAAAATATTTCATTTTGTTGGCTCTAATTCTATGTAAAAATAAATGTAATAATATAAAACATATACTATTAAATAACAAGTGAATATTGTAATAATAATAATAACGAATAACGATGATCGGAAAGCAAACAGGTGAAAGGATAAAAGCCAATAACTTCGCGAATAATATATTATACATATTTCGTTATGTGTTAATTTTTGTTTACCGCGAGACTGTTGTTGCTCTTCGATTTGTTTACATACCATTAGTTGCTTTAACTGCATTACGACTAGGATACATTTTTTGGATATTTAAGAATGGTGGCGGAGCCGGGAACTCGGTGACGTTGTGAAATCGTTTTCCGAATTTCGATTCCAAATCTGTCACCAGTCGACTGACTACGGAATTTCCACTGCTGTTTTGACTGTAATTGCTGTTGTTGTTGTTATTGTTGTTGGAGGTGTTCATAATGCCAGGTGGTGTAGCGGCCGGCGTTATCGAAGGGGTGCGCATTGATGAGTGCCTCTGTGGTGGCACAGGCGGTGCACCCGTCTGAAAAGAGAAGAAAACAAAAGGAAACTTGGGTTAGATTGATTGGCCTTTTGTGGGGGCTCGTTTAGCCAAAAGAAATTAGTTGAATAAGACTGCCAGCTTACTGAATATATGTCTCTGGGTTTTTACCGGCCGAGAGGGATCAGGTTAGCGGTGTTTTTAGGAGACGTTTACAGAGCGCTGATCTAGACAAGAATTCCACCACTAAGTGCTCGTTTTAGGTCCAACACCAGAGAGAACATTAATTAAATGATTTCCACTGCCCTTACCAACTGACAAACCTCCGGCAGTATGTCTTGGGAAACCTTCTCAATTCAACCCTTCGACCTTCAATTATAGGTCCCTTCCATTGCTCTTAAAAATTCCAACACACTATCGAATGCTTGCGAAAAGCTACACCTGTTCGATCAGGTTTTTATTTCTTTTGAGGTTGCTGCTTACAACAAGCATTTTGGCGAAAACACCTCAACCGACACCATTCAGCTTTCAGCACCTTACGGTTGTGTAGAGTCCGCATTGCTAACGACCGCATTTGCCTATTTCTCGTTGTAGGATGATCATTTCTGGACTTTTTATTAAATGGAGCATGCAAGTGGACCTACAGCAAATGCAAAACTACACTGACGGAACAAAAAATGGGAGCATGTCCGGGAGCTAGGGTTATTTCTTATTTGTGTGCAAAAACAAGTCTTTTTTTTAAGTAAAGGGTTTTTCAACAGGGACGCTACAAAAGTAGAGTGACAGGGACAGCAAACCACGCCGAATTTCTTGCCGCTCTTTTCACATTTCTCTTCAGTAAGGTTTGCCATTTCATGATGGAAAGATATACGAGCCAACAACGAGTCGAAATTATTAAAATTTACTACCGAAATTCGGAGTCAGTGGCGTCAACGTTAAGAGCGCTACGTCCAATTTATCATCTTCAGCGATGAGGCTCATTTCTGGCTTCGTCAATAAACAAAATATCCGGCATTGGTCAAGCAGCAATCCACACGTACTCCATGAGTCATCATTGCATCCCGAAAAAATTACGGTTTGGTGTGGTTTATGTGCCGGCGGCGTCATTGGGCCGTACTTCTTCCGTGATGATCAAGACCGGCACGTTACTGTGAATGGGAATCGCTACCATTCAATGATAACCGAATATTTTTGGCCCCAATTGGATGATATGGACTTGGTTCCAACAGGACGGCGCCACAAGCCACACAGCGAATGTCACAATCAATTTATTGGAAACCAAGTTTGGAGAACGTGTTATCTCACGAAATGGTCCAGTCGCTTGGCCGCCTCGGTCGTGCGATTTGACGCCGTTAGACTATTTCCTGTGGGGCTACGTCAAGTCTATGTTCTATGCCAACAAGCCAGCGACGATTGATGAACTTCGTACGAATATCGAACGTGAAATTGCAGCAGTATCGGCCGATTTATGCTTGAAAACCGTCGAAAATTGGGTTCAGCGTCTGGACTTCTGCAAGCGTGCCCATGGTGGCCATGCAAAAGAAATCGAGTTCCATACATAATGGCATCGAACGTACTTTCACAGGAATAAAGAATTTCATTGATATCCAAAACCGTTTTTGTTTTATTTGAAAAAACTTTTGTAGCGCTCTTATTGAAAAACCCTTTATATGTCATCTTCACACTGAGAGCTCTTTCTCTCTCTCATTTTGCCACTGCCTTGCCGTCAGTAGAGCGAAATAAACGCTTGAACAATGTTGGGAAATGCTGCAAAGGCATTCCAAAAGCGAGTGCTGTGTTTCACAATCAGTGCGTTTGTTAAAAAGAAACATTTTGGACGAAATTAAACCCACAATTTTGTGCAAACATTTGGTGACACTGGCTTGCTTATGAATAACCCTCTCGATTGAAGACGTACGGTTCGTACTGACGAGAATGTGGCTTTTGTGGCCGAGAGTAAAAACGCAGCTGGAAACTGCATTTCGGTCAACGCTGAGTGCTAAAGAGTCTTGATCATGAAATTATAGTGGACCGATATTGATGACGACTTGGATGATCTTTGGCAAGGTAACAAAGTAACACAGCCGATCAAACCATGGATCTTTTGCGCGCTTAGTTCGGTTCCCTCGTTATCAGTCGACTTGGAATAGTTTTATAAATTACTTTGCTTAACTGAGGAAGGGAAAAACCGGGGAAATGCATGTCCAATGAAAATCGAGAGCCATCAAAGATTACAATTCATGTGCACACTCAAGCGAAGACCTAAGCCTACAACCTAACCTTACTAGACAGCGAAACTATTCAAAGATTGATTCAAATTCAATCAAAGGCTGACGTAGAACGCCAAAGAGTCACCCTATGGACATGTAACATTGATGGGAATTAAAAAAAATCAGACGAACAGAAATAATCACATTAATAGAATCACAGTCAGTAAAGCGAAAGGGGGCCAATTAAAACAGACGCAACTGTGTTATTTTCTATTTACTTTCTACGCAGTTTAAAAGGAACAAACCGTAGGTAAGTGCACCAGCAATGATCTAAGGAAAACTATTTTTGTAAACGGGTGTACTGACAGGTCCCTCATTCAATAAAAGAAACAGAGACATCGACCACCTGCTCTAAAACCCATCCAAATCAGTTCATAACCAGACCATTAATCTAGAGACAAAGAAGAAGACAAAGCCACAACACAACCCCGATTGCGATAAACCATAGACCAACTTTAAGGCCAATAATAAAAGGCAAAGTCTCATGTGTAATATGCATGCATGTGTAATAATTTCAGGACCTTCGTGATCCAACAAGTCTCTCAAAAAATCACTTCCCAAATTACCTAATCAAATCTAAGCACCTCCAACGCAGATCCTAAATAGAATTAATACCAAAGAAGTAGAGTTTGGGGGAGGAGAGTGGCAACAACTCAAACGGCTTGTCGTCGTCGTCGATGTGAAATGGGAAAACAGCCCGCATAGACCCAAACACGCTATACTCGTCACGAATATCGATCTGGAATGGGTCACGTCTCTGATATTGCGTAGCAATGAATATTCATTCAAATGTCTGCCACTACAAATGACTTTAACCGCACATACTGCAGCTCACATTTGATTTAAATATTCCATCTAAATCTGACTCATAGGCTCACCGCATGATGACTGCAAAGCGTGATCTAATGTCAGTAGCACTGCGAAACCACACTGCCAATTATATCACTTCTAAACCAACGAGGTCATTATGTCGCAGCGGGCGAACTTTACTGTACTTGGCACACTATCCCATACTGATGACACGGTAAATTTCAGTATTTCCCAATATTTACATCTAAAACTGTGTGTCCTTCGAAGGACCAGAAATAACATCGCGCCAATTTCACACAACCCACACCGTGAATGTGTCAATGTGAAAAAAAATCTTTCAAAAATTTGCAATTTCCCAAAGACCTTGAACCAATATGAGGGTTGTCCTTAAGTGCAAAAGGTACTTTACACATCCAATGGATTTCAATTTCAACCCTTCGCTAGATACTACCCCAACGCCTACACACAAACCGCACACAAACACAAACAGCACGTATACTTTAACGAAACACAATATTATGGTACATAACTATTTGTTTACCTTTTTGGATCTCATTATAGTCGCTTGGCTGTAACCTTAATTGGTGAGTTTTCAGGGCTACACGTTCACAGGTTCCTTTAAATTCAATTTAGATTAGTTAAATTCAAAAAGTCACACCTTGTGGACCGTTCTGCCGGAGCCCATTTTCACATTCCGAAAGTGGAATAAACACTGCGACCTGGTAAATTGTCGTCATCCCTTTACGTGAAGTTGAAAACTCTTCTGACTTTGATAAAATCAATACGCTCGTGGAATTTGAAAGAGAATGGAGATGGATGTAAGCCAGGAGAACGGAGAAGAGCGTGCTTTCTGCTTTTCGCCAAGTGAGAGACAGAAAGGTGGGAATAGTGTTGCCGTTTCGATGGGAGTGTGGACTGTGGAGTATGGACCAGTTTACTCTGATACGACATAAGAGGTTATCCCCAACAGTTTAAAGCGTCCAATTGATTATTCACATATAATTTGGGGTTTCGAAATTTTTAGGTACAATTCTCCTATAACAAGTTTGCCCTCCGTAGGCAATCATCTCTCAGATGAAGAGTGACTCGAAAACCATTCAGCTGAGGTTTGAAACAAAGGCAGAGCTTATAAAAAAAAGGGGAGAAATATATCCTGGGCTCTTAGTTTTCTAACCAAGACTACCTTCCTTACGCAGGCTTTCAGCTTTCACCCCACAAATTGCTTCTGAGTTACGCAGGGTGTTCAGTAAAAGTTTTTTTTGGAAAAGTATAAGGTACCTTTTACAAGATATTCCCAAGTAATTGTTAAAACTTTTAGTAGCTCTTACTCCAACATTTACATTAAGAGAGACCCGCTTATTAGCGAGACTTACAAATTTATGGCATTCCAATCAAAGTATCCAAGAGTTGTGACTGTGATACCCAACTCCAGTTATCGTCGATTTAGAATTTTTTTAGGTGACCACTACTTAGATGGGACTGGCAGTGAATCAAGTAAAATAAAGGGCGCCTTGGACATACCTTCTCAATGAACAGTTATAAGTTTTAGTTAATGAAAGACGTTGACTATAGGCTCTGTAGGCTCTGCATCTTGACAATCGCTCTTTTTAGAGCTTAGAAGGCAATTGAGTGGTAAAGGCTTTAAAAAAAACACTCAGGCACGGTTTGTTCAATCTTGGTTATATTTAATCATCGGTTATACCAGCTGGTAACCATCGAAAGTGGTTGTTCAGCGAAATATTAACCAGAAAATCAGTGGTTTGGTCATTTAAGCAGAGAATTCAATAACCAGACAATTTTGCGCTTTTAATGAGATTTAAGCAATGATTTTCTGAAATTTTGTTTTGTTCAAGATTTTTTAAGGGCTACGTATGATTCAGTTTGACGTGTCTGCTACACAAAAACTTTTTGTACTATATCGTGCGATCAAAAAGAAAACAGCAAATAATAGAATGAACGTAAAGATAACGCAAGATGGACGAACCAATAAAATCTGTCGCATCGGGTTCGTCGACGTTTCCAACAGACAGATGTATAGACTACACTATTGAAGATGAGGGAACGGGTCCCCAACACAATAATGGATGAGGTTAGATTACCTTTAACATTTTTGTCCGTTGACAGTTCTCATACAGATAAAGCATACACATTCCAAGAAATATTGAGATAAATTGAGATGGGGCCATCAATTTTTAACAAACAAATTTTTATTGGTTGTGGTTTTGTTCTCAAAAACTTTGTCTCAAAACAAAAAGGTTTTGTTCTTCAGTTCTTTAAAAAATCCTGCATTATTTGATTATGGCATTCTTGTGCTAAACAAATGTTATGCTTAGTAGATTACTGAAAACAAATACATTAAAAAAAAATTCGTATCATAAACAAACGAACCCGAAAAACAAACCATAGATTCGGTCAATCACTAAATTGACAAATCAGCTGGTAAAATGGAACGATTTGTTGCATAGTTTTGGTTTGGTAACCGAAGTGAAAAAATGCTCAACAAACACTCATTGGTTATCACTGATTTGTAATCATGGGTTATCCTAAATCGATGGTAACCTAACGTAGAATATAATCAGCTGCGAACAGACCAGCCCTAAGTTTGCTTCAAACAAAAAGTTTTCTGTGTGGTCTTGGGCCAGTTTGTATTGCACAGACGACTAAAGGAGAAAGCATAATTTTAAACAGACCCTGTCAATAAGATTCGCGTGAATCGGTTAAAATGGATGAGACACAAAGGGCGTTTGGACTGGACATTAATGCTGATGCGGCACGAAGAATCTTAAACTCCACTCCAGAGGGACATCGCGGTGAAAGACAACCTTACTTAAGATAAAACTGGCGGTAAGAAGCACCATTAACAGTACAACTATTGTATTGTATTGTAAGTAATAGGCCCTGTACACTGCGACCAAAAGAGATCTATTGTGTTGGCCTCTATTATTTAACCCAGGGAGTTGTCGAGGCTCTTTATAAACCTCAGTACCCGTCTTGGTTCCATATTTCCTATATCTGCAGGACTTAAAATCGCCCCTTGCATATGGATCGCTCTGCCCCTTGCCACTGCAGGGCATTCGCAGAGTATATGTTCCGTTGTTTCCTCTTCCTCTCCGCAGAGTCGACAGGAGTCATCGTCGGAAAGTCCCATTTTTTTGAGGTGGTATCTTTGCGGCCAGTGACCAGTAAGATAACCCGTTAGGATCCTTAGATCTTCTTTGCATAGCCCAAGTAACTTTTTTGTTTTACTACGAGCTGGGCTTCTGAATCTTTTTGCCTGCCTCTGTCCTATGGATTCAGACCAGTATTCGGCAAGTTGATTATCTTCCCATTTCCTGAATTTCGAGTGAACGTAGCTCATGGGTAACCCGAAGTAGGGTTCAGGACCTGTGAGCAGGCGTGATGCGCCTCTTCTCGCCAGGCAATCTGCTCGTTCATTGCCGTCAAATCCCTCATGACCATCCAAGCAACGGTGACTGTGTTGTCGTTGGCCAGATCCTCGAGGAGATTGAAACATTCCCAGACCAGCTTTGATCTAATAGAATATGATCTCAGGGCCTTAAGAGCTGCCTGGCTGTCTGAGAGTATGTAGATACGGGCACCTTTAGTGCGTCTTCTTACAACTATGTGCAACGGAGAAACACAGAGCCTCTGTAAAGTTTACACTTGTCTACTGTCAGTTTATCGCTGTGGGAGATAAAATTCTCAGGCTTTGGTTAAACACCTTTGAAAACGAATACCCTGATAATTTTAAAAGAAAAATACACTTGTGCACCAAACTGCAGACCATTAGCTGGAGACCTAAGGTATTAGGTGAAGAATTAAGCATCTCATGCACTTTGATTAAGTGAAGCTTTCTAATGACTGTTCTAAAGTTCGCCAGACGTTTGCGAAAGGGGGAGCTGTTAGAAAGAACTCAGTGTAGTTTGTTTGTTTTAATCTGAGTGTTGAACCAAAATGTGAATGTAGTCCGAAAAGCCAAAACGCATTTACAACTTTCGCTTGGTGGCATACGGCGGCATGTTATGGGACGATTAATGAGAATCGCCAGAAAAAGCTTCAAAGTAAGTTGGCCTTTGTCCGACGCCTTGAGTGAACAATTTTGCTTAAAGATCTCAGGCCGTATTGCCTCATTCGTGAACGAGCAATACGTGACGATTTCGTTAGTAAAATCGACTACATTCTGCGAACGTGCGCGGCAGTTCAGGATGTGCCAATTCGACCTTTTCGATTTTACATACGTACAAGAGCCAGTTTGTGCAAGAAATGAAAATATTTGATCACCGATGGGAAGTTAAATAAAGATCCCCTTTTTTTTAATCGAGAAATGAGCTGAAACAAAAGGCTAAATATGGAGAAATCTTCTGCAGACGCCATCACACGCAAAAAAATTAAGTGTTTGATGCACTCACAGTCATCGAAAGTTTTTTCATTAAAAATATGGAACTGTGCCAAAGAGTTATGTTCGTTACGAACTAAAGTGGCATAAATTTAAAAGACCTTTGGTTTGAAAAACGATGGCGCATTGATGCATTCAGCAACCACAACCATTGATTTACTGAAAGAGTATTTTAATGAGCAACATGATTTCGCACAGAGGTTTGGACTATACCTAGGTAGAGCTCAAGTTCGCATAGTTTGACTTTTGCAAGGGATAAAATAGGACGGTGGTTTATAAAATTTACCAATACAAATTAAATCATAGAAAGGCAACTAATTTCAACAATTTTTTTTTTTTTGAAACAGTCACCAAAAAACTGGTCACACATTTCGTAACTTTTTAGGCGATTATCGTTGATAGACCTACGAACAAGCAGTTTAGCAAAGCAGTATCTTGTTCGAGCGCTAAATTCCAAACTATATAGATGGGCCGACAATGTCTGCACTCATTTAGCTCACGAAATAAATATCCGGTACCTACATAAAATAGAAAATAAATTTGGCCATAAAAACGGAGGAAAAACTTTGTGTTGTTTAAACTTTGGATTTTTTTTTTCGAAAAAAAGCGCAGAAAACATTTGCGTGATAAATAAAAGACGTAAAAAACGTAAAAACAAAAATTTTTTTTTCAAGCGATGAAAAAAGAAAACAAGTAAAAGTGTTATCATCGGCCTGGCCGATGCTTTGATACCCTCCACTGCATACAAGTAATTTAAAATTGGTTTTGTATGGGAGGTACCAGAACTACTTGACCGAGATATCCCATTTTTAATACCAACCTAACGATGATAAAAGAAGTCCTTTCACAAAAATTCATTCGCCTAGGTTGTTTCCTTTGGACGCTATCGTATTTTCAATAGACGGAGAGGCACATGGATCCAATATTGATTTTGAATTTTTAACACCAACCAAACGACTATAAAAAGAAGTCCTTTCACCAATCGTCATCCCTCTAGGTTGATTCCTTTGGACGCTATTGTGTTTTCAACAGACAGAGAGACACGTTGATCTTATATTGACTTTGTATGGGAGGTACCAGAACTACTTGACCGACATATCCCATTTTCAATACCAACCTGACGCCGATAAAAATAAGTCCTTTCACCGAATTTCATTCACCTACGTCAATTACTTTGGGCGCTATCGTGCTTTCAACAGACAGACAGACAGACGCACATGGCTAAATCGATTCAGAGTGTGATCCTGATTCAGAATATATATACTTTATGAGGTCTCCGGTGACTCCTTCTTGGCGATTGGGATTTACCCGACACGAAGGAACGTGTCTTTTACTTGCTACTACAGAAATTATCAATTGAAACTGCTGCACATAGATAATACATTTATTGTATATATTGTTTTGGTGATATTCGAATATTGCGATGTATTTATTTGCAGTCTGAATTTCATAATTCTAAATATGCGTATATGTAATTAAATTACGTTTACTGACATCTGCCACATGAACACATATTGTTGTTGTGGATAAACGAAGTCGAGACTAGAGACGCTTAAATTTAGCGCGAGCAGGATACTAGGCTTTATTGCAAAAATTATGATTTTTAAAGCTTAATCCAGTTCATTTTCCACAAATGAAATAAAGCTGAAAGCAGTCATCAAAGTTTCAAAAACGATGTCGTACAGACGATTATTGCTGTACGGAATTGCACGGTGCACGTCAGAGATTATTATTCTTATGTCCTAAAAGTTGAAGTCTCGCGGCCGGTACGTAGCTGTTCCGGAACGAAAAATCGCATACAAAAATGACAACGAAATCGTGAACGAAAAATTTCGCTCTCCTTTTTGTTTTGCAGTAGCAGCTGCTACGAAATGATGGCGGAAAAGTGGGTAGTTGTAGTAGATTGCTTGGTACAATTCTCCACTCTCTTTTCGCACATTATTTGCTTGCGAAAATTTGACATTTGTAATGCAGTGTTACCAGCTTTTATGGGGTATGGAGCCAAATTTTAAAAATCTTGAACCCAAAAAAGGACAAACTCAAATATGAACATCAAAAGTGCGCACTTTTTCGCAATTCTTTAGGGTTACTAATTCTGATTAAATTGTTTTAGGTACTCATAATTCAGAGACTTTTCAAGTTTCCACTTTTCAGTGTTAAAAATTAAAAAAAAGGAGCGCCTATGCAAACGAGTTTTTATGTTAAATTATTTCGAAATGAAATGGACTTCTAGAGCAAGTGAAAAAAAAATTTGTTTGCGGCCAATTCAATGCAAACAAGAATCAATAAAATTCGGGTTTAATGTTCGATTTGGCAGCAGAAATCTAAAATCTCAGATCAAAATCTGAACAGCCAAATCGAAAAAGACATTAGTTATACGAAATGAGTACGTTGGCAATAGAATTATGCATTTTATAAATTCCTAAGGAGCCCCAAAAATTGCCAAACTTTAAAGTAAATTAGGAAAAATCTCAAATGACAATTTTAAGGAGATAGTGAAAAGTTCGAGTAGCCAAATCGGATATAAAAAGATAGTGCAGGTAACACTGCTATTTTGTGTATCAGCTGATGGAACTCTCCCCAAATTATTTTCGCTGCCTTTTCGCAGACGTTTTGCTGTCCATTTGCAGACCGCCACAAAATTTCGTCCCGGAACAGCCGTCACCTTTGAAATATTTAACATAAATAAATAATGTTAAACAGACTTGCACTCAATCAAGACAAGTGTCGACGGACACTTTCCATTTTAATTTGTAACGAGTTGAAATAGGTGCCTAATTTAATACTTGAACTTTCTTGAACTTTTAGTGGTAAATGTAATAAATAAAAGAAGTTCCAAATCAGTCAGAAAATTCCCACAAATTCACAAAGGATTGTTCCCTTTGTAGAAATTCTTATAAATAGGATATTTTCAATGATCCACCGGGCCCCTTTTTTGTGTGAATTTTTGTCAGTTCCACATCAATATCCTTAACTCATTTACCCCTATCGGTAATAATATTTCACCCGGAGAAAGTTTTCTATTCAGCAATTTGATTTACATTGCTGCAAGGAAAGCATTTATTCCATGGAAATTCATCCCTGATTTTAAAACATCTTCTGATATACAAAAACACACTTTACTAGAAGCCCACTTAAGCTCCTCTTGTACTTCTTTCTTGTTCCTACAACATGGCAATACTTGTCGTTTACCTACTACGAACGTTTCTCTTTGGAAAACTCGAATGTTTACCTTCTCTTCTAGGAAAAATTAGGTCGATGCACGAGGACACGCGAGTTTTATGCGCTTGCAAAAATAAAAATTAAAACTACCCCAAAGTGCACTTAGGGGAGAACTTTTGGCAATCACATTGTGTCTTTTTATAATCTCTTCCTGAAAGCCGATAAGAAAGGAAACAAAAAATAGGGAAAAGCTACTACTACTACTACTACAAGCACTTACATTATTAGTTGATGACTGTCGCTGAGGGGGAGGCGGCGCCGGACATGTCCTGTGCGGAGGTAGTGGCGGTGCTGCTGCTGCTGATATTCCTCCATTGAGTTGGCTGGCCGCCGTTCTACTGATAACGGGTGAACTAGTTTTCGATGGCGCTGCCAGAGGTGGTGGTGAGTTATTTGACGCCGGCGTTCCGGTTGTGGAGACATTGCTTTGACTCGATTTGAAATGCAATGAAGACACATTCGGTGTTAGACTGGAGCTGGAATTCAAGTTGCTCTGCGAAGACGTATTCAATGAAAGACTATTCAGGTTCGTGTTCGATACACTTCGGGCTGGAGTGGGCGGTGGTGGTGGCTTGACAGCGGGTGGTTTTGGTGGGGCTACTGTTGGGCGGCCTGCATAAAAATAGAAATGGAAACAACAAAAATTCGATGGTCGATTAATTAAACGATAAGTGTCAATGGAGGGGCTTACCAATTGGTGGATTTGGTGCTTGCCGGATACTGATGGTTTCCTGTGACTGACATAGTTGCAAGGGTGTGCGCATTGTTGCGAATGCTTGGGTGGTTGGGAAGACAGGCCCACCAGGTGGGGCGATAGGTGGGGATCTAAAAGTTGTTGTCATATTAAATTTTATTCGAGACTGATAAACTGGATTAAAGGGCAGTCGTTTATTTCAGTGGCTATTAAGTTTCTATGGTGCACATACGTGGGTAGATATATCTTTATGAGCATTTCAACTGATACAGTTAAGGCAACTAAATGATTTGAAGCACTTATCGTAATAAGCTTTATTTATGGAACATTAGGTGGACACGCTGTTCTGGTGAAGCATGTGTTTGGGCGTCTCCTAGGGATATATAAATCGCAATAGCCCTGATTGGAGGAATGTGAGCTCCGTAGTTGATGAGTTGGACTTGAATTTCTTCGGTGGAGGTTCTGGGTAGAATCGACGAAATCGCCATTAAGTTTTTTTAGTGTTCCAGATTTTATGATGAGGCTGTTTCTTGAAAATACTGTCAAGTAGGTTAAGTGAATGCTATGAGCTCTGAGGCCGATGAAGACATGTTTAAGCCCGAGTCTTTTGTGAGTTTTATAGTGATATGCAACTAAATACTGATCCTCAATGAACTGTGGCCCCAAGCAGGTTCGTATGGATTCCAATCGACCAGATAGCAAGTAAGAATTTGAAGTGTAAGCCCTTTCGATTTGAAGTTTGAAGAAGAGATTCGTTTTTAGAAGGTGGTAAGTGATATTCCGTTGAACGAGAAGGGACAAGAATAAATATATTCAACGAAGCGACTTTTGTCCTTACTATTGACAGCAGCAACTGAAAGGCACCGAGTTTATATTAACAAACAAATCTACGACGGAGAATAATCAAAGACAACCGGCTTCTACTTCGCATTGGCAAAAGGGATTGGTTCAAAACTACGAACTAGAAGGCCGAAATGTAACTTCAACAGACCCATTATTCTGCCAAATCTAACTCTATGGCACCGAGTGCTGCACGATAAGCATATCAGGAAGGGTAGAGCTGATACAAAAGGCTCCTTTGAAAGAGTCACGGATTTTTGTGTCTGTATGAAGAAACAATTGCACCAAGATATGGACGTGGTCCAAAGAGCAATAACACGTCGCCTACATGGGTTCGGTCAGATCGAGCCAAATCTCCAGTTAAAAGGATCTTCGAGACGACAGACGACCGAGATGACCAAATCTCCTTTTTAAATAAAGGGTTTTCCAATAAGAGGTGTTATTTTGGTATTCAAAGAAATATGTAATTTTTTGAGATAAATGATCAGATGTTTATTTCATAATAAAGAGTAAGGTATGCCGTTAATAATGAAGAACAACATCAGCCAAATATCCACCACGAGCATGCATACAGGACCATATCCTTTTCATGCAATTTTTCATAACCAAATCGCAAAGTGGCTGCCCTATGCCCTTGATAACCTCACGAATTTTATCTTTGAGGTCTTGAAATGACGCTGGGCTGTTGGCGTAGACGTTGAGGATGGAGAGGCTTCTCAACAATAACTCTTGGGTTTTCCGAGCCCCAGATGCGACAATTTTGCTTGTTGACGTAGCCACCGAGGTGGAAATGGCCCTCATCGTAGTTTTCGAACTGTGACTGCAAGATTTTCACCATTTTTGTAGTGAATTTTAATAATTTCAATGCGTTGTTGAAGCGTGTATCATTCCATTTTTAGTAATGGCGTAGGTTTTACTTATCAAATGTCAAAGATTAAAAGCTTCAAAAGTGACAGCTACCGAAATAGCGGGTCATTCACAATTACACCTCTCATTGGAAGACCCTTTACAAAGCGCTGTAAAATTCTTCCTGTCTTGCGACTTGAAACCTCATTGCTTACACCAGATATACTGAGACCTTTAACTCGCCTCTTGCTGGTGGTCTCTTAAAATGCATCCGCCATTTTGTTTTATCTTAAATTCAGCTGGTGGGTAAGTTAATGGAAATGGGTCTCAGTATATCTTGCTTGATGATGACAAACTTCCAACTATTGAAACTTGTTCAGGCCAACATTCTTCATGTTATTTGTGGCCAGCATTGCCCGAAAGAGTGGCATACATTTTGACGTCCAGTACAAACTTTGTCAGGAACTGCCGCGGTGACCGAATGCACATTGCAAATGTCAAATTTTCATATTTCGAATGAGGATAACTCTTAAATAACGTTTTGAATTGAGACTTCTTAAGGTTAGTTGGGCAGTAGTTTTGAACTCTGATGAAACAAAAAAGCGACAGGGAGATGGAAAGAAGTTCCAACCCATGATGAAACGAAAACGCGACGGAAAATGGGGGGAAGTGACTCGTAGTGAGGCAGTTCGCGAAGAATGAGACATATGGAAGAGAAACGAAACCAAAGGAAGGCCTTAGTGAAAAGTGAAAGCTTACTATAAGATTGACAACTCTGATAAAACGAAAAAGCGACAGGCCATTGGACAGAATATTAAAACCACGATGAATAGAAAAGACACCTTGAAACGGGAGGAAGTGGCCCGTGTGATCGGATAGAAATAACCATGAGCGTTAAAAGATCGGCGGACCAAAGGAAGTCTTTAGTGAAGTGCAAAATATTGAGAAATATATTTATAAGAGGTCTAAGAAATAAAATTATATTTCCTGCAGAGGCGACAGGGCTTAGCGGTGGGCATCTTAATGCCGTTTTGGAGCCCTAGTAGACCGTTTGTAGAGCTTTCACCCAAACTACAGAAGGATGCATCGGAAGTTGC
Source organism: Cheilosia impressa (assembly GCA_948293265.1). NCBI lineage: Eukaryota > Metazoa > Arthropoda > Insecta > Diptera > Syrphidae > Cheilosia > Cheilosia impressa. The sequence goes on along the minus strand of OX411884.1, from coordinate 46,252,356 downwards.
AATGTTTAATGAAAATCTTAGGGCTGAGTGCACTGTTTTTATTCCTTAGGAAGGGTAACTTTGCCAGATCGTAGGCCAAAGTATCTTCTGAAATTTTCGTTGAACCGTTCTTGTTCTATGAAAAGTACAACGCGCCGAGCTCAATACCGTCCACAATTTACAAAGTGTTTCCTATAGGTACAGTTTACAGAATTTAAGGAATTTTATGGGTAAAGCTGCTTTAAAAGCCGAGATATACAGTGTGCCCCATCTTTTATGTCGGTATGCTACCAATGAATAACTTTGGCACTTACCAACCGATTGACACCTTCAACCATTAGTGTCTTTACACCGAAACATCGAGCAAAAATAGTGACTCTGTACATTGAAAATAGTCATTGATTGGCCACACAGTGCTCCAGATTTTACTCCTCCGGACGTGAGGTTATTCGAGTAGCAAAGTGTACCTAAACCTCTGACCATTGACGAGATTTAAGCGAACATTCGAGCCCAAAAAATCGCTATACCGCCTGAGACGCTCGTAAAAGTGATGGAAAACGCAGCAACAAGGGGACATTTTACTTTGGTCACTTGACCAAATTATAAGGACCAAATTAAATAGAAACATACATGGAAATCGTTTTTTTTTTGTTTAAGTTATCCAATATTCTCCTACCTACGTAAAAGATGAAGCACCAGTTATGGTTTTCGACACTTCATGTTCGAAACGTATAAAAGACAAGCAGATGCGTTGCAATCACTTTTAAGACGCGTTTTAGAAAAACTCTTGGAAGTACACTGAAAAGGACAACTCTATAGATGAGTTTCGAAAACTATTCAATTGGAATTGGAATGGAGCTTTAAGAGCCAATAGCCCTTCATCTGATAGCCCGCTCCTTCTGACAGCCAGCTTCTTGTCGTTTAAAATTATGAAAGTCTTACACTACTCGCAGCGTGATTTGAGGTTAAGTCTAAGTTTATTTACATAAAAAGGTTAAGACCTTGCGACTAATATACAAAGGGTTCAACACCAGTAACTGCAGAGACACATGATATAAAAGCGCAAAACTACAACCATTTTTGCAGTAAAATTGTAGGCAATTTAAATTTAATATAAATGAGAAGCCAATTGTCAACCGCACATGCAATCCCTACTAATTTTATATTAAGCGCCAAAGTCTAATATTAAATGTCAAACAATATAATAAGAAACAAAATCCTTTACATACCTCGGCGATTTCATACTATGATGCCGCGACACAGTCGATTTCTGTCCATTGGAAGCCGCCACCAATTGCTGTATGCCGGGCGGTTTCGGTGCGAAATTCGGTTTACCGTGATTTGGTGCGAACTTATTCGCTGAAGGCGCTGGTGCTGGAGGTGCTGCATTGCCACCCAATGCCGGTGAGCCCGGTGTTGGTGATCTACTGCTACCGAATAGAGTCGATCTATTGGGCGCTAATCCACTCACTCGCTGTGTGGATCCTGTTGTTGTTGTTGTTGTTGACGACAGTGATGATGTGGATGATGTTTTCGTTTGACTACTCATACTATGTACAAAACTTGAACTATTTCCTAATGATAAACTAGAATGACACAAATGAGATACAAGAGAGAAAGAAGAAATATTAACAAAGAGCTACGACACCGCACTTCTAATGAGAACAAATTCAAGGTCAGATTGTTATGATTTTTCTAACCAAGGGTAAAATGGTATCTTGTGCACTTACTTTAAGTTGGCGGCGTTTTTCCTCACTGAAATGCCAGTGGTAATTTTATTTCCACTTCCACTACTGCTGCTGCTCTCTGACAGTGTTGGCGATGAGGCTTTCGCATTACTGCCTCCTGTGCCTCCTCCACCGACTGTCGGACTTGATCGCTGTGAGTTTAAATTGCTCCTCTCCAGCACTGAGTCGGAAGTGCTCTGGGGGAAGGAGATAAAAAAAATTATGTTTGAAAATTAGCAGAAAATCGAGAGCAAACAAATTTAATTGAAATTCATTGGTGTGCAAAGTAAACAAAGTATCGCATTTTGTGGTTGATGGTGTTTGTGCGTGTGCGACGTTTCATCTGTTCGTTGTGGTTTCAGCTGGGTGTGGGAGTAGCATCTGGCAAAGCAGATGCTGTGGTGTGCATTTCTTATTACCCAGTTAATGTTACGAAATCGCAATATTGAGTTTCTTTTCTGTTATACGATGGAGGGTGTGTGTTTTCCAACCGATGGGCATTTTTTTTGACACCAAGCAAGAATAAGTGTTATGTGCAACATGAAAGAATTCGAGTACATCCCTTTAATGTGATATTACGTAAAGACTCACGGACCCTGCGGGGCGAAAGTGAATGACAAATTGGTTGCTCCAAATGGTGCTTAAACCGAAAATATCTGAAGTAAGCAAGTTAATAGTCATGACTAGAGCGCACGTTTTCACAAGTAGAGAATGAGTGAAACTTTCATTAAGCGACATGTGACGGACAATTTGTGGAGGACGAACAACGACACTTTGAGTGTGCTAATTGTTATTAATTGTTATGTGCTAGGGTAGGCATCGCAGTCAAAGAGAAAGTGATGCTAGATGAGCAATGTAGCTCGTGTTAAAGTGACGACGCCTTTCTCGAGATTACTAAATTAAATTTAAGCTGCCGAAAATATAATATTGCAAAATGGGTTCGACACAGATAAAGAAAAACAGTCATCATCGACCTGTTCCTGATTGTCTCACTCCAAAGGTGCTACTCAAACGCAATTTGGACTGTCCCGCCTTTTTGACAGACACTGCATGACAGAAACTGAGCATAGCATTGATAAGGCCATCCCTCTCAAGTGCAGCAGCAAATCTGTGGCATACGTCAACTAAAATAAAGGTTGTTCCACTTGATTTCTTTGGAAATGCATGTCATTTTGACACTAAAAGCTTATTCGCGCTGTGGGGCAGAAAGCCAGTATCATATCTTCGAGGTATGAATCAGATCGCCTTAAAATTGAAAGACGTTTTGAAATACATATTGCAAACTGGTGTTTTTTGTTTTTTGAACACCAACTGCGCCTACAATATTGCAAAGAAGTTGCGTTGAGAATGGCGTACCAATTGATAACGTAAGTAGGTAGTTCTTTAGATCTCCTGGAGCTCTTTCTGTGCGCTAAAAACAAACAGCAAGAGGTATGACAATTGCGTCCTTTGAGAAACTCAGGAATTGTAAGCGGAATTGAGAAAGTCAAATCAGATCTGACCGACTCTTTAGTAGGAGCTTACATTTGCAATTGCGTTTCCTTTACAGCTGATGAAAACTGCGATGGCTACACAAAACATTTGCTTTGTGATTTTACTACCTTTGTTCATAATCTCATTATCCGAGCAGCAAGTTCTCAGCGTTCGACATGGGGCTAAAATAAAGAATAAAGTCAAGCTGAAACGGAAGTCAAGAGTCGGAGAACCCGGTAAAGAACATATGGATACAGCGTATGGGCTCAGGATCGAATTTGGTAGTTAGGTCTATGCATAGAGAATGACGGAAAAAAATCTGCTTGCGTCCATGTTGGAATTCCAATCAACATTGCAAATATCGTCAAAGGTATGATTTAAAACTCCACCTCTGGACTACATCAGTTTACTGTCGAAAACCGAAAAACAATCTTGCTTGTGACAATCAGTCGTTCATTTTCGCCGACAACAAACATTCCCTTAAAGCCTGGCAAGGTATCAGATTAAAGTCGAACTGCAACTTTGAACCAATCAATCAAAGACCCAAAAGCGAGGAAAAAGTAAAATTAACAGGGATTTTCCAACACGATGAAGCGACGCATTATTTTATTCATATCGAAAAAACATCTGTAACACGCTAAGCCTCCTGCGAAATCATCCACCCTGGGGCATTTTGACGCTTCATCATAACCCTTATTAACGCCAAAAAAAAACACAAACACATACCTCTAACTTCCTGTGAAAGTACTCGGCTCGGCCGCTTCGATTTTGTGTATTTTTGCTACTCACGCCGAGTTTCAAAATAACTCTCGCACGGCTACACTCTCAAACAAGCAGATACATGTACTCTCCGCCCCACACCCAAGGAATTCCACAGCATCATCTCAACAGTATCAGAAAAACGTTTATTTTTAAATGACGTCACATACAAACAAATTCAAAATCAAAATTCCATGCAAAGTGGAAGAGACGACGACGACAACGAGAAGAATAGGGGAAAGAGCAAAACCACCCCCTACTAAACAACGCTATGCGCACAACAAAAATAGCTTTGCACCCGCTGAGCCGATGGCAAGCACTTTGGGGATAACATTTCAATGACACAGCACACGGTGTAAATATACTCACAGATGAAAGATTCTTCGGCGGCGCTGCTGGAGGTTGTGGCGGTGGTCCACGATTGGTCCTTAAATTCGCTTCGGTGGCGTTTATCTGTTGCTTTTGTCGCTTCAGCGTCAGATGTTTTGTCAGTTCGGCATTAAAGTCCATTGGACCGTTCGATAAGGGTGGACTATTCGATGTTGTTGTTGTGGTTATTGTTTCAGACTGTTGCTGTTGTGCTGTGTTCGATCGTATGGAAGACGGTGAGCTTCGTGCTCCGTTCACTGGCTTTAATTTTGGCATCGAGGCCAAGCCCTCGAAAAGGCCACCTAGCTTTGGTCCGCCGTTGGCTATTACGTTGCTGTTGGTTCGCTTGGGAGAGACAGTTGTTGTTGTTGTTGTTGATTTGGATTCATCAATTAACTAAAGGAGAAGGACATTGTATGATTTAATGTTTTTGACGGAACTGAATGCAATTTTGTGTGTCTTACCTTTCCGGCTAGGGATGGTCCACTCTTGTCAACCGTAACAGCCTTCTTCAGCTTGGTGCCCTTTTGTATCGATTGCAGAAGAGCTGATCTCATATCGCCGCCGCCGCCGCCACCAGCAGCGATGCCCAGTTTCAGACCACCCATTGCTGGTGGTGGAGGCGGGCCTGGCGGCGGTGGTGGTCCCGGTGGTGGCGGGATTGCCATCTGAAAAGACAAGAAAAAACAGCTTTTAAGTATATTTCCACAATTGAATAGTTTTTTCTTCAAAATTATGGCACAAACAACTGTCCAAAAAGATAGCCCACATCAGGCGTAGGAATTAATTACTCGCCATCGTGCGTAGGTCGTTACAAATTATTAGATTTCGGTTCGCTCTGTTTTTGGGATAGGCTTCAGGCGTTATGAGATGTTTGTTCTATATCCGCCCTCATTCGAAACTACTTGCATGGCAGATAAATGTCATGTCAATGTCCGATCTATGACCACCAGTGATACACAAGATCCAGAAGCCGCATCTTGACCTTGATATTCGCTCTGTATATGGAGAGATTTATGGCGTGCGTGTGTGTGCGATGGATAAGCAAGACGAACACATCACGCTACTTTGCTTTATTTTGAGATGCTTTAATGTGGCTATTTCTGTGTTATTTTTATACAGAACAGCAAGAGGAATATACAAAAATACGTGTTTATCAGCGTGCAACAGCATGCTGGTTGTTTGTTTTATGAATCTCAATTTTGGAAGAACAATTTACCAATTGAGCGGGGAAAAGCAGTTTGAGCAAACTGAATTTTTAATTTGACTAAATGGAGTTGTTGGTATAGGTATTAAGAAAGACAAAAACTGCTGTCGACACAAATTCGTAGCATGACCTTTGGGAGGTTAAGTTGCCAGGTGGTAGCTTTGAGTAATGAAGAAGTTTTACTAAAATCTGCTGCTGTACATTTATAGAGGGTGTTTCCTTTTTATAGATGTAGGTGTAGGTACAGAACTAGAAAATTAACTACTGAATTATGGTTATGACTATGGTTTTGACGTACAGAAAGATAATTTAATGCCATTAGTGCTGAAGTATGATTTCAGGCATAAAGGCGTTGGGATAGGGTCAATCAAAGCGCAATCTGGATGTCTTTCGAGCAGCTGGGGCCGGGTGTCGTAAGTCTACACTTCGTAGTGAAATGACAGCCGTAAACTTACTCATTTTAAAGAATCAGCTGTCAAATGTTGTCGCCGGAAAGTGTTTCCAATCGAAAAGCAAACTTTAAAAAGAGCTAAATTGAGAAGCCTGCATTTAAGTTTTGAATATAAAGGTTACTCGTTAAAAAAGCCAGCTTGGCTTATGTTCAAATTTACAAAATCATTTTCGGAAGCTACAGCAAAGTGTTTGCTTTTGCATATATGGAGCGACAATAAGCCCTTAATCGGAGAAAATCTTTAATCCAGACTTATTAAAAGACGTGGGACTTCCAATCAAGCTAATTCATTCTCTTTTAGGAAAACAACATTTAAATGATTAAAAGGGCGTTGAAAACTCCATATCAAGCTCAAGGGTAAGAGAGTGTCTGATGGTCTGATGTGACAGAGGTCACTGGGTGCTTGAACATTGTTTGGAAGGCCAATTGTATTTTCAAATTGTGGTTCAGAGGCTTCGTAATGTTAATTGACAGACATTTAATGCCATTTGACAGTTAATTTGCTCCTTTTTTCGGCGCGTTTTCGCAGCCTTTTTGGACACATTTTGGGAGTTTTTTTTGGATCCATTTCATAAAAATTAAGCTGTTTTAAGCCTGTTACCTTCTGACGTGAAAACTACTGATCAAATTTCGATAAATCTATTTTCAAAATGGTTGTCAAGACTTTGAGAAGGCGTTAGGCTTTGTTGTTCATTCCTACGCCTTCTTTTTGAGAGCGTTTTTGAGAGAATTGTTTAAAAATTATTTTATTTAACCAGAGAATATCAGCAACGACTCTCCGAGGCTCTGCTTTGGAGTGATGGCAGTGTGTGAAGCCAAATTAAATGCATGCGTATCCCCAGGTTTTTGAGAGCAATATTCGCACTCACAAGCCAGCAACAGGGATACAATTTTTTACCAGTCGGCAGATTTACTAATAAACGCGGATGACAACCACATCCATGGCAGCATTTAGCGAGTTGTCACTAATGCAAATAATATATTTGGAGAAAAGAGGCCAAAATTGGTTTAGTCTCAAATGAGATCAAAACCAAGTATATGCTGTGAACAAGAAAGGACAGACAATATCGACGTCACAATGGACAGCTGTAACTTTGAAGAAGTGAAAGACATTGTCGAATTCGGTTTTGCTATAAATCCTGAAAACGCGATCTCATCAGAAATTTAACAAGATTAAACCTTACGAATCGCTGTTTCTTTGAGCTGAGAGGGTAATTGAGTAGTTGAACAGCTAAAGGATTTCGTAAAAGACCTTGATAATGACAGAAGCTTGGAGTCTATCTAAAGAAACTGAAGATATTATCGATCGCTTTAAATGGAAGATTCTTCGGTCCCGTTTGCGTTTGATGGGCTTTGAAGGAAGATAACTAAACGACCTGTAAACCGACATCGACTTGGTTAAAAAAAATTGCATCAATCGTCTAAGGGCCTTACTAATAATCATTTTTAATCTTCACACTAAATATTTTGTAGGTCACAATATGCAATTTTGTATGGAAAGTTTCTCCAGTTGTGTTCGAAAAATGTTGCCTGGACACGGTAAGTCTAAGATGACTAGGACATCATAAATGAGGACATTATAAACAGATGAACGGCCTTAGCAGCAACATTTTACGTTAGTAATTGAGCTTAGTAATGAAAGCCAAGGGCCACTTTGTCTTAGTAAGACTGCAATGCAAATTAACATATTAACAACTCCATCGTTCTCCATTAAATTGTTTCACACTTGTTATGGACCGCATCTCTTTTTTTTTAGCTAACTCGTTTAGAAGAATAACAACACCGCGCTTCATTTACAAAGGAAAAAGTTGCAATGTTCGAAAACGGGGAGTAACAAAGGTTATAAATAAATAAATAGTTGGCGCAACAGGTCCGTAGGGACCCTGGGCCTAGCTTCTCACAACCATTCGTTTTGTGTGAGTTTTCATTTTTGGGACGAATGGAAGGGATCTACAGTTTTATGCCGAGTCCAAACGGCTAATTGAGAAGCTGTTTTCATGACAGTTATACTCTCGGATGTTTGTCAGACGTTCACTGGAATTGAACTGAATTGCAGCACGAGTTGCAAAACTTCAGTAAATTCCAAAGCGGTTTTCCCATTTTTAACTCTGAATTCTTTCACTTTATATGGGCGGAATCTCATGGCTAAAACAAATCTAGCACTTACGGTAATGAGCGCGTTACCTACATACAAGCAACCTCTAAATTCTTCAAGCAAACTTCACCATCAAATGCCAAATACACTATAGACGTCCTAAGACACGTACATTTTGTTTGCAATTGTTTGAAATTATTTAAAAATAAACGCAACCTTTTTTGTTTTCGGTGCTCCCATTTGTTGTTTTTTCTTTTACATAAAAATAACTGCACAACAAAAAAATAAAAATAAAAACAAGCTTAACAACACACAAATGAATGCAAACGATTCAAATACACACTCGAATTCAACTCGAATAACAGTTTGCAAAACGAATTAAGTAGAGAAAAACAGATCACTATACCACTTCCGATCGATTCGGACGAATTGTGTACAAACTGCACACAAACTACTCTACTACACTGCTCAACTGCTGAATTAAATCTGATCGCGCCGGCCTGAATGTATTCCGATCGAACAAACAGAAACGTAACGAACCCATCATCGGAGTTGTTGTTGTTGTTGTTGTCGATTTACACTTAACACCGAGGAGATCGCCACAATATCGCACTCTATGTGGTGAGTTGCTGGTTTGGTGACAGTCGAGGGCGAAGAGACTCAGTGTAGCGTTCGTGTGTAGTATGACTAAACTGCGGTTTTTCATTTGTGGAAAACTTGAAACTCCTTTTTCAAGCTTGCCATGAATGAGTCAACCCAACCCAAACCCCGACTTCCACCACAGAATTGTCATTTATTTATTCTGCGTGCAGAGTGGCGAAGAGCGAAAACAAAGACATTCATTCAAATACAGTCCAAATTTCTGGAACTAGACGTCAATCAAATTTACACGTAATTGGCAGACAGGACGACGACGACGCTGACGGCTGCATATAGCGAAAAGAATAAAAATCGATGACAGCAATTTCCGGCGGAAGGCTTTCAGCACATCCAGGAAAAACAAATAAAGGTATAGCTCACCTTTTGCCAGCATTTCAACTATTTCAAACTCATGCGATTAAATGACGCAATATGGCTGCCGATAGTGAATTTAAATTTCAACCAAACTCGTTCGATATTTTGTTTGGATAAACAATTCGTAACCCATCTCACGCACCAATACACCGCGAAAACTTATGAAAACACATCCAACGTACTATATCTTGTGTTTTTACATAATTCTCGTGCTTCAATGGAGAAAATGCCATTTCCACCTGTTATCGATGTGACCGGTGATTAAAATTCATCATGGCCACCATCCGCTGGCTGGCGTTGGTTGGCAGCATTGTTCATCGCGCTGAATGGCTATTTTTTTCTTTGTTGATATACCAATAACTAAAGCGAACAACAATACGGTACGGTATTCATGGGCTGTGTGGTGGATTTTTGTTTTCTATTTTGTTAAAAGTTAGTTTTTCGCAATTCAATTTGCATTCAAACGGCAACGCCAGCAACAAGCTGAATGTAACGAAGATGATCATGACGGATGGATGGGACGGCCAACAGTTTTTTGTAGGTACTTTCGATTTCTTTTTCGTTTTTCGATTGTAACGTGTTTAGAATGTGAACAAGGTATATATGTGTGGACTGTGTGACATATGGCTGACCAGACAACGGTGCGGTTTCTTTGTCAGAGTCATGCACCGGAACTGGATGCTGTGCAGCTGTCGCTTGTCTGTTGCTGTTACATTGTGTCACCTTGAGATGAAGTCTTTTTGACATTTTTTCTTATTCGTTTGTTGAGTGAATATAACTCGTTTCGGGACTTGTACTTTGTTTACCTCTGCGATAATACATGTATATAGCGAATATTTTTTTTTATAAATGTTTGTTCTGATAAACTTGCAGTGATATTTAGTAATTACTCACAGCTTAATCTAAATGTCAACAAATGTCTCACTTATCAGTGGTAATTCATTTCAGCTTTTGAAACTGATTTAAGGTCGTACACTTTTAAAGAGGACTCTATAATGTTGTACAGTGAGCGCTCGAAGTACGTAAAGACAAACGAGTACAACTAGTTACTCGTTATTTAGCTAATTTTCTCTGTTTCTTTTTTTATTAAGAAGTTGTACAAAAGACAATCTATATATGATTGTGACAGATTTGTATTGTAAGCGTTCGATACGTGTACGCGATTGGAATTTTTATTTAGCAAACGCTAACAGCTGTCAAATGGGAATGGAATATATAGAAGGCAGAAATGAATATTCTGCTATGAAGACCGCTAACATTTAACCAATTCAATCAGAAAAAGAAAGGAAATGATTGCCAAAAAATTACTGTAAGAAAGGATTAAGTTTGCTGCTGTTAAAGGTCATGGAAAAGGTAAGGACTGTGCTACTTGAGGGCCATCAATTACAAATGGGCGACAGAAAATGGCCCTCAGTCTACTATAGACTTTTTGAGTTGCAAACTTCCATTTATGTAGGGAGGAAATTCAAAGTCGTAGCCTAAGACTATTAAGTAAATAAGTCGCTAATGGATTAACGCAAAAAATATGTACGGATGCACAGTTTTCTTCCAGCTAATCAAGTTCTAGGTCAAATCGTGTAGATCGGATTTATTTGCTATAAAAAAGTGCCTCATGACTCTTTACTTTGCCCAATACTATTTCTTTCTATATAAATCGGATCGAAGCGACGAATAATAATATTTAAATAGGTTTCCTGATGACAGCTTTCTTTTTGAACAATATGCAAGTTCAACTACATCACAATGTCAAAGATCCGAGCAAAGAAGTTATCTCAATGAAGGCGTTGACAGAATTTTAAGGAGGGGGAAGAAAGCTGGTCTGCATTGAAAGCAAGGAAGATACGACTCTCCTGCAAATGAAAATGGACTACCAATTCAACCACGAACTTGAAGTCACAGTCAATTTTATATTTACATGACTGTACTACCGATCCGATGTCACAAGATCAGTGTCCTCTTCTCAACGTTCAGTTAGCAACTCCCCATTTTCTAAAAAGCTCAAGTTAGACCATGGCATTAAAATTAAGCTTGGCCGAAAAAATATACTCCTGACCAACTTTGCTGCTTACCGAGACAAGAAATTCGACCAAAGAAGGTCCTTTGCCGATAAAAAAAAAATCAACACTACAGAGCAAGGAAGACTAGTCGCTGACATATGTCTATTCTAGGTTCATGGTAGACAATAAGCCGAACTGACCACAATTATTCCTCGGAATGCGACATATGAGCGTTAAGACACTATCTTGACTTTGCAGATCACTATTTAAAACTCTTTTGACCACAGGACAAGCTAACTTTAGATGAAAAGCTTCTTAAGGGCATAAGCCTACAGCATTTCAAGAAGCATCTAAGCAGTCCACTGTTTAAGACGAAAACTTGCCACGACCATTTGGATTTGGAACGCCAAAAAAAAGGCTTTGGAGTTACCAACAGTCTAAAACAATTTTTACTTCATTCAGAGGTTAAAAGTTTATAGAACAATCATATGCAACGCTATACTATGCTACCGATATTGAACATCTTTCTCAGAGTTGACACCCAGTAAAGCCATTCAGAACGCCCTAGCCTCGATTCAGCCTGGTATTCAAAGAAAAATGGCATTTTTTGAGATAAATGATCGATGTTTATTTCATAATAAAGAGGATGCGACAATTTTGCTTGTTGACGTAGCCACCGAGGTGGAAATGGGCCTCATCATAGTTTTCGAACTGTGACTGCAAGATTTTCACCATTTTTGTAGTGAATTTTAATAATTTCAATGCGTTGTTGAAGCGTGTATCGTTCCGTTTTTAGTAATGGCGTAATTTCTACTTGTCAAATCTCAAAGAATAAAAGCTTCAAAAGTGACAGCTACCGAAATAGCGGGTATTGGAAAACCCTTTATATGATAAATTGGTATAAACCGGTATATTTTGGTATTTTTCGACTTTTGGTTTGATTCAGGGCTGCTTCAAAATTGTTTAAAGATCCACCTAGATATTTATTTGGCCAGGCTTCTTTCAAAAGCTTAAACAAAATAATAATGGTTATTGACAAATCATGTGCAACCTTTCTGTAGCATGCAGAATTGTATATTTCAGACTGCAAAAGTTGTCGGAGATTGTTTCGAAATATGTTTTGCGAAACTTAATTCAAATAGCTCCTACAAAGTCAGTCCTCTTGCGCAAACATAACCTAGACCACGCGCAAGTCAAAAAACTGAAAGTAGTTCGAAAGTAAGAGTACCAATCAAACTTTTAAATGTGACGATTTATATTCAAAGAAATTCAAATTTTATACCTGACACTCATGACACTTGCCATTATAATTTATTTAAATAAAGTTCGATCTTAATCGGTGACAGTAAAACAAAAAAAAAAATAAAAGTACCTAACTGCGATTTCTAATGTCTAACCGCACTTCATTATTTTCAGCTCCTAATGGGCAGAAATTCAAACATCTCTGTCATCTCTTACAAGAAAAAAATGAAAATAAAATTTAAACGAACAACACAATCACTGCTTGAAAAAAGAAACACTGTATGTGTGTGTCTGATGTTGTCAAATTAATCCTCAATCGCCGTCATAGATCTGCAATTTACATAAAGAACCACAAAAGTGACACAAAACTGGTTATAACTCAAACTGAAAACGTACCAAAACCACTTTCATTCCCTAAATTAGCATGAGAAGTATGTTGTGAATTGTTTTGTTAATTTTTTTCTAAAACTAAGACCAAGATGCGAATTTCTTTAGCTTTTTTTTTGTTTTCTTGTTTTTGCCAGTTTTAACCAAAATTTATGCCCGAGTACAATGCAGCAGAACAGTTGTGCTAGACAGTTCTACATTTGTTTTTGTTTTTTTGTGTCAAACGAATTCGAACTTTGGCACAGTTTTCCCTTCAGCCGTTGCTGCTCAGGCGACCCTAATTAATCCGAATACGAGTACAGGGTGTTGCGCAACTGAATTCTGCATAGAATACCGTATTGCACCGGGTTGGGTGTCCGTATGCAAATGGTTTTATTGTTGCTAATTATAGCACTGCAATTGCCTTATCAATAGCCAAATGTTTAAGCTCACTGACTCGAGTGAATCTTATCTTATCTGGGGCGAAGTGAATCATGTTCATTATCAAAACGATTTTGCAAATTATAAATGGCAGTTTTTATTTATTTTAAAGTACGTTTCGTTGCTGAGTCACTGCATTCGATTGAAACCTTTATTGGCTCTCAAGTGACGGCAAAGAATGATGGGAGTGAGTCACAAGATGGGAGTCGACGTAAAGTCCATTGAAAAAGTTGTTTGTGTTGTGCGAGTTTTATATTACGAACGCAACTGGCATAGTAATGAAGATGTTGGCTTTAAGAACACAACTTTTAGCACAGATATGTTTGAGAGGAAAATGTTCTTTTTTATAACCTCACAGTTTTCGTCTACACTTGATGTGAACTCAAAGAGATAGGAATATGATTCCCTTTATAGAGCAGACTTTCATTCGGACAATGGTTTAAAAATCGGATAGTTGTCTTTTAATTATCGATTTTCTACACCTCAACAGATGTCGCTAGTTGGATTCTTGTGTGGCAAAAATTCACAGAATTTTTTTAGGGCACTGTAGAGCGAATGTCTTCCTTTTTGAAGGAGAAAAGACGTCGATTGTTCGTTTTGGTTATTTATTTTAAAATATGACGTTTCGAGAAAAAAAAAACACAATTTTTTTTTTAATAAAACAGAAGAAAAGTGTATGACATAAGTGAGAATGAAGGAACAATGAGGTGCCCGCTGGCGATGTGCGATTATTTTTAGCTAAAACAAGATAAAGAGAAAACAGAGTGCATCTTAAAATCAAGCTACTATCAAAGCTGAAACTCTTATTTCGAAGTTTAGGTTATGGCTTTATTTGAACGCACTGTGGGACATAACAAAACGCTTAAGCACTGGATCATATTCTGCGAAATTTGAGACAAAATAAGCGGCCACTTAGAGGAACTCCTATATTTACTGTTTTTGGGTTATTGTCTTTAAATTTTGTACAGTAATTTCAAGTTTAATGCCCGCAGAAGGGTTCAGTAATTCTCCGAAAGTTTTACATCTTTAAGGATATGTCAGGCCGAATATTGACACTTCGTCAGTGCATGGAAAAAACCAAAGTCCTGACTGATACCAACCATCTTTTTATCGAATTAATGGTCTCCTGCATTATACAGCATTTACAAAGAGAAGTTATTATAAGAGCCACGTCTAGCCAAGCTCGTCCAGTTCTGAAGAATGTCTAAAGAGCTCCATTAGGATCGAAAAAGATCTCAACGGGACTTCGGAAAATTTTAAACCAACACCAAGGGAACAGTATTTCACAAGCCTGTACAATTACTTGCATGCGCGGCTGACATCGACGTCTACGAGGGGAGCTCAAAATATTCTCGGTATCGACATGAACGAAAAGGCGAATTAAATTAGAATTATTTTTATTTTTCAATGTAATCTCCTCTTACATTAATGCATTTATTACATCTCGAGATTAACTTTTCTATTCCCTCAAAAAAATAGTTTTCATGCTTTTCTTTAAAATGGTCTTTTATTGCGGCTTTGAGCTCCTCGTCATCAGCAAATCGCTTACCACGAAGGTTTTTTTTTCAAATCTGGGAACAAGAAATAGTCACTAGGGGCAAGGTCCGGACTATAGGGTGGATGTTGAATATCTTCAAAACCGCAATCCCGCGCAGCAGCCTTAGAAATACGCGCCGTGTGCACCGGAGCGTTGTCGTAAAGGAGCAACACGCCAGCAGCCAGTTTACCCCGTCTTTTTTTCTTTATTTCTTCCCGTAAATGATGCAAAGTGGATGCGTAGGAAGTGGCGTTTATGGTTTCACCTTTTTTTTTTGTACTCGATTAGCAATATTCCCTTTGAGTCCCAAAAAACTGTAGCCATCACCTTCCCGGCAGACGGAGTGACCTTGAACTTCTTCGGGGGGCTGTGCCCTTCTTGTGCCACTGCATGGACTCCTGTTTGCTTTCAGGGTCATAATGATGAGCCCATGTTTCATACCCAGTAACAATTCTATTCAAAATTCTTACCGGGTCTTCACTACACAGCTCCAAAAATTCCTTACAACACTCAATTCGCACTTTTTTCTGGGGCGCTGTGAGCATTCGTGGAACCCATCTTGCACTGACTTTGGAAAGGTGAAGACAGTCATGAAGAATGGTGTGTATGGTACCAATGGAAAGGTTTGTGTTCCCTGCTATCATCTTCATCTTTATTCGGGCATCCTCAAGTACAAGTTTCTCGACTTGTTTAATGTTTTCTGCGGTGCAGGCAGTTTGTGGGCAGCCTGAGCGAGGGTCGTCTTCAATGCTCTCCCTGCCCCTTTGAAATTCACTTGACCACTTTTGAATGCTTGACAACGAAGGAGCAGAATCTCTAGAAACAGCCACCATCTCTTCGTGAATATTTTTTTTACTTTTTCCTTGTTTTGTTAAAAATTTAATCACAGCGCGGTGTTCAATTTTCGTGATCATCGATCATTTCACTTTTTTTTTTGACTCTAGATAGAAAGCAAATTGATAATCGCAAAAAAATTAAATTTTACAGTAAAACACTTGAGTAACGAAATTACTGAAAACACGCGATAATTTACTCATATCTTTGGAGTAACCCCCCCAACCCGAGAATATATTGAACTCCCATCGTATGTCAGAACTTAGAGAGCTGTCCCTGGTGCGTTTTACAAGTATTGCGACAGAAGCGGCTAAAATTGGTTAAGTCGTGAATGAGGTCAAAACGAAGTATAAGTCATCATAGAAAACTTTAACCCTTTGAGGTATTGTTCCGGACTTTACTTACTTCATCTGCAATCTCTAAAATTGACATCATATTAGGAGAAGGATTTCGCTTGTCCAGTGCTGTTTCTTTAGCCTACGAAGGCAAGAAGAGGCTATAAGCCTAGTGCTGCTAGAGCCATGCACATTATAGCGAAGGCAGATAAATATTATATCCTCGAACGTTTTGTAAGCAAGATTCTTCGAGTTTTTTTCAGTCTCGTTTACGCTGATGGGATTTGGAAAAGGAGATTCGACAGCTACAGAGTTACATCGACCTTATGAGCGAATTAGCAAATCAGCTTCTTAAGATGACTAGGACAACAAGGGCAAATGGTATCAGCGCTAAACCTCAAATCCAACCTCGAATCCAACACAAAGGGACAATGCAGTAGACGAAAACCACGTCTTCCGCAAACTTGGAATGTTTCAATGGAGGCAGTTAGTCAAAGACCGATGTAACTGGGAGATGAATGTTGGTTTAGGCACAAGTCCACAGAGAACTGTAGCTTCTTAAAGATTTTTTTTTGCAATCTGATACATTTTTCGAAAGCTTTTTAATTTTTTAACTTGCGATATTGAATTGAAAACAAGTAAAAGTGTTATCATCGGCCTGGCCGATGCTTTGATACCCTCCACTGCATACAAGTCATGCAAAATACCAGAACTAGTTGACCGCCATAGCCCATTTTCAATACCAACCTGACGCCGATAAAAGGAAGTCCTTTCACCAAATTACATTCACCTGCGTCAATTACTTTGAGCGCTATCGTGCTTTCAACAGACAGAAAGACAAATCGGTCCAATTTTGGTTTTGTATGGAGGGAGGTACCAGAACTACTTGACCGACATAGCTCATTTTCAACACCAACCTGACGCCGATAAAAAGAAGTCCTTTCGCAAAATTTTGTTCACCTACGTCAATTACTTTGGGCGCTATCGTGCTTTCAGCAGACAGACGGACATGGCTAAATCGATTCAGAATGTGATCCTGATTCAGAATATATATACTTTATGAGGTCTCCGGTGACTCCTTCTTGGCGTTACAAATGTATTGGCAAAGTGAATATACCTTCCTCTGGAGGGTATAAAAAATACAGATAAATACAGATTTTTCAGTACTGAATATAAACGAAGAGTATAAGAGCTCGGGTATATGTACCTGTAGTCGAAGCCCAAATTGATCGGCAATAATGCCGCAACCAGAAAAACTCAGAATTGTAAGTATTTGCAACGCATTTAGAGGTCGTCGTGGTGAAGCGGTTAGTGTGTTTGCCTCTGACCCAAATGGCGCATAGAGTAAAACAAGCAGAATGCAAGTTCCTCCAACTAAGAGAGAATTTTAAGCAAATTGCAGCAGTGCAAAGGATTTTTGATAAAGAGAAACAGAATGTCAACTGCGAAAACGAAAAAAAAATCACAAATCTGATTTAATTTATAAACGCCCTGTGGTAAATTGTCACGACGAATCACAAGTCCAAAAGTCTAGGTTCGAGAAACACAATGCTTGAAACTTTGAGTGCCTGTTGAGCGCAGGCAATTAAACCCGGCTTCGACATCATCATTCACGCAACCATTTCAACACATACGAGTTCAGCCAGCTCTCCTTGATCGTTTATGATTCATTAAAAAAAAAAGAAATAACGAGACACAAACAAATTAATAAACATGTTTTTTAGTCTGCGGACTGCTTTGGAACGCACTTGCAGCTGACGGTTTATGATTCATTGAACTAGGAATATTATTTAAAACGATTTCTTTTACACTCAGATCCATCACACTTATCAAATTTGAGCGCTCAACTGAAGGTGGTTGACAAAACCAAGCTAACTGGAGAGAAGTATTTTTGCGGGCCAGTTTCACCTCGGAATAACACGACAACTAAGTAAGTCCATCATAGAACGCACTAGATGTGATTAGTGAGACAGGCGGAGCTGCTCAACTTTGGCAGAGGAAAACAATGAGGACAAGTCGAAGCTTCTAATAGTGAAGAGGGATCCTTCTTGTGGCTATGTAAATATTCGATCGGCAGCCCATTTTATGGCTCGTGCATTTAGCTTCTTTTTACATAAACGTGAATAGGTATACCTTGAACAAAAGTCTACTTCAACAAATCAGGAGAAGAGCACGTGATCTTATCCGCTACAATACGAGCGACAGAGTTGCAGAAAGATAGTGAACTTCCTTAACTGTACTGCGAAACGTGATCAATAACCAACTGTCCAATCTCTCCCACTTCCGGGTATGGGTCTTGCCTTCCATCTTCAAACATACTGTTATCGTTTTACAATCATGCCGCGCCAACAAATAAATGGGTGCAGGCAGACCATGCCAGATAGCAATCAAACCCAATATCCATTTGACATTGGACTTACGTCAGAATATAGGGTTGATGTCATTCTTGTTGACATTATGTCAACGAAACAAAGCCAAACTCAATTGGAGGTAATTCACCTCGCGCATGTATAGCCTTTCCCTTAAATTTGGATTTGCATCGACTGCTGACACTTTCTTTTATATTTCCACCATCTCTCTCTGTTGCTTGCTTTGTGCATTTGACGGGAGTGTAAGGCCACTTAACTCTACACACCGACCATGCACAATTGATATGCAGATGCGGTGTGAGCAGTGAGCTAACCATATGCAAATGTAAACACAGCAAGAGCAATGTCAACACTGTCAATTAGTCACTTGCAATAGTGACTCTGTACCCAGCGCACATGGGCGATGGGCGTAGCACTATAGCGCTTTGAATGCGCACTCGCAAATGTGATGTAACAAGCTGGTTATCCGATTACCGCCGAGCTGATGCTGCCCCTGCCAGAATGGTTGTCGTTGCCTGATGGGTGTTGCTGCTAAGCTAATCAACTGAACAGAATCTTAATTCGATTTTAATTTGATTCCAACACACAAAGTGTACAGAACCTTGGAGAGGGAATACAACAATAAATATAAATAGCCGCGGACATAAATTAATCAGAAAAGTTGCTAATGAATTAGTCATTCAAATGGTGTGCTACTGCGCTGCCGCGTCAGACTATGGACCTCGGCGCGTATGTGACATCGCCATCGGAGAGGAAGTACCCGTCGTCGTTGACTTTGAATACAGAGCAGAGAATGATAATTTTTTTCCGCTTTTGTTGGCTTTTTGCAAGCCTAATCGGTAAAAGTAAAGTGGAGCAGATGTTTTGAAACCTTTCGAGTTTATCAAACGCGCAACGAAGTGGACCACTTAGGGAGGGGCAGCCGTCTAGTGGCGCTTTGGTTTAATTTTAGAACATGAGGTTGCGAAAGATGATATCACTTGTGTAGATTTCAAGATAAAATTTCAACGAAAATGGTAAAAACCGAAAGACAGCTGCAATTGTGATGATCTGATGATGAATTGAGCTTTGAATGGGAATTGCGCTTGGAAGAGAATTGCTCTTCAACGAGCCATTCAGCAAAATGTAAACATTAAAGACTGGGGTAGGTAGGTATACTTGAAATATTCCCCTGGTATAGTTAGGGCCTTATCTAATCGGGATTTTTATTTAAAAAATCAGATTCGATGTGTGCTTTATAGATATCGCATTAAACACTGTCAAGGCCAATCAAAATTTACGTTAAAAATGGCTAAAAGTCGCAAGTAATCCTCTTATAAGGCGTGTTTTTTGAGGAGCTTTAAATTCTTTGTTTACTAGAGATTATCTGATGATAAGGAAATCGGGGGATAAAATTTTAAAGCTATTGAAAGTTGAAGTATAGGTACCATGTGATAGTTAAAGATTCAAAAAATTTACTCTACATCGAGTATATTGCAAGTGGCATTCATGGATAATGGCGGTAGATTTAGGTTTCGCTTTAGAGACAGCAGGCAGCTTCGAACTCTACTCTATTAGCTGAATCCCATTTTATAATGCTGTCGGGGACGGAACTTTACGAGCTAAACATACGTGGCTTCTGCAATTCTACTACTGAAGATCAGGGACTTGTCAAGGGAGTCCTGTCTGAGTTATGAATTTTGAAAATCTTAGGCTGCTATCATAAGTTGCGTACAGAAAGCAATTTAAAAAAAAAATGAGAAAGAGTGTAGTAGACAAAACAGAGCCTTGGCGAATAGCAGTTTCAGATTTGAAAGAGTCTTAGCTTGAATTGAACGTCCAGAAAGGTAGTTTCTAATCCACTGATAGAAACTACTTTTCTAAAGCATTCATTGGAATGGTGGTTTAGAAACTACCTTTCTGGCCATTTATTCCAAGTTGGCTCAGATGGTTCAACAATCGAAACATCGATGCCAAACATTTTCGTCAAAGAAAGCTTAATGTCAAAATCTGTTTGAAATCTCAAGCCCAACAACCTTCGTTGCACGGAGAGATGCGAGAGATTGGTTGGCAGTGAGATAAGCTATCAAATCGCCAGTAGATATATTTTCCCGGAAACAAAACTGCCGGCCATTGGGAAGTTTAAATGATTCAAGATGGATATTTCATATAAGCTGACAGTTTATAGACTCTTCCATGAACTTAGAAGTTTGAAGGGACCTACAATTTAATTACGAGTCCGAACGGCTGAATCGAGATGCTCTTTCATGACAGTTGTGCTCTCGCACTCTCTCTCTAGACCCGCACACTTGCCACTGGGTAACTGCGCTTCATTGTTTTAAAAAGAGGTAGAATGGTTTGAAGGCGCTACGCTAAGCACTTCGAAGCGAGGAGTCCGAGGTTCGACCCCCGGAAAAATACATTAATTGTAATTGTGAATGTCAGGAAAATTCCTGCTGCACTGTCATGGAGGCGACGTGCAGTTTTTTTGGCTGTCAAGAACGAAACACATTGCTTTGTTGTAGGAAGTCCTATATATATATTTGCTCTCGTTTTCTTCTTGTCGTTCTTGGGTTTCTGAAACGGCGTGAGAAGCTGTATGTGTCAAATATGTTGTTTTGTATTTTCGTCATTTTCGTTTGGCATGAAACAAAAATTTCTTTCGTTTTTCGAGTTACATGAAACAAAGAAAACGTCGATGAAATAGCTTTCGCTTTTTTTTACTTTCGCCTAAATGAAATTTCCTTTCGTTTTTGAAGTTCCATGAAGCAAAACGTTCGTTTGAACGAAAACCAATGAACGTTTTCATTTTACAAAATCCTAGCCCAGGTTCGGTTTTAGCCTGCTGCACCTTAATTTCCCGAAATCATCATTTAACTGGACACAAAAAAGTACATCCCATCTGCGTAGCTGATTCTCCTAACTTGTCCTCCTGTCGAATCGCGATAGACTACAACTTGTCCGGAAATTGTGTTCTAACTCTACCTCTCATTTGGCATCGTCTGTCTAGAAGTTTCTTTTCATTGTGAACGCCTTTTTCTGACGTTTTTCTTGGCAATCCAGGGCCTGCAGCCTTAAGATACAAATTTCAATATACACATCTGCCGAACTTACTTACTTACTTAACGGGCTCCCGACCCGTGGAGAGTCTCTGCCTGAGACACTGCAGCCTTCCATCCTCTGCGATCCCGGGCACGCTGCTTCCAGTTATCCAGACCAAGCGCTCTGGCATCCGCGATGGCTTGGTCTTTGAAACGGAGGTTCGGTCTTCCTTGTCGTCTCGAACCTGGCGGCTGGGATTCGAAGATCCTCTTAGCTGGAGCATTATTGTCCATTCGCTCGATGTGGCCGAGCCAATGTAGTCGACGTATTTTGGCCTTTTGGACTACATCCACATCTTGGTACAGCTCATAGAGTTCGCGGTTGTATCTTCTCCTCCATTCGCCCTCCTCGCACACAGGACCAAAAATCCGTCGAAGAATTTTTCTTTCGAAGGAGCCCAGTATCAGCTCTCCCTTCCTGCTTATCGTCCAGCACTCGGCGCCATAAAGCAGAACTGGCAGGATAAGGGTTCTGTAAAGCATACATTTTGTCCTTCGAGTTAGGAGTTTTGAACCCAATTGTTTTGCCAAACCGAAGTAGCAGCGGTTTCCTAGGGTAATTCTTCGCCGGATCTCCACTAGGATGTCATTTGTGGAGTTCATGTTTACTCCGAGGTAGATAAACTCCTTAACTACCTCGAAATTGTTGCTATCAATAGTGACGTTCTGTCCTAGGCGGTGGACAGATGCTTGTTTGTTTGTTGATAGCATGTACTTAGTCTTGTCCTCATTTACTACAAGACCAACGAATTTCGCCTGTTCTTCAATCGCCGTAAAAGCCTCTATCACGGCACGCTGGGAGCGACCGATGATGTCAATATCGTCTGCATACCCCAGTAGCTGGACGGATTTGTTGAAGATAGTGCCTTCTGTGTTGACACCTGCCCTGCGCACTATCTGCTCTAGCACGAGATTGAAGAAGTCACATGATAGTGCGTCTCCTTGCCGAAATCCGGTGCATGTTTGGAATAGTTTGGAGGAACTACTTCCAAATTGCACGTTGCAGCGTGTGTTCTCCAGCGTCACGCTACATAGCTGGATCAGTTTTGCCGGGATCCCGAATTCGGCCATCGCCACATAAAGCTCCTGACGATGAATGCTATCATATGCGGCTTTAAAGTCGATGAAAAGGTGGTGAGTCTCGACTTGAAATTCATTGGTCTTTTCCAGGATTTGCCTCAGTGTGAAAATTTGGTCTATAGTCGATCTGCCGGGCCGGAAGCCACACTGGTACGTGCCGATTAGTGTGTTGCAGAACGGTTTGAGACGTTCACACAGTACGTTGGATAGGATCTTGTATGCGACATTAAGCAGGGATATGCCTCGATAGTTCTTGCAAGACATAGGATCGCCTTTTTTGTAGATGGGGCATATGGAGCTGATAGTCCAGTCATCGGGCATACTTTCTTCCACCCATACTTGGTTGATGATTTGGTGCATGCGCCCTACCAAAACATCACCACCGTATTTGAAGAGCTCCGCTGGTAAACCATCAGAGCCGGCGGCCTTGTTGTTCTTTAGCTTTTTTATTGCTAAGCCAACTTCTTCCATACTGGGCGGTGGAACTGGATCTTCATTGACTGGACGTGGGTTCTCTTCTTGCCCTATCACTCTCTCTACATGATGCCCATTTAGCAGCTGCTGGAAGTGCTGCTTAAAAACATCTACTATTCCCTGCGCTTCCGTGACTAGGTTTCCATCACTGTTTCGAAGAGCCTGCGTTCCGGTCTTGAAGCCAGCAGCCAGTTGCTTGGCTTTCTTGTAGAACTTCCGGATGTTGCTTCGATCGCGGGACTCTTCGATCTCCTTGAGCTGGGAGACTGCGTAGGCCCTCTTCTTTCTACGCAGGATTTTCTTCTCCTCCCTCCTCCTGGCTCGATACTCTTCCCTCGCTGCCCTTGTTTTGCGCTGCAGCGCCTTCATATGTGCATCTTCTGTCACCTTCTTCCTGCGTACGCATTCATCATCATACCACGGGCTCTTTCTCTGGGGTGGCTGGTACCCTAAGGTGGTTTCGGCTACCTCTTTGATGATGTCGCGATACTGGGACCACTGGGTGTTGGCATTTGTGGTAGGTGAATGCACTGCGGAGAGTTTCTCACTCAGGCGCTCTTTGTAGACTCTGGCTACTCCAGGTGTGCTAAGGCGTCCAACGTTGAATTTCTTCTTCTGGGCGGAACGCAGCTTCTTCTCGTTGGATAGTCGAGCTCTGAACTTAGCCGCAACAAGAAAATGGTCAGAGTCGACGTTTGCCCCGCGGAATGTGTGCACGTTGAGGATGTTGGATGCGTGCCTCGCGTCGATTAGCACATGGTCGATTTGGTTGGCGGTTCGACCGTCTGGAGAGCGCCAGGTTGCTGTGTGGATCCTTAGCCTTGGAAACCTAGTGCTACTTATCACCGTATTACGAGCTGCCGCGAAGTCAGTTAGTCGGTAACCGTTGTCTGTGGTCGTTTCGTGGATTCTGTGTTTACCAACTAACCCGCCAAAGATGTTTTCCTTTCCGATTTTAGCATTGAAGTCCCCGAGCACAACTTTGACATCGTACTCCGGACAGGCTCCGTAGGCTCCATCCAGGAGGTCATAAAACTCCTCCTTGATAGGGTCTTCAGCCTCGTCGGTAGGGGCGTGTGCACATATTAGGCTTATGTTTTGGAAAGTAGCTTTGATGCGGATCACAGCTAGGCGATCACTTATCGGCTTAAAGTCAATGACTTTTGTCCTAAGCCGGTTTCCCACGACGAATCCGCATCCTAATACATGCAATCTTTTATGGCAGCTGTAATAAATATCGCAATTTTTCCTTTTCATCATACCTGATCCTATCCATCGTATCTCCTGGATCGCGGTAATATCTGCCTTGTACCGCGTGAGGACAGACTCAAGTTTTTGAGTAGCACCTGGGGTGTACAGCGTTCGCACGTTCCAGGTACATACTCTCAAATCGTTGTCCGTTGACGTTCCGGGTCTAGTTGCCGTTTGAGGGAAATCGTTATCCGAGGCTTCACGTGTCTCTCCCATAACTAGTGTTTTTTTAAATGGTCGGGAAGTTACCCCGACGGCACAACCCCCAACCTGGAGGGCCAGGCCCTTGACCTTAGGACAGCAGGCCGGTTATTCCGGTGCCAGTAACCCACTCTGGGATGTGAGCGCTGCCGTTGGCCCATTAAGGGTTCATCCGCCACCAACTCTTCTCCAACACCCTGGCTCGGTATTGGAAATCCCTATAGACCTGGTATCCGAATATGTCAGAGCAGCTCTATAGGGATTACACTAAATAGTTCGGCCTGACTGGAACTGTAGACGCCACCGTTGGCTCCATCTAGGGAACTCATCCGCTGCCGTCTGGTACCAGAGGAGGTGTCTTAGTGAGAAAACAACACTCCTCCCCCCTCTCTCGTCTGCTGCCACCAACGACCTTCCAAAGGGGTTGGTTACCCAATCTCCAGTCGAGGTACTAGGCACCCACCAGTCACCCCGTGGAGGTGAGAGTAGGAGTTGATAGTGAGAGGCTAGGTGAGAACGCTTGTGTTCTCATGACATCGCATCACTACCCTTCAACACCGGCCATCTGCCGAACTAGGTTTTTCATATCGCCCTGCAAGAGATCAATGGATCTCTAGTTTTGTATATCTGCCCCAAAGTTATATGGTAAAACTACAACACACGCTGAGTACAATACTCTGACCTCATTAGGTGGAAAAATTCGAACAAGAGGCTTCCCGGGAAACCAAGCTGAAAAGTACACAAATTTACAAGGCTTTTAGAATTTGCTTTGCAATCTGAATCTATAGCTGAACATTGTAGCTGGTGATGTACAGATTTCCCCCATAGACTTTCTGGTACTATAAGCGCTTGTCGTTTCCCCCGATCTACTCCCTTATTTGCATTTGTCATTCGTTCAAATCGAACTAACCCCATCTGTCGCCACAAATTAGCGAACCAAATCATTCGAATTAATTGATTTTTCCATATAAGCGTATACACTTGCGATAACCGATCAACTGATTAAGGCCGAATCGATGAACTGATAATGAGTTGCTAACGCGTTGCCAATTCTGGTTGCTGTTGCTTTCGCGAGGTTGTCCTGTTTCACCCAATGACATAAATATACTCGTACATCCATTGGGTCCCAAGATCCAAATTCACTTACGAATAATCCCATTTATTCGCAGACTCGCCACACTGGCAAAGTTCAGGACCTTGCAGCTTGCCGACTTCGAAATTAGCAAAACGGCTGACTCAGCCGGGAACAATTTCCTCCGCCATTTGAATGCTGTCATAATCGCTACGCACGATTATAGGCACCTAAGCCATAAAGATAAACATTGAAAATTACCGCACACAAAATCAATAAACGTTGCCATAAAGCAAAGGCGCAGAGTGCTTGTCAAAATTAGACAAAGCACCATCAAATTCAGTGCGCGTGTATGTCACAGCTTGACCAAAAGCAGAGGGTGAGCATTTTTATTATGGCGCTTAATTGGAATGCAATGCCCTGCCTTGGAGTGGCAGCTTCGTCATCCTTTTCTGGTCGTGTTTTATACTGTCCACATACTGTTCTTTGTATGGTCGAAGTGCCTGTTGTTGTATTTTTATTTCAAAAACAATAACAACTGTCATTTCGAATGATTTATATAGACAGCCAAAGTACAAAGGCCTCCAGCATAAAAATATTGACTTACTCCGTCTTTGGATACATGTTCAAACAAAGTACCGTTTACATCGGGTCTTAAGAAGGCCTTAGAACGCTTAACGGATGGCAGGGCACCTGCCCTTTTCGCCAAAACAAGCACTCCCCATCTTATATTGTATTTTCTAAATGTAGCAACCAAAGTAACTTGCGCCTGGAATGGACGGAAGGTATGTGTAGTATGTGGTTGGCAGTATCTTATCAAAAGTAAATTAATATAACTAGATACTAGACGTGGATAACATAGGTTTCTTTTTTTATTGTTTAGCTGTTTTTGTTTCGATTAGTTACTTTCCGAGAATACCGCAATGGCGGTTAGTACACTCGTGGAAACAAAAGCCGAGCAGAAGGCATAATTTGTTATCACTTGCGGTGCGGTGGTTGGGCCCAGCGCGTAATTGAATCATATAACTTAGCCGCAAACTGGGTAGGTAACGTTTGGTTTGACAGCAGGTATCATGGGTGGCAATAGGGAAGCGATATGGCTTGCGGAAGATATTTTATATTACAGTTTTGTATCTCAGTTGATGGGTCTGTTCAGGAATTGCAAATGTCGAAATGAAGTCCGCAGGGAATGTTTTTTTATAAATCGTTTCGCCGTCCGTCTATAATTGACATAAAAGGGTGATAAAACTTAATGAAGAATAATTTAAGACGCTTTTTATCACAAGCGCAGAGCACTGAAACATGCACACCGTGGTCGTTTGTTTAAACATCGACGAACGCAAGCAACAAACGAACGCGACACACGATGATCACCATTCTACGGGCAAATACTTCTCAATGAGTGACAACTTAACACTGCCAAGTTTGGGTGGAAAAACTTGAGTTGCCCTGGATGACCGAGAATGGCAACTACCCTCTTTAGCCTTCAATACGTATTTGAAACTTCCTGAAGGACTTGGCCTATTGCAATAAGCAAGAAGTTACATGCAGCTTGATGTTGAGTACCCATTCGGATTGGGTGAGTAGTTTTACTGAACTAAAGCGTGCTCAAATTCACACACAAAGAGACAAACTTTATTATGCGTATAGAGATAGACAGCCCAACTCTGGAAAACCTCACTGATAACTCACAAGTAACAAGACCCTTACTACGTGAGGTGAAAAAGATTTTTTGTCATCAAAAACTCTGTTTTATTGAATGATTGATGGATATTTATATTACCACTGCCTGTCGCTTAATCAATTGTCGATGAAGAACTGTCAAAAATTGGTCTCATGACGAAAGCCTATAGTTTGTAAGAAACCACAATGTAGTTAGGTTTAAGGTTGTGAAACAGCCAGTTCAAAGAGCTAATTGAAACTTCCAACTCACTTACTTTCCTACAAATCACAAGTATGACTTCCGTCAAAAGAACACATCTAAATGGGCTCCTTCCTTCTGCGATTACTGCGCATTCCACTCCCATGAACAATGATACGATATAAAAAAATCTAAAGGGATATAAAACGTTTTAGACGTCATTTTAATGCACACGCAAATGTGACAGTTTTTCAACCACAAAAACAACCAAGGAAGTCTCTCTATTCATCTCCTCCACTTCTTGTCTTGAAGGAAAAGCATGCGAGCATTTCCATAAACAAGAAAGGAGAAAAAAAACATGAAAGCCCACTTAGACAGACACATTAATGCATTTATTGCAGCGCAGAGTCCTTGCCATGAGCCAAAACGACTTCCTCTACGGGAGACATGAGTTTTAATTAGAAAAAAAAAGAAGAAAAATTGTCAGGCATTTGCAATTTTTCGCTCTGACCTATTTGAAAAGAATTTTCCATTTCTGGCATTGAAAGCATCTAGATTCCCAGGTTCTATTCAATTTGAGGTGAGTAGGTACACGATAAATCGCTGCCAAAATCTAAAGCAAAACTGAAAAGCGAAAGAAAAACTTTGCAGGCACTAAGTCTGGCACAAACTGGGGTAAAAGCGGAAACCATTCATTCCTCTCGCATTTTATTCATTATTCAACCCCACGCAGCAAAGAAGCTCGCTCCATTGATGGCACTACAGTCCCAGGCCCAGCCAACCCTCCCTTGCTTGTTGTGATGTGTTTTTTTGTTTTTTTTTTTTTAGTTTTGTGGCTTGTTATGTTACCGACCTAGATAGAGGTTGTTCGCCTCTTGAGCGTGGCATTTGTAGCGCGCTTAGTTAGCCGTTGTCTAGGGAAAAGTTCAATGCCGTCAAAGGATTCTCGGCTTGAGGGCGGTCAGGGACTGACTTTCGAACGAAGAAACGTTTGAAAGTTTCAACACAAAATTGCCGCCCTGATTCATAGTGGATTTCTCGGGAAAATCAGACAGACATGCACAGATCCGCCAGTGATTCATACAGCCGCCGCGTGTAAAAAGAGGTACTCGTACAAACGAGCACACTCATCTGTAATTAGTATTCCGGTAAAGTGATGGTGAATGGTTATGATGTGATTGCATGATCGCAGCCATATACTGCAGCTCTGGAGGAATCGATACGAGTCTCTCAGTCTTGCATCTGTCTGTGTGCTTGGATGGAGTTTACTGGTGCGAGAATGATGCTGCTTCTCCGCCGCACACTATTTCAACGATGAAATTTCGAAATACTTCACCGTTCAGTGTTCACCTACTGACCAGCTTCGGAGTGGCGGAGGTGGTTCAGCACGAGAGTGCCAACAAAGTGTTTTGTGTAAATTTTTCAAGAGTGCGTGGTCCAGCCACTCGCCGTCGCCATGTACATATGGCTCTCCCACTCCGATTACAATCAATCCATAAACGATTCGAGGAAATAATAAATAATCGTATTTCTCACAAGTAGGTGGGGAGGCACAGAAGTATTCGATCTCACTCGACGTGGACAATGCGGAATGCACTTATGAGGGTTTCCTGGGTTAACTAAATATACATTTATGTGCTCGAGCTGCAGTGATAACACAGTTGTTGGTTTGGCAGAGCAAATATTGCTATCGGCTGAGTGTGCCTGTAATTGGAGCACTACGAGGTGGCTGCACCGACAGCTGCGTGTGCACACTAGAAATATGTCTTTATGAGTAATAATTACATGAATGCCTATGCCTATACAGCTACGTGTAGATCAGGGGAATTTACAAGACATCTTTACAGCATAACCACAAAAATCTTAACAAATACATATAGTTCCACCCCATTGTTACCATTGCAATAAAATCTATTACAGTCGTGACCAGGTCAAAATACCTCCACGAATTTGGTCAATTTTCCATGAACTCCACCACCCTTTGTTTATAGAATGCTTTTTATGATCGACTAAAAGTCTTTACCAAGCTTATGAGCAACTACGTGAATTGTCGCACGATCGTGAAACAGCTTAGTTATGTATATTCTTCCGTTTATTAACCGCCGGTTTACAACTTGACATCCCCAGTAATATTCCGCTGTTTTAAGCAATTAATTAAGTATATCAAAGGTGACATCATTAGTACGTGCTCAAAATAAAATTCGAGCGTGGCAGTGAAGTTTTAAGGACAACAACCGACTGGCAGTTTATGGTACGTCAGAAGGTTTGTATTCAGGTGCAAGTACAAACGGAAACCCATCAAGTAACTGCATTGTAAACTAGTTGGTGGTAAAGAGGAAGGTATGCCGTTAATAATGAAAAACAACATCAGCCAAGTGGCCACCACAAGCACGCATACAGGACCATATCCTTTTCATGAAATTTTCCATAACCAAATCGCAAAGTGGCTGGCCTATGTCCTCGATAGCCTCACGAATTTTATATTTGAGGTCTTAAATTGACGCTGGACCTCTCAGTTGTTCTTGGGCGATGTGCACGGGTTTTATTCTTCACATCACTAACTTGTCCCAACAGCTCGAATTTTTTCACCAATTTCTGTATTGCGGTCCGAAAAGGTGCTTCACGACGACCAAAAAATGCTTTGGTTTTGCGAACTGTGACTGCAAGATTTTAACCATTTTTATAGTGAATTTTAATAATTTCAATGCGTATCGTTGCATTTTTAGTAATGGCGTAGTTTCTACTTGTCAAATGTCAAAGAATAAAAGCTTCAAAAGTGACAGCTACAGAAATAGCGGGTCATTCACAATAACACCTTTTATTGGAAAACCCTTTACTTAAAACTAGATCCTCAACGGTCGCCCCCCACCGGCGATTGAGTACATCCAAGCAAAGAGCAACAGCAAACAAAACAAAAACACATAGCAGAGCTAAGTGCAGGGTGCAGCTGTCAAATTTCGTTTGTTGGGCATTTCATATTCATAGCACACTTTTTTAGTAAAGAAGAAAAGGACAACGAGCACTCACATGCAAGTATCTTTGGCAGAATTGCAAACAAAAATATTGTAAATAATTATTAATTAGTTTTTAGAATTGGTATAGCTTAATTTTCCGATCTGTCATTTTTATCAAAAAACTAATTGGAATTAAAAATTTTGAATTCCCAGCACACTTTGATTTCATAATTAATTGACAGAAAAAGGACAGTTGTTCTTGGGTTTATAGTATGCATTGACTTATTATAATAGGTCTGTTCCTTTACTTTTGTAGTCAGAATGGAAAAGACTGTCAAAATGGCAGTGGTGGGGATAAATTCTCTCACAGAAAGAGACACTTACGAAAAAGTTAGAGAACGCTTTTGTAGTAATCTATGAAAATGACAGGTTATGTACCTGTTCAAAAACTCAAAAAAGTTGTACGAAAATCCGTTAAAATAGCGTATAAACTCGAAGAATTTGCTAATTTACTAACAAAATTGGTTGATTGATCTACCTAGCGATGAAAGTGATTCGCAATTAATCGAACTTCTTCTTCATGTATCTGGAAGAGTTTGTACTGATTGAACAACAAGCATTTGAGAAGAAAAGCAACACGCCATTAAAAATTTCGTCGAGACGATTGTCCTTTCTTACTTCTTACAGCAAGGAAGAATTTTGTTGCGACTTTCAGAAAGAGTCTAAGGACAAAATTCAATCTTATTTTTCGGATGTTTATACAATTGTAGTAGGCAAGAAATCAAAACAAATGCACTCGTATGTCAAATAGGACAACAAATTTCAAATCAGCTGATAATTGTTAGTTGACTGACAGCTTTTTCAATTCTTACACCAATCTTTTGAGCTCTCTCGATGACGCTATCTTTTACGAATTTTTTGGAGTTGGGGAACGGCACTGAGTAAAAATTCGTTTGAATTAGTAAAAATTCGTAAGATTTAAAAGTAAATTAACAGACCTTTAGATTTCATAATTCATTGACAGCAAAATGAGAGCTGATCTTGGGTTTATAGTGTGCATTGACTTATTATAATATGGACTGCTAGTAGCCAACTTCACGCAAGTTCCAAAAATACAGAGCGCTGTTGTTTTAAAGCGGAAAACAAAATAAACTTGAAACGACCAAGTTTACTTTCATTACAAATTTGCATGCGTAGTATGCGTTGAGAGGGTGAGAACTAATGTACGATTTGTTAGTGTTTTTTTTTATTTATTTACTTAGCAGTAGATGTTTTTTTTATATTTTACTTAGTCTTAGTACCTCAATTAAATCAAACCAAACGAGTTCAATACGCTACTCAAAACAAGTGAACAGCTACCTATATGCCCATAAAAGCAAGAGGATTGGTGGCCGGCCATTAGCAACATGCGTTTTTGTAGTTCACAAGCATTTACAGACAGGGATTGAAATAATAAAAAAAAAAAAAAGAATGTAAACATATGAGTTTTAGGGGTAGACGTACGAAAGATATACATTTCTTTAAATGTATTCTTCTCGTTCGGACTTAAATGAATAATCTGCATAAAGTCATTATTGGTCACAAAAATAAAAACACTCAAACGAATTAGGCCTGGGGTACCTACATGAGTCTGTTGCGCTAAATATTTCTTTATTTATTTATGTATAGTCTTTGCTTAGTTAGTTGTTCACACTTCATGGTCCTCCAAAACTAAAGTGACGGCTGGATTCACTAAAAAGTTTTTAAATGTATTTGATCTTAAAACTATAAATCCTTAAGCCTAGTATGCTGTTCCAGGAAAGCTAAAATTAGGCGCCTCTCCAATGTTTCTCTCCACCACTTCGCTTAATTTTGACAGTTTAAGTTTCGTAAAAAAAAGAACTGTGTTGGTAAAGTTCATTGACTTGCTGCTGTTAATTTGCTTTCGTTTGAAATTTTTTTGCGATACCGATATTTTCTCTGATCCGTCAAAATTCAGCTGTGGAAAATGTATTTTGCATTAATACGCTTACTTAAATTCTGTAGAGATTTTTTGTACAGTGGCTAACAAATTTACCTTGAACTACGTATAGTGATAGTACATAAAATAACAAAAAATCCCTACAGTACACAAAGAAAATCCCTACTTTTTTCCTACACAGTCGAATAATTTTCACTCATCTATATAACTATTTTATCCATACCTCCACAAATAAAATTGAATTTAACTTCTCATGCGCTATCTCAACCACTAATGATTTGTTCCTTTTTGTTTACTCTTTAAACAAGTCATCTCATTTTATTCCTTAGCGAATATCGACAAATGTACATAAGAGCACAATAAAAGAAGTAAGCAAAAATAATAAATATTTTTGTACTAAAAACGGCTTTGTGGTACGATTTTTCGAAAAATTCAACTGAATTGAAAAATCCCTACGTTATACAAATCTGTCCTTTTTTTCCCTACGGTGTCATTTTTAGATCGAAAATCCCTACGTGTAGGAATTTGTTCCAATATGTACCATCACTTACTGCTTGGCTTAACCGCTTTGCTTAATTTTATCTTTAGACACATTTTTGTCCGGGGGCTTAATTTAAGCGCGAGCAGCATACTAGGCTTTAGAAAGAAAAAAAAGAAAATAGTCGCATATCTCATGATGGATAAAATGGCTATAGGGAAGCAAATTCAGTGGGATGAAGTAAAAATGAAATATGTCGATTGACTATGGCACTAATTTCAATTCCACCGAAGATTTACCTCCCGCGATATAAGTATTGTAAGTGATAGGCCCTGTACACTGCGACCAAAAGAGATCTATTGTGTTGAAGTATAAGTATTAGTGGGATTGAACGATACATGGAAGCTATCTGTAAGTTTTTTATTGTAGTTTGACCCATAAACAAATATAAAGTAAAGAAATCTTTTGTTGTTTTCGTTTTCTTTTTCAAAATAATAAAATGTTAAAAAATTAATTTTAAATCACTCTTTGTAGTTTTGCTTCCTTTCAATAGATGACGCTCTTTTGTTTACACGTTACTATGGAAATGAATGTCTTTCGACAAGATGTCGTTTTTTGTTTATATATTTCTATGGAGACAATTTTTTTTTTGAATAAAATCGCTTTTTTGTTTACGTTGCTATGGCAATTTAAACTTGACGGCGGCATGTGTTTTTTTTTTTACAAATCCGCAATAAAACAGTAGCGCCTGTGCCGTTTTGCAAAATATTTTTTTTGCAGAAGGGTACAAAAATGACATTTCACCAGCAGTGCATATTTATAGTTATGTCTATGATAGTATGCTATAGATGGTATGCGATAAAAGCATGCTTTCTAACGCAATCTATGGAAATAAAGCTGCTATAGCATGCTCTATCGCGTACTCTGAATCCATCGCAAGTGGAGACAGCGTGTTACCGCCACCTTAATGCCCAACACACAAATGTGCAGAAATTCTGGACGCAGCGCAGAATGTAGTGCTGCAAGTAAAACAGATGTGCAAAAAACTGTTTGACATGCATTGCATCGGCTAAAATATTATAAAAATATGGAGTTCAGCAGAAAGAGCTTCCGTGCGGTTTGAGTGCTACCTATCTCACAGGACGGAAAGGGTAAAATTAGGAGGAGTACATTCGTCGTTTAAGGCGGTAAAATCGGGTGTTCCACAAGGAACAATATAATGATATCAAACATCGTCTTGGATTTTCAAAGGTCTCCTCCTTATTTGCTAATGATACACTAATCTACATTGTTGGAAAAAATTTAAAAGAATGGGAAAACAAGCTAAATTTAGATGACCATTCGTTGTATAAATGGCTATATAAAAATAAATTGAAGTTAAATGTTTCAAAAACCAATAGTAGATATGTGCATTGGCAATATGAGTTTTGAAATTGATTTAAAAATAGACAACAGTTGATCAAATAAAGTATTTAGGTGTCAAAATCGATAGGTTAGGTTAGGTAAGGTGGCTGTCTGGAAAGACACACTTAGACCAAAAAATTAAGTAGGTCCTTTGTGATACCACATAATGGGGGGGAGAAGAAATAGAAGGCCAGGGTAATAAGCTACACCGGACATGCTGGTGGGTTCGTTGTTTCTGCTGAATACTTATGGCGATTTGCCTACGGCTGTGAGGGAACCGGGGTGGTTTGTCTTTGGATCTGGGGAAGGGTGCCGATACAGTCTACCCCTTGCCCGTGAACCTCGGACGACCCCGAGTTAGACGATATGTCTTCGAATATGCGATGGGTGACCGAAACAGTGTACCCTCCGCTAGAAATTGACCAATATCTGTGAACTAGATCGGCCCTTTACTTTGCGATAACTTGCTAGATGTTTAGTAATCTTTGGTCAAAGAGGAAGTGACCGATCGACAGCTAGCCTTCGGATAGGCGGGTGGTAACCGAAACGGTTGTACCCTCGCCTGTATCCTCTGGTAACTTATCGAATAGGGTATACAAGGTGGCGCAAAAGTAATCCTCCTATCAGAAAATGCTATAAATTTTGCGATTGGCCCCTAATGGCAGTTCTGTTTTGACATTTGTGTAGTAAACACATGCGAAATACACGTTAATAAACAATCTTACGCTACACTGCTCCAGAACGCGGAACATTGGTGACTATTTATTTGAGCAATAATCGGTCGGTGACTTTGGCACAACGTGAATTTCGTCGCAGATTTCCTAGCCGTCCAACGCCTACTGGTGAAACACTGCGACGTTTAGCCGCTCGCCTCGAAGAGACTGGCACAACACGGATGCTGCCAGGCGTGGCAGACCCCGGAGTAGCCGTTCTGCAGAGAATATTGCTGCTGTAGCCGAAGATGTTTCCGTACAAAGTCCAGACGGTGCATCAGCTGTTAGCTGCTGAACGCCAATCGCGTCTAACATACGCTCAAGCCATCCTTAATCACCACCAAGAGGAAGATGATTTTTCATCAAAAATAATCATGAGTGATGATCGCCTGATTTGACCGCTCCAGACTTCTTTTTGTGGGGCTTTTAGAAGTCGCGGGTTTATGTCAACAAGCCTCAGACTCTTGCAGCTCTTAAAGACAATATCCGTCAAGAATGTGAGGACCTATCGCCGGAAGTTTTGGCCAAACTGATGGAAAATGCCATAAAAAGGGCTCAAATGACAATCAACTGTGGCGGCGGCCATTTACATGACATCATATTCTCGACTTGATGTAAAAAAAATTAGAAGACCAAATAAAAATAATCCACAAGAATCAAAGTTTTTAATTTTTTTTTTAAATTACAGCCAAAAAAACATCGGAAGGTTATTTTAGCGCCACCTTGTATAATGAGTTGTAGTGGTGGTTGGTATAAGATAGGAACGAAGGGGTGACCGATGCAGTTTCCCCTCCGCTACCATCCATAAACAAACCATCCAAAAATTCAAAATCGATAGGAGACTATATAATTTTATGATCATGTCGACTTTGTCTGTGCGAAAATAATGTCTTTTTATACAGAATACGAAAACGAATTTCAAAGAAATGTGCAATAAGTATTTATAACTCGATTATTTTGCCACATTATAATTACTGCTTTAATATTTTATGTTTATGTAGCCAAGGTAAAATCGATAATCTACAAATTTTACAAAGTAGAGCTACGAGACGTGTGTTGCAGTGCGGATTGCGAACTCAAATTATTGATATGTTAAATGAGTTAAAACGGATTAATATTAGACAGAGAATGAAATTATATTGAAATGGATTGTACGTTGTACCCTATGTACCTTCAGAGAAGTTCGCAATATGTTGGAACCCAAATGTTTAGCAACCTGTTTAACAAAAGTGCGCAGCGCATTGTAAAATTTTGATATACTTAAGTAATGTATTGCGAATATTTTAAACTACATACTATCATTCGCCGACTAAGCAGCTGATGTGTTTACAACAAAAGCAAAAACCGATCAGCAATAATTGTCAAAGCCGATAAGCCAAATACTTAAAACTGCAATTTATTTTGTTTTGTGTGTGGGTGCGCTTAAATTTTGCAGCAAATTTAGAAACAGAGACATGTTGCAGAGCTGCGGTGGGTGCAGGGGTCAGATTCCGTAAGGCGAAACGATTAAATGTTTTCGTGCGCACGAATGCTTTGCCCTATGTTACACAAGCAAATTTTCTTGAGCACACGAAAACGTTTGAACGAAACGTTCCTAACAGAATCTGACCCCAGAATTTACGTGTGCCTGCACCCATATAAACAAGTGTATTCTGGGGCAGATTCCGTATATCAACGATAGTCAAAGCAATATCGTTTTTGAAACTTTCATCACCAAAATAAGTCATAATACTGCTCGAATTTTTTGACAAACGTCAGCTTTCATTATATTTGAGTAACATCAACTGGATTAAGCTCTCAAACCTGTAATTTTAGCACCTAGTTGCTAGCTTTGGAGGATAATCGTCTGAAAAGTTACGGAATGAGTGCCCTGCACATGTGTTTTGGACGTAATGCTACCCCTTCTGCACCGATCGTAGGACTCTTTTCCGATCGATCCAAGGTAAAGTGTTCGCCTTGTCATTTCCATCAATATTGTTATCTCTGCAAAACCCAGAAATTTCAATAAATGGCGCCTAATTGTGATCACTGCATCGCAACAAGTCCTAACAGTCTTTGAATGGATTGTATTAATTTTAATCGACGTCAGGGGCGTTAGACTGTCAACGAAGAGGACTATCTTCTAGAGGTTCGATATTCCATGTTTAATCTGTTCGTCCTTTCAAAGCCCCGTCAACGCAAAAGCGACAAATATCAAATCAAAGTGATAAAACCGTTCAAAAGACAAACAGTTTCTGCGCAAAGAACTTTGTCACCAAGTTCAGCAACAAAAAAGGTCTAGAGCAATGAATCCACAATACAGAGACTGAGCAAGTCTGAGCAACAAAGTGGTACCCAGATGGGTCAAGAGGTAATGAGGGAACTGGCGCTGGACTAATCGGTTGTTGAACGAAATTTTCTGAAGCAATGGGAAAAAGTACCATCACCTTTTAGGCTGGAATCTATGCCACAGATAGATGAGTCCAAATGAGTCCCAAAGAGAAACAAAGCAAACCGAGATGTAGATGTAATGTGAGATAGCCAGAATGCACTTGAGTCAAATGCTGCGAATCTTAATGAACTCGGTAGGAGTAAAGAAA
Source organism: Cheilosia impressa (assembly GCA_948293265.1). Classification (NCBI taxonomy): domain Eukaryota; kingdom Metazoa; phylum Arthropoda; class Insecta; order Diptera; family Syrphidae; genus Cheilosia; species Cheilosia impressa. The sequence goes on along the minus strand of OX411884.1, from coordinate 46,215,054 downwards.
TAACACCTAGCAAAAAGGGAGCATCAGAAACTTTCCTGAACCATTCGGTGGAATCTCTATTTGACCCTCAAAGAAGAATTTAGGAAACTAGGAACAGAAAACAAGGCAAGAACATGGCATAACACTCAGGGATCATATCAGATGCCACAAATGCGCAGGATTCGTCTTGGCTGTGCTTGTCTATTGTATTGACATGGATTCACTCTTTTCCCATTGCGGCTTAATACCACGACTACGTTTTTGATGTCACCCGTGGTAGGTGCATGCCAAGTCATAAACATGAAAGGAAAGTAATGTATGGACGAATCTAGAGTTACTGACACTCGAACTTAACTCAGTAGGAAGTTTCAGCAAATAAAGCCGGCAAACCCTTTAGATGCCTAAACTCACTGTGAACTTCGTTGCTCGTAGGTATAAGCACCACAAGAAAGGTACCCAAGTTCTGTACAGAAAACTGAATGTCATCTTCGAATGGAAGAAGAAGAAGAAACAGTGGAGCATGGCTCAGTGCGGCGGTTTTTTCGTAGAAATTTTGGTTCTTGAGGAGGAACTACGTCATATTTTCAAAAATATTCAATTTCATGAGGAAAATTGCAATTCTCCTCAGTCTCTATAGGCTCAATCAAAAGAGTTATAACTTGATGCCTATGCCAAGTGGAAATTTAGTGCTACTCCAAACCAGGATAAAAGTAATCGTCTTTTACCCAATCGCAGAGATGCCAGCAATCTTTCAATTCAAACAAAGAAGCGACTTAACGTGTAAGTTCGACATTATGCAGCTCCACACCCGAAATGCAAGGACGTGAGTCTCTCGAAACAAGATGAAAGACCAAATCTCGTATACACCTTTGCGTGATGGTAGTGCCCTACATGAGTGCATACAAGTTTCCATGTGCTGTCAAGTGGATGAGTCCGTTGAAATAAGGAAGTGCCTACAAGAAATTGATTTATGTACACGTCTATTTACCTAGGCAAGTAGAAAAGAGTTTTGAGTGATTTACGACAGTAGCGAAGATAACAATCAGCAGCTCTGACGCTTCGAGTGCAAACACAAGTAACTACGAGATAAATGCATAATCTGGTCGCAACGACCTTGCTGGGAATTGCCTACTCAGATGAGTTTTGCAGTTCATCATATTCACATACCATATGTTCACAGTGAAGAGATCTTTCTACAGACATTTTGTGTATGGGAAACAAATTGTGAAGCGCCCGTTGTACCTTTTCTTTTGTGTTATTCGCACAATTCTCTGAGTCACTCTTATCGTAATAATACTCGTTTGCATAAACAATGTACGTACATAAAACGAATGCAATAAAACAACGAAAAATATGCCCAAACTCACCTTCAATGTTGTTTCTTTCTTATTTCGGTAGCCTCTGGTTTTCTATTTATTCGCACTTTGTGTAGTATTTGCGTATTCTACAAATTTTCATAGACACAACAACAAAAAGTTGACACAAGTAAAACAATTAAGGCCCACCAACAAGCAAAGTTACGAGAAGATCGCAAATAACTTTCGCGTTTTACTTATTTTTTTTTTAGCGGAATTAATTAATTTTCGTTATCTTTCACTCGTTTGCATAGAATTCTTAAACAATCGAAGGTGAAAATAATTTACAATTTTAAGACAAAATTATAATAAAAAAAATATATCCCGATCAAACGTTATATTGCAGCAGACTAATTACGATGAATTAAATATAAATAATACGATTAGAAAAAAGATTTTCACATTTTTTCCCTTCTTTGTCAAATGCGCGACGACGACGACGGTTTTCCTCGGATTTCTTTTATCTTTTTATGCGTTCTGCACAGTTTAACTATAAATTTGTCCACTTTGGAGTTGTTTTCCACATGATTTGTGTCGATTTGAAGTCCTTTTTTAATTTGCACAATATGCGTATTGTGTCTGAGTGAACGCGACGAGGTGGGTTTTTGTGCGAAAAATTGTTTCGAAGAAATTTAGCATTTTCTCTAAATGCAAATAAAGCACACACTTTTTGAAACACACAACTAGAAAAGAGAGAACGGCAGGAGGAAGGAAAAACAAAAATGGAAATTTTTTGACGTTCTTCGCGTTGACATTCGAAGGAAAACTTTTAAAATGTTTTATTTCTGTTTTTTTTTTTTGTCGAGTGGAAAAGCAACGAACGTCCTCTCCTCGTTGGACAGAAGTGATTTTGCATTGGTCTCACTGTTTGTCACTGTCTGGCGCTGGTGTTTCGTGTTCAATTCGTTCGCGGCAGTTAGGTCGGAGAGAGCGAGAAAGGGGGATTAAGTGTAGACTGCAAGTTTAACGAAGAAATGAAATGAAAATTGGCACCGACACTAGTGACAGTCAGCTGGGAGGAAGTGAAGTTAGCAACAATTATATTTATCCGATCCTAGGTACCTACCACATCTGGTATGGAAATAAGTTTACGTTGAAATTTATTGTGCAGAATAAGCACGTTCCCTAGGAAGTTGATATTTCTTTCAACACATAAGCCACTTTTTGAACTTTGTAGGCAAAGGGTGGTGGTACCATGGAATTTCTTCCGAAAATAGCTGATTACTTTAAATGAATTGTGCCCGTTGCAAATATTGGATAATTAAAATGAATGAGCTTACCTACTTTAGGGGCCTTGACACATATTCGATGCAATTTTCAATGGTAGGAAGGTAAACAATAATATTTCAGCATTTTGTTTAAATGGTAAATTTAACGGACTTTCCTCAATAACTATCCTCATACACCAACCTTTCTCCACACCCTCTCAAACATTAGTTGCTAAATTCAACCGACACCTACTTCATTGGGTTAAAAATTCATTTGTCAAATTCTGACGGTCAGCTGTCAGTATTTCTTATTGCAAGTTTTTTTTTGTTTTCGGAATTTTCAAAAAGTAAATTCGCTGCGATGGCTGGACGTGAAGCTGTAAAAAGGGCTGTACAACAAGTTCGTCCGATTCTCTCGGTTGACCGTGACGAAGCCAGGAAGCGCGCCCTCAACCTGTACAAGGCATGGTATCGCCAAATTCCCTACATCGGTATGTATGATACCTGCGCCATCTTCCTAGGTTATGTGCCGAGGAATCGATTGTTATGTAAACGTTATTTGCTGGAGCTCTAGTGTTCCCAAATTCGACTATTTCCAGTTATGGACTACGACATTCCCAAGTCGGTGGAGGAGTGCAGAGCCAAATTGCGCGAGCAATTCATTAAGAATCGCCACATAACCGATATTCGTGTTATTGATATGTTGGTCATTAAGGTGAGTACGTCGCATAGTTTCTGTCAAATGGATGTGTTATTTGTTTATGTCTTTTAGGGTCAAATGGAGCTGAAGGAATCCATCAACATTTGGAAGCAAAAAGGTCACATCATGCGCTACTGGAAAGAGTCCGAGGAGCCAAAGCCAACGGATTTCCTGTCGAAATTCATTCAGGGACACAACTAATTGGGGCGGCGACTTTGTGATTTAGAATATTGAACTTGTAACAACCGAACGAAAGAGAAACGATAACGTCAGCCATTAAATGAATTGTTTAGTTTCTAAGCAAGTTTGTTGTATTGTTCTTTGGCCAAGGAGCGTGGTATTGATGCTTACGATGCAAGTAATTGGTTTTGCATTTACATTGAACTTCGTGATCTTCAGTGATTACTCATTGAAATAGATGCAGACAGGTCAATGTGTTCATTGCATTTGCATAAATGATTGAATGAATCACAAAAGTTGGTTGCACAACTGTAGAGGTATACCAAGGCCATTCATGTTCATTATCAGTTGCTCTTGCAGAAAGAATTGAAAGAATTTTGCAAACGTTTTCTTTTTATACTTAAAACGTTAAACTATGGAAAAAGATATACCAAGCAGAGCCGTCTGTTTGGGCTAAATCCCCGCTAAAACATTCAAATATAGATCCATTACACACTGCAGGGAGAATAATTAATAATGATCCACCGACAGGGGTATAAGTGGGAATACGGGGAGGCTGTTAGATATCGTCTTAATATTGTTGGTGTCTCTTTAAAAAGTGAAGAGATTTTAGAACTGTGCACTTTACCATCAATGTCCAATCAGATGGAAGTGGGTATGCTCAAAAGCAACACGCTGGCAGATTGAGTATAAGAGGGGACACCAAAAGAGTTGCGATCTTGAAGTGTAAGCTTGAATGATTAACTAAAGCCCTGCAGTTGCTGTATGCACTGAGTTTAAAGTCGGAGTTGGCAACTTTCTTAAATGTTTTTGTTATGCCCACGCCCACGGAGAAAGGTATTGATTTAACAGTTAGACAGTTTGATCAGTTTTACAGACTTGATGGTTGAACAGAAGATTCTCCTAAGAAATCCTTAACACAGAAGGATATAGGTTAGCAACAACACACGAAACTGCCAAAACGGTCTAAAGTGGTATCCCAAGTCTAAGACGGACCCCCAGTCATTCAATAATAGTTGCAAAAGAATATCAACTGTCCATAGGCACGACATAACAACGGTCACAACGGTTTACGATATCATTTTAACATAGACATATCCGAGTCCCCCAATTAACTACTATGTCTGGAGGAATATGAAACAGCTGGACATAGATACATTTTCTATGTGATTTGACATTTCTTTACGGAATTAGGAGGACTTTCCCCTTTCAGGGCAACATCGGGTCGCAAGTGCTAGTTGAAACAGAGTAGAGTTCTAAAGTAAATGCGAAGGTTACACACAACCCAGTCGTGGACCTTTTTCTCAAGATGATACTTTTATTTTATTGAGTGAATTAGCACCATACAATTAAAGTGACTCAAATGAGTGTCGCGGAGAGCTTTGAACTTGTTAGCACAGGGTTTCAAATGTGTTAACTATTGTTATTGTAGTACTTATCAGCTAGAAGATTAGTTGGGCAGCTATCGAACGAAAAAGAGCTTTTAAAGGGTTCTTAGTGAGAGTGTATATACAAGCAATACGTAGGTATTTGCAAAAAATGAAAGACAGCAGATCTCGTGATTTGACACAAGATTGACACAAGCTATGCTGTATGTACTGAGCAGAGCCAATGTTATGACTTCAGCTGTCGAACGTACAGCAATAAAATCACTTTATCATTGATATTTGAACAGTTTTCGCCAAATAAAAACAACTTGCTCGATAACACTTCCGAGTATCACTTAAGGGTGCATTACATTTGAATTAAAAATTGCTGAAAAGAATGTGTAATAAAACTACGATAATATTGTATTCACTAATCTAATCAGTCAATCAAATGACTGAAAATGCTAATGGGTTGAATACAATACATTTATGGTATCTACTTGATTTATTTAGTTTGTTAATAAACTAACCAAAGTCCAGTTTAGTTCTTGGTTTATATCTGAGGCTCATGCAGTTGAGTAACAAATTGATAAGCTCATTCATAGCTCTGGGGTATTAGTCGATATCAGTGGATAGAGGACCAGCTTTGTAATGAAATACCTCTGTTACTTGTTTAGCTTGTGCATATTAGGATGGTAAAACTTCTATTTAATGTGGTTTTCCATTGGGACAAAAAATCAATTTTTTTTTTGATCTAAATCACTTTTCGCGTTCCATTGGGAAAAAAAATCAATCTTTTTTTCGATTCGGAGCACTTTTTGCAGATCTCGATAATTTTTCAGATTTACACATACTGCCACAAATACCCACAGCTGTTTCACGTCATTGAAAGAAGTTTGCTTGGAAAACAAATGCGCAAAGTTTGGTGAAAAGCAAAATAAAGAAATACATAGAAAGCAATTGATATAATGTTGGAGGAATTACTTACTTACTTACTTAACGGGCTCCCGACCCGTGGAGAGTCTCTGCCTGAGACACTGCAGCCTTTCATCCTCTGCGATCCCGGGCACGCTGCTTTCAGTTCTCCAGAGCAGACTCGATGTGGCCGAGCCAATGTAGTCGACGTATTTTGGCCTTTTGGACTACATCCACATCTTGGTACAGCTCATAGAGTTCGCGGTTGTATCTTCTCCTCCATTCGCCCTCCTCGCACACAGGACCAAAAATCCGCCGAAGAATTTTTCTTTCGAAGGAGCCCAGTATCAGCTCTCCCTTCCTGCTTATCGTCCAGCACTCGGCGCCATAAAGCAGAACTGGCAGGATAAGGGTTCTGTAAAGCATACATTTTGTCCTTCGAGTTAGGAGTTTTGAACCCAATTGTTTTGCCAAACCGAAGTAGCAGCGGTTTCCTAGGGTAATTCTTCGCCGGATCTCCACTAGGATGTCATTTGTGGAGTTCATGTTTACTCCGAGGTAGATAAACTCCTTAACTACCTCGAAATTGTTGCTAATATAGTAAATATATATATAATATAAAATATAATATAAAATAATTGTTGTTGGAGGAATTATTCAGCCTTATTGTGAGTTTCGCCCGAACAATATTCCACCCGAAAAAAACAGATTTCTGTTCTGAAATGTCATTTTTTTCGGGTGGAATATTGTTCGGGCGAAACTCACAATAAGGCTGATTATCTTTATTGTCTTCCTTATCATGTGGAAACTACGATTCACTGAAACTACTCCATTTGTGTCTACAACAGGGGAAACATTTTTCAAGTCGATATCCATAGCTGATTTTTGCAAAAGCGAATGCAATTTGAACAGCTGATTTTGCTGTCAAATACGCACTAATCCATTCACAAAAGCAGATCAATTTCGTTGCACGTTCCATGAACCGCGATAAATCTGAGATCTGAAAAAGATTTTTAGTGGTCCCAATGGAAAACGGCATAAGACATCGTATAAATCGTTTTCTAGTTTTTTGTGATGGCTTGGGTGCCAAGCTCTAGGGAGCTGCCACGCAGTGAGCGACAAACGACAGAGCGATTGAGCGACGTCGCTTTGTAAATAACAAAATCGCTAATCGCTCAGTGCTTACGTGGCCGCCGCCATAAGATTTCTTATATGATTTCGATTTTTAGAATGACGTCGCTCTATCGCTCAATGTGTGGCTGCAGTTTTTTTTTACAAAAAATATCAAATCGTATAACACTTTCCTGAGAGAGCTTTCCAAGTCAGACGTTCGGATTAGGCACGCAACTCTAGGTCGTTCTATTCGCTTCAAAAATGAACTCAGACAATCAATTGGTTGCTCTTACTAAAAGCAAATAAATATAGAATATTTGGCGCAGCCAGTTCATATATACCTACGACCCTAGGTTCGGACTTGTTGCGCAAAATATTTTGTATTCATTTGCTTGGCAAATCGTTGAAGGTTGAACAGTGCCATCTTTAGGGACATTCTTATTTGCTATAATGGAAACCCTTCGCTTGATATCTGCGCTGATACCATTGCGCAAGGTTAGAGCTTGCTTCATGCTTGGTCACTTTGAAAACGAAAGGAATATTGAATTGAGCAGCGAGGAGGAACACCTATTTTCGTTCATTTCTGTTGAATTTTCGAATTGTCGTTGATAGAATTACAAATCACCCCTATCGAGAATAAACTTTCCCTGGGAATGTTTCCTATTCAGCAATCTGATTTCCATTGCTGACAAGGGAGACATTCCCATCGGAGTTTAGTCGCGATAACCCCGAATAACAACTCTTCATTTCCACGAAATCAAAACGACGAAAGCTATTTCATTTTCGTTTTTCACGTTACTCCAAAGGCGGAAGACATTTGAGTTGTGTTCGAACGGTAAACAAATACAGGGTGGGATCCTGTGTCATAAAAACGTTAAATAAATTACGTTTATACGAACGCTTCGTTTTCAAAAACGAAAGAAATTTTCTCCAAGATGAAAGCTTTTTTTTGACGTGCAGAGGAAATTCTTTCGAGTGGTGCTGTTAAAAGCCAAAGCTCGTCAAACTCTGTGCCTATAACCTAAAATTATGATGAGATGTAACCTGAGGACAAGACTAAGTACATGCTATCAACAAACAAACAAGCATCTGTCCACCGCCTAGGACAGAACGTCACTATTGATAGCAACAATTTCGTGGTAGTTAAGGAGTTTATCTACCTCGGAGTAAACATGAACTCCACAAATGACATCCTAGTGGAGATCCGGCGAAGAATTACCCTAGGAAACCGCTGCTACTTCGGTTTGGCAAAACAATTGGGTTCAAAACTCCTTACTCGAAGGACAAAGTGTATGCTTTGCAGAACCCTTATCCTGCCAGTTCTGCTTTATGGCGCCGATTGCTGGACGATAAGCAGGAAGGGAGAGCTGATACTGGGCTCCTTCGAAAGAAAAATTCTTCGGCGGATTTTTGGTCCTGTGTGCGAGGAGGGCGAATGGAGGAGAAGATACAACCGCGAACTCTATGAGCTGTACCAAGATGTGGATGTAGTCCAAAAGGCCAAAATACGTCGACTACATTGGCTCGGCATCATCGACCGAATGGACAATAATGCTCCAGCTAAGAGGATCTTCGAATCCCAGCCGCCAGGTTCGAGACGTCAAGGAAGACCGAACCTCCGTTTCAAAGACCAAGCCATCGCGGATGCCAGAGCGCTTGGTCTGGATAACTGGAAGCAGCGTGCCCGGGATCGCAGAGGATGGAAGGCTGCAGTGTCTCAGGCAGAGACTCTCCACGGGTCGGGAGCCCGTTAAGTAAGTAAGTAACCTGAACGCAAAAACTAGATTGGTCGGGAGCATCACGTTTTCTACGTCAGCCAAATATGCGAACTGTCAACTTAGTACTCAGTCACAAATTTCTTGACTATAGATTTGTCGGCTACTCCTCCATAAACGTCAACTGAAACAGATGCTCATTTGACCGATTTCTCCCAATCAAAACCGAGATAGATATAGTGAGAGAGCTGTCAGACTTACTAAACTAGATACTTGAACGTCCCCAATGATGGCACTGACAAACAGTGATTTTGTTTGATGAAGTTCTGTGCCTGATTCGAAATGGATATACCCCGCTGCTTCCGAATTTGAGTTCCCTTTTCCAATAGTTATAGTAGATCCAGACATTCAACTCTCAGTGCTCCGACAGTAATCAGCCATCACAATATAGGTCTGTTCCCTTACTTTTAAATCTTACGAAATTGTATTCAATGCCGTTCCCCAACTCGAAAAATTCGTAAGAGAGAGTGTCATCAAGAGAGAAAGATATTACCTCTCCACTGAGAATCTTACGAATTTTTACTCAACAAATTGAAAAAGCTGTCAGTCAGTCAGCTCACAATTAACAGCTGATTGCAAATTTATTGTCCTATTTGACATATGAGTGCATTTGCTTGATTTCTTGCCTATTAAAATTGTATAAACAGGCGGAAAAATAAGATTGAATGTTATACTCAGACTCTTTTCAAAAGTCGCGACAAAATTCTTCCTTGCTGTAAGAAGTAATAAAGGACAATCGTCGCGACGAAATTTTTAATGCCGTGTTGCTTTTCCTCTCAAACTCTCCCAGATACATGAAGAAGAAGTTCGTTTAATTCCGAACCACTTCCATTGCTATGTAGATGAATCAACTAATTTTGTTAGTAAATTAGCAAATTCTTCGAGTATACAATATTTTAACTACTTTTCTTCCAACTTTTTTGAATTTTTGAATTACGTATCCGTCATTTTCATAGATTACTACAAAAGCTTTCCTAACTTTTTCGTGAGTGTCTCTCTCTGTGAGAGAACTTATCCCCACCACTGCCATTTTGACAGTCTTTTCCATTCTTTACTACAAAAGAAAAGGAACAGACCTACACTTTTAGTGGGCTTAAGCGTTTTCCATTCACTGGTTAAAAATTACAACTTATGTTATTTCTTTCCTCTTGGCCACCTTTCGCGAATGTCTGACAAACTTCTGAGAGTATAAATGTCATGACTAGCTTCTCAATTAGCCGTTGGACTCGGCATAAAATTGAAGATCCCTTCCATTCGTCCCAAAAATGAGAAACTCACACAAAACGAATGGTTGTAAGAAGCTAGACCTGGGGTACCTCTGGACAACTATTTATTTTATTTTTAATCTAATAATTTGTTAATCAGTTAGGCGGCGTATTTATTTTTATATAAAAACAATCGCGATTGTTAGGTAACTGTATTTAATAAAGTTCAAAGAATTAAGTGTCCCTCCTCGATATTATGACGGGTTATATGTATTTCACTTTTGAAAAAAATTGTACCAAAGGCGGCAGAAACGGGTCTGACACGCATTCCTACATCCGCGATACAATGTGCTAGACGTTTAGAGGTCAATGAAAAGTGGCTAAGTCTAATAAAATTCTTATTATATCTGTTAGACTGATGCTATACGTAAAAAGCATAGCTAGGTACAAATTGCCGTGCATAGTCTAAAAGTCCGCAGACATATTCTTTTTTTTACTGCGTTTTCTGATTACTGTTCTAAGTGGCATCGTACTTAACTCCAGCCCGGGGTCAACCAATAAATGGAAAAAAAACAGTCTTTATTTCGCGGTGGAAAAAAACCCAAGCTAAGCTTTTATTGTTGTAACAAAGTTTCCCAAGTCTATAATAAGCAAGCGATACTAAAATTCCACCTACAGACCTATTTCCCTTTCATTGCTGCAAGCTCCTACCTCAAGTTCAAAGCCAAAGTCAGCGCGGCTAATCGAAAACATGACATTTTCTAATTTCTAAGTGAAAATTCGTCGCGTGACCAATTGTCACCATTCCAGATATGTAAGTGCATGAAACCGCTTCCGATTAAGACCACTCGTATCCACGCAGCCATACGTGATCATATTTTCTTTTCCCACTATCTACACACGTACAATCTGAAGTACATACAGTACGCAGTAGGCGACAGTAGTTAACACGGCAGCGGGAAAGCGATAACAGCCGCATCTACCACCTTACAGTTCGGATAGATAGAGCGCCCCTGACTGAATACGAGTACCTACTGGCACAATGAGTGTGCCTGTGCAACGTCTAAATTCATTGTTTATAAACACAAACAGCGCGTGAATAAATTTTTATTCAAATAAATGCGCGTCTTCCCGTAAGGCAAATGAGTAATGATCACAACATGAGAGCTCTCGCAATGAATCATATAGCTCCGCACCTGCTTCGAGAAAAGCACCCTGACGTCACTCGCTATATAGACTTAAGCTTTTAAGCCATACCAGTAGCTTACACAACTATAAGCCGTCGAGCACACATTGTGGTGGGTGTCGCCGAACGAGCAATGTCTCATTCTTAGTGTAGCCGCGTTCGCAGGTGGTCTAAGGTTTCCACAGTTCTATAGACGTTTCCCGAAAAAAAGCTCTCCTAACCAGACCTAAGATTTAATCACTTTCAATTGTGTTTTCGCGTTTTTCCATAATAGTTTCAGTTTGTGTATCGCTTTCAACCCCGATAAGATATACGAGTAATCCTCATCTTATCACATGACTATACCCACATACACAAAAGAAACAGTACACACCGATGCCCCTCTCCCTTTAGGGGTTAAAGATAAACAAATCGATTCGGTTCGGATTCTTCGATATTTTTGAAATCATAGACGTGCGTTCGCAGTAATCAACGGCACGGCATACGTACGAGTCACGACCAGGGTAGTAGAAGCGCGCAGTTCTGTTAACAAAAAAGAGAGCAAGAGAGCAGTTTCACATTTTGTGGACTTTACCAACCATCCCCTCGAAGAAAAAGGTGAGTCAACCCCTAATTGTTGCAAGTGTTATTATTTTGTGTAGGTACATAATTATTGTATTCGTTACATAGTGCGGTCTGTAAAGTGTGCCACTTCTGGCCCTGGTGCAATATTCTAGTGACCGCAGTAACAGAGTGTGTAATGCTACCATTTGAACCAATATACTCGTAGTTACCTGCAGTGCTGTGGTTTAGTTTTGCGGTTTAAACTTGCGAAATACGAGTACCGAGTTAGTTGGAGTTAGTGGCAACAATTTCGGGAGTTTATCCGATAATCGGGGACCACCTGAGTTGGTGCCTTGCCAACGATATCATGTGATTGGTTTTCGAACGCATTTGGCGTATTTCTGACGGCCGTATATATTTACTGAATGGGAACAGAAATCCTAATCTCAAATTGATTATTTTTTTCCCCCCGTTGTTGTTGGGTATATTAATATCTGAGAGGTAATCTAGCGAACGGATAAAACCATTGAGACTCCCATCCAGCGCGATACAAATAATAATAAAGTTGAACTGAATATTGTTATCAAAACAATTGGGTGTTGGATAGAAAGAGATATTGGAGTCAATTGTTTTTTTTTTACCCATTTGTACTGTAGCTTTCGACAGAAGGGACGATGGCCAAAGTGGTGCCCCCATAAACTTGGTCATAATTATTAATAGATATTGTGAGATAGTTGTAAACAGTCGAGGATATTGATTAGAGTGTGTATTTATTGTCAAATGCATTATTTTGGTGTTCAGTAATCGAAAAGAGTACTCTTCGTGTGTGGGGGTTACTGGTCGCTCACGAACGATTTATTCTTGGATGTAAGTTGGTTGTAGATTAAACAAATATTTAGTAATACAGTCTAGCGACATGGATATGCAAAGCTTGTAAAAGAGGGTCGAGGCTTGGATCAGATTTGGTTTCTTGTTCTGCAAATTATGGCGCACAAGTAGATGTCGAGTCAAATTGGACCATAAATGTCAAAATTCGTTTATCGTTGGGAACCTAAATTTTATGTTACTAAACGTTGTCCAAATCATCGTCTAGAAGTCACTATCTCTTCATCATAATGAGCAAATAGGCGACGGCAGTGCCACAGTGGTTCGTGTACTGGATAACTGAGCGAGACCCCTTAAAATAAATATTTGGCGCAACAGGTCTAAAGAACCCTAGGCCTAGCTTCCCACTACCATTCGTTTTGTGTGAGTTTTTCAATTTTGGGACAAATGGAAGGGATCTACTATTTAACGCCGTGCCAAACCGCCAATTGAGAAGCTCTTTTATGACAGTTATACTGTCAGATGTTTGTCAGACGTTCGCAAGAGGTGGCGCAGTTGAAAAAACCGATGTTATTTGTGTTTTATCCGGGGAAGGAACCTGCGACCCCTCGCTCAGCAGGTTAACAAAATAACCATACTAAGCCACTGCACCTACTTGGGTACGATTCCCAGAAATCATGAATATTATCCCAAGGTGTTTTCTACTGCGGCACTTTTCATGAAGGTCTGACAAACATCGGAGGGCCTAACCGCCTTGATGAAGGATAAAATCGTACCATTTTTATATTATTTGTGCAAGAGAAAATTCAACAATAAAACGGCTGTCAGAAAACCCACAGATTCAAATCCACTCTTCTACGTGCGACGGGTGTACGATTGTTAGAAGCTGAAAGGATCAAGTTCAAGTGGTCAAATGAATCAATACGACAGACGTGTTTCACATCAATCAATCAATAAAAGTAGGATTTGAGTATTTACTCGTATTCTAGAAGTAACTCTTCAATTAACTTAACGAGAAACATGCGGTTCAAGTATTCAATCGCATTTTCAAAGTAGCTACTCAATTTGGCATCGATTATATTTCAATTATTTATTGCGACTAAAGAACCTGACATCTGTAATTACATTACGTGAAAACTACCGAGCAGGGCACTCGTTCCGTAATTTTTCAGACGAATATCGTCGAAACGATAGATCTCCATAAGTTGCAAACTAAGTGCCAAAATTAAGTTTGAGACCTTAATGCGGATTATTTTCCACAAATGCAAAGAAGGCTGACGATAGTGAAAATAATTCGGCCAGAATATAACTTCCGACGATTATTGTTATAGGGAATCTGACCCCAGATTAGGTTAGGTTAGGTTTGTGCGGAGGTTGTACCTAGGGTTACCATGCGTACCCTTTTTCGTCTCAAATATGGCTTTGTTGCCCAAAATTCAAAGTACGAAAGGAGAAGAGAAAAGTCACCCTTTTTCATACGGCTCTTTACTAAACAAAAAACAGCTTCCTTTCTGCCTATTCTGCTCTTTCAATGTTTGGATTTGCGAAGCCATAGTTAACGCATGCCTACGAAGTGTTATACAAATTTCACAACTGAAAATCAATTTGAAAAAGAAATTAAATAAAATATTTGACTACATTTTCTTGTTTTTATTTATTTTAATCTGAAACTAAGAGCATTTTGATTTTCGCTGAAGTTGTTGTTCTCGCAATTTAAAAATGTATAAAGTCACCCTTTTCACGTTTTTCAATCTGGTAATGGTAACCCTAGGTGTATCTCTCCCTAGCTCCATCCACTCTATATTATTAACTGTAGTTTCTATAGTAGTTTATTTAAAACACTTAACAAATTAAGTGTCAGAAAAAAGATATTTTCCGGGTGCTTATATTTATTTGCATTTTTACTTTTTTAAAAAATACTAACAATATTATTGCAAAAGTTAAATTTCAACTACGCAGTTGTGTACACATTTTCTTTCCATTCATCATGCCCTCAAATGACGCCACGAAAAAAATCGATGGCCGAAGAGAGTACTGTACGGTCAGAAAAGTCACAGTTCACAGATAGGAAATTTAGAGAAAATTTGATTTTCAAAATTTGCGGAGGCAGCGTGACTTTTGTGCGACTAAAGTTGCAATTGACACTTTTTTAGAGCCCTTTTTTTGCGGTTGGAGAAGGCGCCGTAGCCCGTACAAACGAAGTCGCGAAAGAGAATCAACGGCCGAATTTTTATGAATTTTGGTACAGGGATAGATGGAAGATGGGACCTCTGAGAATGACATAGTTTACTTTTTGTCGCGAAAGCAAAACGTGAAGGGAATCAAGTAGGGAATTCAAGTTTAAATGACGAACCAATTATTTCTCAAGTTAGGGATTATAAAATTCATCATAGGTAAGGTATCTATATTTGGTAAGAAATAAATATATTTGCTGCGTATTTTACAAATGCAATTATGTGTGTAGAGCTAATTGGTTTTCTTGAAAGATAGGATAGTTTTGGACCCGATAAGTGGCGCTGTTGTTGATATAAATATTTTAATTAAGTTACTCGAAGTACTAATTCTACCCAGACGAAGTCGCGGGTACCTGCTAGTCTGAATATATTAAGAGTCCAAAAAGGCTACAGACTATATCGTTTATTGGCACGCCTACTTTTAGGGGACTTCAAACTGGCTTCAAACTGAGCTTTCTCATATAATTCTAAAGCAATACAAATTACAAAAAAAAAAGTATTATTATGGTTGCCAAAACTCTACTAAATTTGTTAAGCCATCAATCAGCTTTGTGCTTCATCTAGAAGCTGAGCTACAGTCAAAAATCTAATTTGATCAAATTAGAATTATAGATGGGGTAACCATATTTAAGAATTTCAAATAATGAACAATAGAAAAATAAAGAAATAAATTTAAGCACAATTTTATCTAATTTTGATAAATGCTTACTTTATAAAAAAAAAACATTAAAATAAAACTCAAGTAGAACACATTTTTCCTAACTAGATTATTTCTTTGTCCTTTCAGGAATTTAGGGTACGTTGGCATTATAATATTGTTTATTGAATTTTGATTTTCTTAAAGTTTACGTTATTGCTTTTAGGAATTTAAATAAAATGCAGAACAATTATGCCGAATTCACAATGTCGCGTTGAACGCGTGCGTGCGTCACACTAAATCAATTCATTTGCATTACAAAAACATCAAATTGCTTTTTAAAACTTGTGTGTGAAAAGCAATAGTTGTTCTGTACCACTCCAGCTAAATTGGGCATTAATGAACAACTAAAAATTATGGTGACCATCCGCTAATATGCTTGTAATAAGCGGATGGTCACCATAATTTTCAGCTTGTTATCAAAATTATAAAAAAAATATATATATATCCTAATATTCCGAGGGACCGGCAGTGGGCCCTTTCAATTCCTAGTGCTGTATAAAAACCTCTCTCATACCCCTTTTTAACCCAACCTAACCAAATCAAGCCACATTTCATACAGTTCCTGTTGAATCTTTAGAGAGAACTATGCACGACAGGTTTTTGTCAATAAATGCTAATTTTTTAAGAATAATTTTGCACACAAGTAAGTAAAGTCCCTTTTCAAGTTAGAAACTGACATAAAATCACCACACTGCGGAGCACATTACTTTCTTATCAAGAAAATTTCTAAACATGGGTTTTCTCCGTTTTTGAGCAAACGCATTTCAAGACCATACAATTCTTTACTCATTGGAAAATCAAAGCTGACGCATTACGGAGATTAAGAGAAAAGAAAAAACCTTTTCGTAAATAAACTGGCTTTTTAGAAGCTATTTCCAGGTCGATAAGGGAATGCAGAAAAGCTATGTGGGTATCAGAAGCTGTTCAAAGTCAAACTTCGAAGGCCAACAATAATCACTCGAATAACCGATACCTCAAGTTTTTGGTTGATTTTTGATTGAACGTTTAGCTGAAACGACTTCAAATAGGAATGCCATTGAGTCGGTTTTATTTCCCGTTGTCAGGGAGAACATACCTACATAATGAACTCAATCAACGGTGTTGCCCATCTTGAAAGCTCGAGATTGATTTATTTGCGTGTGTGTACTTAATCACTCTTGGGTATTATTTATCAGCGATTTTATGCATTGATAAATGTGGCGCACAACTCTAGATAAAGCTGCAACGTTCTGGACAAGACACTTATTTTTTATTTGTCACAAGGTGTTTATTTCAAAACTCTTACAAATAAGAAAATTCCACTCTCGGCTACAAATTAACGACAGCTCACAATTGGGAATTTTTTTATGGGAAATAAAACTATTGTGAACTAACTTGCACTTAAGTAATTTATGATTTGGAAGAGGATAAGCTATGGCGGATTTATTGTCGGACATTGTGACACTTAATGGGCATCCGAAATCGGTTATTGTGACCTACAAAATATGTTAGGCGATTAGGAGTAGCCTTACATAATTTGCTGGTCACAATAGGCAGTTTCAGATGGCTTATTAAGCGTTACAATGTCCCACAATAAATCCACCTATTGTGACCTTCAAAATATCTCGGACGATTACCCAGCCTAACATATTTCATAGGCCGCAATGGAATATTTCAAATAGAAACTTTCGCAATTTATTGTGAACTGATAGGTAGACACATAAAAAATGTCCATTAGGACAGGCCATAAACAAGGCCCACGAGATTAAACTTGTTACATCTTTCGATGCACAGGTTCCCAAATCGAAATGTGACCTCTTAAAATTCCATGCCATAGACGTTGAAAATTCAATTTGAAGGTACGTCGACTTCTGTTCCTATTTCTCGTTCTTCTGACATCATCGCCTTTAAGAGTGTGGGTCGCAAAAACGCGCTCAACTACAAAGACTCGCTTCCGATTCGAAATGGGATAGGCTTTAGGGATTTGTATGAGCTTTTGTGACCGCAAGTTAAAATAATCCCATCACATTGGCAAACATTCATAGGGAAAAGAGTGGAACGAAAGGAAAAACACAAATGGCACCTACAACTTGTACCAGCATCACCCAATAGTTCATAATGTCTGCTCCCATTTGACTTTACATTTTAATGGCGCCACCACGTCATATCATATTCATCAATTTCCACCTCAGATACTCACAGGTATAACCTACCTAAACCTCACCTAGCCTAGGGCCACCAAAAGCATTTTAATATCGTTCTCTCTTGTAAGTAGTATTTTCATCAGTTTGTTATTACTTTTTCTTTCTTTCCATTTTTATTTATCTCGCTTTATTGCTGACTCTTGTTGTCGCTACCTTGGGCGAAGTTTTTGTTATAGCCATAGCTGCGAGTGCAAATGCCCTAAAATCGGACAGACCAAGGTTAATATAAGTTTGATTAATAACAAAATGAACCTCGACAATTTGACAAGTCACACTGATCAATTTCAAAGGGATTCATATGTGGCATTTATTTTTTGTCACTTCCTTATTTTGTTGTTTATGGATATTTTGGCAAAATGGATTTGCATTGCAAATATTTCTGTTGTTTCAAATTAATCCGGTTTGTGGTGGATCCTATGCAAAACTCTTCAATTTCTGATACGAAACTTGTGGCATGTGTGCCTGGCTTAATTAGATGATAACGAGCTGAAGGTAATTTGAATCGATTGGTTTAATGTGTTTTTGTTAACTGTCTGAATGCAACTATGACATTTCGGAAAATTTGAACTTAATCAATTATTTTCAGTAGCAAGTGGGAACGTGAAACCAGATTACGCAATCTCTAGACATGGAATTAGATCATTTCAGAAGTTGGACGAACAATTTCGAATAATGTGTGGTGGAAATTTTGGGATTTTCTGAAAAAAAAAGAACATCTTATAGATTCTTTAACCAGAAAGCTGCTCAATGCAGACATTCTCAAGCGGGCTAAGCTGGTGAAAAATGCAACCTTTTGGTTGCGAGAAGCTAGGCCGATTGTGAAATTATTGCAGCCAACTTCATGTTGGTTCTGTTCCACATCACTAAAAATGGAAAACATTCATCGCCAAATTTAAATTAGCATTTTAACGAAGAGCGACATCTAGTGTACCTACGCTCCATCCCAAGGAGCATTTTGCGACTTCATGTGTCATGTGTCATGAGCGACGTCGTTAAGACGGTTTTGTTACCAGAAAATATTCCCAATGAGTAACATTTTCGACAAATCCTAGGTAACATTTCCCATTTAGGAATATTCCTATCTAGGGATTTTATGTCTACACAGATTCTTTATTGTGTCAAAATTGTTTCTTCAATGAAACATTATGTCCGCAGCGTGTAAAATGTGTGGAGATGCGTGTTCATACACACAATTCCTAAAAACTTACTGTCAACACAGATTAAACGCGATTCCCGATTGGGAAGTTTGTGGCACACAGAATAAACACAATTCCCAATAGATTATTTGCTACACAAATAAGAACGAATTCCTAATTGGGAATATTTTGTTAGGTATCCATTTTGCATTGAAAAAAAAAATATATGGAACATAAGAAATTTTAAATTTACTGTTTTGGTGGATGTGGTGTAATTAAATAGGTTAAAATGTTACTATTATGTCTATATACACATCGTAGATTTATTTTATACTGATTTTATAATGCTCCTTATCACCATTTAAAATACCATAAACAATTTTAAAAGAAAGTTTTCATTAAATACAGCATATTTTGTAAGGATCATGGTTTTTTTCGAAGTACATTAGTAACATTTCAAGGCAAAATGATGTTCCCCATAAAATTTCAGTAGCAGTTTTCTGTTTAATAATGAAATGTTTGATGCAGTCAGAATATTATATTGGTATATAACACAGGTACACAAAATGAATGACGTATTATAGCGTCACAAATTATATGGTATGGCATTCTTCCCAATTTGTGTGTACATAGGATTTGCGTCAAAAACAATTCCTACTTTGTGTTGCGCCACTTCCGAAACCAAATAGGAACTGTTACTTCGTTGTTTTGAAACATATGTTCCTAAATGGGATCACGAATTGACACCAGAACGTCGCCAGGCCTAAAATGTGTATTCGAATGCTACTTGGGATTGAAAGTAGGGTTTAACTTTAGACTCTCTTCGAGCTCCGAAAAAGCGACATTTCGGAACCCACCCACAAAGTAAAGAACTGTCAAGCAATTTATCTCTAAATCAGGGTTTTCCTAGTCACCGCTCACTGAAAGTGATTGGCGCTAAAATCAGTTTACCAGGTCTCAAAAGAGATTTTCGCGAAATGACGTCTTCGCATTCGAAATGAGAAGCAAAACAGAAAAATCTCAGTACATTTGGTGGGCCAACACAAAAGAGTGAAGGTCTCAATAGGTTTGTTTCACGTGGCTAGAACTAGTGCCCACTAGTGCACACTGAGAAGTGTCAGCCGATTTTCACGCCTGTCAAAAACCCTGCACAACCCTGAAGATTCGACTTCTATATCGAACGCAAAATGTTGCCATTAAGACTGTCATCTGTTGGTATTGACAAATATTTATCTTTTGGTAACACTTTTTTCCCATTTATTGTTAAAAATGAGTGCACTAAATTCTGAATTTGGGCTTGCCATAATGCAAATAGTTGATAAAAGTGTTCGCAATATAGATGTCCAGTTTGAAAATGAATGACAGCAAGCGAAATGACAGCAAAACTCAGGACTGAATTCTTGCCCCCACAAATTTACTGGGGTCAGTTCAGGGCACGACTAGGGTGCCCTAGAAGCCATGTCAAACACAGGTACCAGGGCGAGTTCAGTGCTATAACGAACGCATTAGGGTTAACTAGTGCGCACTACGGCCCACGTCAACAAACTTAATATGGTAGGTTGGCAAACGTCAGCTGGGACCATGTATTGTAAGACTTACAGTAAATAGCAAACGTAAGTCAACTCGTGGTGAAATGAATATAAATAGGCACAATTCAGCTGTCAGCTGCCAAATAAGCGACCGCTGGAGAAAGTGTTGCCAAATTTGAAAAAAATAAACTTTTAACATCCTTCATAAATGGTTTCTTATTTTTGACAAGTTTTCTAACAGCTGGGGGCAGTGTATCGGATAACAGTTGGGGATACTTATGGTGAACTGGTAAACCAAAATGATCTCAAAACAGCCGTCAGTTGTCAAAAGTGTTGCCAATTATTGTCGTCACAAGTGTTACGCATTTCTGTTACAAACAGCCAGCTAAAACAACAAGTTCGATCCCAACCTAATGACTGGTCGCGGAGACGGGTGTTACAACAAATTGGGTAGGAAAACAACTACATGGCAATACCTTCACCTGGAAAATTTACATTTTTTTTTACTGAAAGTGGACAATAACTTCGCCACAAATTTTGTGAAATTATTTCCTACCTACAATTTGAACATTTTTCGATTCTAACTGGAAAACAAAAACCAAGTCGAATTAATAATTAGGATTAGAAACAACTACTTTGCATATACCCAATCTCGCACCTACTCCCACCCCAAACAGTGTTTGCCCACTTTCAGTGGGAAATAACTTCAAATAAAAAAAAGGGAAATTATTTCCCACTCGTGGTAAAGTTTTTCCCCATGAGAAGTTTTAGCCCGTGAAGTTATTTCCCGGCACCACAACAAACTGTCAAAGTGGTAAGAAAAATTCCTCGTTACGACTTTGCAGTCAGCTTTAAAGCCAGCTCTTTGCACTCATCTGGTAGCCTATTCAGGGTTAGTTTTTTGTCCATACAATGATTGTCTGTAAAAACGTTTGCTTTTCCCTATGACACAAAAATAATATTCACCAGTTGGGACACAAACCTTAAGTACTTATAACCTTAGGCTTTGATGATCTCTGCATATCGAACGTCTGTTATTTTACCCTCTCGTCAGAAGTTTATTCAAGATCGACCACAATATCTAACACTTAAAAAATTCGGTTTATACAACCTTTTATTTGCGCGACACTAAGCACAATCTAATCACGCTCTTCGTAGCTGATTAGATGTGTGATATCAACCGCCATTGTGTGGCTGGCTAATACCATACCATAAATACATCTGCAGATTGCAGCAATACCACGTCACCGCGATTGAACTGAATTGTTTCGCCTCTTAAAACCCATCAGCACTTTTTTAAACTCCCCATTATGGCACACTACTTGGGATGCGTCCACAGTATCTACAATATGGCCCACGCATATCCAGTTCATGGCTGCAAGATAAATGTATAATCAGCTCACACACCAGGCCGCTTGTCTCACGTGCATATTTGATGAATGGCTGGTGACATTGTATGTCAACACTCACAGTAAATACCATATCAAATGATTAAGTAATTGGCGAAGTTTTTCGTCATCCAGCACAGAATGAATAATGAAGTCGGCTGACAGTTGAGTGCAGTTCGCCCCACCCTCCGTCATTGGTTGTAATGAATTCCCTGAAGATAACACCACCCTCTCATGAAGTCACTTAATAGAGGCTTTGGGCTTTTGCCTTTGATATAACAAATTCCAGTCACGACAATTAGTGATGCCAACTTTTTCTTTTTCTTTACAGAGACCAACACCACCCATTCAAACATGTCTGACATCAAGCCAAAACTGGTTTTGCGACCGGGATTGAACCTCTCCGATAAGTCGCCATCGCCATCAACCAAACTTATGCTGAGCCACGGCAAGCCGAACTTCACCATCAACCGTTCCAAGTCAAGGGTAGAGTCACTGAGCCCACCAACGCCGGTGACACCCGAAGCCTCTCAGATGGTCCTCAAGAGCACCACACTCAATGGATATGTGAAGCCGGCTAATTTGAACATTTCCAATCAGAACGAGGCACACCAGGTGGTCCTGAGGAAGACAAAGCTACCCGAGACCAGTGATAAGCCAGCGGAGGACGAAGAGGTGAAAAGGGTGGTTCTAAGGCGGACAAAGCTCCCAGAAGTCAATGACAAGGCGGCTGTGCAAGGCGATGAGCCCGAGTTCATCAAAGCTCAGAGAAGGATCGCCGAGCGACTGGCCAAGGAGAACAACTTGGACTTTGAGAATCGCAAGAGCGGCTATTTTACACACGTCATGATGTCCCCAACCTCCACCAAGACCTTCGAACTGCCAGTCACCCAGAGTGGAAAGATCCAGCAGGCTTCCGTGTTGGAGGTGGTCGAGGTCCCTGCAAAGCCGACAGAGACGGTGTTGGAAAATGGCAGCAACACTGAGCTGGCAGCGGAGCCAATTCAAAACGGCGATCTAATTGAGTGCAATGGAACAGGCGAAAAGGATACGGACATTGTTCAAGCGGCCAAGGCTCTCGTAGAGGAGGTCGTACAAAGTGTACCTGAGGACATTCCCGCCCCACCAGTGGCTGCGGATGAACCCATTCAAAACGGAGTTCATGCCACTGAAAATGGCGACCAGAATGCTGTTACAAATGGCATCCAAAATGGCGACAGTCACAAAGAAGACAACGACCATGACAGCACCACGTCTGCGTCAGTGGATGTCAACTTTGAGCCAAAAACTGTAACTTCCGTGGCAAAGGAACTGTCAAACGAGCCCAACAACTACCCAGACACGGTTGTGGTCACCAAGCAAGTCGCACCAGCCGACAAAGACCAACAGTTCATAGAGGACATGGCCAAGCTAAAGTTTGACATAACCAAGGAAAATCTAGAAGTTACACCCACTTTGCGGCTTGACAGCGAAACGCCTGTTGCTTGAGCGAGTTTCTTCTTCTTTTTTTTCTGTCGGTGCCTGCGCACAAGCTGAAATTCCTATTCTTAAATAATTGTTGTTAATTAGTGTGTGTTATTGTTGAGTTTTTTTTTTATTTTTTTTCTGTCAATAATTCGTTTATTTGTTGTCGATTGTAAATACTGTTTATTATTTAATTTGTGAAATGCCATAGTTGTCAAAAAAAAAAAAATGTGAAAACGATTTTTTTCTTAACGACAAATAAATGAACTGTAATTGTTGCTCTCTTTGATAATGAGATGAACGACGATAATTGCTGTTTTCACTTTTCTTCTGTCAGATTCTCCATTTTCTGTCACTTTTCGTTAGGCTTTTGGGAATATGCCGACCAATTTGCAGATTTTTTTCCTTTCGCGTGTTTAATTGATTACCAAAAGACGTGTCATGAACGATTTCTGATGGACAACAACAGGTGACTTAGTGAGCCTTTGATTGATGGACAAATTATTTAATCGGATTCATTTTTTCGATCACATGTATAGGGTATATATATACCTACGTAAGTTTTGCACTTTTTCCTCGATCGGAATGTCAGCCAAATCAAAGCTAATTGGGGAAGGTTGGTGCTGTTGTCTTTTTTTATAGCTGGCAATTGTTATCATGTATGTGTGGATTTTGGGCGCGGTGAGTTGTCTTGAAAGGGCAGTAAACTTGACTAGGGAGTGGAACTGCGGGACTGGATTGGGGTGACAAAGTGTCGGGTGGGAGTAGTTCGAATCGAAATGGTAAACAAAAGGCAAACACTTTGTTCTGATTTATTTTATTGCCCGTGGGTGTCATTCAGCTTTAGCTCGGTGAATGTTTTTCATGTCTTCCCGTTTAGAAGTTATAAATCAATAAGAAAGCGAATAGTTCGGAAAATTCTAATTATTTCCTGATAGATAAGGCTGTAAAATGTTTATGTTACCTATCCCAATAAAGCCTTTGATGAATGAGACTGATTTGCATTTGTTTTATTGCTTTATTGAGCCCCAATCCCAGCAATTTAAATCAAAGTAAAATAGACGAATGTTCAATAAAACAGTTCACAGTATTATAAATTGTGAGCCACAAATTTTAGAACACATCGGCAAAAACGTGGTTCATAACTACTGCGGTCCAGTTGCTTTTACTTGGAATATAAATGCCTGATGGAAATATCGAATAAGGGTTGAGTTGGATTTACTAAATAGTTGTAATTACGTGCAGAACATCCCACTTTACTTTGAGCTAAAGGGTTCGTTCAGACACTCTTCTATAGTTCTTTAGTCTCAAGTCACCTCTGCAGAATAAAAATATCAAAAATGAAAACACAAAATAGCGCATTTACGAAATATAGATTCGAATGAACTGAGAACGATAAGTAGTTCTAGTTGGCTATGTCTGTACTGCTTAAATTAAGAAAAAAAGTACAAGATTTGGCTGAGTATTTTAAAAGCTGCAATATATATCATGTGATTTCAAGATGGACAAAATAGTCCCGTTAAAAAAATAGAAAGTTATTTAGAATGGACAATCAGAGTCTGTGGATTTTTATTTTGCGCAAAAAGTAAAATTTCCTTAAACGAAAATCGCATCGAAAATCTGGGGTTGGATTCTGTAAGATGACAATGTTCAACGGTTTTCGTTCAAACGAACGGTTTGCTTCATGTAACTTCGAAAACGAAAGGAAATTTCATTTGCGCGAAAGCAAAAAAGTGAAAGCTATATAATTGACGTTTTCGCTTTCTTTGCTTAATGGAACTCCAAAAAATAAAAGACATTGGGGACGTTCAAGTTTCTAATTTAGTAAATCTGACAGCTCTCTGACTAGATGTAACTCGGTTTTGGGGAAAATCGGTCAAATGAGCAGCTGTTTTAGTTGACGTTTATGGAGGGGTAGCCGACGAATCTAGTCAAGAAATTCGTGAGTGAGTACTAAGTTGACATTTCTCATACGTAACTGTCGCAGAAAAAGTGACGTTCCCGACCAATCTAGTTTTTGCGTTCAGGTTAAATCTTATCCAGACCAACCTAGTCGACTTAAGATAACTAGATTCTTGAATGCGGCCATTTTTTTTACATGCGAATGCTATTTGTTTGACGTTTCTCATTATTTTTGATTGTTTAATTAGCGGTTGTGTCTAAGTTGTATTTCACAAAAAATATTCTGTCGAAATATCTATAAATAGCAAGCGATAGTGATGATAGTAATGTGAAGAATTGTGAACATTTAAGAAGAATCCGACAAAAATCTTCGAGATTGTTTGGATCCTCTTACGCCACCCGATGAAAGATTTGTTTATTAAATTGATGTGCATTGAAATTGACGGTTAAGTTTTCGCCCTCTGTTTGTCTTAGAAAGTGGCATATTAGTTGAAATATATACGTGCGTAAATCAAACATAAAACAATTTTCCTTTCAGTATTTTTTTTTTACGGACGGGCTATTTTCATTTAATATTTTACACAATTGTTCCCATTTTTCTGCGGCTTCATCTCTTTTCTGATTATAATATTTTGTTATGCGTTTCTTTTGTTGTTGATGTCGTTAAGAATGTAATTAATTAAAACATACACAGCCTTATTTATAAACCCACCGTAGAGTCTGCTTAACTTTACACACCCTCTAAAATGCCCTTATGCAGGGAAATGCGATTTATAAAGATTTTTCGGACCTAAGCAACGTTGCTTTAAGGCTGCGTAATTTAAACGCGAAAATTTGCGTTTAGAGCCTGCGTAGAGCCTACGTAAATATGTTTTTGCAGCTAATGTCATTTTTGGTAGTGGTCGAATTGGAAACAATTTCAAAAAGTGAAACTAATTTTTGTTTGTGCATTCATTTCGAATGTTGTGTAAATTTGCACCAAACGAATTTCGTCTGCAAATGCAATTATAATATAGAATTTCAGATTTGGTGGTGGTTGATAGATTATTGTAGTTTTCCATTGGTTTCACTCGGGGATCCACTCATTCTGAAATCCAAAGGAACAACAAAACTGCTTCTAAAAGAATCCACAAAAGTATTGATGAAACGCCAAAAAATAATCTATACGGCTGCCGTCAACTGACTTGTATAAAAAACATAAATTACACTTGTGTGACTGCTTCTTGAGTGGATTCTGACTTCAGATCGAGAAGCGAAATTCTCTTCTCAGAATCACCAGAAGAGTATTTTTTGTGCCAATGGAATGGTTTCAGAAGTGATTTTTTCGATTCCGGACGCTTCTTTTTGCCCAATGGAAAACGACATATTATGATTGCAGGTAGATATTTCAGCAGTCCCTCCAAGGAAATTTCGGAATCGTCCCAGATAATTTGGCTTTTTGTTTGTATTATGTATGATTTTCTTACGAAGCTAATCTGTCAACCACAGCTAAGATCAGTTTCAGTTGCAAAAAGTAATAGATTTCAGTGTTTTCTGTAATAGTTTATCTAAATTCTTACCTATTTAGACACAAACCTCGTTTAGTAAAGATACCACGGAAAAATATTTATAAATCACAATTTCAGGAAAGCCACGTAGAGGCTGCGTAAATTCTTACGCGATGTTTAACTAAACAACATCGTAGAGGCATCGTAAGAGAAACTAATAAATACGGCTGACAGTTTATATGTCGGTAATTGTTTTTTATTCGAATATTCACCTTTCACCAAAATATCAACAGACGAAATATTTACATTGAAATCGGTCAGCTGTTAGCCGTCAAAAGAGCATATTATGATATATACAGCTTTTCAAACTTTAACTTTTTTGTCACACTGTTTCTTAAACCCTTGCGAGCGAGAAAAAGAAAACGAAAGCAGTTACCTACATAAAGCCAATTTTCGCTTTCACGTGATATCTTTGGTTTTTTTTTTTTAAATTCGAAGGTGGTTTTCGTTTCGTTTTCTACAGAAACCCACCCCTAATGATAAACGCGTCAAAAAGCTTGTAAGCAATTCAGTTAAGAATAGTGTCAAAAAATGCGCCCACAAATGCTCGGGAACACGACTAAAAAGCGAAAAAAAACTTCAAAAAATCCGTCAAAAGGACGTTTTTTTAAGCGCTTTTTTTATGACGCGGTTCTTCACACGTTTTTCGCAAATTAATAAGACTGACAAAAGTAAGTGAAAAACGGGGAAAAAAAAGAGTTTAAAAGTTGAAAATTGCTACACGAACGCGATTATTAAATAAATTTAACAAAAATTGGTGAATATATTTTTTTAAAGTTTTTCTTTGCGTTTTTCACAAACTTTTGCTGAATGTCATTAACTCATTAAATAATTGCGTTAAAGTTAGAATTATTTTAAATAATTTTTTAGGCGATTTGAAACTTTTTAAACGAAAAATTTGTTTGCCCTTTTCACCAACTTGTGGACACTTTTGTTGAATATTATTAATTCATTTGCGAATCGCGTTAACGTTAGAATTATTTTAAATAGTTTTTTAACGGGATTTGAAACTTTAAAAACCGTTAAAAGCGTAAGAAAAACGGCGAAAAAAGGATAAAAAACACGTAAAATCACGTTGAAAAAAATGCATCAAAAAACGTTTGGAAAAAACTCGCTAGAAAATCGAAATAGGCGTAAGAAAACGCGTCAATGAAAAATATGGCTAAGATAACATCGAAAATACTTTGAAATAAGCATCGTTAGCTAAAGTTTGTAAATTTTTGTTGACAGTAACTAATTACAGAAGATGTGTGCAAAGAAGTGTGATACTATAGATTCTCTTATTGCACAATCACAGCGATTCCTCTGGTTGTATTTTGTTTCACGTTTTGTAAGTGACTAATGATGATCTCGTTTTAAAGTTGTTATCAGCAAACAAGTTGCGCTCAAACTGAAAACGGAAACTGAATAAATCTTCGGCAACAAATTTGAATTATAAAAAGAGAAAACATCGTGGTTAAGAATGACTCGACACATTAGTCTCATACGTCAAACAAGGGTGACTTTGTAGCATTAGGCTGATATTTGTTACCGCGTTGGAAATTCGCAAAATCATAGCGACAACTAAACCAAAAGCTTTGCGATAAGGACGAGTGTAATGGTGCTAGGATGAGAGCGACATTTATGTATGAATTCGTGGAAGCGTTTTACAAGTGTAAGCCCTAACAAATTGTTTATTGTTTTTGGTTATGTATATGAGCAGTCAGTAGGCAAAAAAAAAATTGTTTCAGACAACGGGTAAGAAGTCAACCCGCATTTATATCGAACAGTCGGACAGGTAGTTTCGAAGTCATGGAAAAATTGTTTCGCTGATTATGGCCCATTTTACTGATTTTGAAATCAGTAGTGCTATAGTTTCTTTTTATGGTCCAAATGTGTAACGAATAATTTGCGGTGCTTCCTGTTTTGCAGGAGAAGAGCAAATTCCCGGAGAGTGAAAAGACTTTGTTATTTTAATGTGTTTATTTATTTAGAGTTCGGTCCGCTGTCTAAAGCGAAACTGTTTTCAGCTGAAGCTGGAATCTATGTTGACCGCATTTGTCCTGTATCAAAGAAAACGAACAACAATTTCTTAGCGAAGAGGATTTTTGAGTCCGCAGATCCAAGAAAGAACATTTCCATACCAAACATAAATAATTCCAATCTGAAAATCTTGAGCTTCAAGCTTCTGACTTCTGAAAGTCATTAAGGATTTGACCTCCCTGGTCAAAAATTAAGGACAGACCGACAAGCGGGAGGTACCTACAACTAGTCATGAGATAAGTTCAAGATCTGTTTGTGTGTCGCTTTTAAAGCAATTGTGCTCAACAGGACTGTCAAAGGAGGATATGCTTAGAAGGAGGATATGCTTAGGTCATTAGAGTTTTTAACTTTAGTCTCGGATGAAAATATGCGCCTTGAGCTCATAAAGCCTAAACTTAATTGACGAGTACCACCCACGACTGAAGCGAACTGGTGGATCCTTGAAGCAAGAACTGGCAACAAATACTAAATTGAAACGTAGGGTGGAAGCTAGAACTTGTTTCCATTGCAAGAAGCCGGGAAGCCTTTGTTGCTGTTTTTTTTGTAAATATGGAAGGTAAAAAATATCTTTGTACACAATTCAAAGAGGAATTAATATATATAGCGTTTGCGACTGGGTCGAATTTTTAGATTTGGCCTTAGTTGACTTTTCGTCACGGTCAAAGCACCGGACAAATTCAGTTCTTTCGCTAATAGGCATTGGTGCGGGTTTGAATATGACATAATTATGACAGACGTTACATCAGTTCTCTAGATGAGTTTGAAGATGCTGCCATTACTTTCGATTATGGAAAACAAATATGTTCATGGAGCAGGTTTATTTGTTGGTAAGAAAGAAGGCCTTGAATTCACACTGCATTGCATGGCGTATTGTTTCTGGCGAACTTAAATGAAAGTCAAACCTGCTGGTAAACCTATGCCGATATACGGATTCACAAGGAAAAGATGACTAACTATAGATGAATATTAAAATATGAATAGGAAACTGTAGGTCGTATAAAGCTATACCCACGTTCGTCAAGTTCAAAATCAGTTTGAAAGGAAACCAGTCCTCATTAGAGCTGTCATCAAAATGACACAGTTCATGCTAATAGAAGCTGATCTAGGCCACCGATTGGGGAGGAGCTGTCCATTCGGCAGCGTAATAAAAAAATCTTTTTCAACCAATGTCAGTGGGTAAAACTCTATTTCAAATTTAGCATAAGAGGAAACCATCTGCCAAGCATAAACTGGACTGTTGGATAATCCTATCAATATAAAGAGTGCGGTTTTTTTATCGATTCAATGTGAAGGCTATAGTCAGTGGAGATGGTCGTCTTCTATAAAATTTCACATGGAAAGCTTATGCCCAATTTTCAGACTCTGAAATGGTTAGCGTTTCTGACAAAGTTCAAGTATTCGTCTGGTTCCTAAAGGGCAAGAGGTTTTAGCAGAATTTGTTAAGATTTCTGCAGAAGATGGTTGGTTTCATTGGATTTGAATTGCAATCTAAGGATCAGAAGGTACTGCCTGCAATAAGGCGATAGGAGCGAGCTACCCTTAACAATTACGTAGCGGGAAACATCCAATAAAAGCTGATTGGACTGTTGCAAAAATAATCATACCTTACAAATTTTGCTTAGATAGTCTTGATGCTTGAAATCTGGGTGGTTATACAACTGCTGACTAGACTGGCGGCCAGGTTAGTTGGAGATCAATATCTGGAGGGAGGCCTCAATTTCATGGGCTAGTCGACGAATTTCTTTACACTTCCCATTAATAACTACTCATATAGAACACACCACCTCTCTATTAGAAGGGTTAACAAGAACCGTCGCTTCATAAAAGTTGTTTCCTGTTTTACCAACTTTTTTAAGAGGGTTCACCTAGCCAAAGATTACGAGTCCATGACTCAACCAAACATTCACAAGAAAGTGTGTTTCGAAAACCCATTCACGTTCACCCCTAAAAGTCACAATTGAACATCAAACACCTCGTTGCCATCGAAAACGTCCTCAATTTGCAACACCCTAGCCTAGCCCACCATCGAAAGAAAAACACTTCAAAACAAAAGTGTTCCATCCACCGCATGTGCACAATACGCACAAGTGTTGTGGTGGATCCCGTTTCTCTATGGCAGCCATTGAGGGTTGAAAACAGAAAACACCTGTCCTCTGTTTCATACCTGCCAACATGCATTTCGTATTGTTGTGGCCAACTACTGGCAAGGGTTGTTTACGTTTAACCCCAACGTTGAATCGATAGGAAGCGCCTGAGTGAGTCCACTATACAAAAACGACCTCGAAAACACCCAACTGTCTGGCACTTAGTAGTCCAGTTTGTGAGTAGCTGTGTCAACACCCAGCAGAGTTTGAATGCTAATCTATTCGCTCAGCAGAAGAGCGACAATTGAGGTCTCTTTAGTATGGATTTGAGTTTAAAAGGATCCCAGGTGAGAGTGTCCCGTGTACAGAAGAGTCTAATTCCAACTAGTGACCTATTGACAGATTAATTTAGTGTCAAGACACAGGCCAAAGTCGTTGAATGTTAAGTACACGTCAGTCCTTCAGCGACCTGGTTCCGCTTCGGTGTTCCGCAGAGGGCGTGCGTCTCCGTTTTTGAAGAGGCCGCAGTCAGCGGATGCAAAGTTCTCCCGCGGAGGTTTCGGTGGAGGGCATTACCTGGAAGCCGAGTGCACTGGAAATTTGGTTAAAAATGTGAGTGAAAGTTGCGTAACGTGTGTGTCCTTGTAACTGAGTAAATTTTTCACATTAGAAGCGGTACCTATCGGTGTCGTCGTCGAATCTGTTGAAACTCTTGCTGGAAGAGCCGATTAAACGTTCGTGGTTGTGCAGGGATCAATCGGACGACCAGCACTCAGAGGCGAGCACAACGCAGAAGAGTAGCAGCTTCATCAACTTGAGCCGAAGTCGAAGGGATTCGCTGGACGTGAGCAGCCAGGAAGGGGATTTTACGACATCGACAAGGTCCTCCATCCATCAGCTGTCCCAGAGAATGAATCCGTCGTCGTCCCTTTCCAATTTGTACAAGGAAAAACCAAGCCAATCTTCCGACTTCTGGCACTCGAAGAAGCCTGATCTACCCGGGAGGGTATCCTTCGGCAAATCAACCGATGCCCACGACATTGACGTCTTCAGTGACTGCGACAACGACAAGCAATCCTATTTCTCGTACGGTGTCAAAAAGACGGTCCACTTCGGCGCCAGTAGCGAAGTGCAAGCTCAGACTTTTGAATACCCCAAGTGCCCGTCGGAAAACTGCTCGTGCAGCACACGCAGCTCGTCCACGGCCAGTGTGCACGACTCACCGAAAAAGTGCGACTACCCAAACCAGCCGTCTTGTTCCACAGAATCCGTGGCGGAGAAGAAGAACTTCATAGAGAAGTCCAACAATCGGGAGATCCATTCCCAAGATAGCGATGTCATCCGTCAGTATAAGAACGCAATTGGCCAGCAGTCTTCAGAGTGCTCTTCTATAGTCAAGAATATTCTCCAAGACCTGGAGCCGCCGCCAAAAACCAGCCAACAACTCAACAACATGGAGCCACTGCCATCACTCAGCCACTACAACCGTCTGGAGAAACAGAACAACTTGTCCGAGGTGAACAGCAAGAACTCAATGGTTGAGATGTACAAACAGACTAAGAGAAACCTTGTGCTTCCGACCAGCTCTCCCGATACCGCCTCAAGTGAGTCTGTCATCAACAACTACCTGAAGGTGGCTTCTTCGCCGATTGTTCCGAGCAAAAAGCGGTCCAACAACAGGCCCCCTTCGGTCAGCAAGGAGCGAAGATCGAAATCGGCTTCAGCAAGTGAACGGCTCGCCCAGCACAGTGCAGTGAAAATAAAGCCGAAGGTGCTGGGCGGCTTCCGCGAGGACTCCAATTTGGACGAGTTTCAGTTGGACAAAGTCGACAGCTGGATGTCGAGCCAGGCACCCGCTGCCAGGGCAAGCGAAGATCTCGAGAAGTTTTCCAAGGACAGCATCGATGGAGATGAAGAGTCATCCATACAAGAGAGCTCTCAGGGGTCGAAGTCGGACGACAATTCGCAGGACGATTCGACATACGAGGAGATTGTTTCAGTAATCAAGGAGATAGAGGAGGACAAGAAAAAGGGTGAGTGCGGGGAAGTCGCCATAGTTACTATGAAACAATTAATGACGCAAGCATTTCCATTTTAGATAACCTAGCTGAGCGGACATCTGACACGGAATTGAAACTGAACGCCATCGCTCAGCCGGATCATGGCGAAGCTGAGCCGTCCACCTCAGCAACTTCAGCGATGGCCAAGTCGCCCGACAAGTACAGGTATGGCCTGGCAAACGCCTTTAATGCGGTATAAGATCGTTTCCATTCACAGGGACATCCTAAGCTACCTGGACGACGTGGAGAACAGTTGCGACAAGACTTTGTTGGAGACGCGGCGGTCCATTCCGGAGTCAAATCGCTCGGAAATCGAGTTTGTTGTCGAGCCAGATATCGCCGAAGACGTTCCCAAGTAAGTTCTAAGACAGATTCATATATACCATGATCTTTTTACGGCATGCTAGCGCGATCGAGGTCAAGTCAAAGCTGATTTAAAACTTTAGTGCATCTTCGCACGATCCTTCATCTTCAGCTCACTGATCATGTGGTTCGCACCGATCTCTCTACGGCATACTATCGCGATCGAGGTAAAGTCAAAACTTATTTAAAACTTCAGGTGAAGGATCTTCCACATGACTTGGGCAATTTCACATTCGATCGACCTAAGATTAATGACCGGGTGGGTGATCTATAGTACACCTAAGTCGAATAATATGATCATGCAAAAATCACATGATCAGTCCCCTGGCTGCAACGGATCATGCATAAAATTAGACACAGGATTGGCTAATTGTTGCACTTCCTATCGAAATAAGATCAGTAGATGGATCGGTGAGCAGTTGTTAGCCTGCTTCACCTAAGACGATCATGCTAAGATGCCGCGAAGGGATCGGCAAAAATCACATCATCAGTCCCCTGACTGAGTCTATTCATCCATAGATTGGGACAAAGCCTCTGCCAATGATTAAAGTTTCGATGGAAATAAGATCATCGGCATGATCGGTGATCTTGTTCAGTGCTTTTTATAAGCCCATCCATCCCCGTTTAGTTTCCAATGCGCTGTGCAAAGCTGTTGAGCAAAATTCGATCAGGTCACTGATCTTTCCTTCGTCGTCTTGAACAACACGTGTCTGCTCAACACAAATAATGTCTGTGTCTAGGGGCTCAATGGTCTTATCCGAAAATGAGCAGTAAGGGGTTTCTTTCGCATGTAAAAATGTCATCATTTCGAGAGGGGTTTGGACACTGATCGGCGGTCGCTTTGGGGACCATGAAGCATGACTTCACTTAAAGGAGTGAAAGGAAACTTCCCAAAAATACCAAAGTTCTCCAAACGTACAGCAAACGTGCTAAAACCTTAAGAAAATCGCTAGATCCTTGAACGAGCAATATTTTTCTGTATTTTTTAACACAACGCCTCAAACCCTCGTCCATTGCAGACTCTCAGATCTGCTGATGCTTCCGAATCACCAACTAGCCCGTCGCGTGATCGGCCTAAGCCTCCGTGCCAACGAACTTGCCAACGCAGTGCTTCTCTCCAAGGAGCACCTGAACAAAATCCGCACCGAAAAACAAAAGGGACTTCGTAATGAGAAGCAGATAACTGCCAATCGTCTGAAAGAGCAAAAGAAACACTTTGAGGGAATAGTCGCCCGCCATCAGGGTTTCATCGAACAGGTGAGCACTAGGCACTTGTGGGGGATATACCATGTACACTCAACCTTTTCTCTTTTTCATAAATGCAGCTTCTTAAGGACAAGGGCTCTCTGTGCGAGAAGGTCGCAGCGCTGACACGACGTCTTGAGAGCCAGAACCAGGCATGGGAGCACAAACTGGAAACCGAAGTGGCTCGTGTCAGGGAGACAACCCTGGCCGGTGAGAAAATTCGTCGCGAACGATGGGTGCGTGACAATACAAAGAAAATTAAGGTGAGTTAGATTTTTCCTCCTGGCAGAGTTCTTCTTTCAATTTCCTTCAAAGGAACTCACTGTAAAAGGCCTCGAAATGGAGATCAACAAAATGACGTGCGACCATCAGCGCGAGATGACAGAGTTGAAGCGGACGCACCAACAGCAGCTGTTGGACGCTGTTGAGGACGCACGTCAGAAGCACGACCACATCGAGAACACTATCAGGGAGACGTGTGCCCAGGATCGCGAGTCGATTATCGAGAAGGAACGCGCGGCGATTAGGGAGCGATACGAACGACAGCTGGACGAGGAGCGCACCGCCTTCGATGAGCAGAAAGCGAAAATATCCGAAGACTTTGCGGCGGAACGTGAACGCTATCACAGGGAACTGAAGGAGAAAGAGTGCGAAATGCAGCGCAGGAAGCAGGATTGGCTGCAAGAGAAAGAGAGTGCGGTGGAAAGTGCCACCTCAGAGTTAGTGGAAAAAATGTCAAAAATCGAGGAGAAGTACCAGGTGAGTTGGGCGGGGATACCTCTGAAGTTGCAATGACATCCCTCCTCCTCTTCACCTTAAAGAACCGCGTCAACTCCATTGAAAAGCAGTACGAGTCAGATTTCCAAATCTGGAAAAAGGAATACGAGAACGAGTGCAAGATGCGCCAAGTGGAGAGCGAAAATGCGATTCGCCAGCACTATCGAGCCGAAAGGGATCGGCAAATCGATGCCATTGTCACACGAATGGACACCGAAGCCCTCAAGAACCAGGAGGAGTTCGAAGCCAAAATGGAGTATATCCACAATAATAACCAATTACCAGACACTCAATAACGATTTGATTACCTATAATTGCAGGCGCCTCAAGGAGAAGTACGAAAAGGATATCCGTGAAGCGGAAATCGCCGACAGAACTCTTCGGGAGAAATTTACAGACACGAGGACCCGTCTGGCCGAGTCCGATGCTCAAGTGCGCAATTGTCAGGCGGAACTCAAACAGTTGCATATCGAACTGGACCACAGTAAGAAGGTTAGTTGGCTGAACACCTCGACGATTAACACACCCCCATCTAACCCACCATAATCACATTTTAATGAATTTTCCGCTTCCGCTTTAGATGTGCAATGAATTTCTGGAGGAACGCGAGCAGCTGCGGGACAACGTCCGTTCCGAGATAACAGCCGAAGTGGCCACTTTAAAACTGGAACGCGATAATGAAATCCAGAGGATTCACAAAAGGTAATTTTACAACTTGCAACAGAGCGTTTGCCGTTACTAATTGGACTGCTGTTTTGTTTTTCGTGTTTTGTTTCTTGTGCAGAGTTCAACAGGCCATCGAAAAGAAGGACACAACAATTGAATTGCTACAAAAAGAGAACGGTGCGCTGCGCGAGAGATGCATCAAGTTGGAGGCAATTATACGCCAGCAAAGGAAGGACTATTGTGTTAAATGAACAATTTCCGCCATCTCTGTGGTATGGATATCCTGAAGCTTGTATCACAGAATTTAATTTTAATTCAAGCGGTTCGTGGAGTTTTTTTCGCGCTCGCTTCCTTTGGCTTCAGCTTGAGACTACAGATTTATGAGGGAGTAGAGGATTAAGGGCGAGAATAATTAAAAAGATTAAAAAGTTTATCTTTTCGAAAGGTTTCGGTTTTCTTTTTATAATAATTTGACGAGCTGTCTGCAGTCTGATGGAAATGATGTGTTGCTTCTTCCGGGTGATGTGGTCGATGTTAATGTGATTTAAAAAAAATAGCTGCTGGATTTTTTTTATTTCTGCCTTGTGGTGGAATGAGAATAACGAGAGAGCTGACAAGGTGGAGCTTCATTGTCTTGTTTTTCATGGAGGGTGGTAGACTTTTGGAGTCTATGCCGTCTCCATATCCAATGTTAATCCATCCATACATGGCAAAGCAGTGAAAATGATTTCGAAATGAACTTATAAAAACGATCATTAGATTTCCATATCAAGATCCTTCAATCTTTGGCACAGATGACTGGAAACCCATCGAGTGCCCGCTTAAGGCCAAATGATGGCCAAATTATTAGTGAAGGGCATATTACAAAATGTGGGCGGGATTGGCCAACGGGGCGCAAAAGTTAAACTAAACGAGTTAAACTTAACGTATATCGACTACTTAGGTCATTAGGTACTAGAGACAACAACCTTTCTTATTTTACCTGAGTTTGCAATTACTTTCCATCGCCCTGTCGGTTTCTCGTTTCATTGGAGTATGAAATTAGTCTCTTTAGAATGACAACCCAACACCCCGTCGCTTTACATTTAAGGGCCGGTCTGTTCTCCGCTGGTCAAATCTTTGGTTAGGTTACCTGCAGGGCAGGTGTCAACACGGAAGGCACTATCTTCAACAGATCTCCAGCTACTGGGGTATTCAGACGATATTGACATCATCGGTCGCTCCCAGCGTGCCGTTATAGAGGCTTTTACGGCGATTGAAGAACAGGCGAAATTTGTTGGTCTTGTAAATAGTAAAATGAGGACAAGACTAAGTACATGCTATCAACAAACAAGCATCTGTCCACCGCCTAGGACAGAACGTCACTATTGATAGCAACAATTCGAGGTAGTTAAGGAGTTTATCTACCTCGGAGTAAACATGAACTCCACAAATGACATCCTAGTGGAGATCCGGCGAAGAATTACCCTAGGAAACCGCTGCCACTTCGGTTTGGCAAAACAATTGGGTTCAAAACTCCTAACTTGAAGGACAAAATGTATGCTTTACAGAACCCTTATCCTGCCAGTTCTGCTTTATGGCGCCGAGTGCTGGACGATAAGCAGGAAGGGAGAGCTGATACTGGGCTCCTTCGAAAGAAAAATTCTTCGGCGGATTTTTGGTCCTGTGTGCGAGGAGGGCGAATGGAGGAGAAGATACAACCGCGAACTCTATGAGCTGTACCAAGATGTGGATGTAGTCCAAAAGGCCAAAATACGTCGACTACATTGGCTCGGCCACATCGAGCGAATGGACAATAATGCTCCAGCTAAGAGGATCTTCGAATCCCAGCCGCCAGGTTCGAGACGACAAGGAAGACCGAACCTCCGTTTCAAAGACCAAGCCATCGCGGATGCCAGAGCGCTTGGTCTGGATAACTGGAAGCAGCGTGCCCGGGATCGCAGAGGATGGAAGGCTGCAGTGTCTCAGGCAGAGACTCTCCACGGGTCGGGAGCCCGTTAAGTAGATAACCAATGAGTGTTTGTTCACCGTTTTTTCACTTCGGTCACTAAACCATACATTTTTCGACAAATCGTTACATTTTGCCAGTTCATCTGGTAACATTTTTTTTCTGGCTCCTGGTGCTTTTGCCTAGGTAATTTATTAATGAAAATATTTTCACTGCTGAGTTAATGTCAAAATCAAATGATACAGGATTTTTTTTAGAACAGAGAAATAAAATCTTGTTGGTGTGAGACATTAAGCTTGTAATTTATATGACGCATTTACACGGTCACACATTCCTATCACGGAAGATTAAAGGGATGGTAAATACTAAATAGCCGTGTGGCTGAAAGGGACGGCATTACCTAACATGCAAGAAAAAACCTGACACGTGACACGTTTTTTTGTCGGCCATCTTGTTTACGTGGTAGGAATTATGGGAAAGCTATGCATGTTGATATTTTTTTAGCGACGGTTCACGAAATTTCGCTTTCCTATAAAAAATAATGCCTTCCGGAAGTGATGAACGGAAAACTATTTATTAATTTCGTATAACTGATTGATGCATTTTTGGTCTAATTTACTGAAACTTAAAATCGCTCTCATCTAATATGTTTTAAATCAGAAATAGAAATATTTTCAAGTGATTACAGATATTATATTCCCCGGAACTTGTGTTTATTTCCGTTTTACGTATCTATAATTATGGGCAGCACATCCATCACACTTTAGGCGTCTGATTTGTGATCTCATTCTTACTCCTTTACTAGCATTGACTGCGGAAAAACGGATTTCTCTGTCACGTCTCGTGCAAAAATGCGCGTGCGTGATGGTGTAAATGCAGTTTTATTTCGCCTCATCTCAATTTCGTCTACGAACGTCGCTATAATTTTCTCATTCTCTCAATATGTGTTCAATTTATGAGAACTGTCAAAGAACAAAAATGTTGAAAGTAATCTTTATAAATACATCCGGCTGAAGTTGGGTACATGTCTGTACAATCACCCTCCATAGAAAGGCATGCAGTGTATGTATTGTATACATCTGTCAGTTGAAAAAGCTAGCTTAACTAAACAGATTCTATTGGTCAGGGCCTTCGCTCCATCTTGCGTTAGGTACATACAAATTTATTTATTTTATTACTTGTATTTTTTTTCGCACAAAATTGCTCACAATAGGTATATTCTACAAAAAATTGTTGTATGATACGTCAAAACTAATACCATCGAAGTCCTTACAAAATCTTCAATAAACGAGATTCTAGAAAACCATTGGTTGAACCTCGTTAACGTCTTAGTCGGTGTTATGAATTACAGTCCGACGAACAGTCGGTTTTTGAAAAACAGCCGAACTAGTTGCTGGTTCATCGTTACTTCGGAGTTTGGAATCACGGTCCACAAAATAAAAAAATACTATTTAAACAGGACTTTTCAATGTAATGCTTTTGATGGCGTCATTTGTTATTTGACACGCCTTACGAAAAAGATCTGTATTACATTTGTACCAATTCTGTATTTCCAATTTTGGTTTGGAATTTAAAACACTTATTAAAAAAGACCTGACAAAGTTTAAAAGGATTTTCAAACCAAAAAATAACAATAATAATAATTTTCCTTTGTTAGCTAAGGAAGTTGGGACACTTTTAGAGCGAAGTTCTTATCCACTTAAACTGCTTTAAGCGCCCAGACCTTTAACAAAATTAAGCCCAAAATCCTTGCCCAGAAAGAAGCCCGAAAATCGTTGGTAAATGTCCCAATTCCTTAAGGCCTGCAAAATAAATTGCCTGTAAGTTGAACGACAGTTCGACGTCACTTAACTGCACGAGTGCTGCCAAGTTTTAAAAGCGCGGGTTTGAAAATACAGTCGAACTTCGATAAGTCGAACTTCGATAACTCGAATGTCTTGATAACTCGAAGAGATTATATGGCGTCACCTTCGATAAGTCGAATTCTAAAGGGGGAAATCCCAAATTCTGAAGGGGAATTCCCTAATTCTGCGTGTTTTAACAAGTTCGTTTTATAATGCATCGTTTTTGGGGGCACTGAGTTTGAATGTTCCTTATATTTACATACCGTGTAGAAAATCGTAATTTTCGTATGTGTGAGTAAACATTTTCAAATTTCTTCCAGGTTGCTATATTTTTTTGAACACCAAAATAAAAATACTTTTCAGTCATGTAGAACAGACTATTTTAAATAATAAATACTTATGTTCCTTTTATTATTATTATTATTGTGCGCAACTCACAAGCCAACACCAGAGGCACAATTTTCCATAAGTCTGTGCAACTGCTTGCATACGCGGACGATATTGACATTATTGGCAGAACACAGCGAGCTGTCACTGGCGCGTTTGCAAGTATTAGTACGGAAGCGGCAAGAATGGGTTTAGTGGTGAATGAGGGCAAGACAAAATATATGCTGTCAACAAGAAGGGACGCACAACATCGACGAATCGGACAGAACGTCACGATAGACAGCTATAATTTTAAGGTAGTTAGGGACTTTGTCTACCTCGGCTCCGCTATAAACC
This sequence comes from Cheilosia impressa, assembly GCA_948293265.1. Taxonomy (NCBI): domain Eukaryota; kingdom Metazoa; phylum Arthropoda; class Insecta; order Diptera; family Syrphidae; genus Cheilosia; species Cheilosia impressa. The sequence goes on along the minus strand of OX411884.1, from coordinate 46,174,888 downwards.
CTGATAATGACACCACAGCAGAAATCAAACGAAGAATTACACTTGCCAATCGCTGTTTCTTTGGTCTAAGACGGCAATTGACTAGTAAGGCCTTGTCAAGAAACACTAAGTCGATTCTATATAAGACCCTCATCATCCCAGTCCTGCTCTATAGCGCAGAAGCATGGACCCTAACAAAGGCGGATGAAGATCTTCTTGGCCGTTTCGAACGCAAGATTCTTCGAGTGATTTTTGGTCCCGTTTGCGTTGACGGGCTTTGGAGGAGAAGATTTAACAGCGAACTCTACGAGCTGTACAACGACACCGACCTGGTCAGAAAAATACGCATCTGTCGTCTAAGATGGCTAGGACATGTAGAGCGAATGGACACCAACGCTCCGGCCCGAAGAGTCTTCGATTCCAACCCGGAGGGACAACGCAGTAGAGGAAGACCTCGCCTTAGGTGGCGCGCACAAGTGGAAGGGGACCTCAACCAACTTGGAGTGCGCAACTGGAGGCAGTTAGCAAAAGATCGCGCTAACTGGAGAGGCGTATTGGTTGAGGCCCAGGTCCACCCCGGACTGTAGCGCCACCTTAAGTAAGTTCCTTTCCTGTACTTTTTTTGTCTTATATATTCGCAAATAAATACATATACATATGTACATATTTATATCAATTTTGTATTTTACTTGATAACTCGAAGTCTTGATAACTCGAATTTTTTTTTGTGGCAAGTGGTGGTTCGAGTTATCGAAGTTCGACTGTATATATTTTTGTTGTATTTTTGTGAAGGAATAAAACAAACCAAATTTAAGACAATGTTTGTAAAACGATATATATAGTCCAAAATTGCATTGGGCGCTCATGGAAGAAGAAATTTTTATCGTTTTTTAAGAAAAAGATAGCACAAAATATGACAAAGCGCCCAATCTGGCAAAACTGCCCTCAGCTAGTACCTAAAGCCTGTTGGGGTGTAGTCAATATATTTAAATAGCTACCAAATTGAACGTGCCACGAAAATAAGCAGGACTAAATTTTTTCCTCTTAAATGCTCAAATTCATTCAATAGAATTTTAAAACTTTCAAATTCATCGCATCACTGAGCACTGGCATCAGTTTCATTCATTTCAAAATACGCCAAAAAGTAGACATCAATTTTGTCATAAATAAAAATCACCCCCCAATATACCTAAAGATACAAACAGCCTCAGAAATATCCCATCTGTGTTGATACTGGTGGTGATGGTGTTTCTGCTTGTGCTTGGTGCATGAACCGAGTAAATCTCGTATTCGGTGCCCAACCCAGAGAGTTCATCCCACGGCCGGCGCGCGATGTGTTCGCTCTTGGTGCATATGCACTCGCACTTATTTATAGCCGCGCTCCTACTTATGTGTGCATTTCGAAACCACACGCACAGGCGTTAAAGGGAACCCAAATTTATGTACCAAGCCAACAGGCATTCAATTAAATTTATTTCAATTTTGGTGTTCCCTCATTTGTACACACACAGGGTAATGACCCTGCAATCCAATAGAGCGGCCAACAAATGCCTTTTGTGTATATACGGATCTGAAATACATGTTTCTATAATTATTCGACACACCAAATCCCAGCGAAATATGCGCTTAAGCCAACAAATTATAATTTCGGCGCTCGTAAGTGTGTGCAAACACAGTTTTGGACTGCAATTTCAGCCCATCCAAAGTTGGTGAATGGTGATAATGACAAATGATACACCGTAGATACAAAAGGGAATTCTGTCAGAATGAAATGCATATCTGGGAGGTAAATATTTACTCACGATGATCGTGGTGGTGTGAGTGTTTGTTGGTTTTCTGTTCCCGTACAATGGAATTGCGCGTTTTCTGTTTTTGGCAAACCGATAAACCAAAATTATTCTGTGGGGAATTGGGTCAAGTTAATGCCGATTGTATGGAAGAGCGGCATTGAGGTGATTTGCGCCAATTTGAGATGAGCAGGTGCAACTTCTGAAGGAATTGTTTAGCCGTTGGGAAGGCAATCAAGTTGCAGGAAGCTCTCTTTGTATATGCGTAGACGGGACTTCCTGGGTTGCTTTTTGCAAGCAGAACGTCATAAAAAAACTTTCATTTGCGTGTTTTCAATTAAATTTACTTCAAATGCAGGGAGGCTGTGGCCAAATTAATTGAAAGATCAAATTCTCCTTTAATCAGAAAGCGCATATGAGATACTTATGACCTAAACCCGACCGAGATGAATACGAATGGCCTGTGGAAGTACTCGTATGTCCATCAGGAAAAGGACGATTCGTGCAGAATTACACTCTCTTCAGGCGGATATAGGAAATGAGTTCGAAGAATACTTTTTGGTACTTAAAAAACCCATATGAATGGACACAAATCACCAAGTCCCACCAGTAGATTTTGGAAAATTTTAAGAGCAGCATCTGCACCTTATTCGACCCTTTATTGGTTAATAAATCAACCCGTAGTTTTTGCGCATTCAATTTAGGTATCTTTATGATTACCTAAGACAACTCTACTTTTAGAGATAGAGAGGCAAACTTCACAATAAAAATGTACAACTGCATAGGGTTCCCCGAAATTAATTTGCTTTAATCGCCCAAACCTTAAAAAAATTTAGCCCAAAATCGTTGTCCAGAAAGAAGCCCAAAAATCGTTGAAAATTTTCCGAATTCCTGAAGTAATTTTTCGGTATTTTTATCACTTACCCAACTCACTTATGGGCGCCGCGAATTGTATTTTAGTAGACTTCTCTCTTCTGCAATTGACTTTTGTGGCTTCTACAAGTTGAACGACTGTTCGACGTCACTTTCAAAATTGGGGGTGTGTTTTAAAATATTTTTCTTTTGTAGTTTTGTGAAGGAATAAAACAAACAAAATTTGCTCAAAGTTTGTAAAACGATATATAGCCCAAAATTATTTTGGTCGCTGATGGAAGAAATTTCTATTGTTTTAAAAAAAAATGAGATAAATTACGACAAAGCGCCCAATCTAACAACACTGCACCTGGTGACATTTTTTATTTTTTTTTAAGAGAAGTTTATTTTATGCTTAAAAGACCGCAGAAGTCACAGTTGAATATCACAAGTCGCAATAGAAAAAGAGCGCATAGTATGATGATGTATGCATACTAGGACCCCTAACTTATGGTAGACCCAGAACTCTACGAATTATACCTAAGCCATTGATAAAAAAATTGGCTAATATAGGTACGGTAAATGACATGACGACAAAGGATGTCGAAACGCTGCTGCACAAAACAAGGCAGTGAGTGATGAATACTCTGCGTACAAAGACTCAACAATAACCATTCACCCAGGTCAAGTAGATCGAAGATCGCAACCGAAATCACATTGGTATGATTTACATACAAAGTCGATCAACTGGCTGCAGGCTTCAAAACCTTTCAAGGGTAGAGCAAATTATTTTTGCGCACGAAAGCGGTTAAACGTTTTTGCCTTACGGAATGCTGACCCAAGCTTCTTTTACCAGAGAAGGTAACCTAACGACCGAAGCGCAGCCTGCCGGAAATAGAGTATGCTCTTGAACAGTTTGTAGTCAACGAAAACCCTTAGAAAATTTAAAGACAACAAGTCTTCCAGCTAAGATCTTTTACCACCGGAGATTTTCAAATAGTAAAATCGATATTGTTTTTGACAGCAACTAATTGATGAATTTAGAGGCAAGCATGCTCAGACTTATAGCCATACGGCATTGAATACCTACATTCTTTGGTGCAGAAAAACATCGTCGAGTGATCCTTTACAGAAGTTCTTAAATTGCTTGATATAATGTGACCAGACTTACTTTAGGCAAATAAACTTCTTGCTTATGATTTTGGCCACGCTTCCAGTGACCAAAGCTAGTGTTGAAAGAACCTTTTCTACTATTAAAAAGATTAAAACAGTGTCCCGGAAAGCAAGATTAAGCTCACTTGCAACATCTGTCATGATTGATCTCATGTCAAAAAAAAATCAAGACGTCTTCTGCTCTGACAAAAAGGTGTCTAAAAAAATAATTTAAACTAAAAAATGTTAAAAACTAATAAAAATCAATGAGTTGGAATATATATAGTTTTTTGTTTAAATAATTCCTCGTGAGATTTGGAAGCAAGCCCCCCCGGAAACAAAATCCTGGCTACGGCATTGCTAACATGGAATCCAATTTTAAGACGATTGGTTGAAACGCTAGGGAACGCAAGTAGGACAAGCAATTGCATTAATTTTCAAATTTAAGGGAATGCGTATACAGAGATGTGGAGAGCTCTGAAAGTTGGATCGGAAATATAGGTCAACAGATGCAAACAAGGACCAAGCGAAGGTGCGCTTAGAATATAATGTACTAGGGCCGTTCAACCTAATCGTCACTAGGAGTGGCGTTATATTTGTTTTTAGTCCTTTGGAAAAAGTTAAATGAATTACAAATAGAGACTCACCCCCTATTCTTCGGCTTCAAAGCCACTATGACAGATCAATTCGGGATCGCATAAAAACTGATCCAGCTGAAAAAAAGAGAAAGTTAAAAATAAAAAATATAATCTTTTTTTTTAGACATATGCTATATATTTATTTTTCCTCGAGAAATAATAAAAATTCAGGGCTCAAAAATATAAAATCAACGTTCAAAGGCATTTTAGGCGTTGATTGAGCAAGGATGATAAATGAGGAAACTTATTGAATAATAAAATTATAAAAAAAAAAAAATTTAAAAACCAGGAACCCGACTGACTGTAAAAAAAGAAGAATAGGATAATTATGACACCTCACTCTTTAAAATCGGTCAAGCCGTTTAGGGTACAGGGCGTCACGTAGGAACGGACATAGGATACGAAGAAACATATAACACTCCCTGTGTCCAATCGGCTAAAAAAAAAATCGGACGAACATTTCGTAGGGGAGAACGGGGATAAAAGGATCAGGTGAAGTTGTGACATTTAAAAATGTAAAGGTTTTAATTAAAATTAAGAGCCGCGTGAAAGAGAAAGTTGTTGGTCTTCTTCTAAGCAAACGACTGGCCAACTTAAGTTTTGTATTCATCAACCGTACTGCGTGAGGTCCGAAAAATATAATAATAATTGTTCCTAAATAATATATACATAAATTCCTATTTATATATTATTTATGTGTATATAGTTGGCGCAACTTTTTATCATTGTTGAGCAAAATATAAGTGAAAATAAAAGAAATGGCAAAGTGTACGGCGGAAAAACTTTCTCGAATTTTTTGCAAGATTGTAAAAACGCATTTTAGGGTCAATAGTAAGCTCCATCTAAAATTCATCTATTCTTTCAATTTGAAAGCATTTATCTACAGCTCTCAAAAAGAAGAGCTAGTCGAACAGAAGTAATTAAAAAGTTCCCATTTTAAGTCTTGTATTTTGTGACGATCTTACCACCGTAGGTACTTAATGTAACATAAGACCTCAGACGCACGATAAGAAATATTCGCATTCAAACTCTTTAGGGGTGACAATTTTAAAAACATTTTTAATACCAAATTAACCAGTTCCCTAATTATTTAGATTCCAGCTTATGTCTTAAGCACCATTCATGCCAAAACCTATATCATCTCCAAGAGCAGCAGAAGAGCCTTTGAAATAAAGCGCAAACAGTAAAACCCACTGTATATATATAAAGAAGAAACATAATTGGTTTCTCAACAGAGCCCTGGGCACGTCCAAATCAGAGAACATAACTTTACTCCTTATCTCGTTTATCTTAACTCTTTGCGACTTATTTTTTTAGGTTGACCTAAGCCAATCAAAAATAAAATAACGAAATCTAGTTCTTTAAATTTTGGGGTTGGCTTTGGTAATTTCGATAAATAACTCCGCCGTGCACTTTTTTAAATCGAGGTTAGACCGAAAGATTGTAGAAGTTCCTTCAGTTTATTTAGCTTTTTGAAAACCAAGTTTTGATCTTACTTAAACTCACTATTCTATTTTTGACAATTTTTTTTTTAAAACGGTCCACTGTATATGCAGGACTGGCACCAACACGGAAGGCAATATCTTCCGAAGATTAGTTCAGCTATACTGGGGCATGCGGACAATATCGAGAATATCCAACAAGCAATCCTTAGCAGGTGCTTCAACTGTCTTAGACGTAGTACAGACCATCACAACAACAAAGAAATAGGTACATTTAGGTAGTTCATAGGTAACAAACAGCTTAATTCATCGATTGAGAAATTGCGAAACCTTTAACCATATACTTATATAAAAAATTTAACAAAGTTTCTAGGCGGGTATAGCAGCTTGTCTAATATAGCTTATGTACTGATCTGTTCCATTTGTCAGATGACGTTGCCCGTTGGTAATAATGACAGTTGCATATCTGTTAGTTCTGTTTTTTTTTTCCAGAGGTCGTGGATACATTCCAAAACTCAGCTAGTTTCGTCTACATCCACGACATATGCCAGTCATTGGGCCTCACTAATAATCATTTCTAGCCTTCACGCTAAATATTTTTTAGGTCACAATGGGTCTATCTTATTTATACAAGGTGGGCTAAAAGAAGTCATCCGATGTTGTTTGGCTCCCATTTTTTTTCTAAATGAAAAACTTCGATTCTATTTTTTGATTATGTTTATTTGAACCTTTAGAATTTTATTGGTCAAGTCGAGAAGATGATATCGGCCAATTGGGTGCCGTCACAATTGATTGCCAAATGGGAGCCAAACAACATCGGATGACTTCTTTTGGCCCACCCTGTTTTTATATTTTAATTTTCTTCATTTAGAGTTCGTAAAGTCTGGACCCTAAATATGATTATTAGTATCGCACATTGACTACGACCGAATAATAGTATCCGAGACAATATTAAACAGAGAATTCTCTTGGCATTTTATCGGTTTAAACGAAATTCAATTGAAATTAAAGAATTCTTATCATCTAGCTCACATTTAGTCTTATAGATCTTAAATTTAGTTGAGATAAGCACAGCGTTTTACCAAAAAAAATGGACACCACATAAGAGCAGACGACTGCATACAGCCACCCTCCGTCTTCCTCTAGACCTAGAAGCCCAAACTGTTCCGTCACCTCAACCTAAATCTTTCCTACATTTTTCTAAATCTATAGAGTAATTATGTATATATCTAGAAATTTAATTTTAAGTTTGGAAAAAACTGACACATTTAAGAAACAATAACCTTACAGATTTTGATAGACGGCTTCAACCGACATTGTTTGAACAATTTTTTTATTTTTTAAACATTTTTTTGTTTCATCTTAATTGCAAAAAGCTTTATTACATATTGTGGTGACTCCCATTTCCGGTCTAGTTTTCTAGCAACCCTCCTTCATTACAGCGGTCAAAGTCTGTCTTTACCTGTCAAAAACAGTTGCCTAACCTTACCTAGTATGTACCCCTATTTTTGCACTATATTCATTTCCAAATAAAGAATATAATATACATTCTTTTATATAATATGTAAAACTAAGGGCCCAGCTGCACCCCCTATCCATGTATTTCTGAATATATTGAATCGGGTTTTTAATTTTTGCTACTGAAAAGGTAGTCCAACAATTTGGTGAACTACTGCAAAATGAGAACCCCAAACCACCTTTAGAATGCCAAAGCCAAGGTAAGCACCAGAGTGTCCTTCGAATAAATCAATCATTTTAGGAAGAAAACCCACCCCAAGTCAACTCGCAATACATCACAATCGCCTTACATTATTCACTGCGCAAAAATGCTGCAGTCGGTATGCATCATCACCACGACCACTCCGGCAACATGTTGCTCCATTCTAACTCAACGTAAAAAAGAAAAAAGAAAAAAAGTCACCAGCACCACGTCAACCAACCAAACGCAGTCTAGGTCTACCTCTGCATTCGATCATCTTCCACATTACGTCACCAGTTCAACTTCCCTCGATTGCATTTAGAAAAAAAAAACCTACTTCAACCTAGTTTGTGTCTTTCCATCCTTCTCCATCCATCCACACAACTTGTTTTCCCATTTTTAATCTCCACTGTATTACTCATCGTTGCTCTCCCATTCCTCTGGATGGTCTATGGTGTCCCCCGGCAGTTCCCCCTGGACTACACCGGCCATCAAAGCCCCCCTCAATGTGTATATCGTATATGTGAAATGTGAATGTGTACTCTCCACAACACCGCTCTAGGTGGGTCAACTGGTCTCCACACTGTCGGCCAGAGAATACCGATACCGAACTCCTGAAGCTCTAGAAGTGAAAGCATCTATATACCCAACGAGAAACATATAGTCCGACTAACTCCTTCTCCAGCCAGATACTTGTGGAGTAGGTATCCACTACCTACACCGATATATCATTATCGTCTTCGTTTCATTTCCACAATATTCAGTTCGCGTTTTTCTCATAAAAATAAAACACCAACCGAACCGAGCCGAAGCACAAGAGAAGAACACATCAGAACACACCAAAGGCAACAACAAAAAATTAAAAAAGAACACACTAACAACTAAAATTGACTAAAAGTATCTGCTGGTGCTGGCTGAATGCTGAAACGCCTTTTGGATTGGGATTTGTTGGATTCTATGTTGTTGTTTTTTTGCGTCGTAGTCTACCGAGAGTAACCTAAGCGTTCGTTTGGCTATTTAGTTTACAGTGTATCTCGCGTTGAAGACGTTGGTTGTCGGTTGGTCGTGTGTCAAAAATCAAATAAAAAAAAAAATTAAATAAAAGTGAAACGAGATTTTCTAATTTTAACAACAAAACCTACCAAGAAATATCTGGAAAAATGTTCAGTTCATTCACAGGTAAAGGACACAATTGGGTTTGCTTTTGTTTTCATTATTCTTTTCGGTTCTTTATACCTACCCCCCTTTTGCACAGTGGTGTATAATAATTTGGACTCATTTTGATATTGACCTGCATTTTTTTTGTTGTACTATTTCTTTTTTTCCTTTTTTTTATTGATTTTGTGTTGAAAATTATGTCATCCCTTTCGCCGTCATAACGGACTTCAGACCATCATCTTCCCTTCGCACAGTCATCGCGTACAAGTTTTATGCTTCGTCCTTAAAAATAGTCATTTCACAGTTCACACTCAATTAAGTGCATCCATTGTTTTGTTTTAACCATTTCGCATATTTTTGTTAATTTATATTTAATTCAGTTAGTGGAGGTGTTTTTTTATGTTAAGTTTATTTTTTTTACTTCTTGCATTACATTTAATTTTCTTGAAAGAAAGGAAAGCTTCTGACGCGTAGAAGTAGAAGCTCTTTGTGATGGCATTTCGCCCTGTGGCTGTGTGTGTTTAATTTTCAAGGATATCCGAAGAGCTTCGGTGGAATTTTCCACAATTATACACAACAGATGACTGTTCAGGTTGAATACAGATTGCTTCAAGGATATAGGGTATAGCTACGTCCTGCATAAATTACACCCTCTCTATATAGTGTGGGATACACTGTTCTCTTTGTTTATTTTCTGATTCGATTCGGGAGGTACTACTTCTTTTCTATTGCGTCATTTTTATATTGGTGCTCGATATGGGCAGTGCTGTTATAAAACGTAACGTGTAGTTATTTTGTATTTGAAAGCATTTTCTAAAATTCGTTGTGCAATTATGATCGGTTGTGTTGTTTTCATTGTGGTTCCTTGCTAATTTGATTGTTGTTTTGGTCAGTGATCAGGGAGGGCGGGATTGGTTTGTGGTGGTGTGAAAACAGCAGAGGGAAACCTGTTTAGCCGGTTAACATAAATAGCAAAGTATATTTCACAGATATTAAGTCATCAGTTGAAAATATTATTCTTTGGTGGAGATTCTATTTGCGATGAGTAGGTATGACGGAATTAATGACACTTCCCAGAGATTGGAACACTAAGGTCAAGTAGTAGTTTATGGCGATGATTACAGTGTCGTGAGAATGTATACAAAATGACGACAGAGCGGCGGATTGCTTTGCAAAAAGTTAGTGGCAGTTTTTCTCTGTTGACTGGATCGATAGAAAGGTCGCCGCTTTTAATCGATGTGGTGCGTGTCGAGGGGCATCAAAGTAGTGTGGGTGTGCCTGGCCCTAACATCTGTTTCGAAGTGAAAGGTTTCCCATAAGGTGTTGGAAAGTTATTTGAGTTCACACAAAAACTTCTTGGAATAGAAAACAAAAGTCTTTCGAGGAATAGGAAGGACTACTAAGTTCGAAGAAAATTTTGAACAAAAACTCTGAATACCTCGGGGCAATTTGTCGATGTTTTAACAACAAGCACTATAATTGATTACGTTCTTTTTTGAATACAAACTTATATTGCAAAGTGGACTCTGAGTGTTCTAGGATAACTCCTGGAGGATGCGATGAAGGAGTGTTCCTATTTTAAAATTATCTCCTGTGTCAAGTGCCAGAGTACTCCATATGTGAAAATATTATTTTAGGGCTTGGCAGAGGTGTGAATCATGGAACTCCGAAGAATACTAAAGATAGATGTTAAGACCTCCACTTGTCGCAGACTACAATAAAACTACCCTTTGCATTGCTTTACAAAGTGAAAGTGAGCTTAATACAGTTTAGATCTCCAAGAGCAAGTTGGTCTTGCTATAGATCATTTCAGTTACATTTTTTAAAAGCTATTGCGGTTTAGTAAACCCGCAAAACTGTCGATAAGACTTTCATATTCGAAAAATATTTGATGATATTCCGGAGATCGATAGAAAAACTGACAAACTGAACAGAGGTTTGAAGAGCGATCCATTAAAAACCAGCAACGACTTAATGCCAAAGTGCCAAACAGCAAAAGTCCTGCGCTCCAGGGCATTAGCACCTCGTCAAGACTATCTCCAATAAATTTTGGTGGTGATCTGATTTTGGTGACTCCCGATTGGCAGTAGCGACAATGACAGCACGACCGCAGCAAAACAATGAGAGAAAGTCTAATTAAAGGTACCAGAGTATGTTGCTCACTTGCTAATAAAAAGCTTCATGTTTTCGGACTTACAGCCTCTATCTTGCCTACGTCATTGTGAGCGGTTTTTGGAAATATGTCTCAGTGTTCCCGCAAACCCTGTGAATTGTCGTGCCTCCTGCTAAACTCTTGGCGACAACTAAAAGTCGGTCCGCTTTTACTTCCAATTGGCTAACCATGTTCCACTGTATCACTTTAGAAGTTTCACTTTTTCGAAATGTGTACCTGATTTGTCGCCAAATTGTGAAATTTATTGGCCAGTTTTTCATGGCGCTGGGAGTAAGAAGTTCGATCAGGCCAAAAAATAGTAAAATTGGATATAATGGCGACGAAGCTTGTGTGTTTAAGATAATTGCATTGCTTCAAATGAATCTTAGACAACACTCGAAATTCAGGCTTTGGTGGTTCCACCTGCTGTCTAGACAATTCCAAGCCACCTCTTATCACTTGAGATGACAAAAGATGGCATTAGACTTATGACGGACAGGGATCCTATGGTTTCTACATGCTTTGCAGACTAGAGGTAGTTTGATGGTCGGGCGCGAAGCTTAAGAGGGAATTTTTGAATCTAGGCTCGTACTTGATCCCCTTTCTTCAGTTTCGAATAAATATTCACCTTTTACTTCAGCTTTTCTTAAAGGAGGGCACCCTCATGAAGCTTTTGGTAGGCAATTACGAAAATCTTGAATATTCCAAGTCAGAAAAATCAGTTAATAACCACCACAACACCCTTGCTTCTTACTACCAGGCGATTGTGTGAGTTTCTAATTTTAGTATTTTAGCGAAGTTAAAAGGACTGAAAAGATATGGGCAGCAACTAAGCCTGGATAGACTAAACTAGCAATCTGCCAACCTATTCCTTAGACTCTGAACCTGCTGTTCCAAGACCTGGATAATCAGTTACCTTTCCAGCGATAGAACACTTTGAAAATTGCTAGATCTTTTTAAATGTTTGACGGGCCAGGCCAAGTAAAGGTCTCGAAAAGGTCAGCAAAAAAGGTTTTTCAAAGGTTTTACATTTTAGGAAGTTGGATTGGAGCTACAAAATTTAGATTCAAGACCCATTCTGGCACATGCACTTGTCAGACCTCTAGGTCTGGTTTTGGCAGACCCGAAAGTATTTTCTAAAACTAGTAAATTGATTTAAAAACAAGTAAAAGTGTTATCATCGGCCTGGCCGATGCTTTGATACCCTCCACTGCATACAAGTCATGCAAAATTGGTTTTGTGAGGGAGGTACCAGAACTACTTGACCGACATAGCCCATTTTCAATATCAACCTGACGCCGATAAAAAGAAGTCATTTCACCAAATTTCGTTCACCTACGTCAATTACTTTGGGCGCTATCGTGCTTTCAACAGACAGAGAGACATGTGGGCCCAATATTGGTTTTGCATGGGAGGTACCAGAACTTCTTGACCGACATAGCCCATTTTCAATACCAACCTGACGTCGATAAAAAGAAGTCCTTTCAAAAAATTACATTCACCTGCGCCAATTACTTTGGCCGCTATCGTGCTTTCAACAGACAGAGAGACACATGGGTCCAATATTGGTTTTGTATGGGAGGTACCAGAACTACTTGACCGACATAGCCCATTTTTAATACCAACCTGACGCCGATAAAAAGAAGTCCTTTCACCAAATTTCATTCACCTACGTCAATTACTTTGGGCGCTATCGTGCTTTCAACAGACAGACAGACAGACAGACAGACGGACATGGCTAAATCGATTCAGAATGTGATCCTGATTCAGAATATATATACTTTATGGGGTCTCCGGTGACTCCTTCTTGGCGTTACAAATGTATTGGCAAAGTGAATATACCCCTCCTCTGGAGGGTATAAAAATTTCTTCGTTGTGATATTTAGAAGTTCGTCGTTACGATACCCCCTTTTAAGCCTAAGTTCATCTCATTTGCTTTTTGGTTAGCCAAACACACCATTTATACAAAAAAAATCTCACTCCGCCAACAGCAATCTGCACAGAAACCACCATTAGTGATTAAAATTTTTGTTTTAAAAAAAACCGCACAAAACATTCATTACCCCTCCATTCGCACAGACCACATGAAAGCACAAAAACGAAAGCAAAACACCCACAGCCTCTCCCCCCACTCATACCCACCGTTTGAATTAATTTAATAATTTCTATTTCAAGTTTTTTTTTATTACTTATCAAAATAAAAACCAAAAATCTTCTTTTTCTATAATTTTTATTTTTAATTATCACGCAGACAGTTCAAAATGTAAGTATATGCGTAAATAAAATAAATCTATGGTAATAAATTTTAGGAAAACCAAAAAAAAAATAAATTCTTTGAAGTAAAATACACATGACGTAGAGTAGATTATATTTTTGTAAGAGTTTTTCTTGCCTCCCCTAGACTTGCATTAGAGACGAGTAGTTTCCCACTTATTTTTAAATAAAAATTCGAGTAAAACTAGCATTTCAGCAGAAGCGGAAAATTCGTAGATAGATTTTTGTTTTTTGTTTGTTTTATTACACACACACTTTGTTTTGTTTGAAAAGTTTGTGTTTCCATAATTGGCCACGCCTTTGCAGTCATTTTGTTCGCATATGGTAATTAATTAGCCCCAACGTTTGTGCCTTTAAATTCTTAGGCCAATTTACTCGTAGTCCCCCACTCACACTGATGAGTGGGATAAATTGTATATTTATTACTTTTTTTTTTAACCCACTTTTGGAAGATATGTTTTTGAATTGTTTCGTTTCGAATTGAATGTTGCATCGTCGAGGCATGAGTTGAAGAAGAACATTGAACATTGTCTGCTGTTTCGTTTGATAAGAGTGCTTTTTGTTTTTCATAAATCTATGCACATTCCGTAGAGTAATTGATCGGTTACACATTTTGAGTAAATGTTTACACTAAGCTAGGTAAATATTATTTTTATTTTTTTGGGTGAATTTCGTTCTCAATGCAAGCGATGGAAATTTGTTGTTTGCATGCATTGAAAATGAGTCAGAATTTTCAGTGATTTACTCTTGAAAATATTGGAAGTCTATAAATAGATGGGAAATCAAATACAATTTCAGAATATGTATGGGTATCGAGTTTGCGATGATGGAAATGGCGAAAGCCGATACTGGTTGTAGAATGTGTGGTTACGTCGAATGGCTCGAATTTATGTGGAAATTAAGATATGGCTCGGATTGGATTTGTGCTTACAAATTACTATTTTAAATTCAAAGCGAACACTGTTCACAATGTCAAGTTTCAAAGGTCGAACAGGGCACTCATTCCGTAATTTTTCAGACGATTATCGTCGAAACGATAGACCACCAGAAGAAGCAACTAAGTGCCAAAATTACGAGTTTGAGACCTTAATCCAGGTTATTTTCCACAATTGTAGTGAAAGCTGACAATAGTGAAACAAATTCGGGTAGAATATAACTTCTTATCGTCATCAAAGATTCAAAAACGATATCGTCCCGACGATTATTGTTATACGGAATCTGCCCCCAGGAAATGAAAAATCAACAAAAATTTGTCACCAAAAATTATTACCAGGCGCCGCTCAGCAATTTAGGCGAGAAGCGTTTTAACTACTCTTTTTTTCCCATTCAAAGTGAAGACATTGTTGTTGTTTCGGATAGAAAAGAGCTCCATGATAAGGTCGTCTAATACCTATACCACTCGTCTATGAAAGACCTCGAATCGATTTCGAATCTTCGCATCAATTAACGAACTGTGCATTCACAGTATTAGGTCGGTTTTGAAAGCGAACCAAAAATAAATTCCGATGACACATTGTTGAGGCCTGAAATTCAGGCCAACTGAGGTATGAAACATTTTATCCACTAAGACCGGGTATAGAGCTCACATTCGTACGGGACAATTGAACTACAAGCCAACACCCAACACTCTTCTATCTTCCAACATAGTTTTTTAGTTTTTTCGTTGGGTGGCACGGAAACTTTTAACTCAAGTATGCCCTCAGTTTTTGGACATAATTTCCAACGATTTGAGTCCAACTTTTTCCTTGCATCCCAAATCAACGCAGCAATTATTTAATGTGGCAAATATGTCCATATGGATGAGTTGGCCTATAGTTCAAATGTTTCTTAGATAAGTAAAAAAAAGGTCTTTTAAAAATTGGCTTTGACTGAATGTTGACCAATATTGTCGACATCGTAAATGTTGTCCACTTATTTGATACGTTAGTTCAAATTTGAAATCGGCAAATTTGGGAACAAATGGAGAGAAAAACTGTCGGGTGACTAAGAACTTCAGCGTTTTCGACAAGTTGGCTTTAAAATTTGGATACGTTGCCTTTCCTCATAATTATATTCCACAATTGCTTTGGACCAATCAGCACCTGAACCACTTTTGTTTATCATCCAACGCGTGCTTCGTGTCGTGTCAACCCCTCTGTAGATTATAAAAGAAAATGTCTGTCGTTTGAGGAAGAAGAAGCAAAAATCAAAAACTAATTCTTTCACTTTGATGGAAAAGTTTTTGACGCTAGGGAAAAACACTACAACAGAAATGAAAATCGAGCACTTAAGAATTAGGCACCCCAAGGACTTCCTCAACCGACTTGATGACAAACAAAAAGCAGTCAGTCAGTGCTTGGTAGTTTAAGGACTATCCCCGGTTTGTTGTCGTTATAAAGGGATACATCTGTAATCCTCTGTCTTCATCGTATAAATTATTAGAAGGTTAGGGCTTGGCAAGTCAACAGTTCTTTCTGTGAAGGTACGAGCGAAATAGCGTTCAAATATTTGGCAGAATTTTCCAAAGCCATCGGATTTGTGCTGAAACCGCGTAAAGTGGCAAAGTCAGTCTCTGTGTGTTTTTTTGTGTCTATCTCAGCTGGATTGCTATCGAGACACGTTATCTGGCTTCGATTGTCTTTTGTCGGTTGGCGGCTTTCTTCATCCTTTCCATCTCACTGTTGAATATATGTCGATGGCAGTCATTCCGGATTTAACACAGGGTTGCTTACTTAAGATAGCGCTTACCGCCTCAACCAACGAAGCCCTCGGTCCATAGCTGTCCTTGCTTCTATTATGCACACCAAGTTGGTTGATACCGCTTTCAAATTGTGAGGGGCAGCACTACCTACTGACACTGATTGCTTTATTAAGGGTGGACTTCATATAATGCATGTTATTGGGTACTTAACCATGGCACCTTCAGTCTTCGAACTCCGCCATACAATAGGAAGCTCCAATAAAAGAGCTCCAAGGCATGGCCTGACACCCGCTAAAGTTGAATCACGTATAACTTCATCATCAGTCTGTTATGTCAACTTGCTGTTGGTGGTTTGTGACTATCTTCTGAGTTCTGATTAAAAACCCCCTGCCCTGACACTGATTTACCACTTCGCCTACCTAAAAGTTGTTTTAATGCTGTGTGTTCTCATCACGACCTTCTCCACAAGGCTGATTGCATCAGCTGCTGTAACTTGTTGGGCCTTTACGATGACTGTGATGTCTTTTCTATGCACTCATTTGGCTTGCTAAAGATCTCTTTCTCTACCCCCGTTTAACTTTCCGTACTCCAAACTGGTCCGTTGAAGGTATACCATATCCGCTCTATGGTCTTTTCTCGTGTACAGCAGACAAACGTATTGGTTGGTCCGATATTGGTTCTCCGGGTGATTTGTTTCCTGGTCATGGTTCAGCGACGACTGCGCTTCCGCAATTTAAGGTTTTTGAACCACATCTATAGCCGACACAGATAAATAGAGTTGTCGATTTGATAAACGGCTGCTCCTACCGAACTGCTTTTAATTAATAAAGCCGTTTTCCCCTATAACCAGTTCCCAACTGATAATAAATTATGATGCTCCCTTAAAAATCATGCACGCCGCCCTTCCTCTATCGATATATCAATAACTATCCACAAATCCTAATTTACGATGCCACTTCCCACCCAAGTCCCTATTTCCAGTATCACAAATTATCAATAATCCAAAACGCGTCCATAAAGAGCCCCAAACACCTGCTTGGCAGACTGTTCTCGCGCGCAATACAATGATTAGTAGTGCTGTCTAGGATTTATTTTGGCACCTTTAGCGTGTACCTAATTGCGTTCGCCGAGCACGTTTCCCACATATATGAGAACGTGTCATATGGCAAGGCACCTTCCATTCACCATCAGTCATCAGCTCACGCCATGCCATGGCTGCTCCAACTTCCAAAGCTCGAATTTCTGATTTTCTATTCTCATTTTGGATGCTATCGCCGATGTAGCCTTCTGAATCAGCTGATGTCTATCGACATGTAGTCTGTGTCTTTCCTCGACCGTTGAGAACATTATATACCTAGATCTACTATGTATCTACTTCGTCGAGTGGTTGTAGGTGTGCGTGTTAGCTGGTGTACTAACCTTGAGCCAGGTGGATGACATCATGGAGTGGAGTGGAGCTCTATCCATACCTAGTTTGAGACTGGGAGGCTATACAACGCACAATAGAGCCGTCGTATAGTTTAATGATTCTGGTCGGAGGTATGTGTGGCAAACGGCTTTGGCTTTGGAAAGGGTACCGAGCACGCGATGTTGTATACCCGTTTAGTAGGGGAACAGTGATCGGATTACGTTTTGTTTTTCCCTACATGTGGTTATTGTTCTATTTTTATACCTACGTCGCACTGAGCGACCTTTTGCGCATTTGAGTTCTCTACAAGGGGATTATGAATATCGTTTGGGTTTTCATTTTGTTTTGTTTTGATTGGGCGCATGCTCTCAACACGTGCATTGGCGTGCTACTCGTCTGAGCGTTGCAATATTGACCAAAAGTTACGACTTTGCAGTTGAGCTGGCAAATGGATGTCAACCAATAAAGTTGGAATGACTCATTAAATCTAGTAGGTGCATGAAAGGTTTTATGGGGCGACGCACTTTCCATCAACATCAACATCAAAGTTGGACTGGGTCAACACCACAGAAGGGCAGGTATCACCACAGTTCATATGAAGTGGGTTAACAAAGTAAGAGATGGTTTTAATGACGCATGTAGATACTATCAGGCCAGTTGCGCTTAAAGGTCAAATTCCAAATGGTTGCCTATAAAAAACGACGCAGAGAACTAAATAAAAAAGAAGAAACTTCTTCAATAAAAATAATTCAAGTCCACATTTTTATGAAAAGTTTCGAAAACAAATTGACCTCGGTGTCGGTTTGTGTACAAGACTGTGTTCTTATAGTCGCTGAGGCAACATCGGTAACTACATAGGTGCTGGTCCACCAAAAGTGTATAAGACTCCATTTTAAGGTTTGCACTCCCAGCTTTCCAGCGGTTGGCCGATAATGAGTCTGCAATGAGTGCTGCCTTAGTTCAATCAGTTCACCACCTCTGTAACGGTCCATTTCACGACCTACAGCCCTGTTAAACAATTCAGTGGATTCTACTGACCGAAAAGACCTATCTGTGCTGCCCATCAAAATTCTTTCGAAATTAATATTCACTTTCCTCAGCGACCAGCTTTGGCAGAAGAAACAGCTGCGCCATTGAGCAAATCTTTGTGTTCTCTTTCAATATTTGAGCAAAACAGAGCTTACGTGGCCACCGCCACAAGATTTTATAACATGTTTTAGTTGTTTTTCATCGCTCAATCATAGATTGGTCTTTTTCTAAGTCTTATAAGTTCTCTTTTTGAAAGCTCAATCTTTGCATCCTAGTCTCGAACTTATCTTTTAAGTGCCTAAAAAGCCTGTCAGCTCCCAACTTATGTATTAAATCACTAATATCACTTTTTGGAAGTCCATTTAATTTTAAACAAAAGTTAAAGGTTGTCTTTCCCAATAGAAGCTCTTTAAAACAAAATGTATTCCACTGAGAAGAATGGTTCAGAAGTCACTAAAGTTTGTGATGGAAAACGTTGCGAACGCATGACACTATCTACATTTGGGACTGTTTTCCCCATCTGTGCTAATAAGTATGGTTCTAACCAACCATTTCGTCGTCAAACCTGAGAGTATGCGTTGAAAAAATTCAAATGGGACAGAAAACGAATCTTCGAGGCAATACCTATCTTCAAGGTTTTAATAACAAGCCTTTAGAGCTTTGAACTAGAAAGGGGAAGGGTTTAAGCAAAGTGCCGACTAAAACTAAACTGAGGTTCAACACAATAGATATTTCTTCCTCTAAGATCTGTTCACTGCACTGACTCTCATCTACCGACCATCTTTGGGGTTGAAACTTCATTCAGTCGAAACGTACTTGCCTTTAACTTCTGACTGGTGAAGGAATACCTTCAATGTTACACAATTCGCGGGTGTAGAATCAAAACTCTATATCGTCAAAGACAACAGGTAGAGGATAATAGATGTCCGACTTGATCCAATTACGTCTTCATAAGAGATCGCCTGATGGATGACACTGACTCCCATCTTTCATAAACCTAGATACGAGTATGTACCTTGATGCGTTTATCGTAACCAAACCACTTAAGCATAAACCACCCCCTTCGGAGAAGTAGGTACATAATTTCTTAATGAAAATGTCCCCTACTGTGCTACACTCCGACTATATCTAGATAAAACAAATTCCTTGAATACCACGTCCCCAATTGTGAACAACATGACCTCAGCTCAGCAAGCTAGACATCCGTACTCCTAACGAAAAACATGAATCTCTTGATTCTATTAAAATTCCTTTCCGAACCACAATAAAATTAAATTAGTGCACTCCAACGGCGAGCTTCAACTTGACCTCCACTATCTCTACAAACGAATGCTATACAGATAGTGATAGTGAGTGCAGCGGCAACCCCTACAATATAAGTTACGGTACCCGCACACTCAAAGTGAAATTCCAACTCAATTACTAAAATCAAAATGGGGGTTTCAAGTTGCACAAAGTAAAATCTGTTCTCATCGAATTGTTGATCTAATTATAGTAACAGAACTTGTACATAAAGATAAGTTCCTCCATTCCACTGGTACATAATGCACGTAGTTGTTGTTGCAAATGGCGACAAAACAAAAATCAAATTCGAAAAATATTCCCATCGACTCTCAAGAAAATCAAAGTCAAAGTGTCATATTTCCATCCATTTTCCATTATTGCGTAATTTAAAGAAGAGCTTCTCCCCGAGAAATGTTAAACAAAATCCATTTGTTTGTAAACAACCCGGCACCCCAGCAGCAAAACGCTGACTCAATCAGAATGTGCATATAAAATAAAGTGCAAACGAAAGAGGGAGAGAGAGAGTAAAAGAAAAAAATGCTGGGGAAAAAATGCGCGTTATTTAGCGAACCGCAAAGATGTGAATTTTATAACAGAGTGGAGATTTTATTTTTATTTATGAGTGCAGCTGCTCTGCATAGTAAGTGTAATTTCTTAATTGTAGTTTAAACATTAAGATCGATCTCTGCAGGTTTTTGTTGGAAATGCAATAAATTCAGAGATTTCGAAACTGACGTGAGGAATAGACGCAGTAAACAGACAGTAGAGATTCCATAATAAGTCTGTTTGGCACCTGTCAACGGGCTTGCTTTGTTTGACAGTTGTTCGAATTTGTTTGTTCCGCGTTATGGTTCATGATTTTTTGATTGTTGTGATTTCACATTACTATTGACGGTAGGCAGTTAAGCGAAGCGAAGTAAATGAAATGAAATTTAATGCCGACAAATTTTCGTTGGTGAAAATGAAATATTAAAAATTTTTTATTCAAGCTTAGTATGCTGCTCGAGCTAAATTTTCGCTCCGATACATAATTCTCTCCAAAATTTAGCCGAGCTAAATTTAAGCCAACAGCTGAGTGGTACGCAACTCGAGCTAAATAATCAAACTTTTGCTTCAGAATGTACTTTAAGTGTCTATCAAAATTTAGCGTGCCCGTTTATGGGCCTGGACATTTTCTCAACCTAAATTGTGACAGATCGTTGTGTATTTGTTGTTCTGTTGCGGAAAATTATGCAAAGCTGAGCTTTTTTAATTATTAAATGGGCGAGAAGTACCTACCTAGAATCAGATATATGTAGTTGGAAAAAGAGAGAGTTAAATTTTTGAAGGAAGTTTTTTCAAAGAACAGCTGTTTTCTGTGATACCTTATCCACGGCGTACTCTATGCCAAAATTAAGCTAGGAGACCAGATAAAATTTAGGTTAGCTCGAGCAGCGTACTAGGCTTTAAGGATGAAACTGTTGGCAATGATGTAAGATAATAGTTATGGAGAGTATACATACTTGATTCTTGAAAACTTAAAAACAAGTTTTTCATTTAAAAAATAATAAGAACTTTTAGCTTACAATTTTTTAAAAATCTCAAAAATCTTCGTTTAACAAATCTTTTTTTGTCAGAGTGTTTTTAGATTTGTGATAGTATTTGTCAACTGTCTCAATAAAAATCTTTTACAGCTTGCACCTTAAATATTTTTTATATATCACAATAGATCATTTTATTAAATTGTCAGTTAGTAATACAATTTTAACTGGATTAAGGGTGGCAACTGATTTTAAGTTTATAAGGATTATTTTTATATCTGAATGGGTTATATTCAGCTACCAAAATTATTTCTTTTTTGGAAAATACTCCTAATTTCGAACTTGCTCTTTGTCCATCAGATATGTGTCATTTTCATGTGCAGAGTTGATGTGTTGATTGGAATATTTTTTCCTGAATCAGGTGCAGTACTTGATACCAAGTTAAGTAATTTATTGAATGAGTATTGCGAACACTTGCTTTTAGGCAAATTTGTGAAACTAGATGGCTAAATCCATTTGAACACCGATAATATAAAATACTATGAACTGTCAATTCATTTGGTTCAGTGAGCATGGTGGGGAACGGAGCGTGTGCAAAAGGCATTTGAGCACCAGCTGTCATAAATTATTATAAAACATATTTCTTTTGTCTACTAAACCATTTTACAATCTACTTTCTGCTTCTGTATCAGCATTTGCATCTCTGATCGCCATTCATAATATGGCAACCTGTCAAAATTTAAAATTACAATGAAAGTTTTCGACACAGGCTGCTTGGTTTGTGTACTCTAAAATCATGAGGTGCTCTCTTCAAATGAATCTCAAATTCAGGGTAGAGTACTGAACAGCAGAGTTCGGACTTTTGAAATCGTATTTGGAAGTAGATGAAAAGAAAAAGCGAAGTAGAACCAAATTTTTTGAAGTAGATTTTTAGATTTATTAAAAAGACTCCATTGCATTTCTTACATAATTTTTTTTATATAGCGAAAACATGTAGATTGCTTTATGATTTAAATAAACGTTAAAAATTATGTATTTAAAACAAAATTTAACATTAACAAATTTATATTGTCTAATAAATTAAATTAAGCGGTGGAACATAAGCATCTTTTCAATTTTCCAATAAACATCTCGAGAACATTCGATTTTTAACTGTTCCTTTTTACATTTAGTCTGTTTCGGATTTGTTTACTAAATTCGTTTCGGAGAATTTTCTTACGTCCGCCGCATTACTGTGCGGTAAAATAACTAAGGTTACAACTAGTTTTTTATGCTCCTTTAAGGAAAGCCAAAACTCGTTCTCTATTAAATTCTGAAATATGAATTCTTCGAGAGTATTTTTATGCTCCTTTAAGGAAAGCCAAAACTTTAAAAAGTGTTTTTTATCCAATTCGTTTAAATCATAAATTAAAAAAGATCTCCACTCATTATTTAGCACTTCAACTGTGGTTTTATTGAATGGAATTGTTTCAACTAGTCTTACAATGGGGAGAAAGACGAACTTTTGTTGGGTATAGTGAAAGACACAACCTGCGAGTTTAAAGTTTATTTCAAAAACAAATCTTCGATAATCAGTGGTGCCACATGATTATTCTCTAACTGATCTATATCTAGGAAAAATATCGAAGTAGTTTGTTAGCCAAGCGGAGTGTAGATTTAAGAGATGTTGTGAAAAGCGAAATAGATCTACTCCGATAGGAGTAAAGTCCGAACCCTGCTGAAGAGAGCTCAACCGAACCGAACCGAGAGTGCGTTTAGAGCGTTTTGGGGGGAGATTCCGTATATCTAACAATGATCGTATCTGCGATATCGTTTTTGAAATGTTGATAAAAAGTTATATTCTACCCGAATTTTTGGGACTATCGTCAGCTTTCATTATATTTCTGAAAAATAAACTGGAATAAGCTCTCATACTCGTAATTTTTGCACAAAGTTGTTATTTTTGCACGTCTGTCGTTTCGAATATAATGGCCTGGAAAGGTGAATCAGTGCCCTGATAAGTTTATGAATCACACCCCTGATCACTTGGCTGTCATACGACCAACATGGCTGTTAATTTGAACATTTTAAAATGAGAAATCGACCTTTTTTCAAAAATATATGCACAAACAGCTCAAATGTCAAAATGGTTTATGTTTCTCAAGAATAAACACACTTTCATTCAGGACAGCAGACAGTGGCCACATTCAAAGATCAAATTAGGCCATCTAGATTGGTCCGGACTTCAGTAACGTCAATTTTCCTACGTCAGTCACATATGCGATCTGTCAAATTAGTATACTCAGTCACAAGTTTTCTTGATTAGATTCGTCGGCTAACCCTCCATAAACGTCAAACGAAATAGCTGTTCATATGACCGATGTAGGCCAATTCAAACCGCGACACATCAAGTGTTCAGGCTGGAAGGTTTTGGCAAGTGTCAGACTGGAAGGTTTTGTAACTTTTAAGTTTCCTACAAGCGCTAAAGCAAACAAAAAGACCAATCAAGCTATGCAAACAAAATGACGTAGAGGAAATCTCCCCCCATATTTCCAAGTTCCAACGCATTCTGGTGAAATTCCTAACAAAGATCGTAATATTGCACTTCCTATGACAGCAGTAATTTCCACAAAACAATCTAAATACAACACCATTAAGTAGTTTTACAAAAATTCCTCCTAACAAAGGCTATTTATAAACAAATTATTGCTCCCCCAGTCACTAGGTACTATGTAGTACAAACATACTGAAAACCAAGCGCCAGAGCTACAGCAAATCATAGTCTCACACTGTCACACACCACTCCATCGAAACACCGCATCCAAATGTTGCTATACAAAATCAATGCGGCATCTGTGTGGGGGGCGCTGGTGGATGATGTCAGCGCGTAAAAATGTTTCACATTCGCCGCCGCTGCCGACCGACGACGTGTGTATAAAATTATGGGCTACCCAAGTTTCAAAGCACTGCCATGGCCAATATTCATTCATTCTCGTGCAGTCGTTTGCATAGTTTTACACAATTACAGGCGAATTAAAACAAAACAGAAAAATATATAAAAAAAAATTGTTTTTATAAATATTTAGTGTGCTAAGCTAATGACCTATAGAATTCGCTTTGCAAATTGTGCGATGAGATTTTATATATAGAGGAATGACGATGTTAACAGTAATTTGTTACTTTTTTTTCTTCAGAGGAATTTCTATAAGGAAATGATGTCATTTGCTGAATAAAACCGTAGGAAAGTCATACGGGATAAATAGGAATGAAAGGCTTTATTAGACAGAAAAAAAATTACGAATGCAAGTTACGACTGCGTTAAGAATATTTTCAAAAAGTCACCTCACTGTCGTATGGATTGTACCTGATTTGGAAAGGCTTGCCTTAAAAGGGATAAGCGGGTCTGCTGATTCCAATTGAGACCTGTTAAAGGTGTTTGTTAAATCTTTAACCCTCGTATCTATAAAATGAGCGTAGTAAGACGTCAGTTTGCAGATGAAAGTTTAACATCTAACTGCTGCATTTGTTTGTCAGAAACCTTACTTTGACACAGCTTCTATAAATACGGTGGTAAGTGGTTGACATTGTTTGAAAACACTGCGTAGTAAGCTTTCTCTAGAAACTTGCCCAGCACTTTCTGCTAAAATAAATCCTGACTAATTCCAAAAAATAATGAAATTTCGTGAGTGGTTGTGGTAATCACAGTCCACCAGTCCACAAAATTCTTGCTAAATGTTGGCTAATTCACAGAAGCCTGCGGAAGTTGACGAAAGTTTCAAAAATTAAGTTCCTGGAAACGGTTTAAGTAGGTAGCAAGAAGCCTCTCCGACATTTATGTCTGACAAAAATGCAGATTTCTTAGTTTCTACCTTCTGATATATAAATTTCGAAAGTCAATCCTTTTTTAACGCGCCGGGTCTCAATCAAATGGAACCTGTGTCAGTTACCACACCACATAAGAAACCTGACATCGACAACAACCTTAAAGACTTTAGTATACCTGACAGAAGGGATTAAGTATTTATCGGTATTGCTGTGAATATGATACCGCTTTGTCATAAGTGTCAAATCATTTAGATGGCTAAGACTTGAGG
Source organism: Cheilosia impressa (assembly GCA_948293265.1). Lineage (NCBI taxonomy): Eukaryota > Metazoa > Arthropoda > Insecta > Diptera > Syrphidae > Cheilosia > Cheilosia impressa. The sequence continues at coordinate 46,149,761 of OX411884.1, read as the reverse complement.
GGAAAAGGAAGGAGTCTCCCAAGGAGTACTGGGGCTCTTAAGTTTGGCAATGGAACAGCACTTGCGGTTGTGCCATTTTAAGAAGCTTTCAAAACGTAAACGATAAAAGATTCTTCTGACAATCGTCAATTCTTTATTGAAAACTTGTCTAAAAGGCTTCGACTTTTTATGAACAACGTCTTCAGAAGCTGTAGTGGGAATTACAACCCAAGTGACCCTAGGCTTCAGCGAAAGGGCCTTTAGCTGATCTAGCAAAAATACCTTTAAGAACATAGTTAATGCATTAGATCCATTTAGAACCGTAGGCCTAGGTTTGAGTGAGTTTTTATTTTTGGGTGGAATATAGTACCCCCTGTCTGGTCTAAAACGATTCATTTACCCATTACGCGACAAGAACTATAAGAGAACTCCTAAGTGGCTAAGGGGAACATTAAAACAGCACACGTTGCGTAGAACCCTCCGAGCCTTTAACCACAAACAACCTTCTGGCCTTGAAGATCACAATTGGCGAAGAGAAAGCTACCGAAAGATAATTGACTAAGGTAGTCTTAGGGTAGCCTAATGCACTTAGGGCATGATTCGTTTTCCTTAAGAGTTGGTGCCCATAAGCCTTACGAACTGCATATTTAAAAAGACGACTTAAGGTTAAGCGGACTGCTGTAGCGTAGTAATAACGACTCTTTTAGTGTGGAAATTGCAAACTACAAACGATGAAAAATTTCCCATAAAAATTTCTAGATGAGGTCAGTCATGAGAATCGTTGGGCCTAACTTATAATCATTTTGAACCCTCACACTAAATATTTTGCAGGTTACAATATGCAATTTTGTTTGGAAAACTTCACACATTGTGAATTCGAAGAATTTAGCCAGGACACTAAAAGTGGTTATTAGTATCGCGGTTTGAACTGTTTATTTATTTTGAAAGTTGTCTAGAACACTTTCGACTTTTGAAGCCTGTTATAACCTAGGTGACTAACGTATTTGTCAACGGTTTGGATTCAGCAAAAGTGCTTCTGGCTGTCCAATGTCATAAATTGCTTCTTCGAGATCCAATTTTTAACTTTTCCTTCTTTTTCCGCTTTTGTCGACTCGCTATAAGCTTCTAGCAATTTAGGCTGCCAAAAGATATTTTGTGAGGAGCTTTTTCGATATACAAGTTTGCCCTTAGTCGATTCCAAAAAAGTCAGTACCGCCTCGAAAAAATAGTCAGTACTTTAACCTCTGCTTACTTATTTACTTTTACTTTTCTGAGAACCACAGAAAGTTCTTTGGTCTGGGCAGAGACATTTAAATCATATTAGACATGTCATACCCATTGTCCATCAGAAAATAATCACAAGATCGAAAAAGTTGTAAAGTTGTGTTACAGCCACTGGAAGGTAACAGTAAGTCACACCTCAGTCCCTAACCTGCCCTAATCCAATATTTATCATGTCACTTGTGATCCAACGACGCGCTGCTTGTTCAATTATTGACAGACTCAAATAGTGTGCACTAGAAAATGTTCCCCTCGTAAGTCAACATTTATAATCGGTAAAAATAAAACGATCAATATTTATCGCCGTTTTGATACTCGTGTGCCTACGTCATCGACGACAAAATTTGCGTCTCAAATTAGACACGCCTAACCGAACAAGGTTACCAAAAAGAAACGTGCTTAGCTTCTATGTAACATACGCGACCACTTAACCAGTTGCTGGACTTTCGGTCTTCGCAAATTGCGTTATAGAACTTTTGTGGACATTTCTGAGAAAATTATTTCAAGAGATAATAAATTGCAAACACGATGTTTCACTGGCATATTAATGGCCAGTAACCGGAAATTTGACAAACACAACTGTCCGCAGAGGAGATGGCTTGGCTACCAGCGCGCAACCAGTTGTTGCCGAAAATGTGGGCGCAATGCTGCCAGCACTGAAGGCACTTATCTCTGCGTACCGCCCATACATCAGTTCACAAATGAAAGAGAAAACTCGTGTGCACGTTTGCTTGGGTATTATGACTTTCGCGTACAATAACGTAGAAAGTTTCTGCAGAACGCGTAGGTGTTTGCTGTCGTCGGACGACGAAGAAGTGAACTCTTTGGAGAGCCGTTGACATATTAATGATCAAGTCGATTATTGGGAACAAATTTAAACAGGAAATGGGAGTGGGTTGCCCAGTTGTTTGGCGTTATCGAGTCCAAAGATGCATATTATGTAATTTGAAAGGCTGTTTATGTTCTACCCGTGGGCGGGAAATTACTCTGAAAGTGTGCGCAATACCTTAGATTTGATTTTTAATCGCAAAACGCATGTGATAATTCGTTTGCTGTCATACATTGATGAGAGGAAACGCTTGAATCTTATATTTACAAAGAGCTCTACATCTGCATGTGTTAGGAATCGAAGCGCACACTTTTCGGTTCGGCACATGATGTGTGCGATAAGATAAATATATAAAAAAATGGTCTCGCTTATAACTGCTGATATTCAGAATGTATTTTCGCATGACTGGAATTAATGGGTCACATTTTATAAAACACATAGTGTGCGATTCATACTCATCGTCCAAATTTTGATCAAGATTTAAAGCAAATAAGAGAAGATTTAATAATGCGCGCTACTATTAATAGTAAGAGTCTGAATTAAATTGTTGTATGAGCTCGAAAAGGTGTGCGGGTTATAGCGCACACAGAGTGTGCGATGCCATCTTTGATAGGTTTTAAGGAATTATTGTTTAGCAGATAGGCGAAGAACTGCAGTTTACTGAGCATGTGCGTTCATAAAAGCGATCAAATCTGCAAATATATTTTTTTGCTATTGTGACAAAAATTTTGAGGTTAAGATGAAAAACTACTGTCGGTAGGATTCAACATGATACAGCCAGTCTTACTTTAATTTTTTGCTTATTTTAGACATGTGCGAAAACAGTCGAAAATAGCGCACATGTTTGCAAACTAACAATCTCTGTCTTTTCTGTCAAAATTGAGTAGCTTCCGCTGTGTTATATTGCTCTGACAAAATGATGTATACCCAGAAACAAGAAATTGTTGACTCTGTTCACGACTTTGACGTTGCGACACGATGCGTAAACGACTTCTTCTTCCTCCGCGCTTTTATGTTATATATATTTCTGAGAAAGTCAAACCTATAGGCGCCTTAAAATGCTTGCAGATAGCTGGTTTCGAAGCTTCGAGATAGTCCCAATAGAAAGTTCCCTACCATCTAGATCCTAGCACTGCACGAAGCTTGTAAGAAGTAGGCCTTATTTCTAGGACATAGTTTTCCCCACTTTACACCCCTCCTTTAGTCGGTCTCACATTCAACTCTTTTCGTCTTCTCCAGCCTCATTGAAGAACTTGGGCGATAAGACCGCCAGCTTGTTCGGCAAGAAGAAGGATGAAGCCGAGAAATTAGCTGCTGAAAAGGCGCACAACGCCCAAAAATTGGCCGAAGAGCAAGCCACAAAGGTCGGACAGTCCATCTCCTCAGCTAAGTCAGAAGTCGGAAACTTTGCCGCTTCGACCGGTAAGTTCAACTGCAAAAAATACCTAAACGTCCTTTCCTAAAGCATCATTCCATTTTTAGCTGCTGACGCTGGACAAGTTGTCGGCCAAGCCGTCGACGCTGGACAGGCCGGGGCTAAGAATGCATCGAACGCTGTTGACAATACCGTCCAACAAGTGAACAGTGTCGCCCAGAACACCAAGACAGCTGCCCAAAACATTGCTGACACCTCTGCCAAGGCTGCAGCTAATGCTGTCGATCAGACCAAGAAAGCCGCCAACGAAGCTATCAACAAGAGCGTCAAGGCAGGCGAACAGGTTGTTGGCCAAGCCATTGACCAAGCCGAGCAGAAAATCGATGGAGCAATGAAAACTACCAGCAATGCTGTTGATCAAAAAATCAATGAAGCCGGCCAGTATGTTGACCAGAAGCGTGAGGGACTTGAGAAGGTACGGAGCTTGTAACTTTATTCACAAGAAACTTTTAGAACATTTTTTGTTTTTAATTTCAGACCATCCATGACACATCATCCAAAGTTTCTGATCAAGCTGGCAACACTACCGCCAACCTTTTGGGCAAACTCAATTTGGGAAAGTAAAGTGCATGGAGAAAGCAGCAAGCTGAGATTTAGAATTAATTTGTTTAACATTTAAGAGAAAAAAATAAACAACAACAAACGACAACTATTTTGAAACATCAAGTAAATTCTGTCCCTTAAAGATGCTTATCTCTAGAATTACAAAAAAAAATCACTGTCAAGTTTACGCAAGCTCGAAGAACAGATAAACCAAGTGCCAGTTTGAGGTTACAGCTTCGACGCTTGACTTTTGGCAATTTTATGCACTAACTATCTATAAATATACAAATACCTATATACATACCTAAACCAAGTTGATATTTAGCTATACAATGAAGAAACAAAAATTAACTTTACGTATACATATTTTGTTAAAACAATGTAGCTAGCTGAAAGGAAAGCAGATTTTGCAAACGAACGTTTCTATGTAACAAGTTGCCTTCTCTCATAGGTGGTCTGAACGGGATAAATTGTTTTTTGTTTTTATATAATACATATTTATATATTTTTGTACATGAAATATTTGCAAAGCTCCCCTCCCAAACAAAAAAACAAATAAAACAAATAAAAGCACATCCACGGAAATTAAAAAAAAAAAGAACTATATAACATATTTTTTTCGTTATATTTAATAAGTCAATTATATTAAAAAAAATAATATTAATTTGCACAATAGTTTCAGTTTCCTTGTCATTCTTATTGTTTCTTCTATATCCTTTGATTTTTATTTTCAACTTTACTTTGTAGTTATAAAATTTGCGAAGAAAAATAAAAAGAAAAAGAAAATTAAATGTGAAATTCTAGTTTATAAATTATTTGTAAAAATAAAAAAAAAATCATAAAAAATACCCTAAACGGCATTTGAGTTCATAATTCTTCTTTCATGTAATAGATGGAAGGGAATGCAACACTGCTGTCTGTCGAAAATTTGTATCCTATCCCAAAGTGGTCTACGAAAGGATGAACCGTGAGTCTTCTGAGGGTGTTCCTGGCACTTATGATCTCGGAATAGAGGGCGTGGCAAATCCCATACAATAAACTAACTTAAGAAGCCCACTTAGACTGTCAAACGGCGGAGACAGCCAACAACCCGCTGTTAGGCAGAATGATCCGTTCAGCTTGGACGATGATAGCCAAAACTTCCGTCCACCCGACCTACACAAAGTAAGGATAGCGATATCCAAACTTAAGTCCAACAAAGCTGCTGGACGATGATAGCTAAAACTTCCGTCCACCCGACCTACACGAAGTAAGGATAGCGATATCCAAACTTAAGTCCAACAAAGCTGCTGGAGCGGATGGCTTTCCAGCCGAGCTCTTTAAAGCAGCGGGAGATGGCTTAGTAAGGAGCATGCACCAACTCATCTGTAAAATTGAAATGAAAGCATGACCGACGAATGGAACCTCGGCATCGTGTGCCCCATCCACAAGAAAGGAGATACTCTGAACTGCGCCAACTACAGGGGAATAAGTCTCCTGAATGTCGCGTAAAACATCTTATCGGCTGTATTACGTGAACGGCAAAAACCTTTCACAAACAACCTGATCGGCCCATATTAGTGTGGAAACTCAACCATCGACCAAATTTTCACACTCCGACAGATCTTGGAAAAAAAAACCCAGGAATTTCAGATCGATACACACCATCTATTTATCGACTTTAAAGTCGCCTATGATAGCGTAAATAGTTACGAATTATACAAGGCCATGTCAAGATTTGGCATCCCCGCCAAAATCTTCCGTTTGTGCAGGATGGCGATGGAGATCGTCGGCAAGACCACCACTGAGCCATTTCATTTAGAAAAAGGTTTGAGACAAGACAACGTTCTTGAAGCAATTGTACGAAACTCACAAGCCAACACCAGAGGTACAATTTTTCAAAAGTCCGTTCAACTACTTGCCACGCTGATGATAATGACATTATTGGGAGAACGCGGCGAGCTGTCAGTGGCGTATTTGCAAGCATCTGTCATGGGTCTTACTATTAATTAGGGCAAAACGAAGTCTATGCTGTCAACGAGAAAGGACTCTCAACATCGGCGAATCGGACAAAACGTTACGATGGACGGATACAACTTTGAAGTAGTTAAAGACCTTGTCTACCTGGGCTCCACTATCACTTCGCAAAATGACATCGGCGCAGAGATCAAGCGAAGAACCACTCTTGCTAATCGCTGTTTCTTCCTAAGAAGGCGTCTAAGAAGTAAAGCCCTCTCTCATAGAACCAAGGAAATATTATACAAGACCTTAATCATCCCGGTCCTGCTGTATGGTGCAGAAGCATGGACCCTGTCAAAAGCGGATGAAAACCTTCTGGGATGCTTTGAGAGAAAGATTCTTCGAGTGATATTCGGTCCAGTTTGTGACGATGGAGTGTGGAGAAGAAAGATTGGACGACGAACTATATGGGCTATACAGCGACGCTGACCTGGGGGTAGATTCCGTATAACAATAATCGTCGGGACGATATCGTTTTTGAAACTTTGCTGACCATAAGAAGTTTTATTCTGCCCGAATTTGTTTCACTATCGTCAGCTTTTATTACATTTGTGAAAAATGAATTGGATTAAGGTCTCAAACTCGTTATTTTGGCACTTAGTTGCTGCTTTTGGATGTCTATCGTTTCGACGATAATCGTCTGAAAAATTACGTAATGAGTGCCCTGGTCAAAAACAAAAACCAACCAGCCCGACGAGTCTTCGAATCCACCCCTGAGGGACAATGCAGCAGAGGAAGACCCCACCTTAGGAGGCGCAAATAATTGGAGAACGACTTCAACTAACTGGAGGCAGCTAGCGAGGGCCCGAGCTTGTTGGGTGGACTGTAAGCGCCACCAAAAGTAAAGTAAAGTAAGTAAGGAAGCCCACTTTGGGAAGCACAAATACGTTACGTATTAGCACCTCTTTCAGTCATAGATGGAGAGTTTGGCAAACGGATTTATATTTATTGTCAGTTCACGGCATTTTGCAAATTGTGGGCGGGTTTGGACAATGGGGCGGGGCATGTCTTACTTAACAAACAAACATCAAAAAAGATCGGTTCACTCAGAGGAGCTTGAGTCGCAAAATTGTTTATATTGATGTGAAGTGTCTGTTCAAAGAATGTTTAGAAATGTAGGCGTGGCATGTCATATATAACTATTCATAGTGTTTAAACTATGTATAAGTTGGTGCTCTAGACAGCTTTGGCGTCAACATTTTGCAAATGGATGTATATTGCCGGATAAAAGCAGTTTGTAAACTCTGAAATGTTTAAAGAAGCGTGGAACCTTTAATACGAAAGAAGTATTGAAAGTCCTTCATGTAGCCTCCTATAACAGGTGGGAAATTTGGTACACCGCATCGATGGCTATTGTATGTAGCAATCAGTTTGCTAAATATTGGCGAAATTGCAGAAGGAAGCGTTGATAATTATGAGTAGTTACGAAATATGTCCAAACTTTATATTTAACCCAACTTCTTATTTCAAATGCGTATACGCAGTTCTAGCAACTGAACCAGCAGATTGTTTAAATCCGAGAGCTCTATAGAAAGAGAAAAAGAGAATGTTTTAACTGATACAGTCTATAAGAACTATCAGTTCATCCAGATTGAATGGAAGAAATTAATAAATAAAGATTTTAAAGCGTCATAAAGTCATAAGTCATAGCCTCCATAACCAATCGTTTTTGGGAGTTTTTTTTTTGTGACGGGATTGAATGAACCTATAATTTTAGTCGGAATACGATTAAGGAAGCTTTCGCAAGCCAGATATACTTTTGGATGTTTGTCAGACGTTCGCGAGAGGTTGCGCAGTAGTAGAAACCATTAAAATGTTCTTTATGTGCTTCCGGCTGTTTAAGCTAAGACCCATCACTTAATAAATTCGCCATCCTTTTGAGAACTTTACGAACGAATTTGATACAATCGACTGTGGATCGACTGGACATTTTTTTCTATGCAATTAAGTGTCAAGTGCATTACCACAAAAAAAGAAGAAATCTGTTTATCATTCTGCGCAAAGACATCAAAGCTCTTATCGCCACAATCGTGAGCAAAACTCTCAGGACGTTAAGTCATGCACGAACATATTTAAGGGTCTGCTTCTTTTTGCAGAGATGGACAAAGTTTTGTGCGATCCAGTCGCGAGCGGGGAGTGCGATTTTAAGTTTTAAGGTAAGAAATTCAAATAAGTTGGGGGCACGGTAATCCTTAATCAACAGGATGTTTGTATGAGCTAAGTGCTAGTTTCCATTGCCAAAAATTAAAAAAACCAGTCAACCAAAGACGCTTTTAGTTTAATTTGTCGTGAAGGAGCACAGTGAACAGTCAACGGTTTCAATATTTGAATGTTTTTTTCTAAATTTTGAAGAGACCTTTGCAGACAAATTGGAAAATATTTAAGAACCAACCACAAAATAAATGGACCAGCGATACCTATTTTTAGTGTCCTGGCAAAATTTTTTAAGCACAACTGGTGAAATTTTCCACACAAAATTGCATATAGTGACCTACAAAATGTTTATTGTGAAGGTTACAAATGATTAGAAAGGCCCAACGTCTACAATGCCAAAAGATATAATGTTGCTTCTTTAAATCAGAAAAAAAGTGAGTATAAAAAACTGTATTCAATTTCTCAACAGTTCTAAAAGAGCTGTAAGCAGTTGCTGATTGGAAGTTGAACATAGATTCACAAATAGAACTAAGAGGGGCTGTTGAGCAAATAACGGCAGCATACTCTAGCCCCTAACAGAGGTAGCTCTTCTTATTAAACCAGTAAAAAAACTCATTATCCCACCATATAAAAGTGCAAACAAAATTCAAAGCCAAAGGCAAAAATTATGTTCGGACTCATGCCTAGTGCAAGCAAATTGTTCAAGCGCATTTTGCCGTTTCACACGTTCGCGTGTCTCCTGGAGTTGGTTTTGTGGCTATCGTCTAAGCTTCTTAAGTTTGATTTACATAACATTCGCATGAGTTTTTTGTTCTCCTTCCTTCTTTCAGTAAAAAGGCACGGTAATTATTCAGATGTTTGTCGGTGATTAAATTAAAAAAAATTCACATATGCACAGTGTACAAAATACAGCACAAAAGAAAATCGCAACGTCCTATAAGCACAATCATATCGCATCATATGGAACAGGTGCCTGGCCAGGGCCACGAATTTTAAGCACTTATTGCCATGTGTAGCCATCAGTCACCCTCATCATCACCATCATCGATCGGCTCCCAAAAAGCGATAGTTGCGACCGAAAACAAGCTGGAGAATTTTGCTTTTGGAGTTGGGATGAGACAACTACTGTTACAGTCACAATTTCATTATGGACAGTCGCTCTCCAATAGCGGTTGTTGTGACCGGCAACGAGCTGCCCTCAGCCTTGTGACAATTGCCTTCCGGTACAACGGATTGCTCGGTCGCCATCATTGACGAAAGGTCGCTCCCAAGTAGAGGTAGTAGGGAACTATAATGACGACAAAGTACATGTTGTTCTTGTTAGACTAGCTGTATGGAATGTCGTCTTGTTTCGCTCCCCAACAATGGTAGCTGGGATTGCGATTGGGACCGACGACAACGGACTTCAGTCGCATAAAGGGTATTTCGAAAGAGGAAGGAGCACAGGCACACTGACACAGGAGAGAGTCCACTTTAAATCGTCCTCGTGTGATTTAGTAGAAAGACACTTGTTTCGCTCTCTTTTAATCGTTTAGTTTCGCAAATTCCAAGGACTTTTAGAGACAAAAGCTGGCCGCAACTAAATGACTCACTCAGCGAAGTAGTTAGTGGAATGGCAGTGGAACATCATCAAGTAGTTAGATAAAAGAAAGATCCTAAACCATTACATTTTTAATATTACAGAGAAAACCAGTTACAAAAGTCCTGGTATACCCAGTTTGATAGGAATGGCCCAGCCATCAACATATTTCTGACAGTACCAACCGCAGAGCCCGAATCGCATCTGTTAAAGAACTTTACACTTTCGGTGAGGTATGATAATTACATAGGTACTCAAAATAAACATCAATACCCTCGCAGATATGGCGTCCTTCGTTTTTCAAAACTCTCAGTGGCTCGTTCTGGAGGACTGATAATATGCCAATCAAATCTAAGCTCATCACCTATTCATCGTCTTCAACTCTGTATTTAATGTTCCTGGACGAATAGGCGCCCCAAAATCAGCTTGCACTTTCTTATATTTTTATTCCTTGACCCTGTGTGGTATTGAAATGTAAAAGTATACACCTAGGAGTGGGGGTCCAATTTATGTATATGGGGGGAAATGCCCAAAAAAGTATACTACACAAATTTCGCTTACCTTTCATTCTACGTAGGTAGCTGTGGTGATTTCTTGAGCAAATATTTTTTTTCAATGAATTTTGAATCGTACTGTACAGTTGATCAATGGAGTCTGAAAGGAAAAAAAAGGTGAAATACGAAACAGTTCACATTTAAAAGATGTGATTAAATTTGGTGAGCAAAAAGATTGATCTAACAAAAACAGGGGTGGAATCACCACTTCCGTAAACGAGCTAGACTTTCACGGAATTATTATGCCGGTTTTACAGACGAAACAAAAACAAATTCCGTCACCTACTGCTCGGTAATGGAAGAAACGATTCGACCCCAGTGTTTTTGTACTGAAAATGATTTAAGTGGCTTGTAACTAAAAACGACTTTGTGACCAATTTTAATGGGACGTAGAAAGGTAGGTGACAGGGGAGTTTTAACATTTTCTGAATTTAAAGTGTACGAGTGGTGGTACTTTAAGAATGTATTATCCGAAAAGGGGTGGCGACTAAAGTGTTGCTAACGCAAAGGGGACCAAATTTGAAGCAATAAGCCATGGAAGGCATTTTTCGTGGAAGTGGAAAGACTATTTCTTCTGCAAAAGGGAGATCCAATTTAATCGAACCTTTTTCTTGTCATTCTATTTGCTTACTAGACACTATCGCTCAAAGTTCTCAAAGTCTTTAGAGGACAATTAACAATAGGAATAGACTCCAACCAGCAATTGAAGCGGCAGAAGGGCATTCGAAATATCAGCACAGTTTTGGAAAGTTGTAACGTCTGCGGTAGGACAATCAACGCGGTATTAACTAAGGCCGCTATACCGATGCATAGAAAAGGCGCTGAAAAGAAGGCACCACAAGCTACTGTGCCCTTATAACGCTGACAGATTTACTTCGGCGAATTGGGAAGGTATAGCATGAGCTGTCTTGTAATTACAGACTTTCTGCGTAAAATTCTGACGAGTTGTTTTGCAAATAATGCAAATGGAACTTCCACTGATAGGGTAACTGGCGGTCCTAGGTCTCTTGTTTTGAAACTATATAAAAGATAAAATTCTTCGTCAATACCTAATCCAAGAGAAGCGAAAATTATTATCGGTTCTACACACGACAAAGCTTTTATGGTTGTACCAGAAACGGATGTCGAACTGCATTGCAACAAGGCAGACTGTACGTAGATGGATATCTATCGCCAGGTTGTAACTCGCCAATTTCGCAAAGGAAGCGGCACATTTATACTTTAATTAGTAAGAATAAGTTCCAAAAATGAGTAGGAGGACACCAACCATCTATTAATCATATCGAAGTAACCATTGACACTCGTCTAAGCTTCAAAAACACAAGCCTCTAGCAAAAAGTATCCAAAAACTCTCATCGCACTTTTAAGACTGTTGCGTAACAAAGACGGCCGAAAATAGAACAAGGGAGCCGCCAATTCTATACTCATGTACGCAGTATGGTCGAGTTCTGCGAAAGATAAGTCATACGCGCGGGAAGTCAAATCCATCCACGCTGTTCAAAGAGTTTCGAAAGTTGCTATATCCTCGTTGAATCTTCAATACTGTTTATCCTCTTTGAAGAAGTGGACAAAATAAAGGGCGAGGGAGTACGAAATGGAATATACGAAAAGAGTCGCACTGTCGTAACCTCGCAAGAACATCGGAACCAATCGTTAAAGAAAATATGGACCAACAGTCTCACACCAGTATTCGATGTATGGGTAAAACGAACACAAACTCCTATCTGACTCAGTTCTTAAAGGGTCATGATCATGACTGCGTAATAGAGGACATATCCTTAAGCAGTCATTGTTAGAAATAAGTTTTGGAAAACACGAACTAAATCTACTTTCATTGGTCACTGAGAGAATTGGCCAGCTACCGATTAAGTTGAAAATTAAAAGCTAAAGTGGCACAGGGCTGTTGTCTTCAGCATTTCGAGTGCCAACATTAGGCGAATAGTTACAAGGATAGAGCAGGTTTAGCCTATTTAGCCTTATGGCGGTTCTGCGGGTGATACAAATTGCTCTGTTTGTTTTTAAAGTCCGACAGAAAGTCATAAAATAATTTTAACAAGACCGTAGAAGGGCATTTCTATTTTTGAGTTTTAGACTCAATTGTTTTGTGTGTTAAAAACAAAAAAATTGTATGAGGTGGAGGCCTATCTTCGACGCTACAGGGTGTTTATGAAAGGGCCCTTAGAGAAGAAGGTATAAGTTTTATTATGACTTTTAGTGCACTAAAGGCAAAAGTACCAGCATCTTTTAGGCTGAAATCTATGCCATAGATAGATGTGTCCAAAGCAACCTCGACAGAAACATAACCAACTGTGATAAAGCTATAACTTCAGACAGCCAGCCTGCAATTATGCCACTTAATTCCCACATCATTAAATCCAAACTTGTATGGGAATGCCTACAAAAATTAAATGAACTGGGTATGAGAAACAAAATAACCCTCTGCTGGGTGCCTGGCCACATGGGAATAGAGTGTAATGAAATGGCCGACTCCATAGCAAGAAAGGGAGCATCAGAAGCTTTTATAGGTCCTGAACCATTCTGCGGAATTGGGGATCACACCCTCAGAGAAGAGTTTAGGAAACTAGAGAAAGAAAACAGGGCAAGAACTTGGCATAACACTCAAGGTATGAGGCAAGCCAAGAAACTTCTGGTGCAATACAACCGGAAAAGATTCGAAGCCAGCATCGGCATGAGTAAAAATAACCTCCGTATCCTAACGGGCATTATAGGCTCAAGGAACACATCAGGAAACTGGGTATATCGGAAGAAGGCCTCTGCAGATTCTGTGATGAGTCCAGCGAAATCCCAGAACACGTGCTGGGATCATGTGGGGCACTGATCCACAAGACTGAAATACTTGGGCAAGTACCAACTATCTGATGAGGAAATAATGTCACTATAGCCAGCTCTTATCCTAATATTCTTAAAGGAAACTGGACTAGAGAGAGTGCTATAGGACTGATTTTTCCGCCAAGGAGAAACGAGAGTACAAGAAACGCTAAAATGATTCCGAACAGAATTACAACGTGAGGGGAACTCTTATGAGGGCAGATACCTCACTGAGGCGTTAGCAGGGGGTATAATAGAACAAAAGATCGCAGTACAACAACCCCTTTCACGTAATAATAATAGTGCACTAAAACTGGGTTTCGTTTGAAACAATTGATTAATCTTTACCAGAGACAACCGTCTCCATGCAGAAGCATGGACCCTATCAAAGTCGGATGAAGAGCTTCTTGGTCGTTTCGAACGCAAAATTCTTCGTGTGATTTTTGGTCCCGTTTGCGTTGACGAGCTCTGGAGAAGGAGATTTAACAGCAAACTCTACGAGCTGTACAGCAGATCGACCTAGTCAGAAAAGTACGTATCAGTCGTCTCAGATGGCTGGGACATGTAGAGCGAATGGACACCAACGCTCCGGCCCGAAGAGTCTTCGATCCCAACCTGGAGGGACAACACAATAGAGGAACCCCTTAGGTGGCGCGCTCAAGTGGAAGGGGACCTCAACCAACTTGGAGTGCGCAACTGGAGGCAGTTAGCCAAAGATCGCGCTAACTGGAGAGGCGTATTGGTTGAGGCCCAGGTCCACCCCGGACTATAGCGCCACCTAATTAAGTAAGTAAGAGACAACCGTCCAGATAATCTATTAGGAAAAAATTCGATGGATCTTCCACCACCCTGTATGAAAACAAATGAAATCGCCAGCAACTTCCTATAAATAAGTTTGATGAGCAGAGTTGCCCTTAAATTCAAATCACTGAAAAGGCTCCCACCCGCACTTAATTAAAAACCAGAAAGCCAGTAACTATTCCATTAAACTTCACAAAGTTTACAATGGAAATCCACTTTCAGTATCTAATTCGGAAAAGTTCATCTCCCCCAGTAAAAAAAAACAAAAACACAAATTTTATCCAAAAATTATCCACAAAACTTTGTGTCACAAAAAGTCATCGTCATCCCTTCTCCGGGCTAAAAAAGGCCATATAACTCCAAAACTCAATTTGAATGGCCGTTCTCCTGTGCGGAATACCGAACACCACCACATCCCGGGATAAGTTTCCGCACATCGAAAACGCATTCACTCGTTCCGTGAATTTTATTCATTCAATTCCGAGTGATTTATGCCGATTGGATTTCTCCATGATTGCATCTTCACTTACACCCGACGACGACGGTGCTGATGCTGGTGAGTGCGCTGCCGTTAAACTTTTTACGCTCAACCCGTTCGACTTGTTCTTGCAACTATGTGCAACAAAATCTAATTTAGTATTTATTTTTTTTCACTGCTGGTGGACCGCTTTTACCGCACTATTACACAGGAAAGGAGCCGGCAAAGGGATGCATACTACAAAAACGTGAGTACAACTTTTCTCTGCCGTTTTAATTCGATTCGAAGTGTAATAAAAGCCAACATCTCCGGCAAACAACAATGTTTAGATTATCTGCCGAAAAAAGGACACTTTTTCACTGGTGCGGGATAGCAATCTTGTGTTGGTTGTTTTTTTTTACGGCGCACAATTTTACTTTGATCGGGAATGCTTAAATTTTGAGCGAGCATATTGGTCACAATGAATCTCGATTATCCCGAAAGGATTTCCCCAGTAGCACCCGCAGCGGGCGGGCCGCCCGTTTGCATGTGATAAACCGAAAGTCGTTGCGACTTTTCGGCCACTCTGGCGGTTCCTAAATTTTATTGCACCATCGATAAGTGAAAATTCCTTTTAAATTAGATTTCCCGGACGATGCAAGGATATGCGCTATCGTTACCGACGTCAGCTAACCCTAGTAATGGCATTTTAAATGAATTCCTGGCCATGGTGCCCGATGCACCCCGCCTTTGAATTCAATTATCCTTCGTCGTTTCTACACCATTTCGCTCCATTATTTGTTTCTTCTCGGGATGCGGAGCGACACAGTGCTGCAGGGTGTACCTGGACAATGCATAGTGCCGCGCAAAAAAATAAAGAAAGAGGTAAAGAAACGTTAACAACTAGCTCAGGTGGTAATTGAAATATCGGAAGAGTAGCTGCAACTCGATAATGGAATTCTTACATTACCGCAAATAAGACAAAGTTTCGCCATAAATTACATGGCTGATCCTGCGAGAGATAGCCTGTGTGCGCAACAAGCAGACCAACACCGCACGGACTTGATTAATGCGTGAAGTGACATTTCACTTCACATGTCCAGCTCAAATGTGTAATTAAGGCATAACTCAATTAGCATTCCGTTGAGCAGGACATTCAGGCCATGGCTTCACTTACAATAGTTTTTTTTTGTTTTTGTTGCTGTTCATAGCGTGTAACGATTAATTTTACGATTTATTCATAAACTGGGTCCGCAGTCCGCAGGGTTGCCATCAAAAAATGCGATTATCTGATGCACATACATATATAGGGACGGATCATGCATGCATTTTTGGCATTCAACATGGTGGGCGATTAATTCGTGTTGATAAGGAATTTTAATTAATCGTTAGGTGTCCACTGTGGTGCGGTGAAACACTTTAAACAAAACTGGGCGAATATGAATGGATTGCGGTTGAGGTATGTATAATGTACGTGGGGCGAGGGAGGGGGCAGCTGCTTTTATCAGATTTGATGGAGGGAAATCGTACGTCAAAGTGTCACAAGGTATTTGCGGTCGTTGAGCTGTATACTTCTTGGATTTGCATTGGGAAACAGAGGCAGAGGGATTTTTTTTAAGCTTTGTTGCTTCAGAAAATGTAATAAGGTGAAATGTACAGTTGGAGTCGGAGAAAATATTGGAATTTTGACGACAAACGATGCATCTAATGCAACTCCATCTCTTTTTAAAAGCGGGAAAACCATCAAGATGCGCTCCCAATTTACACATCCGATCATACTCTCTCTATCGGCAGGAACTTAGAAGACAGAGAATGGACAACCAAAACGTAGAAATTGGTGAGTGGTAAAACACTTTTTTAAACCGAAAAAGTTGTCAGGGGCGGTTCTTAAATTTAGGTGGGAAACGATGCTTCTTTTCGCTTTCGACATAGCAGCCTAATGGAAGCTTTGCCAGAAATTAGAAAATAAATAGTTGGCGCAACAGATCCGGTTTCAAAAGACTATTTTTGAAGCTCTTCAGGCAGCTACACTTAAAAACGTCTGTCATACATTCGCAAGTTTTGGCTTAGTGGAAAAATCCTTAAGGTGGAGCTAAGATTTTTCTCCGAGGATCGTATCTGGGACCTACACACTAAGCCACGCCTATACAAAAAAATCGCTTTATAAATCCTGAGACTGGGACTATAGGCGTAGGCTTGATAAGAAAGCGGTAAAACAACAACAAAAAATACCATATTACACCAGATATTTCAGGAATGACCTTTCAACGAATTAGTCACAGAAAGTGAGCCAAACTGAGAATTTACAAAAAAGGCTTCACTTACGGACACCTTCTTTCTACCTATATTAAACTAATACGAGTAACAGATGATTTAAGTTGTAACTAGACCGCGTCTATGACCTCTAAACGCATTCAAAAAGCACGTTTCAAAGCTATCGCTATCTTTAGTTCTTATATAGCCAAAAGCCAACTTAAGACTGTTTTTTAAAAGCCAAACCTACTACTTCCCTCTAACAAACTTCGAAACAAGTAAAAGTGTTATCATCGGCCTGACCGATGTTTTGATACCTTCCACTGCGTACAAGTCATGCGAAAATTCGTTTTGTATGCTTAGGTTATTTCCTTTGGACGCTGTCGTATCTTCAAAATACGGAGAGACACATGGATCCAATATTGATTTTGTATGGGCGGTACCAGAACTACTTGACCGACATAGCCTATTTTCAATACCAACCTAACGACAGTAAAAATAAGTCCTTTCACCAAATTTCATTCGCCTACGTCAATTACTTTGGGCGCTATCGTGCTTTCAACAGACAGACAGACTGACAGTCAGACATGGCTAAATCGATTCAGAATGTGATCCTGATTCAGAATATATATACTTTAAGGGGTCTCCGGTGACTCCTTCTTGGCGTTACAAATGTAATGAATATACCTTCCTATAAAATGAAGCAACACGACACAGGACCACTACTAGCCCATGTGCCAGCTTTTTCTTAATGAGAGACATCTGTGAGCTGACATCTAAGGCAGTATAGAGTTAGCCACATTTGGGATAGAAAAATTGTATGTGTCGTTGGTCATGGTTGGCATCACTGACCGTGAGCGACGAACAACGACATCTGCCCTATTCGGAAAACTTAAAATGCGTATATCTTCTAAATGAGCTGGGCGATTGTGATAAAATTAAAATTAATCATTGATTTGTCTGTAAAACCTAAACGAGTTTAGTGAGTAGTTTTACAAACAATTATAGCGATTTAAATGAAATCGACCCCAGCTGAAAGCGCTGGTAGCTAGTGCTGCAATATTTGTTCATATTAATATTGTAATTTATTACCTATTAATAAAGTATATTATTATTATTATTAAATGAAATCGGTACTCCTTCCAACGAACACTTTTCTTTAAAGCCAGTTTTTTTAGGCCCACTTTAAGAAAAATATATAGAAGATGCCGTTTCCCGTTGTAAGTCAAAAGAATTGCAATTCACAAGATTCCTGTCAAATGTCAAGTTGTTGCTGTTCTGCCAAACAACGTGCGCCAGTTTTTAAATTTATTAATTATGAAAAAGGGAAAAACGAGGGAGAAGCTTAAAAAAGGGGAACAAATAAAAAATCTGAAAGTGAAACTTCACTTGCTTAAAAGTAGAATTAAAACGCATTTTCGTTACAAGCAAATTGGAAAATTTTCTCCAAATGAAATGTTCATACTGAAGATGAAAGAAAAACGCTCATCTAACATCAACAAAAAATGAATACCTAATCTTAAGCACTTTGAAAAGTCTGAATTTTTGTTATGAATTTATGATTTTTTTTTTTAAATTTTTCATATAAAAATAAATGAAAATTTCACTAATTGGGACCTTTTTTCAAATTTAGGACAAAACTAATGCTCGTGCTGAAAAAAAGGAGAAAATGATCTTCAAAGTCATGGGGAAAAATGGGTGGCGCATTAAAAAAAAATATTCAGAATTTGTGTTTTTCCGGGGATCGAACCTGAGCCAAATAGGTCAGTTGTACATCACACTGGCCACTGAACCACTGCAACAAAGCCCTCATTTTTAGTAAACAGATATACATGTTGGGACAGGGTACATGTACGGGATAGTACAGCAATGTTCTGTACAGTAAAACATTCGGCTTACTGAATTATCAGTAACCTAAATTAAATTTTGACAGCCCAAAACGTAACATTGGAAAAAGGAAATCAATTTTTAATAAAACATCAAGAACAGAATGCTGTCATAGTGTGATACCAATTACTGGAAATATATGGACTTCCTATATAAATATTTTCTAGTTAGTCTTTGAGGACCGCTCAGCGCTATATATATGCACAAAGTTCCACCTAAAGTTATAAGAAAAACTCCCGCAGCGGAATTTTTGGAAAAACCTGTGGAGTATTGCTCAAAAATAAATGTAAGCTATCTGCCGTCATAAGTCGCCCACAGAATTAACAAGACCTTTCTCGAGCGTTTATCCAAGTAGGGAAAAATATAGAGTTGCAATTCGCCTTTTATCCAACACGGAATAGTTTTTAGAACATACGAGTATATATAATAAAGTGTACATCGAACCGATGTAGGATCGGGCGTCTTCTCCAAACCGCTGGGCATATAATTAATTTTATACGCCTCCCGGACCTTATAGGGAGCATAGACAAACCATACTGAGACCCCCAACTCACAATCCTCTTGCCGCTGGCCCCCTCAGTTTTTTTTTAAATTCGCCATTTTGTATTCCTATCGGTGTTGTGTCAAATATGAATCCGTGTGACATGCAAAAACATACAAAAATAAATGCTGCCAACCTCGGCAACTGTGGGGAAATGTGAAAGAGTTCGGGAACACCACATTTTAGCATAACTGAATGCCATTGGTTAGTAATTATAAATTTGTTGAAGGTGAATAATTTGATTTGTGTGGTTAATAAAACTATCTAAAGGAGATGTTTTACATACTAGAAATATATTGGGACAAATATGGTTGTGTATTTCCCGCTTTTGGATATAATTAACTTCGATTTCGTGTGTAAATTTTTCTTCAATAATAAAGAAAATTTGCTCAAAATGTTTTTATTTTCCCTCAACCAACCTACATTCTTAATTTTTCGTAAATATTTTAAGTAAATGTACACTTATTCCTAAAACAAATTATTATTCACACGTAACGAACAATTTCAAATTCAACGGATAACATTCTATGAACGCTGCAAGGCATTTTGCCCAAGGCGGAAGTGGCATATGCAAGGTGCGAGTGTATTTGTTTCTGAAGTTACGTGACATTTGTCAATACGAATTTCTATGTAACAATACAAGCGCACTTAGCATTTGCCACCCCATAGAAATATAGCTTGTAGGCTAAGTAACGGGAAATCGGCCGAAGTTGGTGGTCTCAGTATTGTCTCTGATAGGGAGTGTCTTTTAAGCGGAGGTTATGGCAATGATGTTAAAAGGCCGTGACAGGTAATCGACATCTGGGCACTGAAATAAAGCCGAAAATTCTAAGTGCTGCCGTGAAGAGCTTGGGTCTTTTTTTTTAGTTAGTCGGGTTTTTTTGGTTTTTTAGATTAGATTTGTTACATAATTTACATTTAACCTGTATAGTAAATTAAAATTGCCTGAAGGTCGTAAAAGACTTGCCAAACAAAAATTGTAGTAAACCTGGTTTTTTATATAAATAAAGCCTATTCAAATCTAATCTAATCTAATTGCAAGCATGACTTTTACGAAACCGACCAATATTCAATTTTTAGGAGTGCTTCTTGCTGATGATTTATGCTACTGTTAGTGTTTGCTTTTACGAGTTTAATTTTAAAAATAATATAAAACTAAGACAATTTTCGTCAAATTTTAACCGGAACTTTTTCGCAATACGCGTTACTAACGCAATTTCAATTGAAATCTTTAATGGCATTTAAGCTCATTAAAGAACCGGACTATTAACTTCAATTTCAAGTTTCGTTAAGTGGATAAGTTCAGTCAAATTCTTACCTTTTCAAATTAAAACCATTTCAAAGTTTTAGGAATTTGAAAATATATGTTTTGTCGAGATCTTTTGACTGGGCAAATTGTTTTTAACCGGGACTCTGGATACGGCTTAAAATATGTGGACAATCCTGGCAAGTGCCGGTTATCGGGCAACCCCAGCTACAATCAATCGAAAAAAGATAGGTAGGTACATATAAATAAATTTTAAATACCGTGCCCCTGCATTGAGGTGTATATGTACATCCAAAGCGCATTATGTACCTCCAACCACTCTGCGTCGATTTCTCTGTTAAAACGGAAGGAGACAACGTGTGATGAGACACAAAAGAAACTGCGCGGATTACAAGAGAAATTCATTTCAAAACCAATTCAATGAGTGAACCACAATCTACTACAAAATTTAAAAAAATTAAATAAAAAAACACCTCTCCCCCACTAAACAGTCATTAACCCCAAAGTTTTGCCGGAATCAAATCACCATCTCCAAGCAAAACTATTAACTTCTCTGGCAAAGCATCAACACACAGCTCAACATTTCAATCAACTCCTGAATCCTGCAACCTGCGGCAATCACTTTATCAAAGCCATACACTCGGTGGTGGTGTGAAATGCAATTCAACCACTAGCCAAGCTAATGGCAATCGCAAGGACCATTTTGTTCTGCCCCATCGAACAAACACCTTTTGAACAGTTGATTCCTATTTCCCGAGCACAACACCATGTTCTTTGGGAGATTACCAATTTGATGATGCAGTCTCTGCTACTACTGCTCCTGCATCCTGCGCTTGATATCAATCAATTTCCTCATTTTAATCGATTCAATTGCTGTAATTTACTTCGCCTGTGTTGTCCTTTTTATGGGTTCTTTTCTTCCGGCAGCGTAAGCGTCAGCGTCACTCTCCATCTGTTTATGTGATTTTATGGCCACTTTCGATTCGTAGTACATTCTTGGGCGCTCCATTGTGTTGAGTTGAGTTCATCTTGGGTTATCGCTGGCGAAGACGAAGACGATTATATGAACAGGTCTTTTGAAAGGTTGGCAATACCTTGGTGATTGTTCGCTTGTCAAATGGGTGGGGATAGATTGGTGCTACTGCATCTCGGGTTAGATGTCTTTACCATCGGAATGGTATCACAGAGAAATTTAATTTTATAGGTGCAAGATTGAGAGCACTTGATATTGAACGGGGGCGAGCACGATGCCAGTTGATTATACTTAAAGTGGAGCGTAATTGGTTTTTCTGTTCATTTGATTTAACAGTAATGTAAGGACCTCGTGTGTCGAGAGTTTGTTGCTTTGGAAGAGGTGTGGAGGGAAATGGAAAATAATTTGTTACAGCAAGAGGTCCATATGGGATCAGTTGTTTGTTTGAGCTGTCATTTTTGGAACCAATCCGCAAGGGGATCTGCTGATGAGCGACCTGACAACGAATGTGGAAGAAACCGATTCCTGCCTAGAGTAACCGATGCACCTATTAAAGGTGACCACTCTGAGGTCCTAGTTGAAATTAAAAGACCGACTTTGAACTCATTGCAACCTTCGACACAACCACAGTAAAGTTCAACTCGGCAGTGCACTGCCACCGCCATTACGAGTCGAACTTCCGCAAAAACGCTCTACACTTTCCGAATAGTGTAACAATGCGATGGCAAACATACCAACCAACCGACCACCCACCCAGTTGCGTGATGAGAGTCTACTGCACGCAACAGCGGTATTTACAAAAGCCGTCCGGAAAAACATTTCAAACAACATTTTCATGGGCCCATTCAGTGCGACACCAGGCACCGCTAAAAGTTGACATTGCTAACACGCCCGCCATGCTTGGCTTTGTTCTGCTCGCATTTGGAACTGCTGCAGCAGTAGTGGCAGCGGACTTGGGTTCGCTCCACCATGACCCGCATTTCAAGCCTAATCGCACCGTCATCGTTCAGCTCTTTGAATGGAAATTCAGCGACGTCGCTCGTGAGTGCGAGGACTTCTTAGGGCCACGCGGATTCGGGGGCGTTCAGGTAAGACGGACCGGACTTGTGTGATTTCCTTTGTGCAATTATATTCTCTGTGTGTCAGGTGTCGCCTGTGAGCGAGAACGTCGTGCGGAGGGACTTTGCGCGACCATGGTGGGAGCGATACCATCCAATATCGTACGAAATTATCTCACGGTCTGGGAACAGGGAGGAGTTCCAAGCTATGACGCGAGCATGCACAGATGCCGGCGTGAGAGTGTACGTTGATGTTGTCCTTAATCATATGGCTGCGCCACAAAATGGCAACGTAAAGATGGGCGATGAGGATGCCGATGACGATAAGGAGATCAAGGTGGAGCAAGCCAAAAGCGAGCTGATGGAGGGTACTGGGGGATCGACGGCAAATGCGACTAGTCGGGACTACCCAGCGGTGCCGTACAGACGGGAACACTTCCATAGGCGATGTGACATTGTGGACTTCACGGACGGACACCAGATGCGCAATTGCGAGTACAAACTGCTGCCGGACTTGGACCATTCGAAGGCCTACGTCAAGGGCAAAATTGTGGACTTCCTGAATCAGCTTGTGGACCTGGGCGCGACGGGCTTTCGTGTAGACGCAGCGAAGTACATTTGGCCTGTGGATCTGAGAGACATATTTTCCAGTGTCAAGGACTTGAACACCGACTACGACTTTCCGAGTGGGACGCGACCGTTCGTCTTGCAAGAAGTCATCGACTTGGGCGAGCAAGCTATTTCCAAGTAAGTCCTCCTTCAGTGGACTCACAGATAACTGTAGTCCTATCCTTTTTCAGAACGGAGTACACCGGCTATGGCGTCGTCAGCGAGTCCCTGCATTCTGCGCAAATTACAGCCATTTTCAAGGGGAGAAAACCACTGAGTACGTTAATAAATTGGGGACCCGCCATGGGCCTCCTGCTGTCGTCGGACGCTGTAGTCTTTGTTGACACTCACTACAACCAACGTGGTCATGGCCTCGGCAACGCTTTTGCTGGTAAATCTGGGGTGCTCACCAATAAGGAGGCGAAAAGGTACACAATGGCTGTGGCATTCATGCTGGCCCATCCTTACGGCATAAAACGGATTATGAGTTCGTTTCGATTTGAAAATATTGACCAAGGGCCGCCGGCCGATGAGGATGATGCAATTACATCACCGGAATTCAACGAAGATGATGGCCAGTGCAGCGAGCAGTCGGGGTGGGTGTGCGAGCATCGCTGGAATGCAATCGCAAATATGGTTGCGTTTGCTAACTTTGTCGCTGGCGAGGGGAACAATAGTTTCCAGAATTTCGGACCAAATCATGTGGCGTTTTGCCGCGGCAACACGGGATTTATCGCATTGAACAATGACCCGGAGGCGGACTTGGATGGGATTATGTATGCATGCCTGCAGCCCGGTGATTATTGCGATGTGATAAGTGGCAGTTTGGCAGATGGCGGATGCACCGGCAAGATGGTTACTGTGAATGAGCAGCGAATGGCTAATGTGTCGCTGCCAGTCTCCGCGGAGCATGGGATGGTGGCTATTTATGTAGCGTCGCGGTTGGAGTAGGAAAAGAATGGTACGTCTCTATCCGTTCAACTAATTTCCTGTTGCTACTCGTAAAGTATAAATTCTTTCGCACCCTACCGCCGTCGGGCGGTGTATATTTCTCTGCTTATCTGAAATTGAAATCAGCGCTGGGGCCAGGTATCAAAGCAAATGACAAACAAGGCGCGCAGTTGTAGAAGGGGGAGTGAATAATCGACCACTCTGTCCGAGGTGACTTAGTTTCAACACCAATCAGCACGCTTTTTCCGCCGGCTTTGTCCTTTAAACAATATGAATTGTTTCCGGATACCTTTTGTAAGGTCGCAAGAATATTTCTTTTCAACACCGGTACTACTACCATTTCGATGACTCATTGTCATGCACCGGACACAGCCCGAGGGCTGGGGTTTGAGTTAAAAATTCAAATTTTCTACGATTGACAAATAATCAGCGAAAATGGAAACAAAGGAGAATTGAAGAAAAAAGGGAAGGCTATGCTGGCGTGGTGTTTGAGTTGAGGATACCCTATGCTGGAAAACACAAAATGCAACGAAGACATCGAACTATTTATTTGAGAGAATGTTTGTACAATGGTGGAAGAAAAAGATTATAAGACCACAAAAATTGCATTGAACATCGAACAACCAGAAACCAAGTCTCATACTGCTCGTCACCACAATAATTCATTTTCGAAAATAAGCGCTCGTGAACACATATCTTATCAACTCACCAATAAAATATTGTAAAACATTATTTAATTTAAATTGGAGTCCAAAACGTAAGAAATGTAACGGCAGGCAACGACTCCAGCACACAAAACACTTGGCCAGGGCAATCAAACACTTTTAGTTTTTCACTCGAACACTGAATTGTACCGAAATTACTCCCAAAATAAAGTAAAACCATTAACTCTTATTTGTATTTACAATTCTTGACATATAAACTATTAAAATTATTTAAAACTGACTAATTTTGATGAAAACGATCGCAAAATTAAAATAATCGCGCACTGCACTGACTTCTGACAAGTGGATGGTGTGGAACTCGATTAGGCTGCAGGCACAAGATGTGTTCCATTTTCCATAGCGGAAATATTTTGAGAGCGAGAGTATATTTGCATCGTTGCATAAAATAGGTGCAAGTGATTTTTATTGAAGTTTACAACGTGCTGTACATGTTTTACATGCGCGTGTATGTATATTGCATTGTTGGGAGACTTTCAAAAACAATTTTGTTAAAGGAGAATTGTAGAAATTTGTACATTTGAACGATGATTGAACGATGAATGTATTTAAAGATTAATTTCATGGTACATTTTACTTATTTTTGCATCAATAGGTGTTATTAATTTTTAGTTTAAAGCGAGGCCTGATCTGCCAAAAAGAAGTTCGTGTCTTATTTTAGCTCAGACACATGGGAAAGAAATACAGTTAAGTAAGTCTAAAAGCTGGCTGATGTGATGCGTTTCAGTTCTAATTTATGAAGGTTGATCACGCGAATAGTTTTAGCAGTTGACGTTTATAGAGGGATAACCTACAAAATCTTGTAACGAATTTCTCAACTTAGTACCAAGTTGACAATTAAGTGACTGTAATAAGAAAAAGTTACATTATATAAGAACTAGGCTTCTTTTGGTCAGTTTAAATATACTCCAGTTGACTTAACACAACTAAAGTTTTGAAAGTGCCTTCGTCCGTCTGTGTTTCTATTTTTCGTTCAGAGAATGATCAGATCGCTCTGGACAGTCAAAATCTAAACAATAAATAATATTTTAACAGCTGATAAGTCAATATCCGCGTATTAACAAACAACTTTCACAAAGTAAGCCAAACGTCAGATTTTATACACAAAGTTGGCATAACCACTGTGTAACCGGTTGGCTTACTTTATTAAAAGATGTGGGGGAAATCAACTATTTCATAAGACATAAACAACCCCAGTGAATTTTGGTTGACACTGACGTAATTTCAATTTAAACTGACATCACTTGTTTACGAATCTTTGGGAAACTTCTTTGACTTATATAAATATTTCTGAAAGTTTCGCTGTTTTTTGTAAAGTGTTCTATTATCGATTTCTTAACCAAAATAACGACATCAGCGTCAAAATTTTGTCTGATATTCGACGTCATTTCAATTAAACCTGACGTGTGGTTTATAAATTTAGGGTAACTAGTTTTGAAAACTTATTTTAGGGCGCTTATGGCGTTGTCTTCATCGACAATTGTTCCAGCAGACATTTCTTGCCGGTGCAAAATTTATACGGAAACTTCTATCGATTTGTTTACTAAATCTAAACAGTGTCAATTAACCTTAACTCGAAGTGAATTTTAAAGCGAATTTACCCCCTCAAAAACATAAATCTAAAAACTTCACATGATGTTCACTTTAGAAACTGCAGAAATGCCTAGATAGCATTCCGTGGTATGCCACACTTTGCCCGATTTACCCTATACCTAGTTGGAGACAAACAACACCCAGATACAGGAAGCAATAAAGTCTGATTACTAAAAGTGCGAAAGTCCTTTTGCAAGAAAACAAAACTGTCACAAAAAAAAACAGAAACACGAAAAAAAGTAAAAAATATAAAAACAGACCAACAGAGAAACACCTCCTGACCATGAACCAGTTTGAAATGAAAGGACTCTAAGCTTATTGCAAAGTGTGTCCTTGCCGATGATGATGATGAAGGGATGGAAATGATTATGGTTTCGTGAATGATAAAGGTAGGCTGAGGTGGGGGCACATTTAGAATGCTCTTTCATTGACAACTACCTGGACGAGGGCCGTACATATACGTAGTGATGAAGACGACTACAAAGAAAGGCCAAAGAGAAAAAATGACCTTTCAGGCTGCCATCCCTAATAATGACTTTCTGTGTTTGAAATTGATTTAACGGTAAGTAGGTCATTAAAAAGTGCTTACAGCGAATAATGTGATGGCAAAGTGAGCAGTTTTTTTCTTTTTCATTATTTTCTTCGCCTTTTTTCGGTTTCTTTCTACTTACTCCCTTCTCTGTGGGTATACCGTTTCTTTAATTCGATTTGCGCATAATGGTGAGCCGGTTAAAGATTGGATTTCGGGACGGACTGTATATAGATAACAAAGGCAAGGAAATTTTCGTGGTTATTTTTAATGGCACAAAAAATGCGAGGAGATCAAACCCTTTGTCGAAGGATTGAAATGGAAATTTCGGGGTCGAGTCCAGGTGGGTAGACGGATTGATGCGGCGACGTCGATAAAGTCACTTATGATGGTGCGGAGCTAAAAATAAAACCGTTTGATGGATATTGTGGGAAGAGAGAGATTCTTGCAAATTGTTGAAGAGGGTGATTGAGTTAGATGGGTTGGAAACGTTACTTCACTTGGCTGTGGCTATTTGTTTGAAAAGTGTCCACTGCTGAATTTGTCATGGTTGCTGGACGTTTCTGTGACGCATTTGTCTTCCCTGTGTCTATAGTTTGAATATTATTGACAGAGGGTTCTTAGTGAGGTGTAAAAAGTGTCCAAAAAGTCAGCTAAATACGTATTGAACTGATAGAGTGAGGCTTGGAAACAAACGTATTGAACTGATAGAGTGAGGCTCTGGAATGTACAGAAAATCTAGAGAACAGGACGAAAGATGAGGAGACAAATGAAGGCGCTACAGCGCTGGTAAGGCCAACTTAAAAAAACAGCGGTTTAGAACTATTAAAGCAGTTTTTAAGGAGTACAGCCGACCCAAATGAAAGGAGACTGCGGTCTACTTTATAAAAGTCAGGCACGTTTGACAAAAGCGAATGTATCATCCATATATTTAAAGCCTTCTTGAAGGGCAGCATCATTTCAATATGGAGCGTAAAATAAAATCTAACATAAACAACCTTTAAGAGGGTTGCAACCTTAAAGCTGGATAAGTTCTAAATTTTTAGGGAAGTCAGACACCACACCTACCTGGCGGTGTGGATAAAATTCTTGTGTAAAAGGTGATCAGTATCAGCCGTAGATGGAAAGATATTTACAAGACGGGCGGTACTACACAGAGTATCTTGCCCGAAAGAAGGTGCGAAAAGGGTCAGCCACATTAAAAACATGGAGACAAGGTGACTTGCTATCTTATGACCGAAGAAATATGTAAAAAGGATCATTCGAATTTTAGGCAATTCGGTAGACCTATGAAGTAAAATGTGGGTGATTTAAGTTTTTTGAGATTTTGAAGGCAGCACAAGTCTTAAATAAAGTCAAGTGTGGGTGATTTAAGTTTGAAGTCAGCACAAGTCTTAAGGGCGATCGAAACTATACCCTAGTTGGATCTTTATCAAGCAAATGAAGCATAGGTGTTACTTCAAATAAAGACTCAAAAGGTCCCGCTCTGCTCCAAAGGCCTTGCATTTCTTGAGAAAAGACCACTGCTTCCCCCATCGGAGGCAGTGCTATTTGTGGACTGTTTGAAATCTGGTGCTACAACTACGTCAAGTCTTCTGGTGGAAAACAGACAAACTTAAAACAACAACAAACAGCGAACCACAGTGGTCAGCACAAAATCACAACAATTACTGTCTACTTGACCAATCCTAGCTTCCCCTTAGTTATGTATATCCCAAGTAGAAGTGACTTGACAGCAGTAGTTCATGTTAATATCTTTCTATGTCATCATGTGTTCATGGTACTGCTAATAAAGAGCTTACAGCGCTATTGACTTTCAGCGAGCGGGAACTAGGAGAACAATTAATCGAACTGAAAGTGGAGACACACAAAAAATATACTAGTTTATACCAGTTTATAACAAATGTGACTGTGAACTGTTTGGTTGCGGATTCGTCTACTTTGCTTTGTTGAGAGAGGCGTTCAATAAAACGCGACTCATGTCAACAACAATGACAACAATTTTATGTCTCTCAAAAAAATTGTAGTTACATGTTAACAACTCTGGCAAGTGCATCATTAGGTAGCGAGGACTTTTATGTGTTATTTTTACGAATTTAAAAGGACTTTGCTCACAATTGAAGGCGCGCAAAACTGAAATGAAAGCCCAGCTGCAAGTTCTATGGTTTTATTCGCAGATAACATCCACAGAAGATAGAATAAACCAGGGGAGCGCTCGATCTCTTTTATGAAATCATCGCACTCAAAAGCATAACACTGATTGATTATGGCCGGCTTCGGCTTAGTAAATAATGAGCTGGACTTCTGAGCGATGGGTTCTTGGTTCGACCCCTAAAAGCATAATGTGGGGGATTCCGGTTCGACTCCCAAAATAACACAATGGTCAGAGGGTTTCGGCTCATTAAACAATATGCTGGACTACTAAGCGATGGGCTCCCGGTTCGACCCCCAAAGGAACACAAATTAAATATTAAATGGTTTCGACTGCCCAATCTCTCGACAAGGTCTGCCAAGCACCCGGGAGTATAACTGTCTTGAGAAAGCTACCCAATGCAACCATATATTTGTCCCAAAAAATCAGACTCCCAAAAGCATAAATGGTTGTGCCAAACTGCGATTTTTATATGGGATCCACTTCTTTTCTTTTAAACATCATCTCATGGTCTAACGCCTGTTGCATATTGCAAACCGACAGAAGAACGTTAATCCCATCTCTCCGTGCTTGTTTAAGCACTAAAATCTATAACCACATAATTCTATCCTCGTAAGGACCCTCCAAGCATCTAAAAACCACCGATATCATCACACAACCGAGTTAATTTGTCTTACAACAAAATAACACCGTAAGCTTTTATTGCAGCACATTACTTTCTTATTCACTGGCGCCCTCTGTGGGTTCCAAATATAACCGCAGTTAATTAAAACTCTCGGCAATTGCCATCAAAACTATAACCCGTTTCCCAACCGCAAACTACAATAAACCCCAAACATCGTCTATTATCCTTAATTGCCCATTTTCTCTCAATTAATACATTCGAAACGAATTCTTTTATATTAAATATCAGCTTAACGGATTTCTCGACCTACATACATACTAAAAATTCCGTAACCCCTCCACGGCGCCATTTAATTTGAAAATACGCTTTCCGGGCATTACAGGAAATTTTATGATTATCGTCGTTCCAAGAAGAGAAACGCTCCCGAATCGAACGCCTTCGGTGGCTCTGCTGCTTTAATGAATCCTTCATAATACTGTGACACTCGGCTATTGGGCTATGTTGGAACGACTTTCATTGTTTTTATATCTTAATTTTGGTGAAACAATTTTTGGGAGGCATTTTAGGGGCATTATCTTGGGATTCCTTTCAACACTTCCATGTTGCTCGGGATGTCTTGTGAAAAGTATTTTTATATTTATCCAACTACGTCCCATCAGAAAGTGGGATATTTTAAAAAGAGATTATCCCTCCTTTTGTTTTGCTTTGGTTTTTTTTTTCCAATACAGACACACTCCTCATATGTTGGATGACGACGAAGATTCGCCTTGGTATCTATATAAGGCACTTTTGCGCCAAATTGAATCGTCTTTTAAGAAACTGACTGTGTCATGTTCGGGTGCCATTTAATTTGTATCCCATTTGTGCAGAGGATTTTGGCGTGATCTAAATTTGAAATAATGACTATTGGAATTGAACGGAGGTGGCTTTATTTTAAGGGCAAAAGGACGAAATGCTTGTGGGTGGACGGATTTGGAATGGCAATTTATGTACTTTATATGGGAAATTAGGACAATGACTGTGCCAGCGGATATCACATGTCCACCGATTGAGCGGCAGAAGGCTAGAGAAATTGGACAATTATTTAGAATAGCTTTTTAGGAGGGAAATCGAAAACCTATTTTAGGCACTCCGAATTTTTGTGGAAGGGAGTTCGCAGTACTAGCCATGAAAAAGATGCTGACAACTTTACTGATTTCGAAATATATGTAGAACTGCGCTGTATATTAATTGTCCAAAAAAAATTATAAGCGCGCTTTATTTATCAGAAGAACAAAAAAATGAACAAGCGGCCAAGGCGACTTTTCTGAGGTACAGAACTATGTAGGTAGTTTAAGAGGGTAAGAATAAAACCACTAGGCGTTCTAAAACAAATGATGGCCCGCCCTACCTCCTCGTGATGAATAACAACCAACAATATGTGTCTTCAAATAGGAAATATAGAAGTGTGAAACAGCCTAGCTTATAATAGCGATCAACATTTACACGAAACTAAAGGGTTTTCCAATAAGAGGTGTTGTTTTGGTAATCAAAGAAAAATGTAATTTTTTGATAAATAATCGGATGCCCTTATCTTCCCCATCCATAAAAAAGGGTGTATGGCTGACCCAGTGAACTACCGTGGAATTTCGTTCCTTAATTCATCGTATAAAATTTTTACTTTAATTTTGCAATGCTGTCTGACTTCATGGATAGACAGCAATAACCTACTAAAGGAATACCAAGCAGGTTTCCGGAGAGGTTATTCCACTGTTGACCATGTATTTGTCCTCAATAGTATGGTGGAGTGTTTTCTATCAAGGAATAAAAAACTATACGCATTCTTCGTCGACTTTAGAGCAGCTTTTGATACTGTGGATCGAAACGCTCTATTTTACAAGCTATATGGCATGGGTATGACCCGAAAGTTCGGACGAGTTCTTAGAAACCTGTATATAGATACGAAAGCAGCGGTTTGGAATGGTGAAAAACTATCTGAATGGTTTCAATCCTGCTCAGGAGTAAGACAAGGATGTACTCTAAGTCCAAGCCTTTTCGCACTTTTCATTGAGGACATAGTAGATTATCTGCCAGGAGGCATTGAGTATGCAGGAGTACTTATTAAAGCACTTTAGTTCGCAGATGACATTGTGTTGCTTGCGCTCTCACCTGAATCCCTACAGCTTTCTATAAATCGGCTATCTAGCTACTGTAAAATGTGGAATCTCATATTTAATTTAAGTAAGTCCCAAGTAATGATTTTTAAAAAAGGAGCTGGAAGGAATTGCGCAAATGAAAAATGGAAATTTAACGGAGAGATTATCCAAGTGGTCAAGGAATACAAATATTTAGGAGTATATTTTACGAGAAGTCTCAATATGGAGAGACATCTTAATGAGAAATTGGCCAAGTCAAAAACTGCTATTAACGTGGCTTGGAGAAAATGCTTTAGCAACAAATTTGTCGCGCATAGTAGCAAGTTCAAAGTTTTCGAAGCTGTGTCGGAATCTATCCTATTGTACGCATCACAAGTTTGGGGTGGAAAGAGGTATGATACAGTGGAGAAACTCCTGAGGTATTACCTAAAGAGAACATTTCATCTACCATCGAAAACGCCGAATTATATGCTTATGATAGAAACAGGCTTATCGCCACTCTTTATAAAAACCCTTAAACGGCAGGTGGATTACATTCTCCAAGTGCGCAACATGCCTAATTATCGATTACCAAAAAAAGCGATGGCCTATACTGTTGAAAAGAAAATTGGATGGTATAATGATTGGTTGGAACTAGCAAGTGCTTATGGTATAGAACTATGTCTGGAGGATTCATCAACCACTTGGAAGCCACAGTTGTACCAATTTATTGCTCAGGTGGACGAAAAGATCAGAGAAGAATTCGTGAATGAAGCAACAGGGTCACTCCACAGATCAGTCTATAGCCAATTGTGTCATAACCTGCAGGAGAGAAACTACTTTCGTGATGAGTACGCTACTGATGACATAGCATCAGTATTGAAGCTACGTGGAGAGCTCCTGAAATTAAACTACATTCCTCACAGGGATGATTTACCGTCAATATGTAGTTTATGCAATCAGGAAGAAAGGGAGGACATATTCCATTTTGTTGGCAAGTGCCCAATACTGCGTGAAACGAGGAGGTCTATTCTTGAAAGCGATGTGTTATCGGAGAATCAAGTCATAGAAGTCCTAAATCAGATAAACGTGTCTATACTTACTAAGTACTGCAAAACTGCTCTACAATATAGGGAAAATATTATAAATGAAAACTTTTAACAATACATATTCAATATTTTATATCTATGTTTTGTCAACCCGGCAGACGGCAATGCCATGCCAAATGATTTTTTGTTAATTAACTAATTATTGTTGAAATATTTATGAAATTAATAAAATCCAATCAAATCAATAATCGGATGTTTATTTCATAATAAAGAGGAAGGTATGCCGTTAATAATGAAAAACGACATCTGCCAAATGGCCACCACGAGCACGCATACAGGACCATATCCTTTTCATGAAATTTTCCATAACCAAATCTCAAAGTGGCTGCCCTACGTCCTCGATAGCCTCACGAATTTTATCTTTATCTAACACGGTCCGGAAACATTTCCCGTAAAAGATCAATGGTTTCGTTGATTGTGTGGCACGTAGCACCGTCTTGTTGAAAGTAAACGTTGTCCAGATCAATACCATCAAACTCCGACCATAAAAAATCATTAATCATCTCTCGATAGCGCAATCCATTCACCGGAACTGTTGATCCAACCTCATTTTGGAAAACCAGGGTTTTCTTCAACACTTTGGACTACAGCAGCAATATTCTCAGTTGTTCTTGAGCGACGTGCACGGGTTTTATTCTTCACATCACTAACTTGTCCCAACAGCTCGAATTTTTCCACCAATTTCTGTATGGCGGTCCGACAAGGTGCTCCACGACAACCAAAAAATGCTTTAGTTTTGCGAACTGTGACTGCAAGATTTTCACCATTTTTGTAGTGAATTTTATTAATTTCAATGCTGTTGAAGCGTGTATCGTTCCATTTTTAGTAATGGCGTAGTTTTTACTTGTCAAATGCCAAAGAATAAAAGCTTCAAAAGTGACAGCTACCGAAATAGTCATTCACAATAACACCTCTCATTGGAACACCGTTTATGTTCAAAATGTAAATGCCAGACACTGGTCTTTCAGCCCATAATAAAGTACGAGTACCTGGATAGAATTTGTGTTCTGGAATGTAATGTGAGAAAGTTTCTCAAGTCGGCAGCCCCTCTTAGTTCCTCCAAAATTAAGATGAATTCATACGACATATGTTTACACATTTTGGGGATTTGTGAAAGGAGATGGTTGATTCGAGGCTAGAACCAGTTCCAAAAGTTTTCTGCTCAAATCCGGTAACCGACTCGAAGGTCCGCACGAATATTTAGTGGGACTACCGCTCAAAGTAAAAAGTAGAGCGAAATGCTTTTGACTGCCGAATTTTGTTATAGTGGACGACATGTCACCATTTCGTCTGATGACAAAAATTAAACCTTCTACATGCAGGTGACAAAAGCTTTTAATGCAGCGCCTAATAGAGGCATAGTCAGTCAAGGTAAAGGGGGACTTGAATGGTTAGGTAGGCTATCAAGAGCAAAGGGTTTATGCATGTTATCGAGAGCCCACTGAACTATTTAAAAATGCTTTGTTCACATTCTTATAGGTGGCGCTTTATTAACAAGAAATCATGCGTACAAGACGTGACACAAAATTATTTGTGGAGCTTTATTTTACAAGACCTTTTATCAGCGAGGTTTCGTTCTAAGATCTGCACCTTTACAAATGGCGATCCAGAGCTATGCTCAGCAAATTAAGCGAGATATGAATAGGAAACTGCCTTAAAAACCATCCTTTCTCGGTACAAAATCCAAGATTGCCGCGGTTTTCCGAGTTAAGTCGGGCAATGCGGCCTTGATGCGAATTTATGGGCAAATATGGCTTGGGATCAAGAAATGTAAAAGGCTAAACATAATATAAGTGCCACCCTGTTTCCGCTTAAGACCTATCATTAGTTCACTTGGGTTTCACCTGTAAGTCGAACCAAAGACCAAGAATTATTTGGAAATCAACAGTCTTAGCAGTAGCTGCGACCCAGAATAAGTCACTGACGTGATTGAAATATCTTGCTGCGGACAAAAAAAGGGGAAATATTTGTTACGGCCAATAGCGTCGCAAATATCATCAAACGGCGCTTGACAAAGTTAGGAGTATGCTAATAATGACCGTAGCAGGTGTCAACACGGAAGGCACTATCTTCAACAGATCCGTCCGGCTACTGGGGTATGCAGACGATATTGACTTCATCGGTCGCTCCCAGCGTGCCGTGATAAAGGCTTTTATGGCGATTGAAGAACAGGCGAAATTCGTTGGTCTTTTAGTAAATGAGGACAAGACTAAGTACATGCTATCAAAAAACAAGCATCTGTCCACCGCCTAGGACAGAACGCCACTATTGATAGCAACAATTTCGAGGTAGTTAAGGAGTTTATCTACCTCGGAGTAAACATGAACTCCACAAATGACATCTGAGTGGAGACCCGGCGAAGAGTTACCCTAGGAAACCGCTGCTACTTCGGTTTGGCAAAGCAATTGGGTTCAAAACTCCTAACTCGAAGGACAAAGTGTATGCTTTACAGAACCCTTATCCTGCCAGTTCTGCTTTATGGCGCCGAGTGCTCGACGATAAGCAGGAAGGGAGAGCTGATACTGAGCTCCTTCGAAAGAAAAATTCTTCGGTGGATTTTTGGTCCCGTGTGCGAGGAGGGCGAATGGAGGAGAAGATACAACCGCGAACTCTATGTACCAAGATGTGGATGTAGTCCAAAAGGCCAAAATACGTCGACTACATTGGCTCGGCCACATCGAGCGAATGGACAATAATGCTCCAGCTAAGAGGATCTTCGAATCCAAGCCGCCAGGTTCACCGAAAGAAAAAACCTTGGTTGAATCAAAAATGTTTCATTGTTAACCGAAAATGGGCTAAAAATGTTCAAATCAAACACGTTACTATTTGAAACAAACAAGGCTACATGTTTGAAACAACTACTTTCGCGTTGTTGATAAAAATGTTCGTAAGTATCACAGATATGTTTAATTTAAATATGTTTGTAGTTGTTTCAAAAATGGTTTCACTGTTAGCATACAATATAATTGTTGATTTAGTTGTTAAATAACAATAAATGTGATAAAGTTACAACTTAGGGATTTTACAAAAATTTGATGTGAAGCGTTTTTGATCAAACACAAATATGGTCAACAAATTTAAATGAAACATATTTCTTATAAATTAAACATATTCGTAGTTTCAGTACTACGATTAGTGTGCAATTAAGCAGAAAGATATTCAAAGTAGAATAGCGCTTACCCTCAATTATCGTATTCCTTGTTAAAGAATCATAAACATGTTAGAAGCTTCTGCGGACATGTTTATCTAACAATGAAATGTTAAAGTTATCATGTTTCATATCAATCAAGCATAAAACATTGTCGTAGGAATAGATACGTTATAATTGTATAACCAAAATGTTAGAACAATAATGTTATCAAGCATAAACATTGCTAAAGAACCACAAACGTTGTGAAACTATTACGAATATAGTCAAAGCACAAAAATGTTAAAGTAACAATGATTAATTTTGATCCAGCATACAAATTGTTGAAGAAACACAAACCTTGTTAAACTACCACGAGAATAACCAAATTGAACGCAAGCACAGTACTACCACTAGGGCAGTGTTGTCGTTTTAAGAGTGACACAATCAATAT
Organism: Cheilosia impressa; assembly: GCA_948293265.1. Lineage (NCBI taxonomy): Eukaryota > Metazoa > Arthropoda > Insecta > Diptera > Syrphidae > Cheilosia > Cheilosia impressa. The sequence goes on along the minus strand of OX411884.1, from coordinate 46,113,358 downwards.
TCTACTTCTTTGGTTTGCACAGTTTTAGGCCAAACGTTATGCTTACTTGAGGAAATATGCTTTACTCAAAGTCAACCCATTAAGAGGGGTCTACCCTTGAGCAAAAGTGCAAAAAACTACATTTTATTTCTCCGACTGATAATTATTATTACTGGAGCGATTGAATTGTAACTGAATGCATTTGAAAGGACAGAATTTCCTCTTCAAAAAATCGGAGGTTTTAATGAAATCATCTCAGTTATATTTTAGTTAAAGAATTCCCAGAGGTGTTTGGGAAAATTTGTATAAAATGATTTACTCTTGGCAAAACCATTATAAGACGGAGTACGATACATCTGAAATCAGTAGCTCAGTTAAAAGATAATACCCAACACACCAATAGTGCCAAGACAGGTCTTGCAATTTTACACTGGTTTGAAAAATACAATTGTTTAAAAATAAACAATATTCTGAAAAATTTAACTACGTTTTCCATGTGAATGATGATGCACGTATACGTATGTTTCAATTTTTACTCAGAACAACAAAGTATCTATAACAGCTAACCGACTCCATAAAAACTATATTTATGTGTACTTTGTTACGAAATACCGAGTTTAAATTACATAGGTATATGTTTGAATTTTATTTTCTGTACTTTACTTAGTTTATACACTTTATTTTACTAGTACTTACTAGTTTATCTGTAATGTATCAATTTGTTAGATATATGCATAATGTTGACCAAACAAATATAGAAGTGAAACGTGTGAGTGAACCTATTTTCTGAATTTGAAAAAGCAATTCGAAAGGCATTATTGATGCGATTAATATGCAATTTTCACTACGCGAAGCAATAAAAGTATTGCCTTGCTAGCGACAACACTAAACCATTATCGATGAGAAACATTGTAAGCTGATCAACATAGATAGTTGTCAATGTATCACGAAAATGTTGAAGTAAAAATGTTTAAATTCAATGAAGCATAAAACATTGTTAAAGCAACACAAACGTTCTAGATCCAACACGAAAATAATGCAGTCAAGGGTAAACATTGTTAAAGCAACACAAACGTGGTGAAACTAACACGAATATAATCAAATACGCAGTCAACCCCGAATGTGTCGGCGTCGATAACGGGCTTGCCTCGTTCGTCTTACTTACATGCTTCTAGCAAAAATATTCATTGTGACGGAATAAGTGCGAGTGTTTGGATATTGAGAAGAAGTTGAAGTGTTTGTAATTTGTTTATTAACCACGCTTTTTCTTTTTGTAGTTTAGTTCGGTGCGCTTAAAATCATGCCTACGTATACATAAAATAGTATAAAAAACATAGTTTTTTACCGTCATCGTTTGGGTAAGTAATAATAATTTAAATATAATAAGTATCTCCTAAAATGCATTAGAATTGTATTTCGGCCTTAGGCCCTATTTATAGCCATAGGTACGTAAAACGAAGTCTTATAAATTTTCGTTTGCTTTTTTGACGACTTAAACCTAACCGTTGGACTCAATCTTGGTCTCTAATTGTTCCTTATGAACTATAAAGTTACGTCGTTCTCGATTTGGTAAACAGATCAATCTTTTTGAGAAAAAATAATTTTTTTTTTTTTTCGAGATTGCTTTTCATGTTCGATTTGCCACAAAAATCAATTTCAGTCCGCAGTAGGACCGACCATGTCAAACAAACATGTTTTAGTTTATTAACTTTAGAAATCAATAACAAGCTGACTTTGCGCTGTTATCGGCAATTACCCATTAATGGTTTTGTTTCTCTATGCTTTGTTCAGAAGTTTCGTATTAGCTTTGACGTATCCGCTGAATTGTGAAAAACACTATTTACGTGTTTGCGATATAAAATTATCTATTTTGGTTCATTCAGGACGGAAATTAAAAACGACTATTATTTTATTCATAGAGTATATATTTTGCACCACCACCAAGAAGATCAAAAGAGAACCTTTCAGGACTACTCTATAACCAATTTTATAATGCAAAAAGACGTTATCGACAGATTGGGCTCGACTTTTTAGAAAAAGAGTCTAACACGGAGCCTAGTACTAGCGTTATAAAATCAAATTCATCTGAACATGAAACTGAAAATGTCCAAGGTATGTACAATTATTTCCAAATTTAAATAAAATGTAAGAAATACGATTAGGAGTACATATATATTTATGTTTTAGAACTAGAGGACTGCTCGGCCGATATTTTGTGGCTCCAGATCCATAGGGAACCATGGGACGAGGTTAAATCAAAGTGGAGAAAAACATTTGCAATGAGACAGAAAGATGCGCGAACGGTGAACTTTTCGAGTTTTACTTGGCCGTTAATAAACCACTCAGCTGGAGTAATACTGGTAGGTACCTAAGCTTTTACTTTTTTATTAGTTGGTTGAAGAATATGATTAGGTACATAGCTGATTTCGAAATTTGAATTATTTTAAGACATTCTCGATAGTGAATATTATTCGTTCGAATCTCAAAATAAGCATGAATATAGGGTTAGACAACCTACTCCTAATTTACCTATTTTTTTTTTTGTTGAGCACAGCAATGTCAGAATAGGAAATGTAGATATTCGCTGTTTGGACGAGATTTTGAATCTTCGTCAAGAAGAATTCCATTTCAAAAAAAAAAAATTCATTTATGCCATTATTACACCCGCTACTTTTTGTCGCGAAAACAAAACGTGAAGGGGATGAAGTAGGGGATTCAAGTTTAAATGACGAACCAATAATTATTACTCAAGTTAGGGTTTATAAAATTCATCATAGTTATCTATATTTGGTAAGAAATAAATACATTCTCTGCGTACTTTACCAATGAATTTAAATGTGTAGGACTAATTGGTTGGCTTAAACGATAGTATAGTTTTGGACCCGATAAGTGGCGCTGTTGTTGATATAAATATTTTAATTGAGTTACTCGAAGTACCTACTAATTCTGCGCAGACGAAGTCGCGAGTACCAGCTAGTTATATCTAATTTTCTTTAATTTTCTAGATAAATTACGATTTCGCGGATTTATTTCCCGAAAAACAGAACAGCTTGATAGAAAAATGGAGCTTAATTGTTCCGGTGTTTGATGAAAAAATAAAGGACAGGAATTGCCAAGAACTACTTGGTTTCTTACATAAAAAAAAAAATTTTCAAAATGTATTTTTTCGCACCTCTATTAATATATTTATTAATAAGTTGCCATTCTTGATTTATTTCAGGGCCGGAAGATGTTCTTATCGTAAATCTGCTTCATGCAGTTCTTCCTCCATGAGCCAGACAATCTACCGTTTCAAATCAAGACGGTGCAAAGAAGAGGAAGTTCTACAAATCAACCATCAAGGACTCCCAACAATAGCTAATCCTGTTTGTGAACGAGGCGAACGATTTCAACCCTGCATTGGATCGGCTAGCGAACAAGGTGAGGGAACTTGGCCAAAGCTTGCAGCCTCTTGGTATTTTTTGTACTTTCGATCAATAGTTTATAGTTTACGATAACGAAGTTAAATATAAATTTGAGTCCTTATTGCCAGCGTTAGACACATGCTTTTATCGAATAGAATGTTTATTAATATTTGACAGCTGTCTATATATTATTTTCCAAAAAATAGAAACAGAATATATCGATCATTTTAATACATCCGAAATTTATAATCCAACTAACATTTATTATATATATAAAATTAATGAATTTGATGGGCCACCTGTTTTGTCTATATCCGAATGGACAGCTGTTTGCTTTTATAAATTTTTTTTAAAACTTTTACTGTACAACAAAATTAAAATTGTAATAGGTAACTTTATAACTAAAAACTGTAACAATAAGCTACCTAACTAAAACTGTAACCACAAATAATTTTAATAAATATAATTGTAATATGTATGAACTGAAAAAAGGAAATAAATAATATTATAAAATGCATCAAAGCACAATATCGTTTTTGGTTTTTATTACTATTTTCAGGTGGGTGTAAATTAGCAACGCTTGCATGATAACGTAAGTATGGACGTTTTAAAATAAACACGAAACTTTTCAATATTATCATTGTTGATTAGCAATGGACATTCATCATCCATCAGTATTACATGCTAAAGTAAGCATGGACATTTTGGAAGAATCACGAAAACCGTACAACGCTTTCATTGTTGATTAAAAATTATCCTACTTAATCAATCGTTAACCGTTTGTAAATAAATACGAACGTCTTTCAACAACCACGAACACATTTATTTGTTGGCCAACAATGATCGTACTTAATCAATCACTCGCTGTGTTAATGTAATCAAAGACAATTTTAGCACAAACATACGTATTTTTGAACAAACACGTTTAGGATCGAATTAACACTATCGTCGTGTTTCTTCTATCAGGGACCGTGTTTGCTTGAAAACGAATCACTTTGGCTCGTGGTAGTTTTAACACGAAATTGAAAATGTCGTGATTAGTTTTAGCAAAAATAACAGTAATTTTTTTCAAAACAAATTGACAATGCGAGAGTTGTTGAAATGACAACGACCATTGGTTGACGCAAAATCAAACAAGCTTCATACTTGATTCTACCAACGTTTTTCTTTCGGTGTTCGAGACGACAAGGAAGACCGAACCTCCGCTTCAAAGACCAAATCATTGCGGCTGTCAGAAGGCTTGATCTGGATAACTGGAAGCGGCGTGCCCGGAATCGCAGAGGATGGAAGGCTACAGTGTCTCAGGCAGAGACTCTTCACGGGTCGGGAGCCCGTTAAGTAAGTAAGTAATAATGACCTGAAACCTGTGGAACAAAATCAAGCCAAGTTCCCCATTGGAAAAGTTTTCGGATTGTTCTTAAATTTCTGAATATTATATCTCAAGGATCAATCTATATGAGATTTTGCGGGCTTGACCTGTTGTCAAAAATGGACGGAGATCAACTCACGTTCTTTTGAAAAACCTACTTTTTAATTTTTCACCACTATGCACGGTTTACACGGCTTATGCTGGCTTACTCCCCACGCAATCGTAATCAACGAAACGCCACTAGGTAATTTGGAATTTAAAAAAAAATCATTCTCCTTCATCAGAAACTTCTAACCCCATCCACCGCACCTCATCTTGTCACCACATATCCAAAAACTACACAGCAGCCTTGACTTTTGCGTGTGAGTCACCAAAATTTGCACCATTAAGGGATGAAGCATCGGATCCTCCTCAGTCAGTTAGCAAGCGGTATATTTACACGCAATCGAACCGAAATGAACGCTCCTTTGTCGATGCATGAATCAAAAACTATATCTGAATAGCGCTCGCATGTTTATTCGCATTTTCTGTTGAGTCATTTAGAGCCGTGTCAATTGTTTTCATAATTTCTTATCGATTGTGACACATTACCATTCCCATTCAAGTAGGCACTATCCCCGTGACGTACGGCGGCCCAACTGCCAGGCAAAAAGCAATCCTCAACGTTCGCTTGGCTTTCCCTCTACACCGTCCACAATCCACAGCACGTTCTGACTGCGCAGAACTGTCACCCATACCCACCACAATCAGTGGTGGAAATGTTCGAAAATTACTCACCCCTACAGTAGCGTCCGCAGTCAAAGCCCAGCATCCTGATAAACACAAAACTCTTTCAATTCCAACCGTCAGTACGTCGATGGTAACCGCACCGGTTGCACCGTGTAACTGAGCAGCATTGTGGTGGTATCCTTCACGTTACGCCGCGTATCCGGTGTAATTTGAGTTCTTCGAAGGCGATTGGAGTTTCTGCAAAGTGCGCTAACGTCTGCCGTTGGGTTTGAATTATTTACAACCGTGTGCACATAAATTGGGCAAAACATAAAATAAATTCCGTGATCCTTGCCTTTGTTGAGCCTGCGAATGGGCCTTCGGTCAACAACATGAGGTGTCTTAATCGTATCGAGAGTGTGTTCTTCCGGTGCTTTGTTGGCCGGGTAATGTGAATTTAATAACGTGTATGTGAATCGGTGTGCCAGGTGTGTAAATCAAGTTTAACAGCTAAATGATTCCTCTTGGTCTTAAGGTGGATTGCTTCCGGACCACAGGATACACCACGCGCTGACTGGGTGAGTGAGTGAGAAATTCAATTTTCTGTTAATTAACCGAAACCCCATAATTTGTGTGCTGGTGGTTGAAATTAAATTTCATTATTGTTGCACGAATACGAATGGGAACGGGAAGCACTTTGTTGCTTATTTGCCTTAACAGTTGATTGGCGTAATTATTTCGAGTGGGGTTGGGTGCGTGTTGTTTTCTGCAATCAGAGCGAGATTCCTAATTGGAACACCACCAGTGGTCATGGACAATGGAGAGGGTCGTGTTTTCCTGGTGCTCTCATAAAAAATACAAGTTGCCATCGGGATGATTTTTTTAGACGGAGATGGGGTTGTATACTTCAATTTTCAATTTCAAGAGTAAACTCGTTCGCTCGTCGTAGGATGAAAGGAAATTGAATTGGTTTCTTTTGTGATCGCAACGGGAAGGAGACACACACAATGTGACTGTCATTATCTTCCTTCGGTCTGACATTTCCCGAAGAGTGAACATAATAACATTAAAGAACAAGTTAATCTGGGATTACGTAGGTCAGCATTTTGGCTGCTGCGTGTTAACCTTTTCTTTTTCCTCCTGTTCGGATGTATTTGTATGTGTCGGTGCGGATGGTATAAAATTCGCCTGCTTTAGGGAGATAGGAGAGCGGATCAATGGACACGCATTGGCATTAGGGAAGTAACTTGGAAGTTAGTCGGATTTCAGGGTTTTCGTGTCACTCTGCGGCGGTGGTGGAGGACGATTTCAATTATAAGTACTGGTGGTGGTATGTGGATTAAGTCTGGATCTTCATTGTGGGGCGTCTATGGACGTCTATTCAGTGTAGTTCCAGGCTGTCAATTTGCGATGAACAGACGAAGGAGTGTTGAACACAAATTTCATGCAAATTTGAAAAGTGTCTGTGGCGCAGCTGAGCTCATGATCATTTTATACCCAAAAAAATGTCGACCTTAACCCAATCAGTTGATTTCCATTTGAAATTATACTAAAGTGTGAACAGACAAAAGCAAAGCTTACAAAGGCACAAACTTGTAAGCTTGTGACCGCCTAACATCTTTGTGGAATATGTTTTCTCCCTACCGACTTAAAAATCTGTATGTAAAGGTCCATGTCCTAAAACTGCCCACGACTATGAAATGGAGTTGAATGCAAAGAACTACAACTTTTTCAGAACTTCAAAAAGACGTGCACCATCTAATAGTAAATTTTTATATAGAAGCAATTCAACACCTAAATTTAGCTTATGCACGAACCGCTCATACCTCCAATAAGCAAGAAAATTAAATGCAAAGAAATGAAATCCTTTAAAAATATTCAATAGACGACGTATAGATAACTTGATCCAAACACAATTTTACACCTGTAAGGGTAAATTTCGTATATAGCAGATACATGAACCACTTTAAAGCTTGTATCGTTTGCTCCCTTTTCATATAAGATCTAGCAAAGGTTATCAATGCCCTTGTAAGGGCGAGCATTGCTTTTTGTGCCAAAAGTCGGACTCATTTTCTCACTTCGTTTCCAGTTAAGTATTGCGTACGTACAGGACACTGCCAATAGAAGATTCAAGACAAAGAAGGATTGTGTGCTGCGGATATTGTCTATATTTTATGTAATTCTGGGAATTGTTCTCCGCATTGTCGTTTCGTCTAGAAATATAAAGTTTAAGATGGAAAGGACCTCAAAGGTGTTTCAAACCAGAAATAGCCTAATAAAAGTTGAAAGATTCGCTTTATATAAATCACCCAATGGGACAATATTCTTTTAGGGGGCAGTGATAGTATATTGACTCCTCGACATCGTCATTTACAGAAGTTGTATCCATCTAATCGAGCCAGCTGTAGACACACTTCTTTGCAAATTTCAGACAAAGATACGATCTTGTAGATAAGAGTCCTTTAACCTTGAAAAGGCTTGATCTCACATTCTAACCTCTCTGGTTCTAAACAAGGTCGCATATATATGTATATTTGATAACTGAATCGAAATTATTGTGCCTGCAACTGTCATTATTCTCCAGGAATGTTTCCTGAGCTTTGGGCATGAAAAGTGCCTGTTCAACAAAACTATAAAGATGATAACGACAACTAATTCCCATTACCCCAATAAACTATAAAAAATCGTCAAAACAGACCGACAGCTTAACAAAATGAACACGCCCATTTAGAAAATCATCAGAAGTACATTTTTGGCTTCGTACCTTTGCTTCTAAACTTTGAATCGTTTTCCATACACCTGGTGGTATGTTTATTCGTTATAACGTATAATTGTGATTTTTACCTAATTTCGGTGCAGAACAAACAACAGAGTGCCCATGCAAATCGGCTTTAAACCAACAGGCTTTTTCAATCCCATTTTGGCGCAACGTAAGTGGATGTTTTGATTTTTGGAAAAATTAAAGAGACCCTTAATTTGATGGCGAGTTTGAATGGATGAATTGGGAATTCGAAACAGCTGTACGCTCAAATGTTTGGAAGAGTTCGCCGGCGGTGGCGCAGTGAAAATTTGTTTAAAATATTATTATGGGTTATGCGTTATCGTGGGATAAAACTTACGACCCCTCGCTCAATATAGTCCAGCACTGATCCCGCACTTCCAATGCGACCGCTTTTCCTGTCTTCGTGCAGTTGCAATTTATTTGCGAGTTATTTCAATTTAAATATTTTGGTATTTTCCTAATATTAACCCAGAACTGGTAATATTTATTAGACCAGGCATAAACGTATGGATGCTACGTTAAATATTGAAATTCGTCTGTTTGAAAGCATATTATGCAATGCGGAACTTTTCAAGAAGGAAATGCTGAATCCAATATTTAAAAAAAACAAATAAAAGTGTTATCATCGGCCTGGCCGATGCTCTGATACCCTCCACGGCATACAAGTCATCCAAAATGGTTTTGTATGGGAGGTACCAGAACTACTCGACCGACATAGTCCATTTTCAATACCAACCTGACGACAATAAAAAAAAGTCCTTTCACAAAACTTCATTCGCCTAGGTTGATTCCTTTGGACGCTATCGTGTTTTCAACAGACAGACAGACAGAAATGACTCGAAGATTATAAGATCTAAGAGCTCCATGACAGCTGTTCAAAATACATATGCTTCATAAATGAATACCTACAAAACGGCATATATGGTGCTACTTGGGTTTTTAAATTAACCGCCACTCCTACCCAAATGAGTACCATTATTAAATTATAATATTAATTATATATATTAATTATATATACACTCAATGGTGGATTTTTTATCTTTTAAAAATATGTGAAATGTTAGTAAAAAAAATCAAGACTGTGCTGACTGCACGTTTAAAGCTGCTATATAAATACCTTTTCAGTGCTGAGTCCACTAATTAAAAAAGACTCCTTCGACTTTTAGCTGTGTGGAAGAGTTTAATCTACTGCTGAAATGTCAAATTATTTATAAAATCATATTTTTGGTTCAAGTATTTTGGGTGTAATTGTTTTAACCACAAAACCGGGTCAGCCTGCTGAGAGTTTCTAAACAAGAACTTCAGATCTAGATTAGTCACGAAATTCTTAACTACATTTGTCGGCAACACCTCCATGGACGTCAAGTAAACGAACTGTTTACGTGACCAATCTAGGGCAATCAAAATTGAAATTCGCCAGTTGTCAGACTTACGAAACTAGAGTCTTGAACGTTCCCATTTCCTTTTATTTACAAAGGAAAAGGAAAAGTTTCCCAAAGTCAAACAGAGTAACAGAAATAAATATTCTACTACATTTTCAATTTATATGTCAATCAATCAAATACTCAAAGACTAAGTATTACTTCAAACATTAATTTTATATCTGAAGACAAGAAGATCATTCTTTTCAACTCATCACCTTGGTGGATCACAAAATCAGTTAAATCAGTTAAATCAACCGTATATATGAACTCGAATACGAAACAATTGCAATACCCTTTTTTTGGGGAAACTTTACTTCCGTTTGGGTTATTAATAACTGACAAACCCAAATCAGGACGTCAATTTGACATTATTTATGTAGGCAAAGTGCCCATATCTACACTTGTAATTATTTCGCTATTAGAGTGACACTTTGTCGTCGCTTTTAAATGCACATCGTACTTCAAGAGTGGAAACACTAATGGATGGTTAAGGTGAATGACAGATAATGTTGGCAGTTGAACTTAGTTAATGGAAAACGAGATTTTATAAAGTGAGTTGTGAGTTTTAAACAGCATAAATAGTTTCTTCCTTAAGTTAGATGGGACAAAGTTTACTCAATGCAACACATCTATGTTTAATTTTTATAGGCAGAATTTGTCTTTAAAATTTAAGACTCCTCCTTCTGATCCTATTTTACTACGGCATATCATTTCTTTCTTTCTGGCTGTATGCCAATAAATCAATTGAAGATATAATTGGATTTAAAGCTATGGGTCTGTCCAATGAAGTCGTTTCCAGATTAACTGAAATTGATGACAAACGGATGATTTGGCTACTTTTAAGAAATTGAAATACGAGAGCAAAATCACAAACGTAAAAGAAAATAAAGACGAGCGACATTAAAAACGACAAACATTTGAGGGTCCCTAACAGTTTTTCCTCACAAATCAACCAAAGCTAATCCATGGCTTTATTTTGAAAAGTAACGAATGATTACTCGATACTTGAATCTTTCTGCATTTCGATTTTTTTGATGAAGTGAAGTTGGCAGAGTAAGACAAAGAACCTATAATTGCCACATTATAGCAGTTAGTAATTGTTTCTTTTTCCCCTGGCAGAAAGTGAACCTATTTTCATTCAAATGCATTTCATTTTTGCTTAAAAAGTCTTTATCGATTTTTGCAACTAACCGAGAACTAACAGAGAAAAGCTGGTGAGTAAAAAACTAGTCGCCAACCTATGCCTGTTTTATAGAAGGTACTACAAAACAACTCCTCGAAATGCAACCTACTGACAACCGCTGGCGAATAGAACTAATTTTCTTTTGTAAAATAAGAGGACTATAACAATTTAATTGCAAAACTACTGATCCTCTGCAAGCATCTCTCTGGAGTTTAAAGGTTTGCCTTTAGTAAGAGAATATTGTTCAATAAGAGATCGAGGCAAAGAAACCTTGTACATACTATTTAGCTTCCAATGTAAGTCCCAAGTTCGCTACGAGGCGAGATGTCATACATGTCACCTTTTTCTACTTCTTACGCTCAAAGGATGACTCGAACGTCGTTCTTAAGTCACACCTCTTTGTATTTTCAACGAGCTGGTAGAATAAATTAACAAATTTTTGATGGCTGATTGCTAAAAGTCGTTGAAAGTTGAAGGTTTCTTCCCTAGGTCCGCCTTTTATATAAAATTCACATCTGTCTTCTCTTTCAAGGTTTTTCCACTAAACATGTGCAAACAGTGACCTGGACTGGTACTATGCAGAAAAAACCTAAAACGGCTTATCGACATTTCGATCTGGAGCCCCAAGAAGTAGGTTCCTCCCACACTTCTACCTAAGACCACAACCACACATCAGCCACATTCAAGTTTGTCATTATCTAAAACGCTCCGCACATTCTTGTGCAACATGTAAAAACTCCCGAATCGAAATAGTTTTAAATACCCACCCGTGTTTGCCACCACTTTTTAACTGCACACAAAATCCGTATAGAGAAACTTTAAAGTTTCTCGAGAAAATCCGAAACATCACGCTCCACAGGGAAGTTTCTGAAACTCTCGGACGATAAACCCAGTTTCTCGTTTACTTTCCGCAAATACTCTCAACTTTCGCGTCGCGTATCGACATCTATCCCATCGTACATCCCCGGCTTGGAACAACGAGAACAGAAAAGTTAATTATCTCCGATGGAGAAAAATGATTTCGACAGAAAAACTTTCAGTTTAACGCGAAAACTTTGCTAATTCACACCCCCAATCAATTTGTTTCAGTGCAAAAGTCAAAAGTATCCAATCTCATTACACGTACACTGTCATGTCCTTAAACCCGTATAAATATTTCAGTGCACTACGGATGAAGGAAACCGCTATATATTGCAGTCCACAACCGAAGTCGCAATCTTTGAGTGGCACATCAGTCACTGCTGGTTAATGCAAATTTTCGTTTTCGTGCCCTTAACCGGAGCGTGTGTAGACAAGTTTCATAAATCAAAATTTGTGCATAAAAATGTTTCCAAATCGACGCACGACAACCTGAGTTATTACGAAAACCATTAGCCTACGCACACCCGTGTCGACAAGATAGTAAAAGTGTGCAGCTAGGAAGGAGGAAAGGACTTCTTGTGCCTCGCTGAACTGTATGGAAATAAAATCAAATATTATTCAGGTAGGTACACACCGGTTTTTGGTATTGCCAGCAAATATTCCTGAATTATTAAGGAGAAACTATTTTTGTGCTCCTTTCGTTGGTTATTCGTTGGTGTGTGTTTTTTTTTTCGGTGATAGTTGGTTCCAGGAACCGACGACAACTTCCTTCCTCGAGTGAAACATGTACATCTACTTGGGCACAGAGGCTTAGTAACGATTTAACGGAAAGGACTTACTCCGGTTGTTCCTCTATTTGGGTACACTTTTACGATGCTCGCAAGTAGTGCACGGAGGTGGTTTTGCATAAAAAGAATACGACAGAAATATTGTTTGGGGTTTGGGGCTCGGGAGCATCATTAAACCAAACAGCACGTCAGGTTTCGTATACGAGTATGTCCTGTGGAACGTGTTTGTTTTTTTTTTTTTTTGCTTCGTCGGACGACTTGCTTTTATGCGCTCACTTTATGTGCATGCTTTGAGTTTAGTTTTTATATTTGTCGTTTGTGTATGTGTTTGTTCTTTGTGCTGATTTTTAATTCATCAATCGAAGAAGGGTGTGTATCGAATGGTGGGTATGGGTATAGGCACTATAGAGATTCGCATACGGCAGGTACATTTTCTCACAGGTGCTTTTATCTCTGCTACACAATAAATATTAAAGTACCGCGTTGGTAGTGAACGGGGGGATAGCTGAGAGTTTTTAAAAGGAAGGTTGAGTGAAGTTTCAAATTTATGACCAAGTTGTGTGATAAAATATTGCAAGTGGAATTGATTTAGTGGGGTGTTTTAGAAATATTCACCCGGATCGGAGTGAAGGGGCAAGGCTATGGATGCTCTTTACAGATTTGGAAGACGAAGTGTTAAGGGCTGTATACGGAAGGTAGTTGAAAGGCTGCGGCTTGCGAAAAAGTAATAGCTACTTTTCTAAGACAGCTCCACGAAGTGATGGCAGATAAATGTAAGTTTTGCATTTAAAAAAAGGGGCGCTTTTAAAAAAATTGTCCGACCCCAAAACGAATCGTTTCAGATTTTTTTTTGAAACTAAATGGAATATAATAGCCTCAGTTGGTATACTGTCGTGTTCAAAGAAGATATAAATAATTACCAACAAGGTCCATTAAAAAGATTAAATCAATTAAAAGGTTTCGTGGTCTCAGTCTAACTCGAAAGGCGAAAAAAAATTGTGAGTTATGAGAGTTATGCCTCCTGGTGTTTCATCAGCTATCTGTGGGTTTTTTTTCAGAAAGTTATTGCTTCCATTCACATCCCTATCGTTTATTACTCTTTCGTTTGGCTCCAACAGAGAAAACGACACACAGTTCGAACCCCGTTCAAAAACAATTTTTATTAAAAAAAAAACTTGACTTGATCATGCGAGATTTTGGGCTCTAACTAAGCTTCTGCATAAGACAGCCGATTTATATCTTGACATTTTTAAGGCAGTTTTGGCCACATAAAATATTTTTTTTTTGAATAACTACAATTTGAGTAAGAGCAAGTTAAAGGCACTGAAGACAAAAAAAATACATATTGGTTTAAAACGCCCACAAAAAGTAGGCGTGGCGATAAACGAAACAGCCCTTAGCCCTCTCAGAGTCTCAAGAAATATATGGAAAAAGTTAGTTCCATCGAAATCTGTTATGTAGTTTATTAGTAGACGAAAAAACTAATAAAAATATTTTCCTTGAAGATGGGTATGCAAAACAGGGTGTCTCTGTCTAGACAATAATTGCCTATCGATCCTTGTGACGCTTGTCAGGGCTCAATTAATGTCGAGACTATGGACCTGTTTCGCTAACAATTAATTAGGGAGCAGGGAGGGCGCATACCACTATCAAAAAACTTTTCACCAAACATTACAGCATCATCCAAACACCGCGGGCATGAGTGCCCTCTAACCTTTTTTATGAAAATGTTATCCTGAAAAGTCTCTCACTCAACCGACGAGATTAAAAATTCCCATTACAACTTTTAATTCTCTTAACATGTACCCCGCCGCAAGGTGAATTAAAACAAAAATCCTAAAAACTGCAGCAGCAGAGAATTTTCCATAAGTTGCAACCCAAAGTGCAAATCAACTGCAGATACAGGAAAAATTCTCTTGCAGGAGCTCTAATTAAATTCGCACACGAAAAATCCACTGGCAACTAAATAACAAGTTCACCTTCAACGAGCGCGTCAGAAACCGCTCCCCCAGTCCACAATCATTCTTGACACATCAACATTGCCGGTCATTTGGAGAGATATACTGTACAGTTCATGGTCCTTCTGACTGACTGACACTTTGAATTCCGACATGACAGTTTTTTTTGTTGTTGCTCGCAATGGCTTAAGTTAGTCAACAGTCAACAAATAATTTTTGGGGTGGTGGTGCAAACTCCTGTGAGTCAGTTAATTACTCGTGCCACAGAGATTATATGAACAGTAAAGTTTTCACCGGTTGCAGCAGCAATTTATGATGGTCCTGACATTCTATGTATAACAACTGGTTGAGTCGTCATCGGGGGACGAAATGATGCTATGTTTCAACTATGTAGTTGAAGGTAATCCCGCCCAATCAACACCCAACTCGCCAGAACATAGTCGAACGTGCTTTGTCTTAAGTTTGTGGATTTGTGGCGAAACCACAACCAGAGGAATATAGCCATGCGAAATGACAAAATATATTTGTTGCTGCATGAATGACGTGCTGCTGGCAGACCAGATGCAGAGGGAGACCGCTGCTGAGGATGGAAAAGTAAATATAAATAAGTTTTGCGGCTCGCCTGAGAGGGTAATTAACTTGTAGTTGATCAAATAAATCTCAGTACCGAGGTTGGTATTTGAACGTAACCCCAATGCCGGGTGCGATGGATGGTGCAAGTTTGAGAATGACGTGATTGCAATGGAATTAGACAATGCAGTAGTTGGGGTTGCAAGTTTGTCTTGATAATCCTTGGTTGTACTTTTAAGTGAATTTCTTGCAAGCTAAGAATGACAGATTTGGGAAGTTCTGACGTGCACGAGCACTGCAAAGGTTTGGCAAATTTTATTCTGTCAACAGTAAATTTTCACCCATTTATTGAAGAAGTAGGTAACTGTATAGAAAGTGGTAAGGCTTAGAATGTTTGACATGAGTTTCAAAAAACCTCTTTAAAATATGACTTGGAAATAGATTGTTTGATGAAACAGCAGAGGGCTTAAAAGATGTGTTTTGTCGATCCCCTTAAATGGTAGAGGACCATTCTTCCCAGAGTCACGGCATACAATTGAAATGGCTTAAACTGAATTCTGAGGGCTTGTAGAAATGGCTGTTGAGTCCCTTAAATGGTCGTCTAACCTTCTTATAGTTTCGACATAGAATTTGTCTGGCTTAAGCTGAATTACGTCAAAGCAAACATATCTACCCAGTTAAAACGAAAATTCCTCAACAGATTTCGATGAAACCAGTTTTTTAAATGTTTCCTAAAATTCCGAAAAGGCTATTGACTATTTCGTTCAGTGCCACGCCTACTTTTTGTAGGCGTTTTTGAATAAAATGATTTGACTGGCTATACATTTCCAATACTTAAAAATTCCGCAATCAGTCTGCACTGACAGTGTAAGAAGCAAGCCGGCTGACAGTTCGAATATGAAGAAATTAAATTTACTTTATGGAATCGAAAAATACCATCAACTGGAACGTACATTGGTGTGGCTGGCATGTTGTGTGCGGACATTGAAAACACATTCAGTTGAACAAACACTGTGTGTCGTTTTCTCTGAAGTAGTGGAAAGGAAGAGAAACATGAGGTGTGCTTATGAAAGCAATCAACAGAAACAATGTTTTGAAATGCATAGATGATGCGAGATGCTACTCCTGTGCGTATGTGAATACAAATGGAGAAATACTTGATCAGATTTAAGTAAAAATTAATTTTGAAAGTTCCTGTTCAAAATTTGCTTTCGTTTTGCAACGCATTTGCTTTGATTGGTTCAGTGTGAGAAATGCAAAAAGAATCAGTACGATCAAAAGTATTAAATGAAAAGTAAAGTCGGCGCAGTGGCTTAGTGGTTAGTATATCTTCTAAGCGAGGGTCCCAGGTTCGAATCCCGAAAAAACCCAAAATTCCAACTTGAGGTTTTTTTCACTGCGCCACGTCTTGTGAACGTCTGACAAACATCCGAGAGTATAACTGTCATGAAAGAGCTTCTCAATTTGGAATGGTTTTGGACTTGGCATAAAATCGTATATCCCTTCCATTCGTCCCTACGGACATTTTGCTCCAAACATTTATTTATTTATAAGATACCTAGATTCTCCTAGAAAAGACCAATGAATTTCAAGTCGAGACTCACCACCTATTCATCGACTTTAAAGCCGCATATGATAGCATTCATCGTCAGGAGCTTTATGTGGCGATGGCCGAATTCGGGATCCCGGCAAAACTGATCCAGCTATGTAGCGTGACGCTGGAGAAAACAGGCTGCAACGTGCAATTCGGAAGTAGTTCCTCCAAACTATTCCAAATATGCACCGGATTTCGGCAAGGAGACGCACTATCATGTGACTTCTTCAATCTCGTGCTAGAGCAGATAGTGCGCAGGGCAGGTGTCAACACGGAAGGCACTATCTTCAACAAATCCGTCCAGCTACTGGGGTAAGCAGACGATTTTGACATCATCGGTCGCTCCCAGCGTGCCGTGATAGAGGCTTTTACGGCGATTGAAGAACAGGCGAAATTCGTTGGTCTTGTAGTAAATGAGGACAAGACTAAGTACATGCTATCAACAAACAAACAAGCATCTGTCCACCGCCTAGGACAGAACGTCACTATTGATAGCAACAATTTCGAGGTAGTTAAGGAGTTTATCTACCTCGGAGTAAACATGAACTCCACAAATGACATCCTAGTGGAGATCCGGCGAAGAATTACCCTAGGAAACCGCTGCCACTTCGGTTTGGCAAAACAATTGGGTTCAAAACTCCTAACTCGAAGGACAAAATGTATGCTTTACAGAACCCTTATCCTGCCAGTTCTGCTTTATGGCGCCGAGTGCTGGACGATAAGCAGGAGGGGAGAGCTGATACTGGGCTCCTTCGAAAGAAAAATTCTTCGGCGGATTTTTGGTCCTGTGTGCGAGGAGGGCGAATGGAGGAGAAGATACAACCGCGAACTCTATGAGCTGTACCAAGATGTGGATGTAGTCCAAAAGGCCAAAATACGTCGACTACATTGGCTCGGCCACATCGAGCGAATGGACAATAATGCTCCAGCTAAGAGGATCTTTGAATCCCAGCCGCCAGGTTAGAGACGACAAGGAAGACCGAACTTCCTTTTCAAAGACCAAGCCTTCGCGGATGCCAGAGCGCTTGGTCTGGATAACTGGAAGCAGCGTGCCCGGGATCGCAGAGGATGGAAGGCTGCAGTGTCTCAGGCAGAGACTCTCCACGGGTCGGAAGCCCGTTAAGTAAGTAGGTACTAGACTCTCCTTGACAGTTCTGAAATTCACAATAGGAAATTTTTCATCGCAGGTTACTTGAGGCGGTTAAATTCTTTGCGCTAGTGGAAAAGCAAATTTTATCCTGATAAGTACCTACCTGTGCCAACCACTTTCATGTTGCGGGTGTTAGAAAAATGCTGACTTAAACCAAAAGTCGAGACATACAACTATCAGATCAGATTACAGCTCCTTGTCCCAAATACTTAGCTGAATCCAAGAAAACCACTCCGAATTGTTTTATAGAGCACTTTATAATTTACTGAAATGGATTCTCATTTGAACAAAGCTAAATTGCATAATCAAATATTAAATCAAAGTTATCAAACCTCCGATCTTTAAAGCACCTTTCAGCACTTCCCACCTACCGCACATTGAACTAAAGTTTCCACACAAAGTTCATACAAGTTCAGAAGTTCTCTCATACATTTGCCATTGCCCCCATGGACACCATGTCCATTCGATTATCATACAAACCCATTGATTCCCAACATGGAGATACACGCATCTCTGCAGCACAGGACAAGCACTTAACAAGAAACTTCCATTCTGGGTCTGTTCAATTCCCAAAAGTTGTGTTCAATTTCTTCCTTTTATCTTTGGCAAGATTTGAAAGTTTCCCCAAAAGAAAATTGATTACTTTCTGACCCTCAAGGATGCGAACTAGATGTCAATACAAAAACAATATGAAACTACACAAAACCAGTGCCGTTGAGGGTCGCCCGAGGGACTCTTGTGAACCCATTAAGCTAGCTTAATTGATGGATTTCACGGTTGGGCGCAATTATTCACAATGTGTCTGTATGCCGGTGTGTTCCTTTTACGATAGCGAATACTATTAGGGATACGCGGCCTGTCGTCCCGTCATTTGATCTCTCCATTTATTCATAAAATATGTCCACGTTATGTCGCTGCAAATGACAGGTACTTAACAAATTGTCCTTTGTCTTGTCTTGCCTGATGGAATACACTCGAAATAAAAAATATAAGGCAATAATGGCGCAATTATTAATTTATCATTTCTTGTACTCGTGCTGCCTGCATCGTCATCTTCATCATCATCATCATCATCATCGTACAGCATTAAAGCGAGAGAAGTAGGTGGAAAAGTCAAATGTTTCGTGACACCTTAATAATTCATGACGACGACGACCCCAAAAAAAACTGAAGCGGAAAAAGCAAAACAAAGGACTCACTCGCACAGAAGAAAAAAAAACAAAAAAAACAAGTAAAAAGAAAAAAATAAGCGCGCTGAAATGTTTGGCGTCATGTTTCCATTTGTTGTCCTCGTGACGTACGTACGAAGAGATTGAGGATGTAGTGCCTTCTAATTCTTGTACTTAAACTAATGGCGGACAATTATGAGCTCTGTAAAGGAAGGCCATAATTAACTAGTTACCGGATGTAGACTTAGGCAAAGAAAGTTGAAACTTGTACAAGGAGTTGTGGTCGTTCATTTGCTAAGTGATGTACTAGATAAATTTCTTGAAAAGGAAGTGGTACACTCGTGCTCTTAAATTCTATAGTTGAAGAAGTTTCCGGTACGCAATAGTGCGTCATAGCCTTAGTTTTTTTTCATATGGAACAGAATTTAGTACTTGGAACTTGGTGGGGGTCTAATTGAGATTGCAGGTTGAAACAAACCTCGGGCATTTATTCACTTGGCGGTGCCAGTCTCCACAATAACGTGATGACGATTATAAGTGACAAGATCATAAAAATCTGCTTAAAAACCTAACCAAAATGCAATGTAAACCGAAATGCAGGAGTACCTTTGCTTACTCCTGCGAATGCGACCACATTGATAGGTGTTAATTTTCCATTGCATAATCTTAGGTGCAACAGTCAACGAAACGCGGTATAAACAGAAAGTTGCTCGTTGCATACTCCTATCAAGTCGTTAAATGGTACCAATCAGGTTGAAAATCCTCGGAATCCCAGAGTAGGTATATTGGTTATAAAATGATTTTCAGATTTTAAAACAGTGGGGTAGGGCTTTAGTCTCTTTTGCATCTCATAGCAGCAGCGACTGTTCGTAGATCTTCATAATTTTTCACAAAAGGCCTGTTACTATAGACAGTTCTTGAAGCTGTTTTATTTTTATGTAATGAAATAGTTCGCGCAACAGGTCCGAAATGATCCTAGGCCTAGCTTCTCACAACCATTCGATTCGTTTGAGTTTTGCATTTTTGCGACGAATGGAAGGGATCTACAATTTTATGACGAGCGCATTCATGACAGTTACACTCTCGGATGTTTGTCAGTCGTGCGCGAGAAGTGGCACAGTGGAAAAAGCTGTAATTTGTGTTTTTCCTGGAATCGAAACTAGGACCCCTCGCTTAGTAGTCCAACAGCTGCTTTTATGGCCGACAAAAATTCGTTGACCATCTTTCGATTATGATGAGCGTTTTCCAGAGGTTTTTTTTAAAATAAATAAAAAAACTCGCTTGCTTGGAAAATGGTAATGACGCTGAGGAGTTTATGAATAAGTTATTAACACGATTTTTAAGGCTAAGATCTTAACCTGAAACCTTCCCTCAGAAATGCAGATAATAAAACTGAAAACAGTATCCAAATCCATTTATTCGTTCGCGAGATTAGCGTGGACATACAGACAGTCGAGTTTTGAGGACTTCCTCTCGTACTACGTAATGATTCAAATTCGTCGACAAACCACAGCAATTGGGAGGATTTTTTTTCGATGCCTTCCCTGACTCTTATCAGTCTCACCTCACACGGTGAAGCGCAAAATCTGCTACACCGAAAGTTGTTTAAAAAAAAATTCACTTTTAAAACAATTATTGAATTCGACCACAGATTCATTCAAAAATCCCACTACCTGGACATTTTAAATGTCACGAGCCCACTTCGTTGCGCAATAATGCAATTTCTGGTTGCAGCCTGATTTCGCAGTCAATACAACATTAATCGTGGAGCCCATGTACTACATTGGGCAACAACTGATTTATTGAAAATCGTAAAGGTGTAATCGGTTCAGTGGTGATGGCGATACACTTTGCAACAGCAGCACGACGATGACATCGATGAAAACAACAACTCGACGCCCTATCACACGTCTCGAATGCCGGTCGCAATCGCAAATCCGATTTTAATTTTTAGTGTGTGGACTGCATGCGTAAATTTAATTACACGAACAAATGTTTGAGTATTAATTAAAAAAAAAGAAAATTCCCCATTTTTACATGTAGGTACATTGTACAAGTATATGCGACGTTTGCTGAGGAGTGGGAGTGATTTTTGGTGGCAAGCCAGTGAAAACGTTTAATCAATAAAATCGACAAGTGAAAATAACTAAACCCTGAATTTTATCACAGTATTGCCTTTCCAAACATGGTTACTCCCCGCTGTTTGCCACATTCGAAAATAATTACCTATCCACTTATTGTTCGGTGCTGCTAATATTTTTTTTTTATTACCCATTTTTCATGGCGTGAATAAACCGTTGAAACTGTGATTTAATTTTGTATTTCTGTCGTTTATTTGCGCAATTAAATATCCGAATGCAGCTTTTATTTAAATTGAAAAATAGCAATTAATTTAAATTGCATACGGCTCAGTTATTTAAGTAATGGAGCAGGATTTCAATGCAGGTTGCAATTAGAAAAGGATTTAAAATTTAAATCGATTTTTTAGTTTTCTTAAAGTTGGAGCAAAGATGGTGTAGTGGTCAAAGAAATATCGCAATGCAGTGACGCTCGCCATAACTGTATTAGAAAATCACTGAACACACAGTTTTGCTATCTATTCCACTGACAGGAAGTTCAGATACCAGACTGATGGTGACAGAGAACTACAAAATAATTATTGCTGGAGTACCTCAAAGTTCGGTTCTTGGGCCTCTAATATAAAGAGTTTTCCAATAAGAGGTGTTATTTTGGTATTCAAGAAAAATACCATTTTTTGAGATAAATGATCGGATGTTTACTTCATAATAAAGAGGAAGCTATGCCGTTAATAATGAAAAACAACATCAGCTAAATGGCCACCACGAGCACGCATACAGGACCGTATTCTTTCATGAAATTTTCCATAACCAAATCGCAAAGTGGCTGCCCTATGTCTTCGATAGCCTCACGAATTTTATCTTTGAAGTCTTGAATCGACGCTGCGCTGTTCGCGTAGACCTTATCTTTCACGTGACCCCAAAGTAAGAAGTCGCAAGGTGTTAAATCACAAGATCTCGGTGGCCAATTGTGATCACCTCTTCGAGAGATAACACGGTCCGGAAACATTTCCCGTAAAAGATCAATGGTTTCGTTGATTGTGTGGCACGTAGCACCGTCTTGAACGTCTGAAAGTGAACGTTGTCCAGATCAATACCATCCAACTCTGACCATAAAAAATCATTAATCATCTCTATATTCGAAAAAGTAAGGTCCAATGACCCCGCCGGACCTTAAACCACACCAAACATTCAAACGTTGAGGATGGAGAGGCTTCTCAACAATAACTTGTCCCAACAGCTCGAATTTTTCCACCAATTTCTGTATTGCGGTCCGACAAGGTGCTCCACGACGACCAAAAATTGCTTTAGTTTTGCGAACTGTGACTGCAAGATTTTCACCATTTTTGTAGTGAATTTTAATAATTTCAATGCTGTTGAAGCGTGTATCGTTTCATTTTTAGTAATGGCGTAGTTTCTACTTGTCAAATGTGAAAGAATAAAAGCTTCAAAAGTGACAGCTACCGAGATAGCGGGTCATTCACAATAACACCTCTCATTGCAAAACTGTTTATAATATACTAGCAGTTACCCGCGACTTCGTCCGCGTGGGACTCTATTAAAATGTACATTTTTAGAAAAATTTTTACCTAAATAGTGTTTATTTTTAAAGGATTTCTTTATAGACAATGTTTCTTGTTTTTTTTTATTGGGCGGCAGTAACATTACCAGACTTGAAGGTGAACTTACACGAGAGCAAGCTACGTAAAACTGACAGTGCGTAAAGCAATCTTCCCTTAAATGTATACGGGCCGCCCCCCCCCCCCCCAGACACATTATTACTGCTTCCTTATTCCATAACGAAAACATAACAGACACTTCGCCTATAGGCAAAAATAAAAATAGCTTTTCCAACAAATGATGATAATCAAGACGAAAAATTACCCAAATCTTTGTTTACATATGCTAGAATGTGAATCTTGGCGTGCGTGAAATTTATGTGCACGTATCTCATTATGCAGAATCAAGCGCATAAACGCATGCGTGAAATATCCACATATACACATGATTTCTAGCTTTAAGCCTAATACGGACCTGTTTCGGAACGAAATCTGCAAAAAGGCGGCGGAAAATAATTTTTGGAGAATCCCATCAGCTGATACACAAATAGCAGTGTTAGGGTTAGCAGCGCTGGCTATTTATCTTTGATTTCGCTACTCGAACTATTCACTGGTTCCTTAAAATTGTCATTTGGGATTTAGCCAAATTTATGCTATTCACTCCGAAGTTTAGCGATTTTTAGGAATTACCGGCTAGGAACTTGTAAAAAAAATTCATACTTCTATTGCGAACGTACTCTTTTCGTATAGGTGACTAAAACTTTCTAAAAGGTTATGTCGTTTTCGATTGGGCATTTCAGATTTTTGCTGCCAAACATTAAATCCGATTTGTACTGGTTCTTTTGTATATTCAGTTGGCCGCGAAAAACACTTGTTTTTCATGTACACTGGAAATCTATTGTAATTGATTTTCACACATTTATACCAACCAATTTCGAACATATTTGATATGAAAACTTGTTTCCTTGGACGTTTTTATTTTATTAACATTGGAAAAAGGAAACTAAAAATTTCTCTCAATTTTGAGTGTGTTTATTTTAATTTAATATTGTCCTCTTTAAAAAGCAATGTAATCAGAATAAGTAACCCTAAAAAACTGGAAAAAATGCGCAGTTTTGATCTTTCAGTTTGTTTATTTTTGGCTCCAAGATTTTTCAAATGTGGCTCCATACCTGTTATAAAAGCTGCTAATGCATTACAAATGTCAAATTTTCTCCAGCAAATAATGTCGCGGACAATAAATATGTGCGAAAAGCGAGTAGATAATTGTACCAAGCAATCTGCTACAATTACCCACTTTTCGTCATCATTTCGCAGCAGCAGCGTACTGCAAAACGAAAAGGACAAAAGGACAAAAACGCGTTATTGAATGTTGTACAAGTTATAGTCTTGCGGTTGACGAACACTCCATGAATTTTGCGAATAATTAAGTTCAAATGAAATTAACGACATAAAAGAAAACTGTCATTACCTATTAAACATGTAATTTTGTATTATTAAACCTTTATAAAAAGTATTTTTGATAGTTATTTTTGTATGTCATTGATAATAAAGAATGGATCCCAGAGATAAATTGCAATGCAATACAATCTTCACCTATCTGGCCTTTGTGCCCCTCCCAGAAATAAATCCTGGATCCGCCATTGCATGGGTTGCTATGGACGTAGAGTAGACTGCACTGCGATTATTATTAATTTCAGTCGCACTCACTCGCATGACCGTCACACACAAGCTACAACCCCAAGTCAAAAACCGATACGGAATGGAATATGGAGCGGCAAGTCGTAACAATATTAAGAACGATTGTAAAAAATAACCGAACGCACTGCACTGTGGCTGTGGGTATGTATATGTGTATCCATCTGTTATGCTTGCCATGGGTACGATATACTCAACCCACTCACCCCCAAGCAGAGCTGGCAATCGAGAAATCAATTTAAATTTCTTCCTGATCAAATAGATCTGTCTTTAATTTCTTCTAGCTCTGCCTCTGGAAGGAGCAGAAAGATAAAAGGTGGCTTAGAATACTCGGAGAAGTATTGACTAAAGAGTATTTTAAGCATTTTTGGATTGGCCAAGCCTTATGAATGTAATAGCAGGTTGAGTGAAGTAAGGTTAAATAAAAAAGTTTGCATCCTCTTTTTCAACCTTTATAACTCCAATTTTGAAAAAAAGGCGAAATAGGTAGGTGTTCGATGATTTTTTATTTTCTATAAACTTACAAATTTTCAAGTTTATACGATTAACGTATCGTGAGTAACAGAAAAACCTCTCTAAAAAGGGCAGGGAGGGTCGTATCGAAAAATCCCTTCTTAGTGAGCGTCTACACAGATAGTGGAACATATCCTGAAAGTTTCATGAACCTACAATTAGCGGTTTGGCCTGTACGATGTCTGTCAACTCAATCACGCTACTCTTTTATGTATATAGATGACCAAGTTCTGCGTTAAGCTTATTCTCGAACGATATTGCGGTGGCTACTACGGCTTAACACACCCAAGAAAAAGATTCCGCCATGGATAACCCAGAATCAAAAATTGGCTAGAGTCTGCTAGTCCAGGACTAGCTGACCACCAGACCGAAGCTATATTGATAACCGCCTGTTAGACTGAGGAATACGTGAATTTTCGAGTTGGGTACGAAACCATTATATTTAAGGAGACGTTAATGATCTTTGGAGTAATACTCGATATCAAGAAGGCTCCATCGATATTTGTCATTGTAAAGAAACGGCTTGCGCACATGTGCAATTCTGACAAATATCGATGGGGTTAGGTATGTCAAGGGAATGGATGAATATATAGAGGCTGCAATTACCACCCTTTGCTGGTTTTGTACAGCGGCTATCGAAAGTATCTCCCAAGATTTGGCTACCATAGCACGTCTTTCTGCCCCGAAAATGCCGATGAAGAAGAAGATACGGACTATCCAATATTCCACTGTAGGCGCTTCGTCAGGGGAAGTGCGTACCTCTCAAGTCCACAGCTTATACAAAGCCATTTAAGGGCAGTACACGACCGCTTCAAATGTCTGCCAAAAATCGGAAAAATCTTGTTGATCATCATTTTGGTTTTCTGCACGCTTTTTTTAAGCTGTCTCTTGTCTATAAAAGCGGACATACATTAAAATACGTAAAACCGGAACTCTTTCCCCTGAGCTGTGAAGAGAGTAAGCTTCAAAAGAGCAGTAGGCAGATGGCTTAGCAAAAGTTGCTTACCACGCTAAGTAGTAAAGAACGGCAATGCTACGATAAGAGTGGTAGAGGAGGACAGACGAGTAGTTTAGAACGTTGACACGTGGCTCATGAGAAAAGCTATATTACGAACACTAGGTCCACATTTAGCATATTTTATTCGCTGTTTGGAAATCAAAATCTCTGTATTTATAGCGAAAGCTATAATCATCCCATCTTTGGTCAATACTTCGTGAGATTCGAGTTGAAAATCACGTCCCAATCGGCATCACAAGAAAGCCTTTTAAACAAAACAGAACAATAATCGTAAAAATCGTCAGAACCAGCGATTTTCTTAGACAATTCGACAGAATATAAGATATGTCAGGCGTTAGATTAAACTTAAAGAATGTTCTGCCCTAGAACACGTAAAAATTAAAATGCTGTACAGGACTGAATGAATATGAATATGATGACAAGAAGGAATATTTTTTTTTTGTCAGGACTTTACCCTTAAAAAACATAAAGCAAGTTAATTCATTCACACCTCGGCACCGTATCATCCTAATGACACTCGCTTCGGTACTCAATTTCACAAAGGCTTGTTTCCACTGCAAACAACAAAAAAATTGAAGCGCATCCAAATTCCATTTAAAAAATTGCTTTCATTTCTCAACAGCGACAGGCGCAGCGCGCAGCACAGAGGGTACGGATTAAAATCCCTTCGAGTGTCTAGCTCCAAACAATTACAGGAGTTTATTCCCCCCATTCAACCAACCAAAAATAAAATTCAGTTTCAACGCCTTCCAGGCCAGCCGCCCACATATATCCACTCTAGGGCTCTTCTGATGTGCAAGTAAATAAAATGGAAAACTTTTCCTCCCCATCAAAGCAGAGAGCAAAAAAGGATGCACAAAAATGAAGCCGCTTTGGACATTCTGCGAAATCCATATTCAAAAATCCTTTCCGCCATTCAGCCACGAAGCGAAATTATTTAATTGAATAAAATTCCACTTTAGACCTCGAGATCAGCGAGCTTGTTATGTTTCCCCTGCCCAACTCGAGATGATTGATTGGAGTTTTTAGAAGGAACATGAAAACCACATTTCACTGGCAATTGTCCTTGAACGTATAAAATTGAATGAAAGAGGTTCCTTTCAAATGAAAACATCTCAATCTTGTGCAGAAAAAATTGGAAGCAGTCCTAAAATGAAATCAGCACCATCTGCCCGGGGGCGGGCTGATCCTTCAATTTTCATCATTACATCAAAGTCATAAATCATCGATGCCGGACGTTGCTCGTTGGTGGTTTTCGTCGTGTTTTTTTTGTTGGCAATAAATCTCTGGATGGGATGCAAATAATCTCAGAGATAAATGGGCGGTTGATGGGTTACGCTGTGGAATGGTTATCGCTGAGCACCAGTTTGTAGGCTCGTTCTCGGAAATGGGGTGATTTTTTAGGGGCACTTCTTGACAGACCGATGGAATCAATTTTCACAAGAAATTTGGAAATGGTTAGTAACAAGGAGGAACCACCAGAAGTCACATCGAACTGTCAAGAAAACGCGCTGGTCAAATACAACTTTTGGGCCATCAATTTCGTAACAATTTCGACAAAGTGTTGTACATGTCCATTAAAACAAGCTGACTTCAACCACTGGGCAGTTCCGATACTTATTAAAGATGATTTCCGAAGGCTCTTGAAACTTTTCTTCATTTCCAATGGAACACTTGTGCTTGAGGGAGAATAATTCTTTTGCCAACTGTGGCGGCGAGTAATTTGTATTCTCTTGTGTGTGTGGGATAAAAGAAGCAATCACAGCCTAGAGCTTCGGTGGCAAACAATGAAAAGGACAACACACTGCTGTTAGCCTTTGTTGTGTTGCCTAGCCTATTCTCCGACATCAAGTTCAGGGCTGCGACTGCACACTCATCCTGCAACCGGAAAAAGAATGGAGAGTGGTTGAGATGTTTTTATAGACCAGATCAAAGATGGCAAAGATACTCATTCAGACTTCCAAAGCAGTCATGTGTAACTGCGATATACAAAAAAGGACAAGAAATACCTTCCCTCAGCATTCGCCAAAATATCTATCTTTAAATCTGCTTAATCCCAGTAAGAAAGTATACAATTCAAGTCCTTGCCTTTGACAGGATACACAATTCCGATAATCGATATTGTTCATGCGATTCGTGTTGCAAATGATTGCTGTCGTTTGCTTTCATTCAACCGAGATATCAATCTTGTACTGCCATAGTCCTGGGTCCATTCGATTTCTTTATGTCCTGTGCTATCAAAGGACACTACAGAGCTATTGGTTTTTCGCATAAAGTCTATCCTTGTGCAAAAGATACGCTCGAATGAGAGATGCCAGACAATAACAATGCCCTGTATACATTTACACAAGACAGAGACATTTAATCAAGGATAATGTGCAATTCTTTTGTCTTTCCAAGGCAGATAACGTGTAAGTAAGCGTAATCCTAGACTTTACGATTCGTAAAATCACAATAAATTAGAAGGGACGTTGCTGGTGTGAAATTGCGAAACCTTTGGACGAGTGTCAATCGGTGCAAATGACAAAGTGATGTTTAATTCATCGTAAGTGGTCGCCATTCGGGGTATTTGTTTAAATTATTGCGAGAATTTTGTCACTTGACAGTTTTTGAGTGGTGGGTTCTTGTTTTTTATTTTTAATAGTTGGATTGGGTTTATTGATGGTGCGGACATAGAGATTTGGGTTTTGGGTAAATAGGATTACTTTTAGGGGGTTTTCTTTAACAAAGGCGCAGTTTGAAGGATATGTGGAGTGAAAGGATCCTGTCCTTTAATGTGTTCATAAAACGTGAGAGTCTACAGAGGGAGATTTAGATAAAAAGTGGTCTGCAACAGCTTTGAAAAGTCAGTAAGATTGATGACTAACTGACTACGAAAATCTAACCAAAGCTCAAAAGGACTGTATACCCCTGGAGTATGCAACACAAAACGAAAAGCTTGTACAGCAAGAAGATTTAATACTTTGAAACCGGCGGTTCAATTTGGAATTTCAATTCTTTTGCTTTCGATGTCAATCAGCATCTGAGGAGTGTGGAAAAATAATCAAAAGTTTTTATGGCATCTTCCCTCTATGAGAAGACTTTAAATTCCTATACCTTCGAAAAGGCCAATTGCGATAAAATAAGGACTAAAAGCTGCCTGATGATAAGCCCCATCTTCTTCTGAAAAGCCTAATATGAATGCACAAAGTCACATGCAATCAGGAAAAATAATAATTATTATAAGAATAGATGCTTTTGTTGGACAATACTTGTTGTTCATTGATGGACTCCTAGGAAGGCTTAAAGATTTGTCCCTAAAGATGAGTTTTGAAGGAGACTGGAAACTCTTAAGATCGCATTCATGAAACTGTCCCTGAAAAAAGAAAATCCCCAAGTGCATCGAGTTCGTTGGTAGTCGTCTTAAAAAGAACGAATTTGTCAAAATCTATGTGCGCCCGAAAACGTTTAATCGTTTCGCCTTACAGAATCTGACCCCTGATTTACTAAAAAAAATCCGATGGTAGCGATATGAAATTTAGAGATGAAACTTCTGAGCCTCTCCTTCAAACTCAGTCTCAGAGAAATCAAATATTCAACGTCGGAAAGTGAATTGCGACCAGGACTGCGGGTCGACTTGAAAAGACCATCAAATATCCAAATTCAACCTAGGATTAACAGCTTCCATCTCTAAAGAGAAACGTTTTCGTGCGGCACGATTGATTTCCGCTAAGTTACAGAAGTAAATAGTTCGTGACACGAAAAAGTTTGAGCATTTCGCCTTAGAGAAAGCCGACCCTGGCTTTTATGACGACTTCATTAGAGATTTTTAAGAACGAAGTTTTGTATCAAATATTGGTGAAAACTCCCTCGTCTCTGTCTCACCTGCCTCCTCTTTAACAGCATGAAAAGACTGGTGGAGCTTTGTAGCTAACCTCTTTTTGTGGAAGACGCAGATGGTAGCCATCAGCACGGTAAGCCCTGCAAGAATGCAATTGAAGAAAAGTATGGCAGATTTGATGACAGAAAAGAGCTAGGTTAAGAATATCCGTCGACATAGAAGGCCCTCAAAATATGTAATCAAATGGTTAAAGAATTGATGAAAATAACAAGTTCAGTTGAATGGATAAACAAGCAAGTTCGAGATTTACGTTATATTGTCTTTGTATAGACTTATAAAGGGTTCAAATTGTTCGGGGTTGATGTCTGGAACTTTTAAATGAATGCCAAAAAATTCTTTCACTTATAGAAAACTACCTAACATAGGACATAGGATTTTTGTATGATATGGTACCTAAAGTATAGCGTTGTTCCAAAGGGTGGATAAAGCTAAATTGGAGATCTATTAAAATACTGATGATGGTACCCATCACCGTGGTAAAGCCTGCAAGACGCCACTTTAAAACCTTTATGGAAGGATTTATGACACGCCTGACAGAAAATATCTTCTTCGACTTCGTCTTCATCGAAAATAGCTCGGTACAGTTTTCTTTTTCGACATAGAGGGTGCTAATAAGGAAATCAATTGGAAGAAGAAAAAGACTACAAGGTTTATAAGTGCCTCCTGAATTTTTAGCAAGTGATCACAAGGTGTGGTTACATTGATACCTAGTCTTCGCTGCTATTTTATAAAGAGGTTTACGTCGTTTGTAGGGTGTAAGCTCTGGAACTACTAAGTTGATTTGAAAAATCCTCCACTAATAGAAAGCTGCTACACTACCCTGAATTGTATAGGCTACTTATTTCAATTGATATTGGTCCTGAAATTTTGTACGTCGACTTCGACTTTTTGCTTAGGAAAGTTATACTTCCGTAGTTTGTCAGATGTTCGCGAAAGGGCAGTAAAAAAACTAAAGATGTAGTTTGTGTTTTTCTGGGTATCGAACCTGAGACCCCTTTGCTCAGTAGTCCAGCAAATTAACAACTGATTCATTGCGAAAATTTACAGCGATAGCTATAAAGAATAGCCCAAGCAACGCCGGGTAGTCTGAGCTACTTTCACTTAATGCTGCTCTGCTTGTTGAGTTGTACCACAAGCACTATGACTTAGAATGGTTTGTGTCCCCCGGTTTCGACCCAGGGATAAAGGAGATTCTAATGGGAAAGAAAGTAGCCCAACCACATTAAAATAACACTGCAGGATTATAGACTAGCAGATTCTTGAATTAGAGAAAAAAGCCCATTGTCGCATGGACGTGAAGAGGGTGAAGGATTCTTTTTACAACCAAGGGGATTAGACTTTATGAATTTTATAGGCTTCTCTTCTTAGATGCCTTCCTACCCCGAAGAGAGAAGCTATTGCTTCGAGGGATACTTCGCTCGGTCTCTGCGCGCTGATGTCATCACCTCGACTTATGGAATTTTGTATAAGACCTATGGAAGGGAAATTCCTATTCCAAGGGCCGTGTATTCGATGTCGATGCCGTCCGCTGTTCAAACCGAGTACGGTACACCAACTTGTAAACGATTACTCACAGATCCCAGCACTATGCAGGTACACGATGATCGATGGTAGTCTGACATCTGACTAGTGTATTGTTTGACAAATGACATCAAAGATTTGGTTGCTCTATTCGGTTCTGAATATCTATCAAACAACACCTTAGGAGGGATAGACAACAAACTTAAATTCAGTCAGACACTCTCCACAGCTTACTCCCTAATGGGATCTTAGTAATCTACCGACTCTTTAATCGTTTCAATTAAAGCCACTTAAAGATACCCATCTGTTTGTTCTCTACCATGGTCAGCGACCCCTGGGTGCCATGACAACAGGGTCATCTAATCCAGACAGTTGTAACATTTGTTAGCTGTCACCCAATGCGTAACCCAAAGTCGACCCAAAATGTAATTCAAACGTACCTTGCTACAAATTGGTACCCCATTTAAAAGGCTATATATGAGACCCTTTTTACTCCTGATCCCATTACTTTCATATTTCATCCTTATTTGCCGGCTATTATCCTGGTAAATGTAAACAGATACAACAAAAATGTTGACGTATGCGTAGGTAGGTTGGCCCCACTTCCCAGTTAAACTTTTTCACTTTCTATTAATGTCCTTTCGATACGTATATATTTTGTTTTTTTGTTTTTTATTTTATTTATGTTTCTCATCACTCGAGGGTAAGAAACAATACTGGACACGCCATTCGTTATACCATTTCTAATCATCCTCTCGATTTATAACACAAAAAAAAGTAATATATATGACACACAGCCACACCACCCTTTGTCAGATTTATGAGCTCAAAAGGGATATTGGCATTCGCATATCCGAGTCGTAAAAGCAAGATGCTTTCGAATTCAAAGTCGAAGGAAAACGCCCTAAATTCTGGTCCCACGACATATCCCCCAAATGGAGTTGTTTTCTCCGATAAAATTGGACATAAAAAAAGGGACACACTTAAGGACATTCCAAAGGAGTGCGCGCTATATTCAGTATGGCTTCTAAACTTCTGTATCACGTTGAATGGGCCGAGAGTTATCGGGAACCCGTTGACAGGAAGTAGTTATCCATTTGATATATTTTTTTTTTTGCACATATGGCCGTCGTTGAAAGTGAAATCCTTTTGAATAAATTGACGGGTGGATTTCACGCATAAGTGGATTTTCGCTGGAGAATTTTATAGTTTATTTGGGCGATTTATTGCACTGTCACGTCGTGGGGTTGCCTTCATTATTTCCTCATTAAGGACATGCTTCGTGTCCGGTGGCCGTACACACAACAATGGACAGATTTTTGCATTAATTACTGCGGCTACAGGCATTAGAATCACGATGAATGGAATTGTGTCGAAACCAAATACCTTTTATCTGCAAATATTTGACGTGCATTCGTATGTTGTGTGCGCGCTAATGCAGGCCAGGCAATTATTTAATTCAACGCTGGGCGTTCAGTTAAAATTGCAAATGCAGCAAGCAGCTATCAGCAAGCAGCACCACTAACAACAGAGCGCGGAATTGTTTGGATGCGGTTGTTTGAGGAACGCTCATGCGGTGATGCAGAGATGTCAAAGTTGAACTTCGTTTGTAGCTGGATGGATGGTGGATGGTGAATGGTTGGGTTGGAATGGCTTGCTTCTCGGATGCAGCGATGTTATCAAAAATAGGATTTCCCTGCATAAAGCGAATCTGTACTTTGTACGGGTTTTTGGAGGTTTCTACGTGCTATTGTCGGAAAACGATGTGTGGTGAACGTTGAGGTTGATGTTTAAAGAGATAATTATTATATGAGTGATATTGGATTAATTGGAGCAGAATTTTGATGGTATGAGTCCTTGGAAATTGTAATTTAATTAGAAAAGATGAGTGGAAATGTTGGCATTTTGACAGATGATGAGCAATTATAAGGGCTACAGAGGGATTACCTTTGAAATGGTTGCTATTAGCAGCAGGTTGGTGTATTTTAGGAAATTCAATGAGCGAGGGTTTGCCTTTGATAGGTTATCATGGAAATGGGTTTTCTTGTGACTTATAAAACAACTGCTCTCGCAATTTCAAAGGCACTTCTTGATAACTAATCTGCACTAGTAGATACATAAAGAGGTTAGTTTGTTTTGAAGCGATAATCTTTAAATCGATTCCAAAAGTTCTTTCTTTACTCATGGAAAGCAATCTCCCTGGGTAATGTTATAGGCTGCTATTTTGGTCTTGTCGGCATTTTTTTTAGACGCAGTTGGTTTCTTTGAAGCTGAAGAGCAAATGTCGGTAAGTACCTCCAAGTCGTCAGAGTAGAGATAGGTCTGAAAAAACACAAATAAAGAGTGTGAAAAGTTCTGAATTGAGCCACCTGTGGCTTTAAACCACTCTGACACAATTGATCCATCGCAAACCACAAGTTGCCGTCAAAAACTGAATATGCGGAATTGTTAGGAGCAGATTGTGGAAACAAAACTTGCACTATAGTTTCTGCTGTGATCATAGCGTGTGTTAAGCTCACAAGTCGTCCACATGATTCTTTGGTTTCCGGTTACCGGGACATACAATTTTAAACCAAGTCACAGCTGCTAACTTGAGAAGTTTCTTGAGAGACAGAAAGTCTTTTGGATGTTTGTCAGATATTCACGGCAGGTATCAAAGTGCAAAAAGCCTTAAGATGATAATATCTTTGTGTTTTTTCGAGGATCCAAACTGAGACACATCACTCAGAAGTCCACCACTTAGAGGAGCATTTTAATTCCATTGGAAGCGACTTCAAACTCCTGTTGGACTATGGATACAGAACATCCAGAGACGAAAAAACGACTGTTTCCTTTGCAGTTCTTCAAGGTGAACCGCTGTTATTCTGAAAACATGTAGTGCCAAAGCATGGACTTCGTCGAAAGGGTATTCTTGGATTTTGTTTTGGGTGATTTGCAACACAATTTGTAACCATGGGGCCTCTAAACTCAGTCTGAAGATCTTTACGGACTAGAGAGCGACGTCGACTTAGCCAGACGGTTTAAAATACAACGACTGCTACACAAGGGGCGTATCAATTCAGTTTATTGGGTCTGTCGTCTCGGACTGTTAGGGACACCAAAGGTAAGGCAAAAGTAAGGGATTCGAATACTCAAGAAATACTTATATATGAATGAACTTCTAAACTTCATGAAGTTCCGATGGGACTAAGCGACCCTCAAATATGTAAAAATTGTAAAAAATAAGATCAGCATTAAATAAAAAAAAAAACCCCTCAAAATACTTCAGAAGAAAAGGCCGCCAGCATCCCCAGCAAAGCAAACAATCTCCTCATTAAATTCCGCAACAAAAACCACTCTTAAATGACTACTTCACTTGAAAGGCAACCAAAATTAAATACCAACGTCGCCTCATTTTCGGCCAGCAGCTCTTAACGTACACCAACAAAACAAATACTGCAGACTCTCATCATTCCGACTACGTTCGTCCCCTCCCGGCGGCAGAGCTAATTTCTCGAATGCTGCCCATCCTTGCGGCATCGCTATACGGAACAGCAATCGCATCCAATAATAAAGTTCTACAAAATTAGTCTAACCTCTATGCTGCGAGGGAAAGAGACAGCCCAAAGGTTGTCACAACCACAGGCATTTTCATTGCCCGAAACAGTTGTCTGCGAAATGTTTTTTTGAATTATTAAGTGATCTCCCCCGGTGACCAATGTCCTTGTGGGGTAATATTTTTCGGAATTTTAATATTTCATTACGCAAAGGATGCTCACCAAAACAAACGAAAATGTTAAAACAATCACCTCTTTGCGCGTCAACCAAATGAAGGACGTTAACTCATCTCAGTGACAGATGTTCCAAATAACAAACAAATCAACTGACATTAGGGGAAACAACAAAAAAAAAATATTAAAAACCAGCAAAAGTGATGGAAAAGCGAAAAATAATATTTTCTCTGTGAATAACAAGCTACCAGTACAGCGACATCTGACAAAGAGGAGGATATTTCATTATCTTGTTGACTTTTCTTTTTGCTTCTCTGGTTTCCTTTCGTTATAAATTTTTTTGGTCTCCATTCGCCAGCGTTCTGTCATTCTAACTGCATTAGCTTATGTTCATATAGTCTCAAAGCAAGGGAAAAAATATGCGAAGAAGCAAAGCGAAAACAATTGAGTTCAGTTGTATGGGGAGATGGGGGACCGCGCACCTGAAAAGGATATCCTCATAAAAACGATGAAACCGTTTCCTTTGTTTTTGCTCCTTCCGAAAAAGCAAAAGCACACACACCCATACCATGCAGCAATGAAAATGGCCTTTGGGCTACGAAAAAGGGATACAACTGAATCAGAGGACTTTATTAAATGAAGATGGCTGTACATGGTACATTTTCATTCGATTAGTTAGCGAGGGAGAAAGAATACTCAACTCGTATGTGTTGGGACTTGACAATTATTATTGCTGCAGGTCTCGGGCTGGTAATAATAATCTCACAAATGGAACTCATTCACATTCATGATTGGCGCGCCTGAAGGGATAATACCTGACCATGATTGAATTTATTGGTCTTTCTTTTAAATTATAAAGTGCGAGCAGTTGAATGGGAAGGCGGGGTTCTACAGCTGCAGCTGGAAAAAATTTAAAATTATAATAAGTGGAATGTATTATGAGATGATAGCATGGACTGAGAGTGGACCTGCTTGTATGCGAATTTTATACCTGGACTTGGCTTTTGTGCGAGTGCAAGTCGATTATTTATTCTCATAATTATCTTAAGGCCATTTCCCAGTAAATCTGTTAAATTGGGACACATTGACCACGGTATTTAAAAATAAAACCGTTTCGATTTGTAAATTGTCGAACAATTGACTGATTTTACTAAAATGTAAGTCCAACAATTACCGTAATTTAAATTGATTGCAATCGAACGCGTTTAACGTATTAAATCGATATAGCCCGCAGTAGGTCCTTCCGTCCAGTGCTTGTTTGGCTATCAATTTTAAGGATTGCATTTCTCACGGTTCTGTTGGAACGACCTTATAATCAATTACACGTCATTAATTCACAATAATCCCCTTATCGGGCGGAGGTCGTTATTTACCAACACTTTCTTGCTGATTTTATATAAAATTGAAAGCCCATTATCTATTTTTAATTCCATTTTCATTCATTTCCTTGACTTGCAATCAAATTATATTCCGTCCGTCAAGAAAGCATTGTCAAGCAATTTAATTACTTCACAATCATTCATTTTCCTTTTTCGTTTTCTTTTTTTTTTGCATCAAGTCAGCAATGTCCTATTTCCTGATGAGCAACATTTGCTTACGTTATTGCCATTCTCTTGTTTGTGGAAATCAAATAACGTGACACATGTCAAATGCTTGAATTTGAACTCTAATTGACACGTGTTTTCTCCCCTGGCTGACAACTGAGTGTTGGAATAATTTTAACAAATCTACAGAAAGCTGAACGTGTCAAGCTTGGGTTCGCACAAGATGATTGATATTTGAGGTTTGTATCGAAGCTGGGTATATGTGCCAATTGCAGGGTGCTCGTAGTGATTAATCATTTAGAAACGATTCATAGTTGCTACACCAGTGGCTATACGTTTATACTTGTTTGTGAAAATGGAGAGATCAATATATGGTAGTTGGAATTAATGAGGAACAGTTTGCTGAGCAGTCATTTGTAAAGGATAGTGAGGAGAATATTATACGGAGATGAAAATTAGTCACACACAAGTAAGAAGGATTTTGTCCATGGCATATGGTTGCAACATACCAAATGTTGTAGCATACTTTACTACACTTAAAGTGCTTCCATAATGGTCACGCAATAATTGCGGGTCAACTGAGAATGACAATATTGAATCGTTAGTGAGATCTAGACTACGAATGTACTGAAGGATCCCCAACATGTGCATGATGTATTAAATTATAAAGTAGCAAAGTTCCATGTTTGAAAATGAATAAAAATTAAGTCCCACGTTACCCTTCAGTTATTCCTCATTCCAATTTCCCGCATATGTTCTAAAGTACATATTATAAACCATTAACTCTTTGTAAAAGATTTCAAATTTGAAGTCCAAATGTTTTAAGCTTTCACAGTCACACAAATTTAATATAAAAAAAGTACGTATACGCCACCGAAGCCCAACTTTATTGAATTGTCGCCTGTGGGTCTTAAAGTGGCTGAGAACAAAATTAACAAAGTTAAATAAAGGTTTAATTTTTACCTGTTATCCAAGGTCAAAAACTAAGTGCCTGTCAGTTGACATAATAGCTTCTAAATTTGATATGTGTCCTAAGTGGGCGTTGGGAAAGTTTCCAGAAAAAAGTTTATTCATGAGAAGCTATTTCAAATTATGGCCTTTTATTAAAAAGCGCTTTGAAATGTTTTTTAAGGGAGCGGGTCGAAATTTTGCTTTAAAAATTCTGCTCTGCTTTAGGAAATTCAGCTTTTTTCACCTGTGTTTCAACACAAAATATATTTTAAATCTACAATAAATTTAAATTTAAAAGTTAAAAAACATTTTAAAAAACACGAGAAAAAACGGATCGAAAACCTCAGAAAAACACATCGAAAAACGGGTCTAAGAACGCATAAAGAAACGAGAGAAAAATCGCATAAAACAACGCATCAAAAAACAAGTCTTAAAACGCATCAAAAAACGCGAGGAAAAATCCCATCCAAAACGCATAAAAAAAAACGGGTCTAAAAACGTTTTAAAACCGCATCGAAAAACGCGAGGAAAAACGAGTCGTAAAAACCCATGCACCACTCATCAAAAACGCCTTTAAAAACCCATCCAAAACGCATCAAAAAACGAGTCTAAAAACCCTTTCAAAACGCGTCTAAAAACGCATCAAAAACTCATCAAAAAACGCGTCTGAAAACGCATCAAAATACGCGTCTAAACCGCATCAAAACACTCGAGAAAAAACGCGTCTTAAAACGCATCAAAGAACGTTTTGGAAAATTTTTTACAAAATTCTGCCAACAATAAAAAAGGTTTTGGAAAATGTAAAATGTTAAAAAAACGCGCGCTTTGGAACATTTTCAAACCCTTTTTCATTGTTTGCAAAATTTTGTAAAACATAAATAGAGAGAAATTTTTTTGTTTTTAGTTTGTATTTTTTTTAGTTTTCAATTTGTTTTTGTAATTTTTTTTTCAATCTAATATTTTTTGCTTCCTTTAATGTAAATTTTATTTAAATTTTTTTGTAGATTGAAAATTGTTTTATTAATGTTTTTATTTTTTGTAGTTTATATTTTTGTAATTTGGAAATAGCAGAACAAGCTGAATTTTATTACTAAATTTGAAAGGCAGAATTTCGATTTGCTATAGCACAAAGCACCACTTTCGTGGCCTTCTCATGCCCTCCTCAGCCTTATTCCGTCACACTGTGTAATCGTCTGGAAAATAAATATGCCTACCCCACTCAGTAAAATCCCGCAGACATTCCTGAGATACCCATTCCGATTGTCCCCGTCTAACTCACTCGCATCACTACTCCCACAAGTGGAACCACTCTGCGGAACATTACAACGTCAAGTTAAAGTCCTTTCGTACACCGAAATCATGTCTGCTCCCGAAAATCTATTTACTCTCTTAAATAAGTCTCAGGATCCACCAAACTATCTGGCTCGAGTGTGAGCAGATGCCATTGTCAGGCGTCTGGGAATCACATTAACTTACCTTCTTCTTCATTATGTACGATGGCGGAGTACGCGCGATTTATCACGTGATAAGATTTATAATCTCTTCAAGGAATTAGATATTCATCCCCATACGAGATATCCTGCTGGTGCTCACACCCATTCGCAATGAAATCCTACACAGAAACAGACAGCGAGGAAATTGTTAATTAGGTGCAACCCTACTAAATGGAAAATATTTTCCAGCGGATTTATTAGCCAGAGATACTTCGCGTTTGTAGATTTTACCTCCAACAAATTTATCCACTGAACAAATATTTGTGAAACAATTTGCCTGAGCGGCACTGTTATCCTTAGAGAAGAACAAAGTTTGTTGAAAAAAAAGGAGAAAACAAAGTATGCAATTGCATGTGTTCAAAAATTAATGGATCACCCCGCAAGGGGGGTGTCTGTGCTTTATCCGTGATTCGTTTGTCAATGTCTGCCATATGGTAAGTCGTGATTTTCCATTTAGTAGATTCATTCTCTACCCGCATTGTCGTCTACATCGTCGTCGTCGTCGTCGTCATCATCATCGGAGAGAGCCCCTTCATGTCGTGCATAATTCGTGAAAACATTGTGTAGAGGAACTCCTTGCACTATCGAGGTAAGTTTAACCCCCTGTCGGAGTCTGTCGCACTAATTTGCATGACAATATAATGGAGAGTATAGCTCTTGTAGCTTGGTGGAAGAGGCAGACAAATCGTTTATGTTTATTTTACTGTTTTAAGTGGCCATTAAGTTGGTTGGCGAGAGATCCACAAATTGCAAATTGGAATGTTATCACCTGTTATAGGGATGGGCTGCCGCTGCCGCTGCCGCCACCAGCGTTGGGTGTAGCAGGGATTTAATTAATTCAATGGAAGGTAATTGATGTGAACTCATTGTTTAATATGCAGAGGAATTAGAATGGAAGATTATGTGCGATAGCTACGAGTACTTTGTGGCAAGTTTGAGTTGCACGAAAGACGAAGGGCTTTGACAAGGAGTTTCTGGGTGAAATTGCGATTCCCCCGAAAGAGACAAGCACTTAAGTTGAATTTTCTCTTTTCATTGAGGAGCTTCAAGCGTTATCCCGTTTGAAGTCTGAGGACTGCAAATGAGGACATTTTATGCGCCACTGGTGATAAACAAATTTAAATGAAAAATACGAGTACGTAACGTAGCCTCTAGCAGAGTAGCTACGAAGCTCATTGGTCGAGGTAAGTTATTTATTGCCACTTAAACTGGGCTTGAATTTGTTCAGATACTACTGAATGCAGCGGGACGATCAGTGAGGTTATTTAGTTGGTTTAAGGAATCCAGCCATTGAGTCATTCCTTTGTAAAATTAAAGTTTGTGGTGGTCAGTCATTTGAGGATTTTATGCACTTTTACGTTTGCTTCAACAGGGAAAATGTTCAAGCGAATGAGCTTCCGTAGTGCGCTATTACCACGATCAAGAACAGTTTCTGATGATATTTTTTTTTTAAATAAACTTCAATTGGCCATGTTAAACCTTGGCCTGCTCAGTTCGTAGATGAAGCAGAAAGCTGTTCGATAACTTAAAATATTGAGGCTAGTTTTATCTTCCAAAGGTTTTTTTTGTATTTATCCAGAATAGTTTGAGTAATGGCAAGTAAAGTATGGAAAAAATACATTTTGGTCAAAAACGCCCCTGAAAAGTAGGCGTGGCGATAAAAAAGAACATTGCCTATTGTTTTCTCAGAGTCTGAAGGAACATTTCAAAGTAAGATTAATGTAAATTTAAGTCATTTTCATGTCAACCAGGCAACAGACAAAAAACCTCCAACAGTCTTATCATATGCTTAGAGCCCACTATTAGTATTCTTAGTATTTCTAGGTTAAGGTCAAAATTCTGGATAGGTCAAAATTCTTTTTACAAAGTTCTGGGAGAAAAATAAAAGATGCCGTGGGTATTTTTTTAAAATACGGTTTTATTTCATTTTTATTATAGAAATACGAAAGTGAACAAAAGAAGCGACGCTGTTATTGATGGCTTTTAGGAAGACTTAGGGAAAGTCCTTGTCTGACCACCCTCCCTACCAAAATGGTCTATTCGGTGACCCTACCGAGTCGCTTGTCGAAGGAATTTTGATCTGTAGTTTTTTATGGCGGAAATGAAGCTTTAACATTTAGTTTAAAAAATAGCTTTTATATGTTGTTTAAGTTTTGCAAGGAAAGTTTGTATTTAAATTTGCCATATTCGAAGTGATTAGGAATTTCAAAAAGTAACAATTTTCAAACATTAGCAGCCTTATTTATTAGAATTTGCTAAACACGCTTATACACCTGTATAGTTACGCAGTGTATAAGAATTTATACAGCCCTTATACACCCTTCCAAAAATTGTTATTTATAAAACATTTTTCCATGCATACTAGTTATACAGGGCTTGTGTCAAAAAAAGTACTGAAAAAGAGAAATCTATTACATTTATCTGTCCGAAATGATAAAAAAAACCTAAGCAGCTTGTGGGAAATACAAATTCAAATAAAAATAAAAATAAAAAAATGGAAAAGTAAAAAGAAAAAGATGGGATATTTGGGACTCCATGAGCCGGTAGTCTAATCAAATTAAAACAAATATATATAGCGATTAAAAATATCTCATGTCTGCCCATATTTCTAAGGCAAGTTATAGAGGATACTTGCAGAATCTTTTAAATTGAAAATGATACATCGAATTTATTTTTGATTTCATTTAAAATAAAATGTGACAAATTATTTAAGTCAAAATGACATTTCGACTATTCCACCTCTATACAAGCTCTAAACAACGTCCAAGTGCGTTTAGCTTATACAAGCTCTGTACAACGTTGAAAAATTTTTATAAATAAGGTTTTTGCGTTTAGAGGCATAATAGAGCGTGCATAACTTTATACACTCTCTATAATACGTTTATAAATAAGGCTGTAGAAATTTATTGTAGGTATTAGAGCTTAGAGGTATATAAGCTAAATTTATAAGGTATGTAAAAATGTATTATTATGTATTAGTACCTATAAGCATAAAAAGAAAACAAATGAAAGTAAAGGGTGGTTAAATTTTAAGGGCCGATGTTGAATGTTAACCACACCTAAGCGTCAAGTTTTTTTCTGCATTTCATTTGACATTTCTCAATTTCAGACTAACTCAATTTGAACCATGGAAAGTTGAACGCGTTAAAGTTATTCAGGCTTATTATGAAAATGGTCAACAATGCATTATCAATTTCCGAAGAAAATCGTCTTCAGTGATGAGGCACATTTTCACCTCAGTAGATTCGTCAATAAGCAGAATTGCCGCATTTGGGCGAATGATAATCCAAGAGTGATTGTCGAAAAACCAATGCACCCAGAAAGAGCGGCATCATCGAGCCGTATTTTTTCCAATATGAGGCCGGTCAGGCAGTTACTGTGAATGGTGTTCGCTATCGTGAGATGATAACGAACTTTTTATGCCCCGAATTGGAAGATATGGATGTGGACGATATGTGGTTTCAACAGGACGGTGCCACTTGCCACACAGCTAACGAAACAATGGCTCTTTTGCGCGACAAATTCAATGGCCGTGTTATCTCACGTGGTGGCGATGTCAATTGGCCGCCAAGATCATGTGATTTGACACCGTTGGACTTCTTTCTTTGGGGTTATTTGAAAGAAAAGGTGTACGTCGATAAGCCAGCAATAATTCAAGAGCTAAAGGATGAGATAATTCGGCACATTAACTTCATAGAACCTCAATTATGCCTCAGCGTCATCGAAAATTTGGACCATCGGATGGAGGTGTGCCGCCGAGGTTGCGGCGGCCATTTGGTCGATATTTTGTTCCACATAATTGAACCATACCAATATTACCATAATAAAAAGAAATGACAATAATTTCCTAAATAATTTGTGTTTTATTCAAAATCAACATCGGCCCTTAAAACTTAACCACCCTTTACAATACATAAATAAAAGTTTTAATGACTGGTTAATTTTTTTTTTAATTAAACTTCGCATTAATTTTTTTTTCCAAAAGATATTTTTTTTATTTAAATTTGTTGTCAATATATTTAATCTATCTTTTCTTGTTTTCTTTAAATTTTAATTTTTTTTTATTTAAAACCCAAAGGTAAATAATTTTTAATATTTTAAAAATTTAAAATTGTTTTTATACCCTCCACAGGAAGGTATATTCACTTTGTCATTACATTTGTAACGCCAAGAAGGAGTCACCGCAGACCTCAGATAGAGTATATATTCTGAAACAGGACCACATTCTGAATCGATTTAGCTATGTCCGTCTGTCTGTCTGTATGTCTGTTGAAAGCACGATAGCGCCCAAAGGAATTGACATAGGCAAATGAAAT
This sequence comes from Cheilosia impressa, assembly GCA_948293265.1. NCBI lineage: Eukaryota > Metazoa > Arthropoda > Insecta > Diptera > Syrphidae > Cheilosia > Cheilosia impressa. The sequence goes on along the minus strand of OX411884.1, from coordinate 46,070,138 downwards.
TTGGTGAAAAGGCTTACTTTTATCGTCGTCAGGTTGATATTGAAACTGGGCTATGTCGGCCAAGTAGTTCTGGTACCTCCCAGAAGCTGAATTGTATTACTTTAAATTTGAAAATCTGAATTTTGTAAAGCAGAATAAAAAAAAACGGAATTTCGTAAGCAGAATTTTTGTGTGAGAAGACCGAATTTTGTCAATTTTGAAAGCAGAATTTTGACCGGATCCCAGTATTTCTACGATGGCACGAATGGTCCAATGTTACTCTGCAAACAGAATATTCAAGAAGAGAGTGGATTTGCACATCTTCCTTACTAGAAGTGGGACAATTGTCAATTCAGTAAATGTAGGTACAAAAATGAGTTGCAGTTGACCAAAAATTACCCAGCCTCGACCGAATAAGATTTCCAGCGTAAAGTGTAGCCGCAGCAGAAATATTCGGCAGCAGGTCTGTAGAAAGCAAGCAGAGATTTGTCGCCACCCTATGCCTCACCCGTCATTAAGAGAAGTATACTTGTGTCGGAATACACCTCTATGAAGATAGGGCGTCACTTGATCGTTGGCGTATAGACGAGCTTCTTGCTCAGCCTAAAATGAGCTCCTTTTGTCTGGACCTTTTTTAAAATCCTCTCCGTCGTTGATATACATAGAGGTATCAGATGATACTGTTGGGCATGTAGTAACCATCTTTGTTAAAAGAATAACTCCAGCAGTCGCTAGCATTTCTAACTGTAAAGCAAAAGCCAAATTCTGCATCAGCAACATAATATCTACGCATAAAGACCGTAGCAACTCGGGTTTCCTGTTGGCAACACATGCCTTAGCAGAGTTAAAATCGTGTCCCCATTTCTGTTTCTCTCTGAGAGTATCGGGTCAAAACACCCATCAACCGGCATATTGAGGAAACACTCATCCAATCGATTTTGGATCCCCGTTTTATCACATTGAAAGCCTGCCTCAGTTTATTTACAAGCTCTCCTTCCTAGGAGGCCATCTAAAACATTCAATTGCTGCACCCCCTCCGGTGTCCTTTAACTGGACGGCAAAGTGTATTATCTTTCAATCAGTTTGCAGTTGAAATTCCCTAGTGTAAATCAATTTCCCCTCCCAGCATCGCCACTTGTATACGTACGCACATCGAATTTGCCCTCACCGTTTGCCAGAAAGCAAATATTTTACATTTATCCCAAATTAATGCTCACATACATGCAGCAGTATTACTCCCAGTGAATTCTCATGAAATGACTTCCTCAACTGCACGCTACGCACAAGAACAACAGAAACAAAAACCAATCCATTCGCTCCAGCATATACCTACACACATCCTTGGGCGATTCTGATTTCGAAAACAGCAGTACACGCATAACTAATGGCACCACCACGAATACCCACATCTAGATCAAATACTCGTATCAGGAATGGTGAGATGCTCCAATTTACCTGACGAGCATAATTCAACGTCGACGCAAAATGAAATCTATGCAAATCCCTATTCCAGGCGTGTCCGTCCTCATCCTGATGCGATTGTCATAAAACTTTCAAACTGTACAGCGAACGATTGGTATCTCTCTCACTCTCGCTCTCGTGGTGATTCATTAAGATTTTATTTGACGATCCGTTTCGCAGTGCGTAACCTGATGCTTTGCCCCCCAGTCACACGGACGTACTCGTACATATAGAAGTTTCCAGGCTCAATAAATCACTTCGACCAGATGGCGGAATGTGTAAATCCATCAAAGCGGAAGGTGTCGTCGCCTTTAAAGAAAGGCGTCGTCTCCGGTTTAAATTTGCTACAGGGATAACCATCACCGCAGTACCGGCTCCGCTCCGCTCTGTAGTCTGTACAGACAAACAGACGGTCTTTTGTAATGATCCCTCATTAATCATGTGTTGCGTAGCTATAAATTTTCCCCAAAATGGTCCTGTTACACCGGCTCAGCCGTACTAACTGTTTGCGAAGGGCAGTTGTCGCAACCACTATAACCACCACCCGAATCCTGGCCGCCGCCATTCCGTTTAATAAAGAGACCGAATGTAAGATGAAAACTGATGTATTGTGTTGGGTCTGTTTGTTGTAAAATCCTTTTAAGGATCCCCTATCCTCTATCGAGTTTCATTCGGCTATTGAATTTCGGTAAAGGGCAGCATTTTTTTGTTTGCATCCTGAAATGTAAACTTTATTCCATACATACATTCGTATTCGCATTTAATTGAGTTTTCATATTTCATTTGAAAAGAGAGAGTTCAAATAATATTCTCTCGGTGTGTGTGTAGGTGCACATCTGTGTTTTCAATTCACGACAAGGCAGGCGGTGAAAGGAAAATAGAGATACCTTTGTTCGAGCTTGCATGTTTTTCAATTTCTGGGTTGAAGACAGCAGCAGGAGCAGCAGCAACAACAAAGGGAAACTTTGGTTTTGTCAACATAAAGGGCTTTCAGGTTCATGAAAATATTGATGCAGAGTCAGCCGGAGGAATGTCGACTGCTGTTAGGTAACTGGATGCTTTTACATTGATCAACAGCAACTGTGTTGGAATGGGGTTCGTTGAATTGAAGTATGATGGACGTTTTTCGCAATGGAAATATTTTTTTTTATAATTATTGTAATGAGGGGCTTTTACGTAGGTAGTTCGGGATCAGGCTAGAGTTTCTCTGAAGCACGATGTGGGGCAATCGAAAATTAAAGGTTTTTTCTCTAATGCGGTGTCGGCGATTCTACTTCTAAACATTGTAAGTCTGAGTAAATTCTTAAAATTGTTGTCGACCCCTTACCCCGGCTGAGGGAAGTCAACATAAAAAAGTCTATTATTCCCGAAGTTGCTCGGTCGATATACGTAACCCGTCCGTCTCAGTAGGTCTGATGGGATACGAATTTCGTTTATTAGTATGCGATTAACCGCCATGCGAATTTTTACTGACCATCATTCGACATTGAAGTGCTTACCGAGCACATTTCATTGTGAACAGAAAAGGGGCATTTCTTGAAGTTGGCAGCAAGAGAATCTATTTGGATTTAAAGAACTATGACATTAAAGCACGGAGACTGGCAAAAAGCCAAACATTTTGTGTAGAATTAATTAAGTTACTATAAGCCGAGGGATCTGCTGTACATTTTCACGGTTTTTCTTTGCATGAATGTGCCCGCAGAAAAATAATTGCATGACGTTACATTGCACTTAAAAATCCGTCACGCTTTCCTACACATACCGGGAAAACGTCACAAACCCACAACATAACAAATATGCGTCACACAAGCTGTTTAATTTTAAAAGAAAAACAACGAATCATGCAAAATTTCTTAATCTACTGTCTTTCTTGAATTTGTGGATGTTATCTAAGGTTGTAGTGTCGGAAATGGTTTTTAAAATTATTGAAAGCAAGTATAGAAGAACTTTTAGAGCGATCGCATTTATTCAAAAAAGCAGTCGAAAGGCGGTAAAACAATGGTCTCGAACTGCAAGTTGTGCCTTGTTCGTGGGGTTAACTATTCAACTAAGCAAACATTAAACTGGTTAGAAAGAAACCTGGAACTTTAGATAGGGACTCCCCAAGATGAAAAAAGGGAAACGACTTTCGGATAAGGTATTTATTTTTTTCCTGTGAGATTTATTACGTAGGTTGGTAGGAAAAGCCCAAAAATGTGTTTAAAAAGTAAATAAAGTACAAGTTCGACTAAAAAACAGCTTTGCATAGTTTGTCTAGGCATCATGCTGACGGCACAACATTTACAACAATAGTGAGTCGCAACATAAACAATAATAGTGAAATAACCGTGGGTGCTGACTTGCTGTTATAAAAATTACTATTAATTTGAAGACTAAGCTATTTTTAAGTATAAAAGACAGTAATAAAGAAATAATTTTTGTCATTCTTCAATTGGACATCAAGACTTTGTTTTAAATACATCTTTCACAGCCATTGGTAGTGAACAAGTTCAAGTGTTTGTTCACAACACATCAGAGTGTCAAGTTTATGTGCTTGACACTAATAATTAGACAAACGTGTCTTAAACATAGTTGTTACAAAATTTGTGTCAGAGAAGGTCGCCTTCAAAAAATATCCAGTACGTTTGAGCAAAGGGCGGGGTTTAAAAAAAATATTTTCCAAATAAAATTTTCTAGTAGAACTAAGTACAGAATCTTTTTAAGAATACTTAACACTTAAGTCAAATTAAACAATCATAATCGTAAGAGCGGTTTTGTGGAGTTATCCAAAAGCTGACAAATATTGCAATGTTTATGTCGAAAAGTACCTGTTTGAACTCAGTTTACATGACCACTGAGTAGAGTAGGTTTTGTTGCCGTCCTCAAACTGTAAGATCATAAAGTTCAAATACGGGGTTTGTCAGAAATCCGTCCAGCCGTTTAGGCTGTAGCCTTCAGTAGCCGCAGATAGATACATTGGGCCTTAGCAATAAACATTTTTAGTCCCGACTCTAAATTTTCGTAGTTCACTGTGGCTATATTTTCCACACAAATTTTTCAATTGTGAGCTTTTGCAAATTTAAAGTCGAGACTAAAAATGATTATTGCTAAGGCCCATTATATTCATATTGCCCTAAAATGTCAGAGTTGATTAAAGTCTCGAGTTCAAAATTTCCAACGGAATATAGTTCACAGTAGAATACAGTTTTAGCTGAAATATTAATTTGTTTCCAGAGTGGAAGGGTATTTTAATTCTTCAGGTTTCAGCCTTGCTTGATCTTTTATACCCAGACCCACACGGAATTTTTGAGAAACTGTTTCTGTGGCATGCTCATGTGCTTTTATTTCCAGAGCAGTATTCGCTCAACTTATGTTCCTGATATTAAAAATTCATTACGGAATATTTCATTCAAGGTTGCAGTACGGTGCCGCCTTCTGGGGACTTCAGAAAAATGCAGTATTTTTTTGATTCAAACGGAAATAGTTAGCATCCGACTTTACATCCGAGTTTTCAGTCATTCAAAGATTTGAAGATTCTTCCAGTCCGTCACTTACAGAACTTAAAATCTTCCTCGTGATAGTCTGGTCTATAAATTTGAAACTCTTCAACAAATCGAGTTTCTGTGCAAAATCTCTAAATCAGGTAACAATTTCAAAGTTTTGTGTCGTACCTTCCCAGTTTTTGTCAGAGCTTATGCACATCAGTTTACGTCTTAGGCACAGTTAGTCAGCTGCAACGCTTCGAATTTTTATTTTTTTTAATCGGAAAACCACTTCCATAAGTCAGATTCTGATATGAGATTCAAAAAATTTTCTTTATCCAAAAATGCTGTCGCTAATTCTTTAAATGGTATTTTAAACAAGGAAAATTATTCCTCTATTCAAATTGTATAAAGCCCAGGAAGCTTAAATGTTAAATAAATACAGCTTCAGGAAAACAGGTGCTAAAATACATTCATAGCTCTATTTAAACCTTAAAGCAACCGACCTAGAAGTTTTTAGATTTTTTTCCCAACAAATTGATCTCGAGCTATATGTGGAGTTTATAACTCTAGTATAATTTAAAAAAAGAGCTGGTTCCGCAACACAACCCAGTGGAACTCCAATATTAAAACACGAAACTTTGCATTCCTCCCAGTGCCATTAATCTAAATTTTGCGACCTTTTGCTAAGATAGGAACCAAAAATCAGAATTTTTTGGAAATCAGTATAGATCTTGGGTAAACCGTACCAAATGGTTTAATCTTTTGGCAGAAACAACCCAATTATAAATTAACTTTTATAAAGGCTCTCAAATATCTTTGAGCAAAGGTTTAAGAGACCATCTTCTGTAGATCTACAGAAAAATGTTTTCTCTTCAAAAATACTGATCGGCGTGGATACTTTTTTTAAAAAACCCTATTAGTTGTTGGTTAAGTGCTCCACCCCGGACTGTAAGCGCCACTAAAAATTAAATAAGTAACTAATCGAAAATAAAAGTGGCAACAGACTGTAATTACTTTGTCAGCAGAAGATGCCAAGGCTTCGTTAATTGTTAAATTACAACTTGTTCAAAGGTTTTGAAGTTAGCAGACAATCGAACGACACATGATAAAGCTCCAATTGCAAAGGAATTGCATAAATTTCCCCATTTATTCGTTTTCACTGTCAATTACTTACGAGTTGGGCTCCCATTTTCAAGGCGCAAATCTGTCCATCCACAGAAGGACGATGAAGCGATGAAAAGTACCCAAAGCGTTTGCTGAATTGAGTCACCAGTTGTCGCACTCTATGCAATTTGTCGTGTTCAGACTGGCCGTTTGAAATCGCAGACCAATTGTTATTGAAATACGGAAACTGACGCTTTTGTTCGAGGGTTCATTGACATTCAGACAGCTTCGAATGAATGTCTTCCCCAATAGGAACGAATGGTGGGGTTGCGACCACTATTGTGGAGACACATCGATTTTCTGCTAGCGGGCATACAAATTCATACATCTACTGATTATATGAATTCATCAGTCACAATGTAATCGCCTCCAAACCCGAGGCAGAAAAATACCTTACATGGTGACCACCAACTCGTAGGTAGGTAGGTAGGTATGGATCAAGCTAATTAAGTAAAAAAGTCGGATTGCCCAGCAACATCATAATTTGAAAAATGTATTCCTATCCAAATATGACCTCAAAAATACCACATGCAGAAATTGGTTATGTGGGGCATCTCTCTTAGTCCACATACCAAGCATCTCGTGCGGATATTCACCTT